>CAWUFW010010822.1:0-663434 GCA_963921515.1 Calotriton arnoldi | reverse complement strand
AAAATAGCTCTGCACCCTTCTGATAGATCCAATTTTAAGTGTGTTATTAAATATCATACATTATGCATTATTATGTACAAATTTGAAGATCCATGTCCATTTTCCCAAAGTGAAGTCAGTCACAGGCTTTTGAAGTTTAAAATGTATTCTTTATTCAATTTTCTTATCAATGAAATAGCCAACGCGTAACAGATTGAAGAAAGGTCCTCTCATCTTTACTAATATTTTGCTTGTGTACACATTTAGAGTTGGAGAGATGACTATCCTCCAAGTTATATAGATCCTGTGTTACTCTTAATGCAAATTCGTCAATAACCGTCTTGGTGCAGCTAGGTGGAATAAATTTAGACCTATTTCTAAGTCCACTATCTATTGTGGTATCCTCAACTATATCAAGACTTCGTGCGAAATCCACCAAGTCACCAATATTATCATCATCATCCAACGTAGCAATTACATGAGAAGTGTCAATATCAGATATTGTGAAGTCAGAAACACATGCAGTATTCAAAACAGGTGGTCGCACATTTGGATGCTCTGAAAAATATTTTTTAATTTCAATTTCCGTACAAAACGAAATAAATCCAAATGGACATTCTTCATTGCATGTTTACCAGTTAAACAAAAGTTCAAACCTTTACACATTATTGCAGTTTCTTGTTCATTAAATTCACGTGACGACAAGTTAACCACATTCACAGTATTAGTAACAACATCCAATTCTGTACTGCCCACATTGTGGTGCACAATCTCATTTGTGGGTGCTACTTGTTGTTTCCCATTTTTGCTTTTGTAACTGACCTGGTGTTTCTTGCCACCCCTCCTGATTCGTCGCCTGGCCCTTTCTTTTTGTTGCCCAGGCGGTATCTCTGAACCTCTCTTAAAAAATCAGAGGCTTGATTAGTATTGGGGGTGGTAGAGCTTGTCCCTTCGCCAGGATCACTCTCAACTGACGAGACCGAGGAAATGGAGATACTACTAGATGAAATGCTCGGGCCCTATTTTTCAAGTACAGAAATTGGAGCTCCCTTAGCTACCACATCGTCGTATTTGCGTGCAGACGTAAATATACGACCTTGCTCGTAATCTTTTTGGTCTCTTTCTATTTTTTGTTGTTTTTTCCCTTTTAGGTATAGCTGATAGGTGGCCAGCTCTTTTTTAAGGATTACATAATTTTTCTGTGTTATATCTGGCAAATTGATATCAGTTATTTCTTTTTCTAGGGCCAATATTTCTTCTCTAATCTTTTTTACTCTCCGTTCTGAATTGCGAATTAAAATATCCATCATTCTATATGATGCCAAGTGCAATCCCTCTTCCCACTCTCCCCAAAGATCGGGCTCCAGGTCCTCAAAATTGGGAAAGATGAGAATTCGCAAACCTCTCGGGATACGTTTATTCTCCAAGTATTTCTTAAGCGTGGCGCCGTCCCACCATTTGGTGAGCTCTTGTTTGTTTAATTTCTCAAGACGCACAAACTTGTTTTTAAGTCCATCATTATTAGTAGAGGTACCAATACACGAGTGGTACCTTTTTCACTACTGAAGAGATCTCCTAGAAGTTCTTCCCGATTATCTTCAAAGTTCATATTAGAAAACTCAAGTACAGTGATCTAAAAGTTTGTAAATAAGAGGGTGTTTTCGTTCGTGCTGGGTGGCTCACAAAGTACAACCAGAAAGAAAGGGATCAAAGCACAAATTCCCGCACTGAGCTAACGTCCCCTATAGGTCCTGAACAACAAAAATGAAGGTGCTGATAGCCTGAGACACAATCCCCTATGTCCCATGAAGAGCTGGAGAAAGAAAATGTTCCACTCTCTTCCAATAAGATACACAAAAAATAGCTCTGCACCCTTCTGATAGATCCAATTTTAAGTGTGTTATTAAATATCAAACATTATGCATTATTATGTACAAATTTGAAGATCCATGTCCATTTTCCCAAAGTGAAGTCAGTCACAGGCTTTTGAAGTTTAAAATGTATTCTTTATTCAATTTTCTTATCAATGAAATAGCCAACGCGTAACAGATTGAAGAAAGGTCCTCTCATCTTTACTAATATTTTGCTTGTGTACACATTTAGAGTTGGAGAGATGACTATCCTCCAAGTTATATAGATCCTGTGTTACTCTTAATGCAAATTCATCAATAACCGTCTTGGTGCAGCTAGGTGGAATAAATTTAGACCTATTTCTAAGTCCACTATCTATTGTGGTATCCTCAACTATATCAAGACTTCGTGCGAAATCCACCAAGTCACCAATATTATCATCATCATCCAACGTAGCAATTACATGAGAAGTGTCAATATCAGATATTGTGAAGTCAGAAACACATGCAGTATTCAAAACAGGTGGTCGCACATTTGGATGCTCTGAAAAATATTTTTTTAATTTCAATTTCCGTACAAAACGAAATAAATCCAAATGGACATTGTCCATTGCATGTTTACCAGTTAAACAAAAGTTCAAACCTTTACACAATATTGCAGTTTCTTGTTCATTAAATTCACGTGACGACAAGTTAACCACATTCACAGTATTAGTAACAACATCCAATTCTGTACTGCCCACATTGTGGTGCACAATCTCATTTGTGGGTGCTACTTGTTGTTTCCCATTTTTGCTTTTGTAACTGACCTGGTGTTTCTTGCCACCCCTCCTGATTCGTCGCCTGGCCCTTTCTTTTTGTTGCCCAGGCGGTATCTCTGAACCTCTCTTAAAAAATCAGAGGCTTGATTAGTATTGGGGGTGGTAGAGCTTGTCCCTTCGCCAGGATCACTCTCAACTGACGAGACCGAGGAAATGGAGATACTACTAGATGAAATGCTCGGGGCCCTATTTTCAAGTACAGAAATTGGAGCTCCCTTAGCTACCACATCGTCGGATTTGCGTGCAAACGTAAATATACGACCTTGCTCGTAATCTTTTTGGTCTCTTTCTATTTTTTTTTGTTTTCCCTTTTAGGTATAGCTGATAGGTGGCCAGCTCTTTTTTAAGGATTACATAATTTTTCTGTGTTATATCTGGCAAATTGATATCAGTTATTTCTTTTTCTAGGGCCAATATTTCTTCTCTAATCTTTTTTACTCTCCGTTCTGAATTGCGAATTAAAATATCCATCATTCTATATGATGCCAAGTGCAATCCCTCTTCCCACTCTCCCAAAAGATCGGGCTCCAGGTCCTCAAAATTGGGAAAGATGAGAATTCGCAAACCTCTCTGGATACGTTTATTCGCCAAGTATTTCTAAAGCGTGGCGCCGTCCCACCATTTGGTGAGCTCTTGTTTTTTTAATTTCTCAAGACGCACAAACTTGTTTTTAAGTCCATCATTATTAGTAGAGGGTACCAATACATGAGTGGTACCTTTTTCACTACTGAAGAGATCTCCTAGAAGTTCTTCCCGATTATCTTCAAAGTTCATATTAGAAAACTCAAGTACAGTGATCTAAAAGTTTGTAAATAAGAGGGTGTTTTCGTTCGTGCTGGGTGGCTCAAAAAGTACAACCAGAAAGAAAGGGATCAAAGCACAAATTCCCGCACTGAGCTAACGTCCCCTATAGGTCCTGAACAACAAAAATGAAGGTGCTGATAGCCTGAGACACAAACCCCTATGTCCCGTGAAGAGCTGGAGAAAGAAAATGTTCCACTCTCTTCCAATAAGATACACAAAAAATAGCTCTGCACCCTTCTGATAGATCCAATTTTAAGTGTGTTATTAAATATCAAACATTATGCATTATTATGTACAAATTTGAAGATCCATGTCCATTTTCCCAAAGTGAAGTCAGTCACAGGCTTTTGAAGTTTAAAATGTATTCTTTATTCAATTTTCTTATCAATGAAATAGCCAACGCGTAACAGATTGAAGAAAGGTCCTCTCATCTTTACTAATATTTTGCTTGTGTACACATTTAGAGTTGGAGAGATGACTATCCTCCAAGTTATATAGCTCCTGTGTTACTCTTAATGCAAATTCATCAATAACCGTCTTGGTGCAGCTAGGTGGAATAAATTTAGACCTATTTCTAAGTCCACTATCTATTGTGGTATCCTCAACTATATCAAGACTTCGTGCGAAATCCACCAAGTCACCAATATTATCATCATCATCCAACGTAGCAATTACATGAGAAGTGTCAATATCAGATATTGTGAAGTCAGAAACACATGCAGTATTCAAAACAGGTGGTCGCACATTTGGATGCTCTGAAAAATATTTTTTTAATTTCATTTTCCGTACAAAACGAAATAAATTCCAAATGGACATTGTCCATTGCATGTTTACCAGTTAAACAAAAGTTCAAACCTTTACACAATATTGCAGTTTCTTTTTCATTAAATTCACGTGACGACAAGTTAACCACATTCACAGTATTAGTAACAACATCCAATTCTGTACTGCCCACATTGTGGTGCACAATCTAATTTGTGGGTGCTACTTGTTGTTTCCCATTTTTGCTTTTGTAACTGACCTGGTGTTTCTTGCCACCCCTCCTGATTCGTCGCCTGGCCCTTTCTTTTTGTTGCCCAGGCGGTATCTCTGAACCTCTCTTAAAAAATCAGAGGCTTGATTAGTATTGGGGGTGGTAGAGCTTGTCCCTTTGCCAGGATCACTCTCAACTGACGAGACCGAGGAAATGGAGATACTACTAGATGAAATGCTCGGGCCCTATTTTCAAGTACAGAAATTGGAGCTCCCTTAGCTACCACATCGCCGTATTTGCGTGCAAACGTAAATATACGACCTTGCTCGTAATCTTTTTGGTCTCTTTCTATTTTTTGTTGTTTTTCCCTTTTAGGTATAGCTGATAGGTGGCCAGCTCTTTTTTAAGGATTACAT
Source organism: Calotriton arnoldi (assembly GCA_963921515.1). Taxonomy (NCBI): domain Eukaryota; kingdom Metazoa; phylum Chordata; class Amphibia; order Caudata; family Salamandridae; genus Calotriton; species Calotriton arnoldi. The sequence continues at coordinate 658,591 of CAWUFW010010822.1, read as the reverse complement.
AATTTTTCTGTGTTATATCTGGCAAATTGATATCAGTTATTTCTTTTTCTAGGGCCAATATTTCTTCTCTAATCTTTTTTACTCTCCGTTCTGAATTGCGAATTAAAATATCCATCATTCTATATGATGCCAAGTGCAATCCCTCTTCCCACTCTCCCAAAAGATCGGGCTCCAGGTCCTCAAAATTGGGAAAGATGAGAATTCGCAAACCTCTCGGGATACGTTTATTCTCCAAGTATTTCTTAAGCGTGGCGCCGTCCCACCATTTGGTGAGCTCTTGTTTTTTAATTTCTCAAGACGCACAAACTTGTTTTTAAGTCCATCATTATTAGTAGACGGTACCAATACCACGAGTGGTACCTTTTTCACTACTGAAGAGATCTCCTAGAAGTTCTTCCCGATTATCTTCAAAGTTCATATTAGAAAACTCAAGTACAGTGATCTAAAAGTTTGTAAATAAGAGGGTGTTTTCGTTCGTGCTGGGTGGCTCACAAAGTACAACCAGAAAGAAAGGGATCAAAGCACAAATTCCCGCACTGAGCTAACGTTCCCTATAGGTCCTGAACAACAAAAATGAAGGTGCTGATAGCCTGAGACACAATCCCCTATGTCCCATGAAGAGCTGGAGAAAGAAAATTTCCCACTCTCTTCCAATAAGATACACAAAAAATAGCTCTGCACCCTTCTGATAGATCCAATTTTAAGTGTGTTATTAAATATCAAACATTATGCATTATTATGTACAAATTTGAAGATCCATGTCCATTTTCCCAAAGTGAAGTCAGTCACAGGCTTTTGAAGTTTAAAATGTATTCTTTATTCAATTTTCTTATCAATGAAATAGCCAACGCGTAACAGATTGAAGAAAGGTCCTCTCATCTTTACTAATATTTTGCTTGTGTACACATTTAGAGTTGGAGAGATGACTATCCTCCAAGTTATATAGATCCTGTGTTACTCTTAATGCAAATTCATCAATAACCGTCTTGGTGCAGCTAGGTGGAATAAATTTAGACCTATTTCTAAGTCCACTATCTATTGTGGTATCCTCAACTATATCAAGACTTCGTGCGAAATCCACCAAGTCACCAATATTATCATCATCATCCAACGTAGCAATTACATGAGAAGTGTCAATATCAGATATTGTGAAGTCAGAAACACATGCAGTATTCAAAACAGGTGGTCGCACATTTGGATGCTCTGAAAAATATTTTTTAATTTCAATTTCCGTACAAAACGAAATAAATCCAAATGGACATTGTCCATTGCATGTTTACCAGTTAAACAAAAGTTCAAACCTTTACACAATATTGCAGTTTCTTGTTCATTAAATTCACGTGACGACAAGTTAACCACATTCACAGTATTAGTAACAACATCCAATTCTGTACTGCCCACATTGTGGTGCACAATCTCATTTGTGGGTGCTACTTGTTGTTTCCCATTTTTGCTTTTGTAACTGACCTGGTGTTTCTTGCCACCCTCCTGATTCGTCGCCTGGCCCTTTCTTTTTGTTGCCCAGGCGGTATCTCTGAACCTCTCTTAAAAAATCAGAGGCTTGATTAGTATTGGGGGTGGTAGAGCTTGTCCCTTCACCAGGATCACTCTCAACTGACGAGACCGAGGAAATGGAGATACTACTAGATGAAATGCTCGGGGCCCTATTTTCAAGTACAGAAATTGGAGCTCCCTTAGCTACCACATCGTCGTATTTGCGTGCAAACGTAAATATACGACCTTGCTCGTAATCTTTTTGGTCTCTTTCTATTTTTTGTTGTTTTTCCCTTTTAGGTATAGCTGATAGGTGGCCAGCTCTTTTTTAAGGATTACATAATTTTTCTGTGTTATATCTGGCAAATTGATATCAGTTATTTCTTTTTCTAGGGCCAATATTTCTTCTCTAATCTTTTTTACTCTCCGTTCTGAATTGCGAATTAAAATATCCATCATTCTATATGATGCCAAGTGCAATCCCTCTTCCCTCTCTCCCAAAAGATCGGGCTCCAGGTCCTCAAAATTGGGAAAGATGAGAATTCGCAAACCGCTCTGGATACGTTTATTCGCCAAGTATTTCTAAAGCGTGGCGCCGTCCCACCATTTGGTGAGCTCTTGTTTTTTTAATTTCTCAAGACGCACAAACTTGTTTTTAAGTCCATCATTATTAGTAGAGGGTACCAATACCACGAGTGGTACCTTTTTCACTACTGAAGAGATCTCCTAGAAGTTCTTCCCGATTATCTTCAAAGTTCATATTAGAAAACTCAAGTACAGTGATCTAAAAGTTTGTAAATAAGAGGGTGTTTTCGTTCGTGCTGGGTGGCTCACAAAGTACAACCAGAAAGAAAGGGATCAAAGCACAAATTCCCGCACTGAGCTAACGTCCCCTATAGGTCCTGAACAACAAAAATGAAGGTGCTGATAGCCTGAGACACAATCCCCTATGTCCCATGAAGAGCTGGAGAAAGAAAATGTTCCACTCTCTTCCAATAAGATACACAAAAAATAGCTCTGCACCCTTCTGATAGATCCAATTTTAAGTGTGTTATTAAATATCAAACATTATGCATTATTATGTACAAATTTGAAGATCCATGTCCATTTTCCCAAAGTGAAGTCAGTCACAGGCTTTTGAAGTTTAAAATGTATTCTTTATTCAATTTTCTTATCAATGAAATAGCCAACGCGTAACAGATTGAAGAAAGGTCCTCTCATCTTTACTAATATTTTGCTTGTGTACACATTTAGAGTTGGAGAGATGACTATCCTCCAAGTTATATAGATCCTGTGTTACTCTTAATGCAAATTCATCAATAACCGTCTTGGTGCAGCTAGGTGGAATAAATTTAGACCTATTTCTAAGTCCACTATCTATTGTGGTATCCTCAACTATATCAAGACTTCGTGCGAAATCCACCAAGTCACCAATATTATCATCATCATCCAACGTAGCAATTACATGAGAAGTGTCAATATCAGATATTGTGAAGTCAGAAACACATGCAGTATTCAAAACAGGTGGTCGCACATTTGGATGCTCTGAAAAATATTTTTTAATTTCATTTTCCGTACAAAACGAAATAAATTCCAAATGGACATTGTCCATTGCATGTTTACCAGTTAAACAAAAGTTCAAACCTTTACACAATATTGCAGTTTCTTTTTCATTAAATTCACGTGACGACAAGTTAACCACATTCACAGTATTAGTAACAACATCCAATTCTGTACTGCCCACATTGTGGTGCACAATCTCATTTGTGGGTGCTACTTGTTGTTTCCCATTTTTGCTTTTGTAACTGACCTGGTGTTTCTTGCCACCCCTCCTGATTCGTCGCCTGGCCCTTTCTTTTTGTTGCCCAGGCGGTATCTCTGAACCTCTCTTAAAAAATCAGAGGCTTGATTAGTATTGGGGGTGGTAGAGCTTGTCCCTTTGCCAGGATCACTCTCAACTGACGAGACCGAGGAAATGGAGATACTACTAGATGAAATGCTCGGGGCCCTATTTTCAAGTACAGAAATTGGAGCTCCCTTAGCTACCACATCGCCGTATTTGCGTGCAAACGTAAATATACGACCTTGCTCGTAATCTTTTTGGTCTCTTTCTATTTTTTGTTGTTTTTCCCTTTTAGGTATAGCTGATAGGTGGCCAGCTCTTTTTTAAGGATTACATAATTTTTCTGTGTTATATCTGGCAAATTGATATCAGTTATTTCTTTTTCTAGGGCGAATATTTCTTCTCTAATCTTTTTTACTCTCCGTTCTGAATTGCGAATTAAAATATCCATCATTCTATATGATGCCAAGTGCAATCCCTCTTCCCACTCTCCCAAAAGATCGGGCTCCAGGTCCTCAAAATTGGGAAAGATGAGAATTCGCAAACCTCTCGGGATACGTTTATTCGCCAAGTATTTCTTAAGCGTGGCGCCGTCCCACCATTTGATGAGCTCTTGTTTTTTTAATTTCTCAAGACGCACAAACTTGTTTTTAAGTCCATCATTATTAGTAGAGGGTACCAATACCACGAGTGGTACCTTTTTCACTACTGAAGAGATCTCCTAGAAGTTCTTCCCGATTATCTTCAAAGTTCATATTAGAAAACTCAAGTACAGTGATCTAAAAGTTTGTAAATAAGAGGGTGTTTTCGTTCGTGCTGGGTGGCTCACAAAGTACAACCAGAAAGAAAGGGATCAAAGCACAAATTCCCGCACTGAGCTAACGTCCCCTATAGGTCCTGAACAACAAAAATGAAGGTGCTGATAGCCTGAGACACAATCCCCTATGTCCCATGAAGAGCTGGAGAAAGAAAATGTTCCACTCTCTTCCAATAAGATACACAAAAAATAGCTCTGCACCCTTCTGATAGATCCAATTTTAAGTGTGTTATTAAATATCAAACATTATGCATTATTATGTACAAATTTGAAGATCCATGTCCATTTTCCCAAAGTGAAGTCAGTCACAGGCTTTTGAAGTTTAAAATGTATTCTTTATTCAATTTTCTTATCAATGAAATAGCCAACGCGTAACAGATTGAAGAAAGGTCCTCTCATCTTTACTAATATTTTGCTTGTGTACACATTTAGAGTTGGAGAGATGACTATCCTCCAAGTTATATAGATCCTGTGTTACTCTTAATGCAAATTCATCAATAACCGTCTTGGTGCAGCTAGGTGGAATAAATTTAGACCTATTTCTAAGTCCACTATCTATTGTGGTATCCTCAACTATATCAAGACTTCGTGCGAAATCCACCAAGTCACCAATATTATCATCATCATCCAACGTAGCAATTACATGAGAAGTGTCAATATCAGATATTGTGAAGTCAGAAACACATGCAGTATTCAAAACAGGTGGTCGCACATTTGGATGCTCTGAAAAATATTTTTTAATTTCATTTTCCGTACAAAACGAAATAAATTCCAAATGGACATTGTCCATTGCATGTTTACCAGTTAAACAAAAGTTCAAACCTTTACACAATATTGCAGTTTCTTTTTCATTAAATTCACGTGACGACAAGTTAACCACATTCACAGTATTAGTAACAACATCCAATTCTGTACTGCCCACATTGTGGTGCACAATCTCATTTGTGGGTGCTACTTGTTGTTTCCCATTTTTGCTTTTGTAACTGACCTGGTGTTTCTTGCCACCCCTCCTGATTCGTCGCCTGGCCCTTTCTTTTTGTTGCCCAGGCGGTATCTCTGAACCTCTCTTAAAAAATCAGAGGCTTGATTAGTATTGGGGGTGGTAGAGCTTGTCCCTTTGCCAGGATCACTCTCAACTGACGAGACCGAGGAAATGGAGATACTACTAGATGAAATGCTCGGGGCCCTATTTTCAAGTACAGAAATTGGAGCTCCCTTAGCTACCACATCGCCGTATTTGCGTGCAAACGTAAATATACGACCTTGCTCGTAATCTTTTTGGTCTCTTTCTATTTTTTGTTGTTTTTCCCTTTTAGGTATAGCTGATAGGTGGCCAGCTCTTTTTTAAGGATTACATAATTTTTCTGTGTTATATCTGGCAAATTGATATCAGTTATTTCTTTTTCTAGGGCCAATATTTCTTCTCTAATCTTTTTTACTCTCCGTTCTGAATTGCGAATTAAAATATCCATCATTCTATATGATGCCAAGTGCAATCCCTCTTCCCACTCTCCCAAAAGATCGGGCTCCAGGTCCTCAAAATTGGGAAAGATGAGAATTCGCAAACCTCTCGGGATACGTTTATTCTCCAAGTATTTCTTAAGCGTGGCGCCGTCCCACCATTTGGTGAGCTCTTGTTTTTTAATTTCTCAAGACGCACAAACTTGTTTTTAAGTCCATCATTATTAGTAGACGGTACCAATACCACGAGTGGTACCTTTTTCACTACTGAAGAGATCTCCTAGAAGTTCTTCCCGATTATCTTCAAAGTTCATATTAGAAAACTCAAGTACAGTGATCTAAAAGTTTGTAAATAAGAGGGTGTTTTCGTTCGTGCTGGGTGGCTCACAAAGTACAACCAGAAAGAAAGGGATCAAAGCACAAATTCCCGCACTGAGCTAACGTTCCCTATAGGTCCTGAACAACAAAAATGAAGGTGCTGATAGCCTGAGACACAATCCCCTATGTCCCATGAAGAGCTGGAGAAAGAAAATGTTCCACTCTCTTCCAATAAGATACACAAAAAATAGCTCTGCACCCTTCTGATAGATCCAATTTTAAGTGTGTTATTAAATATCAAACATTATGCATTATTATGTACAAATTTGAAGATCCATGTCCATTTTCCCAAAGTGAAGTCAGTCACAGGCTTTTGAAGTTTAAAATGTATTCTTTATTCAATTTTCTTATCAATGAAATAGCCAACGCGTAACAGATTGAAGAAAGGTCCTCTCATCTTTACTAATATTTTGCTTGTGTACACATTTAGAGTTGGAGAGATGACTATCCTCCAAGTTATATAGATCCTGTGTTACTCTTAATGCAAATTCATCAATAACCGTCTTGGTGCAGCTAGGTGGAATAAATTTAGACCTATTTCTAAGTCCACTATCTATTGTGGTATCCTCAACTATATCAAGACTTCGTGCGAAATCCACCAAGTCACCAATATTATCATCATCATCCAACGTAGCAATTACATGAGAAGTGTCAATATCAGATATTGTGAAGTCAGAAACACATGCAGTATTCAAAACAGGTGGTCGCACATTTGGATGCTCTGAAAAATATTTTTTTAATTTCAATTTCCGTACAAAACGAAATAAATCCAAATGGACATTGTCCATTGCATGTTTACCAGTTAAACAAAAGTTCAAACCTTTACACAATATTGCAGTTTCTTGTTCATTAAATTCACGTGACGACAAGTTAACCACATTCACAGTATTAGTAACAACATCCAATTCTGTACTGCCCACATTGTGGTGCACAATCTCATTTGTGGGTGCTACTTGTTGTTTCCCATTTTTGCTTTTGTAACTGACCTGGTGTTTCTTGCCACCCCTCCTGATTCGTCGCCTGGCCCTTTCTTTTTGTTGCCCAGGCGGTATCTCTGAACCTCTCTTAAAAAATCAGAGGCTTGATTAGTATTGGGGGTGGTAGAGCTTGTCCCTTCACCAGGATCACTCTCAACTGACGAGACCGAGGAAATGGAGATACTACTAGATGAAATGCTCGGGGCCCTATTTTCAAGTACAGAAATTGGAGCTCCCTTAGCTACCACATCGTCGTATTTGCGTGCAAACGTAAATATACGACCTTGCTCGTAATCTTTTTGGTCTCTTTCTATTTTTTGTTGTTTTTCCCTTTTAGGTATAGCTGATAGGTGGCCAGCTCTTTTTTAAGGATTACATAATTTTTCTGTGTTATATCTGGCAAATTGATATCAGTTATTTCTTTTTCTAGGGCCAATATTTCTTCTCTAATCTTTTTTACTCTCCGTTCTGAATTGCGAATTAAAATATCCATCATTCTATATGATGCCAAGTGCAATCCCTCTTCCCACTCTCCCAAAAGATCGGGCTCCAGGTCCTCAAAATTGGGAAAGATGAGAATTCGCAAACCTCTCGGGATACGTTTATTCGCCAAGTATTTCTTAAGCGTGGCGCCGTCCCACCATTTGGTGAGCTCTTGTTTTTTAATTTCTCAAGACGCACAAACTTGTTTTTAAGTCCATCATTATTAGTAGAGGGTACCAATACCACGAGTGGTACCTTTTTCACTACTGAAGAGATCTCCTAGAAGTTCTTCCCGATTATCTTCAAAGTTCATATTAGAAAACTCAAGTACAGTGATCTAAAAGTTTGTAAATAAGAGGGTGTTTTCGTTCGTGCTGGGTGGCTCACAAAGTACAACCAGAAAGAAAGGGATCAAAGCACAAATTCCCGCACTGAGCTAACGTCCCCTATAGGTCCTGAACAACAAAAATGAAGGTGCTGATAGCCTGAGACACAATCCCCTATGTCCCATGAAGAGCTGGAGAAAGAAAATGTTCCACTCTCTTCCAATAAGATACACAAAAAATAGCTCTGCACCCTTCTGATAGATCCAATTTTAAGTGTGTTATTAAATATCAAACATTATGCATTATTATGTACAAATTTGAAGATCCATGTCCATTTTCCCAAAGTGAAGTCAGTCACAGGCTTTTGAAGTTTAAAATGTATTCTTTATTCAATTTTCTTATCAATGAAATAGCCAACGCGTAACAGATTGAAGAAAGGTCCTCTCATCTTTACTAATATTTTGCTTGTGTACACATTTAGAGTTGGAGAGATGACTATCCTCCAAGTTATATAGATCCTGTGTTACTCTTAATGCAAATTCATCAATAACCGTCTTGGTGCAGCTAGGTGGAATAAATTTAGACCTATTTCTAAGTCCACTATCTATTGTGGTATCCTCAACTATATCAAGACTTCGTGCGAAATCCACCAAGTCACCAATATTATCATCATCATCCAACGTAGCAATTACATGAGAAGTGTCAATATCAGATATTGTGAAGTCAGAAACACATGCAGTATTCAAAACAGGTGGTCGCACATTTGGATGCTCTGAAAAATATTTTTTAATTTCATTTTCCGTACAAAACGAAATAAATTCCAAATGGACATTGTCCATTGCATGTTTACCAGTTAAACAAAAGTTCAAACCTTTACACAATATTGCAGTTTCTTTTTCATTAAATTCACGTGACGACAAGTTAACCACATTCACAGTATTAGTAACAACATCCAATTCTGTACTGCCCACATTGTGGTGCACAATCTCATTTGTGGGTGCTACTTGTTGTTTCCCATTTTTGCTTTTGTAACTGACCTGGTGTTTCTTGCCACCCCTCCTGATTCGTCGCCTGGCCCTTTCTTTTTGTTGCCCAGGCGGTATCTCTGAACCTCTCTTAAAAAATCAGAGGCTTGATTAGTATTGGGGGTGGTAGAGCTTGTCCCTTCGCCAGGATCACTCTCAACTGACGAGACCGAGGAAATGGAGATACTACTAGATGAAATGCTCGGGGCCCTATTTTCAAGTACAGAAATTGGAGCTCCCTTAGCTACCACATCGCCGTATTTGCGTGCAAACGTAAATATACGACCTTGCTCGTAATCTTTTTGGTCTCTTTCTATTTTTTGTTGTTTTTCCCTTTTAGGTATAGCTGATAGGTGGCCAGCTCTTTTTTAAGGATTACATAATTTTTCTGTGTTATATCTGGCAAATTGATATCAGTTATTTCTTTTTCTAGGGCCAATATTTCTTCTCTAATCTTTTTTACTCTCCGTTCTGAATTGCGAATTAAAATATCCATCATTCTATATGATGCCAAGTGCAATCCCTCTTCCCACTCTCCCAAAAGATCGGGCTCCAGGTCCTCAAAATTGGGAAAGATGAGAATTCGCAAACCTCTCGGGATACGTTTATTCTCCAAGTATTTCTTAAGCGTGGCGCCGTCCCACCATTTGGTGAGCTCTTGTTTTTTTAATTTCTCAAGACGCACAAACTTGTTTTTAAGTCCATCATTATTAGTAGAGGGTACCAATACCACGAGTGGTACCTTTTTCACTACTGAAGAGATCTCCTAGAAGTTCTTCCCGATTATCTTCAAAGTTCATATTAGAAAACTCAAGTACAGTGATCTAAAAGTTTGTAAATAAGAGGGTGTTTTCGTTACGTGCTGGGTGGCTCACAAAGTACAACCAGAAAGAAAGGGATCAAAGCACAAATTCCCGCACTGAGCTAACGTCCCCTATAGGTCCTGAACAACAAAAATGAAGGTGCTGATAGCCTGAGACACAATCCCCTATGTCCCATGAAGAGCTGGAGAAAGAAAATGTTCCACTCTCTTCCAATAAGATACACAAAAAATAGCTCTGCACCCTTCTGATAGATCCAATTTTAAGTGTGTTATTAAATATCAAACATTATGCATTATTATGTACAAATTTGAAGATCCATGTCCATTTTCCCAAAGTGAAGTCAGTCACAGGCTTTTGAAGTTTAAAATGTATTCTTTATTCAATTTTCTTATCAATGAAATAGCCAACGCGTAACAGATTGAAGAAAGGTCCTCTCATCTTTACTAATATTTTGCTTGTGTACACATTTAGAGTTGGAGAGATGACTATCCTCCAAGTTATATAGATCCTGTGTTACTCTTAATGCAAATTCATCAATAACCGTCTTGGTGCAGCTAGGTGGAATAAATTTAGACCTATTTCTAAGTCCACTATCTATTGTGGTATCCTCAACTATATCAAGACTTCGTGCGAAATCCACCAAGTCACCAATATTATCATCATCATCCAACGTAGCAATTACATGAGAAGTGTCAATATCAGATATTGTGAAGTCAGAAACACATGCAGTATTCAAAACAGGTGGTCGCACATTTGGATGCTCTGAAAAATATTTTTTTAATTTCAATTTCCGTACAAAACGAAATAAATCCAAATGGACATTGTCCATTGCATGTTTACCAGTTAAACAAAAGTTCAAACCTTTACACAATATTGCAGTTTCTTGTTCATTAAATTCACGTGACGACAAGTTAACCACATTCACAGTATTAGTAACAACATCCAATTCTGTACTGCCCACATTGTGGTGCACAATCTCATTTGTGGGTGCTACTTGTTGTTTCCCATTTTTGCTTTTGTAACTGACCTGGTGTTTCTTGCCACCCCTCCTGATTCGTCGCCTGGCCCTTTCTTTTTGTTGCCCAGGCGGTATCTCTGAACCTCTCTTAAAAAATCAGAGGCTTGATTAGTATTGGGGGTGGTAGAGCTTGTCCCTTCGCCAGGATCACTCTCAACTGACGAGACCGAGGAAATGGAGATACTACTAGATGAAATGCTCGGGGCCCTATTTTCAAGTACAGAAATTGGAGCTCCCTTAGCTACCACATCGCCGTATTTGCGTGCAAACGTAAATATACGACCTTGCTCGTAATCTTTTTGGTCTCTTTCTATTTTTTGTTGTTTTTCCCTTTTAGGTATAGCTGATAGGTGGCCAGCTCTTTTTTAAGGATTACATAATTTTTCTGTGTTATATCTGGCAAATTGATATCAGTTATTTCTTTTTCTAGGGCCAATATTTCTTCTCTAATCTTTTTTACTCTCCGTTCTGAATTGCGAATTAAAATATCCATCATTCTATATGATGCCAAGTGCAATCCCTCTTCCCACTCTCCCAAAAGATCGGGCTCCAGGTCCTCAAAATTGGGAAAGATGAGAATTCGCAAACCTCTCGGGATACGTTTATTCTCCAAGTATTTCTTAAGCGTGGCGCCGTCCCACCATTTGGTGAGCTCTTGTTTTTTTAATTTCTCAAGACGCACAAACTTGTTTTTAAGTCCATCATTATTAGTAGAGGGTACCAATACACGAGTGGTACCTTTTTCACTCCTGAAGAGATCTCCTAGAAGTTCTTCCCGATTATCTTCAAAGTTCATATTAGAAAACTCAAGTACAGTGATCTAAAAGTTTGTAAATAAGAGGGTGTTTTCGTTCGTGCTGGGTGGCTCACAAAGTACAACCAGAAAGAAAGGGATCAAAGCACAAATTCCCGCACTGAGCTAACGTCCCCTATAGGTCCTGAACAACAAAAATGAAGGTGCTGATAGCCTGAGACACAATCCCCTATGTCCCATGAAGAGCTGGAGAAAGAAAATGTTCCACTCTCTTCCAATAAGATACACAAAAAATAGCTCTGCACCCTTCTGATAGATCCAATTTTAAGTGTGTTATTAAATATCAAACATTATGCATTATTATGTACAAATTTGAAGATCCATGTCCATTTTCCCAAAGTGAAGTCAGTCACAGGCTTTTGAAGTTTAAAATGTATTCTTTATTCAATTTTCTTATCAATGAAATAGCCAACGCGTAACAGATTGAAGAAAGGTCCTCTCATCTTTACTAATATTTTGCTTGTGTACACATTTAGAGTTGGAGAGATGACTATCCTCCAAGTTATATAGATCCTGTGTTACTCTTAATGCAAATTCATCAATAACCGTCTTGGTGCAGCTAGGTGGAATAAATTTAGACCTATTTCTAAGTCCACTATCTATTGTGGTATCCTCAACTATATCAAGACTTCGTGCGAAATCCACCAAGTCACCAATATTATCATCATCATCCAACGTAGCAATTACATGAGAAGTGTCAATATCAGATATTGTGAAGTCAGAAACACATGCAGTATTCAAAACAGGTGGTCGCACATTTGGATGCTCTGAAAAATATTTTTTTAATTTCAATTTCCGTACAAAACGAAATAAATCCAAATGGACATTGTCCATTGCATGTTTACCAGTTAAACAAAAGTTCAAACCTTTACACAATATTGCAGTTTCTTGTTCATTAAATTCACGTGACGACAAGTTAACCACATTCACAGTATTAGTAACAACATCCAATTCTGTACTGCCCACATTGTGGTGCACAATCTCATTTGTGGGTGCTACTTGTTGTTTCCCATTTTTGCTTTTGTAACTGACCTGGTGTTTCTTGCCACCCCTCCTGATTCGTCGCCTGGCCCTTTCTTTTTGTTGCCCAGGCGGTATCTCTGAACCTCTCTTAAAAAATCAGAGGCTTGATTAGTATTGGGGGTGGTAGAGCTTGTCCCTTCGCCAGGATCACTCTCAACTGACGAGACCGAGGAAATGGAGATACTACTAGATGAAATGCTCGGGGCCCTATTTTCAAGTACAGAAATTGGAGCTCCCTTAGCTACCACATCGTCGTATTTGCGTGCAAACGTAAATATACGACCTTGCTCGTAATCTTTTTGGTCTCTTTCTATTTTTTGTTGTTTTTCCCTTTTAGGTATAGCTGATAGGTGGCCAGCTCTTTTTTAAGGATTACATAATTTTTCTGTGTTATATCTGGCAAATTGATATCAGTTATTTCTTTTTCTAGGGCCAATATTTCTTCTCTAATCTTTTTTACTCTCCGTTCTGAATTGCGAATTAAAATATCCATCATTCTATATGATGCCAAGTGCAATCCCTCTTCCCACTCTCCCAAAAGATCGGGCTCCAGGTCCTCAAAATTGGGAAAGATGAGAATTCGCAAACCTCTCGGGATACGTTTATTCTCCAAGTATTTCTTAAGCGTGGCGCCGTCCCACCATTTGGTGAGCTCTTGTTTTTTAATTTCTCAAGACGCACAAACTTGTTTTTAAGTCCATCATTATTAGTAGAGGGTACCAATACACGAGTGGTACCTTTTTCACTACTGAAGAGATCTCCTAGAAGTTCTTCCCGATTATCTTCAAAGTTCATATTAGAAAACTCAAGTACAGTGATCTAAAAGTTTGTAAATAAGAGGGTGTTTTCGTTACGTGCTGGGTGGCTCACAAAGTACAACCAGAAAGAAAGGGATCAAAGCACAAATTCCCGCACTGAGCTAACGTCCCCTATAGGTCCTGAACAACAAAAATGAAGGTGCTGATAGCCTGAGACACAATCCCCTATGTCCCATGAAGAGCTGGAGAAAGAAAATGTTCCACTCTCTTCCAATAAGATACACAAAAAATAGCTCTGCACCCTTCTGATAGATCCAATTTTAAGTGTGTTATTAAATATCAAACATTATGCATTATTATGTACAAATTTGAAGATCCATGTCCATTTTCCCAAAGTGAAGTCAGTCACAGGCTTTTGAAGTTTAAAATGTATTCTTTATTCAATTTTCTTATCAATGAAATAGCCAACGCGTAACAGATTGAAGAAAGGTCCTCTCATCTTTACTAATATTTTGCTTGTGTACACATTTAGAGTTGGAGAGATGACTATCCTCCAAGTTATATAGATCCTGTGTTACTCTTAATGCAAATTCATCAATAACCGTCTTGGTGCAGCTAGGTGGAATAAATTTAGACCTATTTCTAAGTCCACTATCTATTGTGGTATCCTCAACTATATCAAGACTTCGTGCGAAATCCACCAAGTCACCAATATTATCATCATCATCCAACGTAGCAATTACATGAGAAGTGTCAATATCAGATATTGTGAAGTCAGAAACACATGCAGTATTCAAAACAGGTGGTCGCACATTTGGATGCTCTGAAAAATATTTTTTAATTTCAATTTCCGTACAAAACGAAATAAATCCAAATGGACATTGTCCATTGCATGTTTACCAGTTAAACAAAAGTTCAAACCTTAACACAATATTGCAGTTTCTTTTTCATTAAATTCACGTGACGACAAGTTAACCACATTCACAGTATTAGTAACAACATCCAATTCTGTACTGCCCACATTGTGGTGCACAATCTCATTTGTGGGTGCTACTTGTTGTTTCCCATTTTTGCTTTTGTAACTGACCTGGTGTTTCTTGCCACCCCTCCTGATTCGTCGCCTGGCCCTTTCTTTTTGTTGCCCAGGCGGTATCTCTGAACCTCTCTTAAAAAATCAGAGGCTTGATTAGTATTGGGGGTGGTAGAGCTTGTCCCTTCGCCAGGATCACTCTCAACTGACGAGACCGAGGAAATGGAGATACTACTAGATGAAATGCTCGGGGCCCTATTTTCAAGTACAGAAATTGGAGCTCCCTTAGCTACCACATCGTCGTATTTGCGTGCAAACGTAAATATACGACCTTGCTCGTAATCTTTTTGGTCTCTTTCTATTTTTTGTTGTTTTTCCCTTTTAGGTATAGCTGATAGGTGGCCAGCTCTTTTTTAAGGATTACATAATTTTTCTGTGTTATATCTGGCAAATTGATATCAGTTATTTCTTTTTCTAGGGCCAATATTTCTTCTCTAATCTTTTTTACTCTCCGTTCTGAATTGCGAATTAAAATATCCATCATTCTATATGATGCCAAGTGCAATCCCTCTTCCCACTCTCCCAAAAGATCGGGCTCCAGGTCCTCAAAATTGGGAAAGATGAGAATTCGCAAACCTCTCGGGATACGTTTATTCTCCAAGTATTTCTTAAGCGTGGCGCCGTCCCACCATTTGGTGAGCTCTTGTTTTTTAATTTCTCAAGACGCACAAACTTGTTTTTAAGTCCATCATTATTAGTAGAGGGTACCAATACACGAGTGGTACCTTTTTCACTACTGAAGAGATCTCCTAGAAGTTCTTCCCGATTATCTTCAAAGTTCATATTAGAAAACTCAAGTACAGTGATCTAAAAGTTTGTAAATAAGAGGGTGTTTTCGTTCGTGCTGGGTGGCTCACAAAGTACAACCAGAAAGAAAGGGATCAAAGCACAAATTCCCGCACTGAGCTAACGTCCCCTATAGGTCCTGAACAACAAAAATGAAGGTGCTGATAGCCTGAGACACAATCCCCTATGTCCCATGAAGAGCTGGAGAAAGAAAATGTTCCACTCTCTTCCAATAAGATACACAAAAAATAGCTCTGCACCCTTCTGATAGATCCAATTTTAAGTGTGTTATTAAATATCAAACATTATGCATTATTATGTACAAATTTGAAGATCCATGTCCATTTTCCCAAAGTGAAGTCAGTCACAGGCTTTTGAAGTTTAAAATGTATTCTTTATTCAATTTTCTTATCAATGAAATAGCCAACGCGTAACAGATTGAAGAAAGGTCCTCTCATCTTTACTAATATTTTGCTTGTGTACACATTTAGAGTTGGAGAGATGACTATCCTCCAAGTTATATAGATCCTGTGTTACTCTTAATGCAAATTCATCAATAACCGTCTTGGTGCAGCTAGGTGGAATAAATTTAGACCTATTTCTAAGTCCACTATCTATTGTGGTATCCTCAACTATATCAAGACTTCGTGCGAAATCCACCAAGTCACCAATATTATCATCATCATCCAACGTAGCAATTACATGAGAAGTGTCAATATCAGATATTGTGAAGTCAGAAACACATGCAGTATTCAAAACAGGTGGTCGCACATTTGGATGCTCTGAAAAATATTTTTTTAATTTCAATTTCCGTACAAAACGAAATAAATCCAAATGGACATTGTCCATTGCATGTTTACCAGTTAAACAAAAGTTCAAACCTTTACACAATATTGCAGTTTCTTGTTCATTAAATTCACGTGACGACAAGTTAACCACATTCACAGTATTAGTAACAACATCCAATTCTGTACTGCCCACATTGTGGTGCACAATCTCATTTGTGGGTGCTACTTGTTGTTTCCCATTTTTGCTTTTGTAACTGACCTGGTGTTTCTTGCCACCCCTCCTGATTCGTCGCCTGGCCCTTTCTTTTTGTTGCCCAGGCGGTATCTCTGAACCTCTCTTAAAAAATCAGAGGCTTGATTAGTATTGGGGGTGGTAGAGCTTGTCCCTTCGCCAGGATCACTCTCAACTGACGAGACCGAGGAAATGGAGATACTACTAGATGAAATGCTCGGGGCCCTATTTTCAAGTACAGAAATTGGAGCTCCCTTAGCTACCACATCGTCGTATTTGCGTGCAAACGTAAATATACGACCTTGCTCGTAATCTTTTTGGTCTCTTTCTATTTTTTGTTGTTTTTTCCCTTTTAGGTATAGCTGATAGGTGGCCAGCTCTTTTTTAAGGATTACATAATTTTTCTGTGTTATATCTGGCAAATTGATATCAGTTATTTCTTTTTCTAGGGCCAATATTTCTTCTCTAATCTTTTTTACTCTCCGTTCTGAATTGCGAATTAAAATATCCATCATTCTATATGATGCCAAGTGCAATCCCTCTTCCCACTCTCCCAAAAGATCGGGCTCCAGGTCCTCAAAATTGGGAAAGATGAGAATTCGCAAACCTCTCGGGATACGTTTATTCTCCAAGTATTTCTTAAGCGTGGCGCCGTCCCACCATTTGGTGAGCTCTTGTTTTTTTAATTTCTCAAGACGCACAAACTTGTTTTTAAGTCCATCATTATTAGTAGAGGGTACCAATACACGAGTGGTACCTTTTTCACTACTGAAGAGATCTCCTAGAAGTTCTTCCCGATTATCTTCAAAGTTCATATTAGAAAACTCAAGTACAGTGATCTAAAAGTTTGTAAATAAGAGGGTGTTTTCGTTCGTGCTGGGTGGCTCACAAAGTACAACCAGAAAGAAAGGGATCAAAGCACAAATTCCCGCACTGAGCTAACGTCCCCTATAGGTCCTGAACAACAAAAATGAAGGTGCTGATAGCCTGAGACACAATCCCCTATGTCCCATGAAGAGCTGGAGAAAGAAAATTTTCCACTCTCTTCCAATAAGATACACAAAAAATAGCTCTGCACCCTTCTGATAGATCCAATTTTAAGTGTGTTATTAAATATCAAACATTATGCATTATTATGTACAAATTTGAAGATCCATGTCCATTTTCCCAAAGTGAAGTCAGTCACAGGCTTTTGAAGTTTAAAATGTATTCTTTATTCAATTTTCTTATCAATGAAATAGCCAACGCGTAACAGATTGAAGAAAGGTCCTCTCATCTTTAATAATATTTTGCTTGTGTACACATTTAGAGTTGGAGAGATGACTATCCTCCAAGTTATATAGATCCTGTGTTACTCTTAATGCAAATTCGTCAATAACCGTCTTGGTGCAGCTAGGTGGAATAAATTTAGACCTATTTCTAAGTCCACTATCTATTGTGGTATCCTCAACTATATCAAGACTTCGTGCGAAATCCACCAAGTCACCAATATTATCATCATCATCCAACGTAGCAATTACATGAGAAGTGTCAATATCAGATATTGTGAAGTCAGAAACACATGCAGTATTCAAAACAGGTGGTCGCACATTTGGATGCTCTGAAAAATATTTTTTTAATTTCAATTTCCGTACAAAACGAAATAAATCCAAATGGACATTGTCCATTGCATGTTTACCAGTTAAACAAAAGTTCAAACCTTTACACAATATTGCAGTTTCTTGTTCATTAAATTCACGTGACGACAAGTTAACCACATTCACAGTATTAGTAACAACATCCAATTCTGTACTGCCCACATTGTGGTGCACAATCTCATTTGTGGGTGCTACTTGTTGTTTCCCATTTTTGCTTTTGTAACTGACCTGGTGTTTCTTGCCACCCCTCCTGATTCGTCGCCTGGCCCTTTCTTTTTGTTGCCCAGGCGGTATCTCTGAACCTCTCTTAAAAAATCAGAGGCTTGATTAGTATTGGGGGTGGTAGAGCTTGTCCCTTCGCCAGGATCACTCTCAACTGACGAGACCGAGGAAATGGAGATACTACTAGATGAAATGCTCGGGGCCCTATTTTCAAGTACAGAAATTGGAGCTCCCTTAGCTACCACATCGTCGTATTTGCGTGCAAACGTAAATATACGACCTTGCTCGTAATCTTTTTGGTCTCTTTCTATTTTTTGTTGTTTTTTCCCTTTTAGGTATAGCTGATAGGTGGCCAGCTCTTTTTTAAGGATTACATAATTTTTCTGTGTTATATCTGGCAAATTGATATCAGTTATTTCTTTTTCTAGGGCCAATATTTCTTCTCTAATCTTTTTTACTCTCCGTTCTGAATTGCGAATTAAAATATCCATCATTCTATATGATGCCAAGTGCAATCCCTCTTCCCACTCTCCCAAAAGATCGGGCTCCAGGTCCTCAAAATTGGGAAAGATGAGAATTCGCAAACCTCTCGGGATACGTTTATTCTCCAAGTATTTCTTAAGCGTGGCGCCGTCCCACCATTTGGTGAGCTCTTGTTTTTTTAATTTCTCAAGACGCACAAACTTGTTTTTAAGTCCATCATTATTAGTAGAGGGTACCAATACACGAGTGGTACCTTTTTCACTACTGAAGAGATCTCCTAGAAGTTCTTCCCGATTATCTTCAAAGTTCATATTAGAAAACTCAAGTACAGTGATCTAAAAGTTTGTAAATAAGAGGGTGTTTTCGTTCGTGCTGGGTGGCTCACAAAGTACAACCAGAAAGAAAGGGATCAAAGCACAAATTCCCGCACTGAGCTAACGTCCCCTATAGGTCCTGAACAACAAAAATGAAGGTGCTGATAGCCTGAGACACAATCCCCTATGTCCCATGAAGAGCTGGAGAAAGAAAATTTTCCACTCTCTTCCAATAAGATACACAAAAAATAGCTCTGCACCCTTCTGATAGATCCAATTTTAAGTGTGTTATTAAATATCAAACATTATGCATTATTATGTACAAATTTGAAGATCCATGTCCATTTTCCCAAAGTGAAGTCAGTCACAGGCTTTTGAAGTTTAAAATGTATTCTTTATTCAATTTTCTTATCAATGAAATAGCCAACGCGTAACAGATTGAAGAAAGGTCCTCTCATCTTTAATAATATTTTGCTTGTGTACACATTTAGAGTTGGAGAGATGACTATCCTCCAAGTTATATAGATCCTGTGTTACTCTTAATGCAAATTCGTCAATAACCGTCTTGGTGCAGCTAGGTGGAATAAATTTAGACCTATTTCTAAGTCCACTATCTATTGTGGTATCCTCAACTATATCAAGACTTCGTGCGAAATCCACCAAGTCACCAATATTATCATCATCATCCAACGTAGCAATTACATGAGAAGTGTCAATATCAGATATTGTGAAGTCAGAAACACATGCAGTATTCAAAACAGGTGGTCGCACATTTGGATGCTCTGAAAAATATTTTTTTAATTTCAATTTCCGTACAAAACGAAATAAATCCAAACGGACATTGTCCATTGCATGTTTACCAGTTAAACAAAAGTTCAAACCTTTACACAATATTGCAGTTTCTTGTTCATTAAATTCACGTGACGACAAGTTAACCACATTCACAGTATTAGTCACAACATCCAATTCTGTACTGCCCACATTGTGGTGCACAATCTCATTTGTGAGTGCTACTTGTTGTTTCCCATTTTTGCTTTTGTAACTGACCTGGTGTTTCTTGCCACCCCTCCTGATTCGTCGCCTGGCCCTTTCTTTTTGTTGCCCAGGCGGTATCTCTGAACCTCTCTTAAAAAATCAGAGGCTTGATTAGTATTGGGGGTGGTAGAGCTTGTCCCTTCGCCAGGATCACTCTCAACTGACGAGACCGAGGAAATGGAGATACTACTAGATGAAATGCTCGGGGCCCTATTTTCAAGTACAGAAATTGGAGCTCCCTTAGCTACCACATCGTCGTATTTGCGTGCAAACGTAAATATACGACCTTGCTCGTAATCTTTTTGGTCTCTTTCTATTTTTTGTTGTTTTTTCCCTTTTAGGTATAGCTGATAGGTGGCCAGCTCTTTTTTAAGGATTACATAATTTTTCTGTGTTATATCTGGCAAATTGATATCAGTTATTTCTTTTTCTAGGGCCAATATTTCTTCTCTAATCTTTTTTACTCTCCGTTCTGAATTGCGAATTAAAATATCCATCATTCTATATGATGCCAAGTGCAATCCCTCTTCCCACTCTCCCAAAAGATCGGGCTCCAGGTCCTCAAAATTGGGAAAGATGAGAATTCGCAAACCTCTCGGGATACGTTTATTCTCCAAGTATTTCTTAAGCGTGGCGCCGTCCCACCATTTGGTGAGCTCTTGTTTTTTAATTTCTCAAGACGCACAAACTTGTTTTTAAGTCCATCATTATTAGTAGAGGGTACCAATACACGAGTGGTACCTTTTTCACTACTGAAGAGATCTCCTAGAAGTTCTTCCCGATTATCTTCAAAGTTCATATTAGAAAACTCAAGTACAGTGATCTAAAAGTTTGTAAATAAGAGGGTGTTTTCGTTCGTGCTGGGTGGCTCACAAAGTACAACCAGAAAGAAAGGGATCAAAGCACAAATTCCCGCACTGAGCTAACGTCCCCTATAGGTCCTGAACAACAAAAATGAAGGTGCTGATAGCCTGAGACACAATCCCCTATGTCCCATGAAGAGCTGGAGAAAGAAAATTTTCCACTCTCTTCCAATAAGATACACAAAAAATAGCTCTGCACCCTTCTGATAGATCCAATTTTAAGTGTGTTATTAAATATCAAACATTATGCATTATTATGTACAAATTTGAAGATCCATGTCCATTTTCCCAAAGTGAAGTCAGTCACAGGCTTTTGAAGTTTAAAATGTATTCTTTATTCAATTTTCTTATCAATGAAATAGCCAACGCGTAACAGATTGAAGAAAGGTCCTCTCATCTTTAATAATATTTTGCTTGTGTACACATTTAGAGTTGGAGAGATGACTATCCTCCAAGTTATATAGATCCTGTGTTACTCTTAATGCAAATTCGTCAATAACCGTCTTGGTGCAGCTAGGTGGAATAAATTTAGACCTATTTCTAAGTCCACTATCTATTGTGGTATCCTCAACTATATCAAGACTTCGTGCGAAATCCACCAAGTCACCAATATTATCATTATCATCCAACGTAGCAATTACATGAGAAGTGTCAATATCAGATATTGTGAAGTCAGAAACACATGCAGTATTCAAAACAGGTGGTCGCACATTTGGATGCTCTGAAAAATATTTTTTTAATTTCAATTTCCGTACAAAACGAAATAAAACCAAACGGACATTGTCCATTGCATGTTTACCAGTTAAACAAAAGTTCAAACCTTTACACAATATTGCAGTTTCTTGTTCATTAAATTCACGTGACGACAAGTTAACCACATTCACAGTATTAGTCACAACATCCAATTCTGTACTGCCCACATTGTGGTGCACAATCTCATTTGTGAGTGCTACTTGTTGTTTCCCAATTTTGCTTTTGTAACTGACCTGGTGTTTCTTGCCACCCCTCCTGATTCGTCGCCTGGCCCTTTCTTTTTGTTGCCCAGGCGGTATCTCTGAACCTCTCTTAAAAAATCAGAGGCTTGATTAGTATTGGGGGTGGTAGAGCTTGTCCCTTCCCCAGGATCACTCTCAACTGACGAGACCGAGGAAATGGAGATACTACTAGATGAAATGCTCGGGGCCCTATTTTCAAGTACAGAAATTGGAGCTCCCTTAGCTACCACATCGTCGTATTTGCGTGCAAACGTAAATATACGACCTTGCTCGTAATCTTTTTGGTCTCTTTCTATTTTTTGTTGTTTTTTCCCTTTTAGGTATAGCTGATAGGTGGCCAGCTCTTTTTTAAGGATTACATAATTTTTCTGTGTTATATCTGGCAAATTGATATCAGTTATTTCTTTTTCTAGGGCCAATATTTCTTCTCTAATCTTTTTTGCTCTCCGTTCTGAATTGCGAATTAAAATATCCATCATTCTATATGATGCCAAGTGCAATCCCTCTTCCCACTCTCCCAAAAGATCGGGCTCCAGGTCCTCAAAATTGGGAAAGATGAGAATTCGCAAACCTCTCGGGATACGTTTATTCTCCAAGTATTTCTTAAGCGTGGCGCCGTCCCACCATTTGGTGAGCTCTTGTTTTTTAATTTCTCAAGACGCACAAACTTGTTTTTAAGTCCATCATTATTAGTAGAGGGTACCAATACACGAGTGGTACCTTTTTCACTACTGAAGAGATCTCCTAGAAGTTCTTCCCGATTATCTTCAAAGTTCATATTAGAAAACTCAAGTACAGTGATCTAAAAGTTTGTAAATAAGAGGGTGTTTTCGTTCGTGCTGGGTGGCTCACAAAGTACAACCAGAAAGAAAGGGATCAAAGCACAAATTCCCGCACTGAGCTAACGTCCCCTATAGGTCCTGAACAACAAAAATGAAGGTGCTGATAGCCTGAGACACAATCCCCTATGTCCCATGAAGAGCTGGAGAAAGAAAATTTTCCACTCTCTTCCAATAAGATACACAAAAAATAGCTCTGCACCCTTCTGATAGATCCAATTTTAAGTGTGTTATTAAATATCAAACATTATGCATTATTATGTACAAATTTGAAGATCCATGTCCATTTTCCCAAAGTGAAGTCAGTCACAGGCTTTTGAAGTTTAAAATGTATTCTTTATTCAATTTTCTTATCAATGAAATAGCCAACGCGTAACAGATTGAAGAAAGGTCCTCTCATCTTTAATAATATTTTGCTTGTGTACACATTTAGAGTTGGAGAGATGACTATCCTCCAAGTTATATAGATCCTGTGTTACTCTTAATGCAAATTCGTCAATAACCGTCTTGGTGCAGCTAGGTGGAATAAATTTAGACCTATTTCTAAGTCCACTATCTATTGTGGTATCCTCAACTATATCAAGACTTCGTGCGAAATCCACCAAGTCACCAATATTATCATTATCATCCAACGTAGCAATTACATGAGAAGTGTCAATATCAGATATTGTGAAGTCAGAAACACATGCAGTATTCAAAACAGGTGGTCGCACATTTGGATGCTCTGAAAAATATTTTTTTAATTTCAATTTCCGTACAAAACGAAATAAAACCAAACGGACATTGTCCATTGCATGTTTACCAGTTAAACAAAAGTTCAAACCTTTACACAATATTGCAGTTTCTTGTTCATTAAATTCACGTGACGACAAGTTAACCACATTCACAGTATTAGTCACAACATCCAATTCTGTACTGCCCACATTGTGGTGCACAATCTCATTTGTGAGTGCTACTTGTTGTTTCCCATTTTTGCTTTTGTAACTGACCTGGTGTTTCTTGCCACCCCTCCTGATTCGTCGCCTGGCCCTTTCTTTTTGTTGCCCAGGCGGTATCTCTGAACCTCTCTTAAAAAATCAGAGGCTTGATTAGTATTGGGGGTGGTAGAGCTTGTCCCTTCCCCAGGATCACTCTCAACTGACGAGACCGAGGAAATGGAGATACTACTAGATGAAATGCTCGGGGCCCTATTTTCAAGTACAGAAATTGGAGCTCCCTTAGCTACCACATCGTCGTATTTGCGTGCAAACGTAAATATACGACCTTGCTCGTAATCTTTTTGGTCTCTTTCTATTTTTTGTTGTTTTTTCCCTTTTAGGTATAGCTGATAGGTGGCCAGCTCTTTTTTAAGGATTACATAATTTTTCTGTGTTATATCTGGCAAATTGATATCAGTTATTTCTTTTTCTAGGGCCAATATTTCTTCTCTAATCTTTTTTGCTCTCCGTTCTGAATTGCGAATTAAAATATCCATCATTCTATATGATGCCAAGTGCAATCCCTCTTCCCACTCTCCCAAAAGATCGGGCTCCAGGTCCTCAAAATTGGGAAAGATGAGAATTCGCAAACCTCTCGGGATACGTTTATTCTCCAAGTATTTCTTAAGCGTGGCGCCGTCCCACCATTTGGTGAGCTCTTGTTTTTTTAATTTCTCAAGACGCACAAACTTGTTTTTAAGTCCATCATTATTAGTAGAGGGTACCAATACACGAGTGGTACCTTTTTCACTACTGAAGAGATCTCCTAGAAGTTCTTCCCGATTATCTTCAAAGTTCATATTAGAAAACTCAAGTACAGTGATCTAAAAGTTTGTAAATAAGAGGGTGTTTTCGTTCGTGCTGGGTGGCTCACAAAGTACAACCAGAAAGAAAGGGATCAAAGCACAAATTCCCGCACTGAGCTAACGTCCCCTATAGGTCCTGAACAACAAAAATGAAGGTGCTGATAGCCTGAGACACAATCCCCTATGTCCCATGAAGAGCTGGAGAAAGAAAATTTTCCACTCTCTTCCAATAAGATACACAAAAAATAGCTCTGCACCCTTCTGATAGATCCAATTTTAAGTGTGTTATTAAATATCAAACATTATGCATTATTATGTACAAATTTGAAGATCCATGTCCATTTTCCCAAAGTGAAGTCAGTCACAGGCTTTTGAAGTTTAAAATGTATTCTTTATTCAATTTTCTTATCAATGAAATAGCCAACGCGTAACAGATTGAAGAAAGGTCCTCTCATCTTTAATAATATTTTGCTTGTGTACACATTTAGAGTTGGAGAGATGACTATCCTCCAAGTTATATAGATCCTGTGTTACTCTTAATGCAAATTCGTCAATAACCGTCTTGGTGCAGCTAGGTGGAATAAATTTAGACCTATTTCTAAGTCCACTATCTATTGTGGTATCCTCAACTATATCAAGACTTCGTGCGAAATCCACCAAGTCACCAATATTATCATTATCATCCAACGTAGCAATTACATGAGAAGTGTCAATATCAGATATTGTGAAGTCAGAAACACATGCAGTATTCAAAACAGGTGGTCGCACATTTGGATGCTCTGAAAAATATTTTTTTAATTTCAATTTCCGTACAAAACGAAATAAAACCAAACGGACATTGTCCATTGCATGTTTACCAGTTAAACAAAAGTTCAAACCTTTACACAATATTGCAGTTTCTTGTTCATTAAATTCACGTGACGACAAGTTAACCACATTCACAGTATTAGTCACAACATCCAATTCTGTACTGCCCACATTGTGGTGCACAATCTCATTTGTGAGTGCTACTTGTTGTTTCCCATTTTTGCTTTTGTAACTGACCTGGTGTTTCTTGCCACCCCTCCTGATTCGTCGCCTGGCCCTTTCTTTTTGTTGCCCAGGCGGTATCTCTGAACCTCTCTTAAAAAATCAGAGGCTTGATTAGTATTGGGGGTGGTAGAGCTTGTCCCTTCCCCAGGATCACTCTCAACTGACGAGACCGAGGAAATGGAGATACTACTAGATGAAATGCTCGGGCCCTATTTTCAAGTACAGAAATTGGAGCTCCCTTAGCTACCACATCGTCGTATTTGCGTGCAAACGTAAATATACGACCTTGCTCGTAATCTTTTTGGTCTCTTTCTATTTTTTGTTGTTTTTTCCCTTTTAGGTATAGCTGATAGGTGGCCAGCTCTTTTTTAAGGATTACATAATTTTTCTGTGTTATATCTGGCAAATTGATATCAGTTATTTCTTTTTCTAGGGCCAATATTTCTTCTCTAATCTTTTTTGCTCTCCGTTCTGAATTGCGAATTAAAATATCCATCATTCTATATGATGCCAAGTGCAATCCCTCTTCCCACTCTCCCAAAAGATCGGGCTCCAGGTCCTCAAAATTGGGAAAGATGAGAATTCGCAAACCTCTCGGGATACGTTTATTCTCCAAGTATTTCTTAAGCGTGGCGCCGTCCCACCATTTGGTGAGCTCTTGTTTTTTAATTTCTCAAGACGCACAAACTTGTTTTTAAGTCCATCATTATTAGTAGAGGGTACCAATACACGAGTGGTACCTTTTTCACTACTGAAGAGATCTCCTAGAAGTTCTTCCCGATTATCTTCAAAGTTCATATTAGAAAACTCAAGTACAGTGATCTAAAAGTTTGTAAATAAGAGGGTGTTTTCGTTCGTGCTGGGTGGCTCACAAAGTACAACCAGAAAGAAAGGGATCAAAGCACAAATTCCCGCACTGAGCTAACGTCCCCTATAGGTCCTGAACAACAAAAATGAAGGTGCTGATAGCCTGAGACACAATCCCCTATGTCCCATGAAGAGCTGGAGAAAGAAAATTTTCCACTCTCTTCCAATAAGATACACAAAAAATAGCTCTGCACCCTTCTGATAGATCCAATTTTAAGTGTGTTATTAAATATCAAACATTATGCATTATTATGTACAAATTTGAAGATCCATGTCCATTTTCCCAAAGTGAAGTCAGTCACAGGCTTTTGAAGTTTAAAATGTATTCTTTATTCAATTTTCTTATCAATGAAATAGCCAACGCGTAACAGATTGAAGAAAGGTCCTCTCATCTTTAATAATATTTTGCTTGTGTACACATTTAGAGTTGGAGAGATGACTATCCTCCAAGTTATATAGATCCTGTGTTACTCTTAATGCAAATTCGTCAATAACCGTCTTGGTGCAGCTAGGTGGAATAAATTTAGACCTATTTCTAAGTCCACTATCTATTGTGGTATCCTCAACTATATCAAGACTTCGTACGAAATCCACCAAGTCACCAATATTATCATTATCATCCAACGTAGCAATTACATGAGAAGTGTCAATATCAGATATTGTGAAGTCAGAAACACATGCAGTATTCAAAACAGGTGGTCGCACATTTGGATGCTCTGAAAAATATTTTTTTAATTTCAATTTCCGTACAAAACGAAATAAATCCAAACGGACATTGTCCATTGCATGTTTACCAGTTAAACAAAAGTTCAAACCTTTACACAATATTGCAGTTTCTTGTTCATTAAATTCACGTGACGACAAGTTAACCACATTCACAGTATTAGTCACAACATCCAATTCTGTACTGCCCACATTGTGGTGCACAATCTCATTTGTGAGTGCTACTTGTTGTTTCCCATTTTTGCTTTTGTAACTGACCTGGTGTTTCTTGCCACCCCTCCTGATTCGTCGCCTGGCCCTTTCTTTTTGTTGCCCAGGCGGTATCTCTGAGCCTCTCTTAAAAAATCAGAGGCTTGATTAGTATTGGGGGTGGTAGAGCTTGTCCCTTCCCCAGGATCACTCTCAACTGATGAGACCGAGGAAATGGAGATACTACTAGATGAAATGCTCGGGCCCTATTTTCAAGTACAGAAATTGGAGCTCCCTTAGCTACCACATCGTCGTATTTGCGTGCAAACGTAAATATACGACCTTGCTCGTAATCTTTTTGGTCTCTTTCTATTTTTTGTTGTTTTTTCCCTTTTAGGTATAGCTGATAGGTGGCCAGCTCTTTTTTAAGGATTACATAATTTTTCTGTGTTATATCTGGCAAATTGATATCAGTTATTTCTTTTTCTAGGGCCAATATTTCTTCTCTAATCTTTTTTGCTCTCCGTTCTGAATTGCGAATTAAAATATCCATCATTCTATATGATGCCAAGTGCAATCCCTCTTCCCACTCTCCCAAAAGATCGGGCTCCAGGTCCTCAAAATTGGGAAAGATGAGAATTCGCAAACCTCTCGGGATACGTTTATTCTCCAAGTATTTCTTAAGCGTGGCGCCGTCCCACCATTTGGTGAGCTCTTGTTTTTTAATTTCTCAAGACGCACAAACTTGTTTTTAAGTCCATCATTATTAGTAGAGGGTACCAATACACGAGTGGTACCTTTTTCACTACTGAAGAGATCTCCTAGAAGTTCTTCCCGATTATCTTCAAAGTTCATATTAGAAAACTCAAGTACAGTGATCTAAAAGTTTGTAAATAAGAGGGTGTTTTCGTTCGTGCTGGGTGGCTCACAAAGTACAACCAGAAAGAAAGGGATCAAAGCACAAATTCCCGCACTGAGCTAACGTCCCCTATAGGTCCTGAACAACAAAAATGAAGGTGCTGATAGCCTGAGACACAATCCCCTATGTCCCATGAAGAGCTGGAGAAAGAAAATTTTCCACTCTCTTCCAATAAGATACACAAAAAATAGCTCTGCACCCTTCTGATAGATCCAATTTTAAGTGTGTTATTAAATATCAAACATTATGCATTATTATGTACAAATTTGAAGATCCATGTCCATTTTCCCAAAGTGAAGTCAGTCACAGGCTTTTGAAGTTTAAAATGTATTCTTTATTCAATTTTCTTATCAATGAAATAGCCAACGCGTAACAGATTGAAGAAAGGTCCTCTCATCTTTAATAATATTTTGCTTGTGTACACATTTAGAGTTGGAGAGATGACTATCCTCCAAGTTATATAGATCCTGTGTTACTCTTAATGCAAATTCGTCAATAACCGTCTTGGTGCAGCTAGGTGGAATAAATTTAGACCTATTTCTAAGTCCACTATCTATTGTGGTATCCTCAACTATATCAAGACTTCGTGCGAAATCCACCAAGTCACCAATATTATCATTATCATCCAACGTAGCAATTACATGAGAAGTGTCAATATCAGATATTGTGAAGTCAGAAACACATGCAGTATTCAAAACAGGTGGTCGCACATTTGGATGCTCTGAAAAATATTTTTTTAATTTCAATTTCCGTACAAAACGAAATAAAACCAAACGGACATTGTCCATTGCATGTTTACCAGTTAAACAAAAGTTCAAACCTTTACACAATATTGCAGTTTCTTGTTCATTAAATTCACGTGACGACAAGTTAACCACATTCACAGTATTAGTCACAACATCCAATTCTGTACTGCCCACATTGTGGTGCACAATCTCATTTGTGAGTGCTACTTGTTGTTTCCCATTTTTGCTTTTGTAACTGACCTGGTGTTTCTTGCCACCCCTCCTGATTCGTCGCCTGGCCCTTTCTTTTTGTTGCCCAGGCGGTATCTCTGAACCTCTCTTAAAAAATCAGAGGCTTGATTAGTATTGGGGGTGGTAGAGCTTGTCCCTTCCCCAGGATCACTCTCAACTGACGAGACCGAGGAAATGGAGATACTACTAGATGAAATGCTCGGGGCCCTATTTTCAAGTACAGAAATTGGAGCTCCCTTAGCTACCACATCGTCGTATTTGCGTGCAAACGTAAATATACGACCTTGCTCGTAATCTTTTTGGTCTCTTTCTATTTTTTGTTGTTTTTTCCCTTTTAGGTATAGCTGATAGGTGGCCAGCTCTTTTTTAAGGATTACATAATTTTTCTGTGTTATATCTGGCAAATTGATATCAGTTATTTCTTTTTCTAGGGCCAATATTTCTTCTCTAATCTTTTTTACTCTCCGTTCTGAATTGCGAATTAAAATATCCATCATTCTATATGATGCCAAGTGCAATCCCTCTTCCCACTCTCCCAAAAGATCGGGCTCCAGGTCCTCAAAATTGGGAAAGATGAGAATTCGCAAACCTCTCGGGATACGTTTATTCTCCAAGTATTTCTTAAGCGTGGCGCCGTCCCACCATTTGGTGAGCTCTTGTTTTTTAATTTCTCAAGACGCACAAACTTGTTTTTAAGTCCATCATTATTAGTAGAGGGTACCAATACACGAGTGGTACCTTTTTCACTACTGAAGAGATCTCCTAGAAGTTCTTCCCGATTATCTTCAAAGTTCATATTAGAAAACTCAAGTACAGTGATCTAAAAGTTTGTAAATAAGAGGGTGTTTTCGTTCGTGCTGGGTGGCTCACAAAGTACAACCAGAAAGAAAGGGATCAAAGCACAAATTCCCGCACTGAGCTAACGTCCCCTATAGGTCCTGAACAACAAAAATGAAGGTGCTGATAGCCTGAGACACAATCCCCTATGTCCCATGAAGAGCTGGAGAAAGAAAATTTTCCACTCTCTTCCAATAAGATACACAAAAAATAGCTCTGCACCCTTCTGATAGATCCAATTTTAAGTGTGTTATTAAATATCAAACATTATGCATTATTATGTACAAATTTGAAGATCCATGTCCATTTTCCCAAAGTGAAGTCAGTCACAGGCTTTTGAAGTTTAAAATGTATTCTTTATTCAATTTTCTTATCAATGAAATAGCCAACGCGTAACAGATTGAAGAAAGGTCCTCTCATCTTTAATAATATTTTGCTTGTGTACACATTTAGAGTTGGAGAGATGACTATCCTCCAAGTTATATAGATCCTGTGTTACTCTTAATGCAAATTCGTCAATAACCGTCTTGGTGCAGCTAGGTGGAATAAATTTAGACCTATTTCTAAGTCCACTATCTATTGTGGTATCCTCAACTATATCAAGACTTCGTGCGAAATCCACCAAGTCACCAATATTATCATCATCATCCAACGTAGCAATTACATGAGAAGTGTCAATATCAGATATTGTGAAGTCAGAAACACATGCAGTATTCAAAACAGGTGGTCGCACATTTGGATGCTCTGAAAAATATTTTTTTAATTTCAATTTCCGTACAAAACGAAATAAATCCAAACGGACATTGTCCATTGCATGTTTACCAGTTAAACAAAAGTTCAAACCTTTACACAATATTGCAGTTTCTTGTTCATTAAATTCACGTGACGACAAGTTAACCACATTCACAGTATTAGTCACAACATCCAATTCTGTACTGCCCACATTGTGGTGCACAATCTCATTTGTGAGTGCTACTTGTTGTTTCCCATTTTTGCTTTTGTAACTGACCTGGTGTTTCTTGCCACCCCTCCTGATTCGTCGCCTGGCCCTTTCTTTTTGTTGCCCAGGCGGTATCTCTGAACCTCTCTTAAAAAATCAGAGGCTTGATTAGTATTGGGGGTGGTAGAGCTTGTCCCTTCCCCAGGATCACTCTCAACTGACGAGACCGAGGAAATGGAGATACTACTAGATGAAATGCTCGGGCCCTATTTTCAAGTACAGAAATTGGAGCTCCCTTAGCTACCACATCGTCGTATTTGCGTGCAAACGTAAATATACGACCTTGCTCGTAATCTTTTTGGTCTCTTTCTATTTTTTGTTGTTTTTTCCCTTTTAGGTATAGCTGATAGGTGGCCAGCTCTTTTTTAAGGATTACATAATTTTTCTGTGTTATATCTGGCAAATTGATATCAGTTATTTCTTTTTCTAGGGCCAATATTTCTTCTCTAATCTTTTTTGCTCTCCGTTCTGAATTGCGAATTAAAATATCCATCATTCTATATGATGCCAAGTGCAATCCCTCTTCCCACTCTCCCAAAAGATCGGGCTCCAGGTCCTCAAAATTGGGAAAGATGAGAATTCGCAAACCTCTCGGGATACGTTTATTCTCCAAGTATTTCTTAAGCGTGGCGCCGTCCCACCATTTGGTGAGCTCTTGTTTTTTTAATTTCTCAAGACGCACAAACTTGTTTTTAAGTCCATCATTATTAGTAGAGGGTACCAATACACGAGTGGTACCTTTTTCACTACTGAAGAGATCTCCTAGAAGTTCTTCCCGATTATCTTCAAAGTTCATATTAGAAAACTCAAGTACAGTGATCTAAAAGTTTGTAAATAAGAGGGTGTTTTCGTTCGTGCTGGGTGGCTCACAAAGTACAACCAGAAAGAAAGGGATCAAAGCACAAATTCCCGCACTGAGCTAACGTCCCCTATAGGTCCTGAACAACAAAAATGAAGGTGCTGATAGCCTGAGACACAATCCCCTATGTCCCATGAAGAGCTGGAGAAAGAAAATTTTCCACTCTCTTCCAATAAGATACACAAAAAATAGCTCTGCACCCTTCTGATAGATCCAATTTTAAGTGTGTTATTAAATATCAAACATTATGCATTATTATGTACAAATTTGAAGATCCATGTCCATTTTCCCAAAGTGAAGTCAGTCACAGGCTTTTGAAGTTTAAAATGTATTCTTTATTCAATTTTCTTATCAATGAAATAGCCAACGCGTAACAGATTGAAGAAAGGTCCTCTCATCTTTAATAATATTTTGCTTGTGTACACATTTAGAGTTGGAGAGATGACTATCCTCCAAGTTATATAGATCCTGTGTTACTCTTAATGCAAATTCGTCAATAACCGTCTTGGTGCAGCTAGGTGGAATAAATTTAGACCTATTTCTAAGTCCACTATCTATTGTGGTATCCTCAACTATATCAAGACTTCGTGCGAAATCCACCAAGTCACCAATATTATCATTATCATCCAACGTAGCAATTACATGAGAAGTGTCAATATCAGATATTGTGAAGTCAGAAACACATGCAGTATTCAAAACAGGTGGTCGCACATTTGGATGCTCTGAAAAATATTTTTTTAATTTCAATTTCCGTACAAAACGAAATAAAACCAAACGGACATTGTCCATTGCATGTTTACCAGTTAAACAAAAGTTCAAACCTTTACACAATATTGCAGTTTCTTGTTCATTAAATTCACGTGACGACAAGTTAACCACATTCACAGTATTAGTCACAACATCCAATTCTGTACTGCCCACATTGTGGTGCACAATCTCATTTGTGAGTGCTACTTGTTGTTTCCCATTTTTGCTTTTGTAACTGACCTGGTGTTTCTTGCCACCCCTCCTGATTCGTCGCCTGGCCCTTTCTTTTTGTTGCCCAGGCGGTATCTCTGAACCTCTCTTAAAAAATCAGAGGCTTGATTAGTATTGGGGGTGGTAGAGCTTGTCCCTTCCCCAGGATCACTCTCAACTGACGAGACCGAGGAAATGGAGATACTACTAGATGAAATGCTCGGGCCCTATTTTCAAGTACAGAAATTGGAGCTCCCTTAGCTACCACATCGTCGTATTTGCGTGCAAACGTAAATATACGACCTTGCTCGTAATCTTTTTGGTCTCTTTCTATTTTTTGTTGTTTTTTCCCTTTTAGGTATAGCTGATAGGTGGCCAGCTCTTTTTTAAGGATTACATAATTTTTCTGTGTTATATCTGGCAAATTGATATCAGTTATTTCTTTTTCTAGGGCCAATATTTCTTCTCTAATCTTTTTTACTCTCCGTTCTGAATTGCGAATTAAAATATCCATCATTCTATATGATGCCAAGTGCAATCCCTCTTCCCACTCTCCCAAAAGATCGGGCTCCAGGTCCTCAAAATTGGGAAAGATGAGAATTCGCAAACCTCTCGGGATACGTTTATTCTCCAAGTATTTCTTAAGCGTGGCGCCGTCCCACCATTTGGTGAGCTCTTGTTTTTTTAATTTCTCAAGACGCACAAACTTGTTTTTAAGTCCATCATTATTAGTAGAGGGTACCAATACACGAGTGGTACCTTTTTCACTACTGAAGAGATCTCCTAGAAGTTCTTCCCGATTATCTTCAAAGTTCATATTAGAAAACTCAAGTACAGTGATCTAAAAGTTTGTAAATAAGAGGGTGTTTTCGTTCGTGCTGGGTGGCTCACAAAGTACAACCAAAAAGAAAGGGATCAAAGCACAAATTCCCGCACTGAGCTAACATCCCCTATAGGTCCTGAACAACAAAAATGAAGGTGCTGATAGCCTGAGACACAATCCCCTATGTCCCATGAAGAGCTGGAGAAAGAAAATTTTCCACTCTCTTCCAATAAGATACACAAAAAATAGCTCTGCACCCTTCTGATAGATCCAATTTTAAGTGTGTTATTAAATATCAAACATTATGCATTATTATGTACAAATTTGAAGATCCATGTCCATTTTCCCAAAGTGAAGTCAGTCACAGGCTTTTGAAGTTTAAAATGTATTCTTTATTCAATTTTCTTATCAATGAAATAGCCAACGCGTAACAGATTGAAGAAAGGTCCTCTCATCTTTAATAATATTTTGCTTGTGTACACATTTAGAGTTGGAGAGATGACTATCCTCCAAGTTATATAGATCCTGTGTTACTCTTAATGCAAATTCGTCAATAACCGTCTTGGTGCAGCTAGGTGGAATAAATTTAGACCTATTTCTAAGTCCACTATCTATTGTGGTATCCTCAACTATATCAAGACTTCGTGCGAAATCCACCAAGTCACCAATATTATCATCATCATCCAACGTAGCAATTACATGAGAAGTGTCAATATCAGATATTGTGAAGTCAGAAACACATGCAGTATTCAAAACAGGTGGTCGCACATTTGGATGCTCTGAAAAATATTTTTTTAATTTCAATTTCCGTACAAAACGAAATAAATCCAAACGGACATTGTCCATTGCATGTTTACCAGTTAAATAAAAGTTCAAACCTTTACACAATATTGCAGTTTCTTGTTCATTAAATTCACGTGACGACAAGTTAACCACATTCACAGTATTAGTAACAACATCCAATTCTGTACTGCCCACATTGTGGTGCACAATCTCATTTGTGGGTGCTACTTGTTGTTTCCCATTTTTGCTTTTGTAACTGACCTGGTGTTTCTTGCCACCCCTCCTGATTCGTCGCCTGGCCCTTTCTTTTTGTTGCCCAGGCGGTATCTCTGAACCTCTCTTAAAAAATCAGAGGCTTGATTAGTATTGGGGGTGGTAGAGCTTGTCCCTTCGCCAGGATCACTCTCAACTGACGAGACCGAGGAAATGGAGATACTACTAGATGAAATGCTCGGGCCCTATTTTCAAGTACAGAAATTGGAGCTCCCTTAGCTACCACATCGTCGTATTTGCGTGCAAACGTAAATATACGACCTTGCTCGTAATCTTTTTGGTCTCTTTCTATTTTTTTGTTGTTTTTTCCCTTTTAGGTATAGCTGATAGGTGGCCAGCACTTTTTTAAGGATTACATAATTTTTCTGTGTTATATCTGGCAAATTGATATCAGTTATTTCTTTTTCTAGGGCCAATATTTCTTCTCTAATCTTTTTTACTCTCCGTTCTGAATTGCGAATTAAAATATCCATCATTCTATATGAGATGCCAAGTGCAATCCCTCTTCCCACTCTCCCAAAAAATCGGGCTCCAGGTCCTCAAAATTGGGAAAGATGAGAATTCGCAAACCTCTCGGGATACGTTTATTCTCCAAGTATTTCTTAAGCGTGGCGCCGTCCCACCATTTGGTGAGCTCTTGTTTTTTAATTTCTCAAGACGCACAAACTTGTTTTTAAGTCCATCATTATTAGTAGAGGGTACCAATACACGAGTGGTACCTTTTTCACTACTGAAGAGATCTCCTAGAAGTTCTTCCCGATTATCTTCAAAGTTCATATTAGAAAACTCAAGTACAGTGATCTAAAAGTTTGTAAATAAGAGGGTGTTTTCGTTCGTGCTGGGTGGCTCACAAAGTACAACCAGAAAGAAAGGGATCAAAGCACAAATTCCCGCACTTAGCTAACGTCCACTATAGGTCCTGAACAACAAAAATGAAGGTGCTGATACACTGAGACACAATCTCCTATGTCCCATGAAGAGCTGGAGAAAGAAAATTTTCCACTCTCTTCCAATAAGATACACAAATAATAGCTCTGCACCCTTCTGATAGATCCAATTTTAAGTGTGTTATTAAATATCAAACATTATGCATTATTATGTACAAATTTGAAGATCCATGTCCATTTTCCCAAAGTGAAGTCAGTCACAGGCTTTTGAAGTTTAAAATGTATTCTTTATTCAATTTTCTTATCAATGAAATAGCCAACGCGTAACAAATTGAAGAAAGGTCCTCTCATCTTTAATAATATTTTGCTTGTGTACACATTTAGAGTTGGAGAGATGACTATCCTCCAAGTTATATAGATACTGTGTTACTCTTAATGCAAATTCGTCAATAACCGTCTTGGTGCAGCTAGGTGGAATAAATTTAGACCTATTTTTAAGTCCACTATTTATTGTGGTATCCTCAACTATATCAAGACTTCGTGCGAAATCCACCAAGTCACCAATATTATCATTATCATCCAACGTAGCAATTACATGAGAAGTGTCAATATCAGATACTGTGAAGTCAGAAACACATGCAGTATTCAAAACAGGTGGTCGCACATTTGGATGCTCTGAAAAATATTTTTTTAATTTCAATTTCCGTACAAAACAAAATAAAACCAAACGGACATTGTCCATTGCATGTTTACCAGTTAAATAAAAGTTCAAACCTTTACACAATATTGCAGTTTCTTGTTCATTAAATTCACGTGACGACAAGTTAACCACATTCACAGTATTAGTTACAACATCCAATTCTGTACTGCCCACATTGTGGTGCACAATCTCATTTGTGAGTGCTACTTGTTGTTTCCCATTTTTGTTTTTGTAACTGACCTGGTGTTTCTTGCCACCCCTCCTGATTCGTCGCCTGGCCCTTTCTTTTTGTTGCCCAGGCGGTATCTCTGAACCTCTCTTAAAAAATCAGAGGCTTGATTAGTATTGGGGGTGGTAGAGCTTGTCCCTTCCCCAGGATCACTCTCAACTGACGAGACCGAGGAAATGGAGATACTACTAGATGAAATGCTCGGGGCCCTATTTTCAAGTACAGAAATTGGAGCTCCCTTAGCTACCACATCGTCATATTTGCGTGCAAACGTAAATATACGACCTTGCTCGTAATCTTTTTGGTCTCTTTCTATTTTTTGTTGTTTTTTCCCTTTTAGGTATAGCTGATAGGTGGCCAGCTCTTTTTTAAGGATTACATAATTTTTCTGTGTTATATATGGCAAATTGATATCAGTTATTTCTTTTTCTAGGGCCAATATTTCTTCTCTAATCTTTTTTACTCTCCGTTCTGAATTGCGAATTAAAATATCCATCATTCTATATGATGCCAAGTGCAATCCCTCTTCCCACTCTCCCAAAAGATCGGGCTCCAGGTCCTCAAAATTGGGAAAGATGAGAATTCGCAAACCTCTCGGGATACGTTTATTCTCCAAGTATTTCTTAAGCGTGGCGCCGTCCCACCATTTGGTGAGCTCTTGTTTTTTTAATTTCTCAAGACGCACAAACTTGTTTTTAAGTCCATCATTATTAGTAGAGGGTACCAATACACGAGTGGTACCTTTTTCACTTCAAAGTTCATATTAGAAAACTCAAGTACAGTGATCTAAAAGTTTGTAAATAAGAGGGTGTTTTCGTTCGTGCTGGGTGGCTCACAAAGTACAACCAGAAAGAAAGGGATCAAAGCACAAATTCCTGCACTGAGCTAACGTCCCCTATAGGTCCTGAACAACAAAAATGAAGGTGCTGATAGCCTGAGACACAATCCCCTATGTCCCATGAAGAGCTGGAGAAAGAAAATTTTCCACTCTCTTCCAATAAGATACACAAAAAATAGCTCTGCACCCTTCTGATAGATCCAATTTTAAGTGTGTTATTAAATATCAAACATTATGCATTATTATGTACAAATTTGAAGATCCATGTCCATTTTCCCAAAGTGAAGTCAGTCACAGCCTTTTGAAGTTTAAAATGTATTCTTTATTCAATTTTCTTATCAATGAAATAGCCAACGCGTAACAGATTGAAGAAAGGTCCTCTCATCTTTAATAATATTTTGCTTGTGTACACATTTAGAGTTGGAGAGATGACTATCCTCCAAGTTATATAGATCCTGTGTTACTCTTAATGCAAATTCGTCAATAACCGTCTTGGTGCAGCTAGGTGGAATAAATTTAGACCTATTTCTAAGTCCACTATCTATTGTGTTATCCTCAACTATATCAAGACTCCGTGCGAAATCCACCAAGTCACCAATATTATCATCATCATCCAACGTACCAATTACATGAGAAGTGTCAATATCAGATATTGTGAAGTCAGAAACACATGCAGTATTCAAAACAGGTGGTCGCACATTTGGATGCTCTGAAAAA
The DNA here is from genome assembly GCA_963921515.1 of Calotriton arnoldi. Taxonomy (NCBI): domain Eukaryota; kingdom Metazoa; phylum Chordata; class Amphibia; order Caudata; family Salamandridae; genus Calotriton; species Calotriton arnoldi. The sequence continues at coordinate 620,673 of CAWUFW010010822.1, read as the reverse complement.
TATTTTTTTAATTTCAATTTCCGTACAAAACGAAATAAATCCAAACGGACATTGTCCATTGCATGCTTACCAGTTAAACAAAAGTTCAAACCTTTACACAATATTGCAGTTTCTTGTTCAATAAATTCACGTGACGACAAGTTAACCACATTCACAGTATTAGTAACAACATCCAATTATGTACTGCCCACATTGTGGTGCACAATCTCATTTGTGGGTGCTACTTGTTGTTTCCCATTTTTGCTTTTGTAACTGACCTGGTGTTTCTTGCCACCCCTCCTGATTCGTCGCCTGGCCCTTTCTTTTTGTTGCCCAGGCGGTATCTCTGAACCTCTCTTAAAAAATCAGAGTCTTGATTAGTATTGGGGTGGTAGAGCTTGTCCCTTCGCCAGGATCACTCTCAACTGACGAGACCGAGGAAATGGAGATACTACTAGATGAAATGCTCGGGCCCTATTTTCAAGAACAGAAATTGGAGCTCCCTTAGCTATCACATCGTCGTATTTGCGTGCAAACGTAAATATACGACCTTGCTCGTAATCTTTTTGGTCTCTTTCTATTTTTTGGTGTTTTTTCCCTTTTAGGTATAGCTGATAGGTGGCCAGCTCTTTTTAAGGATTACATAATTTTTCTGTGTTATATCTGGCAAATTGATATCAGTTATTTCTTTTTCTAGGGCCAATATTTCTTCTCTAATCTTTTTTACTCTCCGTTCTGAATTGCGAATTAAAATATCCATCATTCTATATGATGCCAAGTGCAATCCCTCTTCCCACTCTCCCAAAAGATCGGGCTCCAGGTCCTCAAAATTGGGAAAGATGAGAATTCGCAAACCTCTCGGGATACGTTTATTCTCCAAGTATTTCTTAAGCGTGGCGCCGTCCCACCATTTGGTGAGCTCTTGTTTTTTAATTTCTCAAGACGCACAAACTTTTTTTTAAGTCCATCATTATTAGTAGAGGGTACCAATACACGAGTGGTACCTTTTTCACTACTGAAGAGATCTCCTAGAAGTTCTTCCCGATTATCTTCAAAGTTCATATTAGAAAACTCAAGTACAGTGATCTAAAAGTTTGTAAATAAGAGGGTGTTTTCGTTCGTGCTGGGTGGCTCACAAAGTACAACCAGAAAGAAAGGGATCAAAGCACAAATTCCTGCACTGAGCTAACGTCCCCTATAGGTCCTGAACAACAAAAATGAAGGTGCTGATAGCCTGAGACACAATCCCCTATGTCCCATGAAGAGCTGGAGAAAGAAAATTTTCCACTCTCTTCCAATAAGATACACAAAAAATAGCTCTGCACCCTTCTGATAGATCCAATTTTAAGTGTGTTATTAAATATCAAACATTATGCATTATTATGTAAAAATTTGAAGATCCATGTCCATTTTCCCAAAGTGAAGTCAGTCACAGCCTTTTGAAGTTTAAAATGTATTCTTTATTCAATTTTCTTATCAATGAAATAGCCAACGCGTAACAGATTGAAGAAAGGTCCTCTCATCTTTAATAATATTTTGCTTGTGTACACATTTAGAGTTGGAGAGATGACTATCCTCCAAGTTATATAGAACCTGTGTTACTCTTAATGCAAATTCGTCAATAACCGTCTTGGTGCAGCTAGGTGGAATAAATTTAGACCTATTTCTAAGTCCACTATCTATTGTGTTATCCTCAACTATATCAAGACTCCGTGCGAAATCCACCAAGTCACCAATATTATCATCATCATCCAACGTAGCAATTACATGAGAAGTGTCAATATCAGATATTGTGAAGTCAGAAACACATGCAGTATTCAAAACAGGTGGTCGCACATTTGGATGCTCTGAAAAATATTTTTAATTTCAATTTCCGTACAAAACGAAATAAATCCAAACGGACATTGTCCATTGCATGTTTACCAGTTAAACAAAAGTTCAAACCTTTACACAATATTGCAGTTTCTTGTTCAATAAATTCACGTGACGACAAGTTAACCACATTCACAGTATTAGTAACAACATCCAATTATGTACTGCCCACATTGTGGTGCACAATCTCATTTGTGGGTGCTACTTGTTGTTTCCCATTTTTGCTTTTGTAACTGACCTGGTGTTTCTTGCCACCCCTCCTGATTCGTCGCCTGGCCCTTTCTTTTTGTTGCCCAGGCGGTATCTCTGAACCTCTCTTAAAAAATCAGAGGCTTGATTAGTATTGGGGGTGGTAGAGCTTGTCCCTTCGCCAGGATCACTCTCAACTGACGAGACCGAGGAAATGGAGATACTACTAGATGAAATGCTCGGGCCCTATTTTCAAGAACAGAAATTGGAGCTCCCTTAGCTATCACATCGTCGTATTTGCGTGCAAACGTAAATATACGACCTTGCTCGTAATCTTTTTGGTCTCTTTCTATTTTTTGTTGTTTTTTCCCTTTTAGGTATAGCTGATAGGTGGCCAGCTCTTTTTTAAGGATTACATAATTTTTCTGTGTTATATCTGGCAAATTGATATCAGTTATTTCTTTTTCTAGGGCCAATATTTCTTCTCTAACCTTTTTTACTCTCCGTTCTGAATTGCGAATTAAAATATCCATCATTCTATATGATGCCAAGTGCAATCCCTCTTCCCACTCTCCCAAAAGATCGGGCTCCAGGTCCTCAAAATTGGGAAAGATGAGAATTCGCAAACCTCTCGGGATACGTTTATTCTCCAAGTATTTCTTAAGCGTGGTGCCGTCCCACCATTTGGTGAGCTCTTGTTTTTTTAATTTCTTAAGACGCACAAACTTGTTTTTAAGTCCATCATTATTAGTAGAGGGTACCAATACACGAGTGGTACCTTTTTCACTACTGAAGAGATCTCCTAGAAGTTCTTCCCGATTATCTTCAAAGTTCATATTAGAAAACTCAAGTACAGTGATCTAAAAGTTTGTAAATAAGAGGGTGTTTTCGTTCGTGCTGGGTGGCTCACAAAGTACAACCAGAAAGAAAGGGATCAAAGCACAAATTCCCGCACTGAGCTAACATACCCTATAGGTCCTGAACAACAAAAATGAAGGTGCTGATAGCCTGAGACACAATCCCCTATGTCCCATGAAGAGCTGGAGAAAGAAAATGTTCCACTCTCTTCCAATAAGATACACAAAAAATAGCTCTGCACCCTTCTGATAGATCCAATTTTAAGTGTGTTATTAAGTATCAAACATTATGCATTATTATGTACAAATTTGAAGATCCATGTCCATTTTCCCAAAGTGAAGTCAGTCACAGGCTTTTGAAGTTTAAAATGTATTCTTTATTCAATTTTCTTATCAATGAAATAGCCAACGCGTAACAGATTGAAGAAAGGTCCTCTCATCTTTACTAATATTTTGCTTGTGTACACATTTAGAGTTGGAGAGATGACTATCCTCCAAGTTATATAGATCCTGTGTTACTCTTAATGCAAATTCGTCAATAACCGTCTTGGTGCAGCTAGGTGGAATAAATTTAGACCTATTTCTAAGTCCACTATCTATTGTGGTATCCTCAACTATAACAAGACTTCGTGCGAAATCCACCAAGTCACCAATATTATCATCATCATCCAACGTAGCAATTACATGAGAAGTGTCAATATCAGATATTGTGAAGTCAGAAACACATGCAGTATTCAAAACAGGTGGTCGCACATTTGGATGCTCTGAAAAATATTTTTTAATTTCAATTTCCGTACAAAACGAAATAAATCCAAATGGACATTGTCCATTGCATGTTTACCAGTTAAACAAAAGTTCAAACCTTTACACAATATTGCAGTTTCTTGTTCATTAAATTCACGTGACGACAAGTTAACCACATTCACAGTATTAGTAACAACATCCAATTCTGTACTGCCCACATTGTGGTGCACAATCTCATTTGTGGGTGCTACTTGTTGTTTCCCATTTTTGTAACTGACCTGGTGTTTCTTGCCACCCCTCCTGATTCGTCGCCTGGCCCTTTCTTTTTGTTGCCCAGGCGGTATCTCTGAACCTCTCTTAAAAAATCAGAGGCTTGATTAGTATTGGGGGTGGTAGAGCTTGTCCTTTCGCCAGGATCACTCTCAACTGACGAGACCGAGGAAATGGAGATACTACTAGATGAAATGCTCGGGGCCCTATTTTCAAGTACAGAAATTGGAGCTCCCTTAGCTACCACATCGTCGTATTTGCGTGCAAACGTAAATATACGACCTTGCTCGTAATCTTTTTGGTCTCTTTCTATTTTTTGTTGTTTTTTTCCTTTTAGGTATAGCTGATAGGTGGCCAGCTCTTTTTTAAGGATTACATAATTTTTCTGTGTTATATCTGGCATATTGATATCAGTTATTTCTTTTTCTAGGGCCAATATTTCTTCTCTAATCTTTTTTACTCTCAGTTCTGAATTGCGAATTAAAATATCCATCATTCTATATGATGCCAAGTGCAATCCCTCTTCCCACTCTCCCAAAAGATCGGGCTCCAGGTTCTCAAAATTGGGAAAGATGAGAATTCGCAAACCTCTCGGGATACGTTTATTCTCCAAGTATTTCTTAAGCGTGGCGCCGTCCCACCATTTGGTGAGCTCTTGTTTTTTCAATTTCTCAGAGTAGGAATGGAAGGCCATTCAGTGCTATCTGCTCTCCCGTGTGTGGGCGGGACGCTGCGTTTCCGCTATACATTGGGGCTTCTGTGTGGGTGTAGTAATTGGAAACACCTGTTCTCAGGCAGCAGGGTTTTTCAATTTTGTACATTGCATGGCTTGATATTGCGAGCAGGATGGTATAGGTATTTTTGGATGAGACTGGCGTGCCTTTGCGGACGAGGTCCATATTCTGCGCTGTTATGTAGCAGCCGCTGTGTGCTTCGCCATGTTTTGCACACAAGGGTGTGTCCTTTTGCCATCACATTACTCCCTGTTCGGGACACTTGTGTGACATCAGGTTGACAACTGTGAGTTGTCGGTTGGGGACATGACTGATGCAGGAAGGCCTCGTGACATGTGCCTTCAGGGTGGGGCTGGTGTGTGGGGTGTGTAGTTGTGTCCCTGTGGTGTTTGTGTGCAGCCCATGCATGGCGCTGTCGTTGGCCTCTGCGTTGTGCGCATGTGTACCTGCGTCATCACCGCTGCGCTGCGGTGCCGTGACGTCACTTCCTGGTCCCGGGTAGTGGGTGCCCAGGATGTTGCGAGTTGTTTTATTTTAACAGGTGGGACATGTGTGGGTACAGTGGTGGATGTGTCCTGTCCACACAGGGGTGTCTGGGGGGGCCATGTACAGTTTTTCCGCCCTTGCACTGTGTGCAGTGTTTGCGTGCCCTTGTTGTGTGTCTGCCTACCTGCGTCGTCGTGGCGCGTTCACTCCTAGGTGGTGCATCAGGTAGAGCATGGGGATGGCCTGTAGTGCAGGATTCATCTCTGGGTGGGCCGCCTTTTTAGTCTCCGTACTGAACAGTCGGGTTTCCGCCTTGGTATCTCGTGCGGTGTCTCTTTGCCGGTGAGGCTGTTTGGTTGTGGCATCGTAATTTGTACGTCGGGCGGTACGTCATTTCGTCGGACGGTGTGTCTCCATTGGCTCACGCTGCTACGTAGACGGGCGCACTTTGATGGCGGGCGGCGTCGCAGGCTTACGGGCGGTGTTTGCCTGACTTTTCACATCCTAATTTTGCGGGCATGTGAGCCGTTGCTGGCGGACGGTAACTAGCGGTTTTTGCCTCCGACAGCAAGGCGGTTGTGCTTCCGCCCGACATCGTAATGGGCCCCTAAGTAATGTATTAAACTATGTTTTTTCACTATTGTACCAAAATTATCAAAAAAATACTGTAATAATATTTCTGCAATAAAGAACATTTCTTATATTGTTATTAATATTTTTTTATTTAATAAAACATTTTATTTACATTTACATACTAGTTTTTCTTCATAATAAATATTTTACAAAATTAATATGTCTAATTTATTGTGTTCCATTTCATATTTTAAAACTCAATGTTTTATTTTACATATATTTTTTTAAATTACACTGTATTAAATAATATATTATAATGTATATTTAATCTTTATTAATTTCCTGCACAACTATATTTTTATAATATATTGATACTAATTTAAACTGTATAAATATGTTTATGAAATATTCAAAAAATAATTGTTCCTAAATTAGTCTTACAACTCTACTTTACATAAATACAATATACATACTAAACACTAAACTTAATTAATTTTCTATTCCCACTGCAGTCAGTATTAAATTGAGGTAGGTGCGCAACACTAATCTTGATTAATTTACTAATCCCACTCCATCCATTAATAAATTGAGATAGGTGCTGGACACTATACTTAATTAATTTACTATTCCCACTCCAGTCAAAATTAATTAGAGGTAGGTGCTGGACATTAAACTTAATTAATTTACTATTCCCACTCCAATCAGGATTAAATTAATGTAGGTGCTGGACACTAAACTTAATTACTTTACTATTCCCACTCCAGTCAGTATTAAATTGAGGTAGGTGCTGGACACTAAACTTAATTAATTTACTATTCCCACTTCAGTCATTATTAAATTGGGGTAGGTGCTGGACACTAAACTTAATAAATGTACTATTCCCACTCCAGTCATTATTAAATTGGAGTAGGTGTTGGACACTAAACTTAATTAATTTACTATTCCCACTCCAGTCTTTATTAAATTGGGGTAGGTGCTGGACACTAAACTTAATTAATTTACTATTCCCACTCCAGTCATTATTATATTGGGGTAGGTGCTGGACACTAAACTTAATTACTTTACTATTCCCACTCCTCTCAGGATTAAATTGAGGTAGGTGCTGGACACTAAATTTAATTAATTTACTATTCCCACTCCAATCAGGATTAAATTAATGTAGATGCTGGGCACTAAACTTTATTAAATTAGTATTCCCACTCCACTCAGGGGCCGATTCCGATCTCGGCCAGTAGGGCTCCGAATTGGATTCGGCTTAACCGGATCCGATTCGGAGCTCTATTTCCCGACCGATCCGTACGCGCGTCCGGACGAGCGAGTATGATGCGAAATCGCCGACCGACTCGTTCGGGCGTCCCAACCGCTCCGACCGACTCGTTCCTGGGTCGAACCGCTCCGACCGACTCGCTCGGACATGACTCGCACTGTGCAATGGAGACGTTCCCCGGCCGGGTAAGTACGATGCGCGCCGCGAGCAGTCCGACCGAGCCGCGCCGTCCGGCTCGAAAGAGCAGTCGGAGCCGTACTTCGGGGGTCCGTGTCGGACCCCCCTGTACGTGTAGCCGCGCGAGTCGCACACAGGGGGTACCCATGGGTCCCCCCTACCTGTGCGTGTACGGCACGAAGTCGCTTTGCCGCGTACCCGCTGTAGGGGCGCCCTTGTTCGCCTCGCACCCATTGAGGCAATGGGAGCCCACGTACGCGTTGTGCGACCGGCTCCCATTGACTTCAATGGGAGTCTGACCGACTCGAGTACGATAGCATACGGACGCATCGTACTCGTTCGGTCGGGCTGCACGGGTCCGATTCGGTCGGAAATCTCTCCGGGTCCGGCTCGGTCAGAGAGATTTCCGGCCCGAATCGGAATCGGCCCCTCAGTATTAAATTGGGGTAGGTGCTGGGCACTAAGGGGCTGATTCCGATCTGGGTCGGAAAGCTCTCCGACCGATCCGGATTGTTTTCCGACCGAGCCGGACCCCTGCAGTCCGACCGAGCGAGTACGATGCGGCTGTATGCTGCCGGACTCGGTTCGGTCGGACTCCCATTGAAGTCAATGGGAGCCGGTCGTACGGCACGTACATGGGCTCCCATTGACTCAATGGGTATGTTGCGCACAAGGGGGCCCCCTGTAGTGGGTACGCGTTGGTGCCATCCGCACCGTACACGCATGTATAGGGGGGACCCATGGGTCCCGCCTGTGTCCGACTCGTACGGCTACGGGTGAAGGGGGTCCGGCACGGACCCCCGAAGTCCGCTTCCGAGAGATTTTTCGTGTCAGAGGCTCCGACTCGATCCCGCTGTCCGGATCGTGCATCGTACTGGCTCGGTCGTAAAACGTCTCCTTTGCGCGGTACGAATCGAGTGCGAACGAGTCGGACGGAGCGGTTTGGACCCGGAAACGAGTCGGTCGGCGATTTCGCGTTCAATCGCATCGTACTTGCTCGCTCGGACGACTGTACGAATCGGTCGGGGAAACCGCGTTCGGCTCGTATTTTTTCCGGACGAATCGTATTCGGTGCGCTTCCGGCCGAGATCGGAATCGGCCCCATAATGTAAAAAATGTAATATTCCCACTCCAGTCAAGATTACATTGGGGTAGGTGCTGGACCTTAAATTTAATTCATTTACTATTCCCACTCCAGTCAGAATTAAATTTGGGTAGCTGCTGGACATTAAACTTAATTAATTTACTATTCCCACTCCAGTCAGGATTACATTGGGTTAGGTGCTGGACACTAAGGGGCCGATTCCGATCTCGGCCGGTAGGGCACCGAATCGGATTCGGCTTAACTGGATCCGATTCGGAGCCCTCTTTCCCGACCGATTCGTACGTGCGTCCGGCCGAGTGAGTACGATGCGAGCGCACGCGAAATCGCCGACCGACTTGTTCGCGGGTCCGAAGCGCTCCGACCGACTCGCACGGACACGACTCGCACCGCGCGATGGAGACGTTCCCCGGCCGGGCAAGTACGATGCGCGCCGCGAGCAGTCCGACCGACTCGCGCCATCCGGCTCGAAAGAGCAGTCGGAGCCGCACTTTGGGGGTCCGTGTTGGACCCCCCTGTATGCATAGCCGCGTGAGTCGCACACAGGGGGGACCCATGGGTCCCCCCTACCTGTGCATGTACGCCGCGAGTCGCTTCGAGGTGTACCCGCTGTAGGGGGCACCCTTGTTCGCCTCGCACCCATTGGGTCAATGGGAGCCCGCGTACGTGTTGTACGTCCGGCTCCCATTGACTCAATGGGAGTCCGACCGACTCGAGTCCGATTGCATGCGTGCGCATCGTACTCGTTCGGTCGGACTGCCAGAGTCCGATTCGGTCGGAAATCTCTCCAGGTCCGGCTCGGTCGGAGAGATTTCCGGCCTGAATCGGAATCGGCCCCTAAATGTAATAAATGTACTATTCCCACAGTCTTTTCCCGTTACCATGGCGGTTGGGGAGGTTTTCCGACCGCCATCGTAATAGGCCCCTAAATTTTTTGAATATCCCCACTCCAGTCAGTATTAAGGGGCCTATTATGATGGCGGTCGGAAAACCTCCCCGACCGCCATGGTAACGGGAAAGGACCGCCCGCAAGGCCCGCGACATAACCGCCGGTCGCATTAGGATGTTCCTTGCTCGAAATCCGACCGCGGCGGTCGAATCGCGGGCCTTAACATAGCGGCGGTTGCTGCTGCCCGCAGCACCGCAGCGATGTCCAAATGAGCATGTCCTGCATTTCCCTGCACTGCGTGGCAGGCACTGCACAGTGCCTGCCACCTGGTACAGGGAAATGTAGGGGGGACCATGGGTACCCCCCCAGTGCACCCACACCCCCTACAAAACATTGGGGGCCTGCAACGGGCCCCCGGAAGACAAGCACCGCATGCCTTTCCATGGCGGTCTGACCGCTGAGGAAAGGCTGGCTACCGCCGGCATCATAATCCTGCCGGCGGAGCCTGCCCTGCACCACCACCACCATTATCCTGGTCCTGCTCCGTCCGCCAGGCAGGAGTGCGGATGGCAACCGGCGGAAAAGCAGCAGTAGGAAATTCCCACCACCGCGATCACCACCGCCATCCTAATTTGACCGGCGGATTTCGGGCTTGCGATCGCGGTCGGATGTCCACCGCCGGTCCGGCGGGCACCACCGCCGGCCCGGCGGTGGACATCCGCCCGCCATCGTAATAGGCCCCTTAATTAGGTAGGTGTGTTAAACTAAATTTAATTAAATTACTATTCACACAACAATAAATATTAAATTAATGTAAATACTAAATTATAAACTTAATTATTGAAATAATAACACTACACACACTATTAAATTAATAAACTGGCATAAAAATAGCCATATCTTATTAAAAAGTACTTATTATTAAATGACTTCTCTCATTTAACAACTATAAAATACACATAACACTCCTAACTAATATTTCATAAAAATTTTGATATATATTAATTAAATTTATTTTCAAAAATTATAATATATTTTATTTAAAATCACATTTTGTTAATCACTCCCCACCATTATTCCCTATAAATACCAAACTGCTCTAAAAAATGTATTAATTTCAAAAATTGTAATTAAAATTTAATGGAAAATTTTAATTAAGTACCCAATTTTTTTAAATTGAGCAAAATAATAATATTACAAATATTTTTTAATACACTCCCCGCCCTGATCCACTATAAAACCAACATCCCACTGATAAAACATATAAATAAAATTTCAGAAATATATTTTCCAATTAAATTTTAAAATTTCTAAATTCTTTTTAAATATATTATTAAATGTTATTTTAACAGAACACACCCTTCTCCCCTATAAACACAAATTCACGCTCATTAAAATTAAATTTTACTTTTAAAAATATGTATAATTTTTAAATAAATTTCTTACTTTTTATTACATTTTTAAACATTATTTAACAGGACTCACCACACTTATCCCCTATAAACATAACATACCACTCATAAAATATAAATTTTAAAATGTAATATTTTTTTTTATTTTAAAATTTATACTATATCAATTTCTAATATGTTTGTTAAATTTAATTTGTAAAACACTCCCCACCTTCATCCCCTATAAACACAACATCCCACTCCTAAAATTATATTTCTAAATTAAAATTTGTAAATTTTAAATTAAAAGATTTTTAAAACAAATATTTTTAAAACACTCCCCACCCTTATCCCCTATAAACCCAACATCCCGCTCCTAAAATTATATTTCTAAATTCTAAATTTTAATTTCAAAATAAAATTTATAAATTTAAAATTATTAATATATTCTTAACAATATTTTTAGAACACTACCCACCCTTATCCCCTATAAACCCAACATCCCGCTCCTAAAATGATATTTCTAAATTCTAAAATTGAATTTAAAAATTGCATTTATAAATTTTAAATTATTAAAATATTTTTATAAATATTTTTAAAACACTCCCCACCCTTATCCCCTAGAAACCCAACATCCCGCTGCTAAAAAATATTATACATATAATTATTTTGTAACATAATTTAAATATTATAGTACTACAAACACCTACAAAAAAAACAAATATCATAATTTAACGATATTTTTACATAACGATATTTTGTCTTTCGATATTACATACTTCGATATTTTTAATAACACTTAAAAACAATATTTTTTACAGAACATCGAGATTTAATCCCATCGATATATAAAACTCGATATTTCTGTATTTCGATATATTAAAATCGATATTTAGACTACTTACCTCCAAAAGCATAGTTGGAGGGGGGTGCATTCATGACGACAATCTTCATCCCCCTTCTTGTTCCATTTGCATTGTTCATTATTTTTGGTGAGAGGGTGGGTTGAGACGCACATGGCTGTGATGAATTCAGGGCTTCCTGCCTTCCACCTTGAGAGCTGTTGGTGTGACCATGGCGACGCGTTTCACCTTCCATTTCTCTGACCCAATTGCATACAGACACTTTATCTCCTACTTGTAGAGCTGGGAAGTCGACCTCGGCAGTGGCGTGCTTTTCATTTTCCTTAGTTACCTGTTTGGAGATGAACCTTGCACACTTCATCACAAATACATATGCTTTTCCTCATTCAGTGCTTGTGACTAACTTTCTCCCTGAATTTTATTTCTAGTGGCTCGGGGTTTCCTGCTTCTAGGGAGAAAATCTCACTCTCTTTCCCTTGCATTAGTTGGTTTAGGCAGTCTCCACGTGCTCCGTGTGTAGTATAAGTCAATGAGAGGGCTCTCTTGAATATCATATCATAAGTAGGGTGACTTGCTTCTGGGGTTTGAAGCAGTTCACCCATGCTCTCCACACACTGGTGTATGGATTCTATCCTGTCCCCTAACTTCCCAAACCTTCTCTGACTTTGTCCTGTAAAGTCATTGTCATATCCTTCTCTCCTCACTTCACTTGTCTCTCTCCTTCTCTCACTGCATGATAGTCAGTTCTGCACATTCTTTGGTGAGACGCCTCCTTTCCTTCTGCCAAAGGGCCGGTCTATCTTCGGCCCTTCTATGCTCCTATTCTCTCCTTGGAGATATTGGCTGTCGTGTCATATCTACAGTCCTATGCACATAGTCACTCCACCCTTCATTCCCTAAGTCCCTTTGTTGTGGGGTGGACACTCATTCTTTAATTACTCTACCTGTAGTAACCCTTTTCTGAAGCAACTGTGATGTTGCAGATGATATATGTGACTGGCCAAAGCTATCACCTGAACTATCCCCTGAACTCTGTTCTTCGTTGTTATCTGGCTGGGGAAAGGCTGGTTTTAAATGTAGTACAAATGGTGCCTCAAATTGCCCTGAAAATTGGGGATCACTTACCATAGTTTGTTGCCTTGAAGTGCTTGCCCTCTTTGGCTTTAGTATTTGTGGGGTTACCTTGGGAGTCGCTGTTGGGGAGTGTGGAGGTGTTTCAATTTCAGTGTTCTGAAACCCTACAGTGGCTTCTTGCAGCTGCACTAGTGGGTAGATGCTTGGCACTGTGTGCGCGGGCTCATAGGGTCATATGGGAACAGATGAGGTATTAGGTGTGAGCAGTCTTTTGACTTTTCAGAAAATATTCTCCATAAGGCTATGGTGGCTTCCCTCTTCTTTAATTTGGCTCCTGCATATTTACTTTGGAGGTATGAGACAGCATGCTCAATTATCCTATTGTTGAACATTCCTTTTTTTGGCCAAGGATACATATGCTTTTTAGAACCCATGAAGAGACTGCCAGACATTAGGTCCAAGATTGGGAATTTGAGTGTTAACATTTTAACTGGATGTAAAGTTTAGTGACACCACCCTTTCAGCTGTCCCTTGGTGTCAAATGGAACAGATATTGGCACCTTCCAATTTCAATTTACCCACGTTGACCATATCCAACTTGTTGTTGGGAATCACAGGTTAGCTAGTTATACTGGTGCCTTGCTGATTGTGCAGCACATGTGCACAATCCACCAACACAAAAAATTGCATGCTGTACCCTTCTGTCTCATATAAACTTAAATCGTGTATTTACATCATATTTACATTACATCTGTGTTTAGTATTGCCAAGGAGAATACGCTAATACAGAAAGAAGGATTGTGATCTGCTTTGTCCCCACTTTAAAAAGATGGCAGTCCCTGGATCCTTCCCAACCCCTGTGCACAGAGAGATTTTTAGCTTAAACAAAGCATCTGCTTACCTCCTTAAATAGTGCACACTGGTCTCTGCAGCGGGGTGTAGGTAGTGTCTGATGCCAGCCGTTGGGTGAGCGGCAAAAAGAATCTCCTATCTGGCTCACCAACTGTTGCGGGGTGACGAAACTCCCAATATTGGAATAAACACACAGACTCTTCTTGGCACTTTAAAGACAATATTTAATAACTGTTGCAACTGGGAGTCAACCAATGTGGACTGCACCTCAGCCCTGCTCAGGCTATCTCTGGGGTTTTTCTCAAATGCCTGTTCACACACAGGCTTTTTTATACAAATCAATAAAATACTTTATTACACATAGTAAATAACAGTTGACTTGCAAGTTACAGATTGAAGATGGGAAGAGCACTCAAAGACATGTGACCTCATAACCCTGAATTCCTGATCTAAACCATTACACATTCTTCAATATACTTCTGACAATGCTTAATAACAGAGCATTCTTTGGCCTATGAATTTGTGTGTCTATCATGGTAGATGCAATTTACTTGAAGTGTATGCTGGCAGCATTGTGTGCCTGAGACCTTCATGTGCGCAGAACATAGGGGGTCATTATCACAGCGGGCGGATTGCCACCGCCCGCATGGCGGTGGCGATCCGTCCGCCAATTCCCACCGCCCGCCTACCATTTCCCCCCGCCATATTACGATGGCGGACGGACCCCGGCGGACGGAAAGACCATCATATTAGACACCGCCATCCATATTAGGATGAATGCGGAGACGTGCCTTTCCATGGCGGCAACGCCGCCATGGAAAGGCATGCGGTTTCTGCCTTAGGGGGCCCGTTGCGTGCCCCCAGGGTGTTCGGGGGGTGGGGGGTGCACTCGGGGGTACCTATGGTACCCCCTACATTTGAATGCACAAGGTGGCAGGCACCGCGCGGTGCCTGTCACGTTGTTCATTCAAATGCACAACATGCATTTTTCACATTGCGGCAGCCGCCCGCCGCAATGTAAAAAATGCGGGGTGCGTCCGCCAGTGTGGCGGGCGCATCCTAATTTGAATGGTGGGACTGCTGCACCTATGGCGGGCGGTCCCTTTTGCCGTTGCGGTGGCGGGCGGACTTTGTCTGCCCGTCATCATAATGGATTCCCCTTAGTTTCTTCCCTGCACCCATTGTTTAATCAAGCCCCTGTGTGCTCCGGGATAGTTCAATTATGAACCTATTGTCTAATCAGATCACAATATGTTTTAAGGCACGGTGTGTGCCGGGGGACTTGAGTGCCAATGTTGTAAATGCTTTCAAGTAGGCCTGGGTGGAGTTTGCGGAGTTCCGCGTAGTGGAGCTCAGCTAAGTGAACAAAAAACTCTGCCATGCTACGCGGATTTCAGCAAGCAGTGGAGTGCGTTAGGTCGTGGTGTTTGTGCTGATTTTTAGCGCCAGGTGTCTGTCCCGCACTGGAAAATCAGCACAAACGGCACCATGCGCAAGAGGGTGCTGCTTCTTTCTGCTGCTTGAGTAGATGTCTACTTGAGCGACAGCTTCCTCAACTCGAACTAAAGTTTTCTCAACGCGAACGGTAGCAGCCATCAGTGACTGCCACAGATGAGAAATCTCAACGGGCGGTGGTCTGCAGTAAGATTTTCCTCGCTCGCCAACTTAGGGGCCGATTCCGATCTCGGCCGGTAGGGCTCCGAATCGGATTCGTCTTTACCGGATCCGATTCGGAGCCCTATTTCCCGACCGAATCGTACGTGCGTCCGGGCGAGCGAGTACGATGCGTGCGCTCGCGAAATCTCCGACCGACTCGTTCGCAGGACCCGACTGCTCCAACCGACTCGCACGGGGACGACTCGCACCGCGCAATGGAGACGTTCCCCGGTCGGGTAAGTACGATGCGCACCTCGACCGCTCCGACCGACTCGCGCAGTCCGGCTCCAAGGAGCTGTCAGAGCCGCACTTTGGGGGTCCGTGTCGGACCCCCCTGGAAGCGTAGGCACGTGAGTCGCACACAGGGGGGACCCATGGGTCCCCCCTACACGTGCATGTATGGCGCGACCCGCATCGACGCGAACACGCTGTAGGGGGCGCCCTTGTTTGCATCGTGCCCATTGAGTCAATGGGAGCCCGTGTACGCGTCGTACGACTGGCTCCCATTGACTTCAATGGGAGTCCGACCGAATCGAGTCCGATGGCATACTTGCGCATCGTACTCGTTCGGTCGGGCTGCTAGGGTCCGATTCGGTCGGAAATCTCTCCGGGTCCGGCTCTGTCGGGGAGATTTCCGGCCTGAATCGGAATCGGCCCCTTAATGTTGGTAAGCGCGAGCAAGGAAAAAACTCCACTCCACGGAGCAGAGTTTTTCTGAACTCCGCATGCAACACGGAGCGCGGAGTGGGAAAATCTCTGCAAACTCCGCGAGCAGAGCAGAATTTTATGCCCAAGCCTACTTTCAAGACTCTTAGACATGAGTTGGCCTTTATCTGAAAACCCTTTCATGTTTCCTATTCTACTACATACTTAAGTGACATTTTCACCTTGCTCGTGTCAGTGTGGGAGTTGGGCCTAAACTGGTTTTTAACCACAAACAGCTGTTTGGTTTCTCCTTGGGCTTGATGTTGCGTGATATTTTCATGTTTCATTTTTTCTACAGCGTGTTCATTTTTTGCATTTACAACAAAACAAACACACTGTATGACATGATTAGTGAGACGCCCCTGGTCACTTATAAGAGCCATTCACTGACGGACATTCTGGTACAAAGAGCTAGTACAGCAAAAACTGCTATTTCTCTTTGTGGGATGAAAGTTTTTATGTATGTGTACAAATACAGTAAAAGCGTGAAAGACTATCCTATCCCATACGGCAGGGGCTTCAAATACATCATGCAGTTCATAACATTCAGCACAACGTCTGTCAGTAACGTTTTCACATGTCCTTGTTAAAAAAAGATATGTAGGAAGCACAAGGAGGAGAGAATTTTAGAACACATGAGGGTGATTGATAATAATGACAAACATTACCCTGCTGCAAGTAATTTTGATGAACATCATAGTGGTAATAGAAATCTGCTAGAATATTTAGGCATTGAGAACATTGAAGCTGATGTGGGAGGTGAGAAGAGAGTACACTAACTTAGACACAGGAGCCACGTCACAATAGATCTAGAAATGAAATTACCCATAGGCCTCAATTCTGAAGAGGAGATGGTTGCATACCTACCATAGCAACTAGTATTTTAAACTCAAATCGTGCTTTTGTCTCTCTTAGTTTTGTTTTATTGGCCATTGTAGTCATTTTATGATTTTAACATGGTATCATATTTTTTCTCATACTGGAAAAAGAGGAAAGGACTCTCAGGTACAGCAATGGGGATTACTGTATGAGATGTGGTATTTCCACATATGTGCTTAGAACCCCCAATCCTTTTCTTTGAAGTATTGAATATCCAATATAGGACAGCACTAGAAAATGGCACAGAACACGTATATGATTTTTTGTGACTACTCCCTTTGCGTGGACTCATTTTTCTTGGCACGACAGAGTACGTTTTTTATTGTTTCCACCCATTGGCATTTGAAGAGTGGGTAGGCCATAACTTTGGTTGTATACATTCGAGTTATGACACACAACAAGAACTATGTTTGAGACTTATGACCTCTGGGCAGATAGTTGCTAGGATGGAGCTTATACACAGTTCACTTTAGTGATTTAAATGACCCCAGGGAACTGAGCAGGACCTCTAGTAGACACAAATGTCATAAAGATTAGAGTTCATCTGTTGGAAATAACCATAGTTTCTGTGGTATTTCCCCAGATTTTTGGCTTCACTACTCTATTTTTACTGAACCCCTTTTTCTTGGCTTTACGACTTTGCACACTTTACTTATGCTAACCAGTGGCAAAGTGCTTGTGGTAACATTGGTGTACATCTAACTGCCACATTTAATTAACCTATAAGTCCCTAGTAAGTGGTATTACAGGTTCCCAAGGCCTGTAAATTAAATGTTACCAGCAGGCGGCAGCTCTCTTTTTGTCACCTACTAATGTAGCACTGTAAAACATGTCTTAGGGGGGCCACTGCAGCCTGTAGCACAGTTTTAAACTGTAATTTCATCCTAAGCCTAAACCTTACTTTTTAGTCACCCCTAAGGTATGCCTTAAAGGCCCATAGGGTAGGGTGAATGGTATTTAAGAAGTAGGACAAGTGTACTTAAGTTCTACATGTGGCAGTGAATTCCCCCAATAATTATTGTTTTTCACTGTGGCAAGGCTAGCCTCCTATAGGCTAACACTGGGTTACCTTATTACATTTATCAAGTGGTATCTTCAATTTGGGGAAAGCCGGAGTAATACTTCTTCCACTGATTTGAGTTGCAATTCAAAATCCTCTTTAATAGTAAAGTCTTATTTTAGCTTACTGTTTTGGAAATGCGAATTTTAGAAAGTTGGCATTTTCCAACTTAAACCAAATGTTCTTTTCTGCCAGTGTGTAGGGTCATATGACTGTAAATAGCTCCCCTGCAGTGTAATATGTATTCCTCCTAGACAGGGGACAAAAAGACCTTACATGTGGGGAAGGGTGTTTCTCTCCTAAGCAGGATGGCCTGGGAGTTGTACCCAGCACCTACAAAGGATAGTCTGAGTGGTGTACCTAGTCTGTTCCTGACCTCAGAAGATGTCTGGTCTGTTACTAGCAAATGCAGCTCACATCTAGGCCTGCCTGTCCTGTGATTCACTAGCCAGGCTGGTGCCAGACCCATGGAAAATGCAAAAACTGACCAGAACTAATTTAGGGTTAAACAAATGGGGTGCCCCCACCCACAGCTGGCACTGGGCAAAAAAGTGGCAACTCCATAACCTCTCATCAGAACACTCCTGGACCTGGAAAAAATTATGAGATGGGCTGCCTTGCTGTCTTAAAAAGGAAGAGGCTGCTTGCGTTGAACCCAGAACCCAAAAGTGACTCCAAGGGTCTGTTTGCTGGCCTCTTGATTGAGCTACAGAGACATAACAAGCTTCTATAGGGCTCACCTGCTTTCCAATTGACCAGACACAACTGACCTGGTAACCTCTGATGGCCTGTGTGGGAGTGAGTACAGACCCCCTTCCACAAGAACTGTCCGCCAGGTTCTGGATCATTTGGCTTAAGTCAGAGTGCACTCCTCCCTGCTTAACTAACGGTTTCACTGGATCCGACACAACACTACGCAGAATGACACGGGGCCTCTAACCGCAGCATTTCACGTCTCCTGATCAGCGGCTTCACCGGATCCAATGTAGGATGATGCAAGGGCCTCGCATCGCAGCACTGTGCAGCTCCAGATTGGTGGGTAGATGGACCTAATGCAGTGCGACACAGAGCTTTGCATCACAGCACCACTCAGCCCCCTCACGAAGGACAAAAGGTAAAATTTCAGCATGCAGCACCTGGTCACCATACCCGACCGGTGTTCTATTTCAACCGGTCTAAACTTTTGACGTTGTCCGTCACAACCAGATACCCTCAGTTGGCACTTTGCATGTTTTTGGCTGTTTGGATTTCTGCCATTTCAGGGTCATTTTATTTATTAAAATATTCCTTGTTTTTTTAAATTGGTTTGGGACTGTTCTTGTTTTGTATTTTCACCTTATTAATATTTGAGTTCTATATAAATACTTTACAGATTGTCTCAAAGTTAAATCTGACTGGTTTGTGCCAGGCTACCAGGGGTTAAGCACTGGTTTAAGCACTGGTTTATTTAAAGACTTTTGTGGTTTACGCTAACAAGGATTGTGGTTGTTGCTTGAGTGGGCCTCTCACTCCCCCCAACTAATAACCCAATTTCATACATCATCTTACCCACGACACCGGTTGACCTACTGGATGCTTTATTTTATTTTTCATGGATTTATTGTATTGACAGTCTAATAAAACATGCTGGATCCTTTCTCACAGTCGACAACAATGAGTCCTTCTATATTATGAGTCTCTTGAAAGAGAGCTAACACTGTCAGTAGTGAGACCTTAAAGTAGGAGGCTGGTGAAAATCTATGAGTAAGATAAGGGACAAACCCTGCAATATCCTTAGGGTTCAAAGCACGAGCGATATTACTACCACTACCCCTGCGGATAAATGTCCATGCCCCACACATCATCCGCCAATGTCCCAACTCTCTTTTCACTACATACAGGGATGGAATTGCCCCATCTCTCAAAACCTGGTCCAAGAGTGAAAGTCCGCTCATTTCTGCCGGAAGCCACGGTACTCTAAACGAGCCATTTCTGTTAACAAAAAAACAGCAAGAATGGCAAAGAAGCATGAATAGTGCTTTACTAAAATGCCGTAAAGGTGACTTATTCGAAACACCTACAGCTGAAAGTCTCTTAAAAGTTCGTAGGCCTCATTATAGAAGTAACAAGACGCACAGTATTGGATTGATTTTAAAACTGAAGGTTAATCTAGGAAAGTCAGATTGATGGCTGAACGTGACCGATAAACAGCAAGAGGCAATGTCTCACCGTCTGCTGCTTAAAATAGACTAATGGAAAATGAGAGAACAGAGAGCTTTGATGGGTCAATGCTTTGATAGTATCGCTAAATCAATGTCACCGACGTGCGGTGGCAGGGCTGCAAAATGCAATTTATTTTGATGATGTACCAAATCTTTGGCGAGTATCCTTCTAACATTCAAACGTATGAGCTAATCAGTATTGCTTGTTGTTTAATAAGTACACTTGAAAAAAAGGCAATTCGGAGAGCACTCTAGTTGTTGCGCGAAAACAGGCTATTTTAAATAAGAAGAGAGTCTTGTTTGTTTTAAATTTGATTACAGTGAAAACAAGAGGCATTTTTCCGTGGGCAAACTCTAGATAACAAAAGCCGAGGGCGCCGTTTACATAATTCCATCGAAGGTGGGTAATTTAGCATTTTGGTTCCATGACGTTTTTTTTAATTTTTATAAGCATAATTTTATTGACATTTATAAAGAAACAAGCAAGACATTGAAATAACTAATCCACTTACCCCACTTACCCCCTCCTCCTCCCTAAAGCTCCAGTCCCCACCACATCCTGCATGACAACACATGTTGGTTCGCAAAGTACATTTCAAATCTTCCAATACATGCGCCATATCCTGGCTTTCTTTTTCAGAAGTTATTTTTCCAGGTTCTACACTATTACACGTTTTCTTCCCCAGAGTGATCAATCGTATGCGGATTTTTGGGGGAATCTAATAAATGATCAATTAATCAGGATTTGTAGAGCACAGCTGCTTCAACCATGAGGGTCTTGAAGGGCTGTGGGGTACTGCTGCTGGATCATGCTGCCTGTACTTATTGGTTAAATATCCAGGTCTTGAAGTCCTTCCTGAACGGTTGTAGCGATGATGAGGCTCTGAGTTGCAGGGGGGGGATGTTACAGGTCCTAGATGCCAGGTGGGAGAAGGAGCGGCCTCCGCTGTGTGACCGGCAGATGTGTTGGGTGGCTGCCAGGGAGAGGGATCTGGAACGGAGTTTCCTGGTAGGTTGGTGTAAATTCACTTGTTTGTTGAGGTACGTCTTTGTGTAGTGCCTTGTAAGCGTGGGTGGGCAGTTTGAACTGGCATCTCTTTCGACTGGTTGCCAATGGAGTTTCCTGAGGTGAGGGGTGATGTGTGTCTGTCTGGGGAGGTCGAGGATGAGTCTGGCTGCTGTGTTCCGGATAGTCTGGAGTTTCCTCATGAGTTGGGCAGTGATTCCTACATAGAGGGAGTTGCCTTAGTTGAGTCTGCTGGTGACGAGAGCTTGTGTAACAGTTCGCCCTGTGTTGTGTGGGAGCAAATTGAAAAACTTCTTGAGCATTCGGACGGTGAGGAAGCAAGTGGAGTAGTCAGCACTGACCTGCTTCTTCATGGATAGCTGGCTGTCGAGAATGATGCAGAGATTGCTGGAGTGTTCAGTGGGTTTGGGGGTAGGGCCCAGCTCAGGGGGCCACCATTAATTTTTCCATAGGGTGTCCTTGCCTTTCCCGTAGATGAGTACTTCTGTCTTGTCTGTGTTGAGTTTGAGACAGTTGTTGTTCATCCAGACAGCCACATCCTTCATGCATCCCTGGAACTTGTCTTTGATGGTTGTTCTGTCAATTGTCAGGGAGAGGATGAGTTCGGTGTGGATGGCATAGGAGATGATGTTGAGTCTGTGGCTCCTGGCGATGTTGGCCAGTGGTGTCATGTATACGTTGAAGAGGGTTGGGGTGAGGGATGAGCCTTGAGATACACCACAGGTGATGTTCTTAGGCAGCGAGGAGCAGGGAGGGAGGATGATCTTCTACGTTCTTCCTGTGAGGTAGGGTGCGATCAACTTGAGGGCTGCGCCTTGGATTCTGATCTGGTGGAGTCTTTTGATCAGTGTGTGGTGGGATACGGTGTTGAATGCGGTTGAGAGGTCGAGAAGGATGAGGGCTGCTGTTTCTTCATGGCAAAGCAGCATTCTGATATCATCCGTGGCTGCGACTAGTGCTGTCTTGGTGCTGTGGTTTGCTCTGTAGGTGGCTTGAGAGGGGTCCAGTAGTTTGTGGTTCTTCAGATGTCTGGTTAACAGGATGTTGATAGCTTTTTCAATGACCTGGTCTGGGAAGGGGAGCAAGGAAATGGGTTGGTAGTTCTTGGGATCTCCTTGGTGGCCGGATGGTTTCTTCAGCAGCAGCTTCTCATCTGCATGTTTCCATTTCTGGGGGAAGTGGGCCATGTTGATTGAGGAGTTGAGGACCCTGGTGAGTTCTTGGCTGATGGATAGATTGCTGAGGTTGAAAATGTGGTGGGGGCAGGGGCCAGCGGGGCCTCTGGAGTGGATAGATCTCATGATAGATGCCGTTTCTTTCTCATTGAAGGTGTTCCATGAAGTGAGCTGGTGTGGGTGGATGACGGTCGGTGTGAGGAGGTTAATATTGTCCTCAGAGGGGGGTTGGGGAACAAAGTCTTGGTAGATGATTTTGTTGTGAAAAAAGTCAGAGAGGCTGTCGCAGAGAGCTTGCGAGGGTGGGATGAAGGTTCCAGTTTCTAAGGGGTTTGTTAACTTCTTGAGTATGTTGAACAGTTCCCTGCGGGAGTGTTAAGCTGTCATTGATGGGGGTTGCTAGGGTGGTCTTCTTGGTGTTTTTCAGGAGGTGGTGGTATCTGTTGAGGGCATCTTTGAAATTTGTTTGGTCCTCAAGGGTCTTGCTGGCACGCCATCTTCTTTCCTTCTGCTTGCAGATGCATTTCATGTTTTTCAGTTCTGTTGTGAACCAGTTGGGGTGTTGTGTTCGTTCTTTGGGTTTGGTGGGTTTTCTTGGTGCGACTTTGGCAGCACTTGCTGTGATCCATTTTGTGAAGCTTTCAGCCACTTCTTCTGTATCTTCGGTGGTGGTGGGTAGGTGGGACTTGAGGACATGGGTCCATCATTGCTCTGATAATTTTGACCAGCTGTGCCGTATTTCACTGGCAGTGGAGGTGGAGGTTCCAAGATGATAAAACGGACGCAGTGGTAATTGATCCAGGTGAGCTCCACAGTGTGGGTGTATTTTACTCTGTTGCTAGGTGAGAAGATGGGGTTGAGCGTGTGTTCTGCAGTGTGGGTGGGATTGTGACAAGCTGCTTGAGTCTGAGGTCAGCCATGCTTTCTAGGAGGTTGGCCATGTTGGCTTCGTTGGTGTTCTCAAGGTGAAAGTTGAGGTCTCCTAAGAATATGTACAGATTTGAATTGATGGAGAAAGGGGTGTTGAAGTAAGGGATTTCGTTGCCGAAGGCAGGGTGGGGTCTCGGAGGTCTGTAGACAAGAGTGCCTCTGATGGTGGTTTTGCGGTTAGTTCCCTGTTGATCCCCTGCTTGCACCCTTTCAATTGATCCTCTACCTTTTCTTACTTCACTATGCAACACTGTCCACGGAATCAGGCCCTCTTTTCATTTCGGCACCCTGGGGGGGGCTTGGCCGCCTTCCAATTCATGGTTACCTCCCGCCTAGCATGTAGCAGGGCCAAGTCAATAAATCCTGTTGTGTTTTTGCACTTAGCAGGTCATGGAAATCCCCCAAGAAGACAGACCACAGGTGCACACTCAATAGATCTCTGCGTCACCTCATTAATACAGGATACTACCTCACTTCAGTATCCCACCAATAATGAACATGAGCACACCATGTGTAACATTTCTGCTTCTTGTTCCCCACATCTAAGGTACACCACATCTATCTGATAAATCTGAGCTATTTTCCCCGAAGTTAGATATGGTCTGTGTAAATAAAAAAAAAATCTATTTAAATCTCACATTCCTAGACACAGTATTTGAACTTGCAAGAATCTTAGTCAAGTTCGCCTCAGGAATGGGGTGCGCCAAGTCCTCTTCCCAATTCTCTCTAAGACCTATAAGGGTCGTTATCATATAATTTCTTAATGCCTGATAAAGACACGTCACCACCTTTATGCGGCCCGATGTAGCATACAATATTTAACAAGCATTGTGTAATTGAGGCTCTTCTAAGCTCATTTACCAGTGACGGTGCAGCCTAGCAATCACTGCCCGATGTAATAAAAATTGCTCTCTCGGAATCTCAAAATAGGCAGAAAATTCCTCAAATGGTAGCGACACCCCGTCTCTATACAGATCTCCTATCCTATGCACCCCGTGGTTAGCTCATTCTGCTATGCCTCTCAACCTGGATTGATTTGCTCCAAATTTCTCAACGGGATGTCCGGAGAATAGGGCACCTGAGTATGAGTTTGTTGGAGTGCATGACGTTAACAGTGTTGCACAACCTTCAACACAGTGGGCATTCCCCACACAGGTCCTCTGCTGGGGGCCAAGAGTTCTATGCAACACATCTAAGCCTGGTAACATCTCCAAATCTGCCACTTCTGGAAATCTTCATGAGTGAATCCCCTTACAAACCACTATAACTGCGCTGCTAGGTAGTAGGTTCCATATCTGGCGCAGCTAATCTTCCCTGTGAAGTTGGCCGTTGTCATTTAGACAAGACCACTTTACGCCTGCCTGTTCCCCATATTAGAGAAATCAATAGGGAATCTAGTTCCCGAAAAACTGAAAAAGTTATTACTAAAGGCAGTGTTGTGTAGAAGTAAAGCAATCGGGACAGCACCACCATTTTTGCTACCGCTATTCGTCCTGCCACTAAAAGCGGCAGTGTTCTCCAGAATTCCACACATGCCCATTGACCTCTAGTACCCACACCAATATTACCCTCCAACAGGATCCATGACATTTGTTCTGATTAAGATTGCTAAAAAAGAGAGCCCCTTGCATCAAGGAACCACTGTTAATTAACATTTTGTATTAGCATGTATGTGCAAATCTCCTCTCAATTCTGGTGCAAAATTTTAATGTTCGTACCTCACACTTGATGTGACTGGTGCACCACCTTAAAATTCATATAACTCGAGCATCTCCATACACAGTTTTCTCACCTCACTTGACACACAATGTTAAATAAAACGTGCTCTTCTCCATGCACTACCTATGCCCTTGTATATTACAGAAGTTAGAGCATGTGAAATGAATGTATTAATAACAACACTTATGACATCTGAAATTATATAATGTGCCATTGCATAGTGCATGGTGAGCCATAGTTAATGTAGTGTGGCAAGTGAGGTGAGAAGACTTGAGGTGCGTGACATATGAATGAATGAGTAAGTGGGTGTCTGGATGGCTGTATGAGTGAGTGATTCAGTGTGTAAGTGGTTGTGTGGCTGTTTGAGTGGGTGTTTGAGTGGGTGTTTGATTAAGTGAGTTGGTGTGTGGGTGGCTGTATTGGTGAGTGTCTGTGTGAATGGCTGTATGGTTAAGTGAGTGGATATGTGAGTAATTATTTGGATGTGTGAATGGGTATGTCAGTGGTTGTGTGGGTGTGTGAGTGAGTTAGTGTTTGTATGGCTGAGTGAGTGGTTGTGATAAGAGGCTGTATGGGTGAATGAGTGTGTGTGTGAGTGACTTTGTAGGTAAATAAGTGGGTGTGTCAGTAGCTGTATGGGTGAGTATGTGGTTATGTGAGAGGCTGTACGGGAGAGTGACTGGTTGAATGAGTGGCTGTATGGATGAGTGAATGGTTTTGTGAGTGGCTATATGAGTGAGTGAGTGGGTGTGTGAGTGCCTCTGTGGAGGAGTGAGTGAGTGCCTCTGTGGAGGAGTGAGTGGGTATGGGAGTACTGGTGTGGGTCTATGAATGGATATGTGAGTGGTTGTATGGGTGCGTGAGTGGGTGTATGAGAGATTGTATTGGGGTATGAGTGGGTGTGTGAGTGGTTCTGTGGATGATGCCATCAGTGATGTCCTTTGAGATGTCATGAGTGATGTCATTGACCATGTCATGAGTGATGTAATATGTGAGGTCATAACATAAGCAGTGCATTGTGGGGGCGTAAGTTATAGTTAGCTCAGGTAACTATAACTGCTGAATTTCACTGGTTTTGTACAAGGGAAATCTGAGCCTGACTAAAACGTCCCTATAATCTTTGGTTTAAATAGTGAATTTCAAAGGTTTTTTAAATTCTATTTCCTAACTATAACGTCCCTGTAGCCTTTGTTTTTTTAAGTGAATTTCTATGGTTTTTTAACTGGTAGTCATGTTTGCAGAGTGGTGGAGAAAGGGGGCAGGGCCTCCGACGAGCTCTCAGGATTACTCCTGTAAGGGACCCCCTAGGTCCCTCAGTATCCATGAGGACTTCACCCCCTAACCAGTATTGCACCAGGAGGCGTGTTTGCAGAGTGATGGAAAAAGGAGCGTGACCTTCAAAGTCCTCACAGAAATTGCACTCTGTGGAACTTACTGGAGGTAACAGGAGGGGTAGCTGGCCCACAAGGTCACTCAGCATCCAAGAGGACTTTATCCCCCAACCAGCAGTGTGCCAGGAGGCGCATTTGCAGAGTGGTGGAGAAAGGAGGCATGGCCTCCGGAATCCTCTCAGCAATCGTGCTATGTGGGACTTACTGAAGGTAACAGGAGGGGCAGTTGCCCCCCAAGGACCATCTGGTGCCAAGGGAACTTCATACCCCAACCAGCAGTGCACCAGGAGGCGTGTTTGCAGAGTGGTGGAGAAGGAGGCAAGGCCTCTGAAGTCCTCTCAGCAATCAGGCTTTGTGGGCCTCACTGGAGGTAACAGGAGGGCTTGTTGGCCTCCAAGGACCCTCAGCATCCAAGGGGACTTCATCCCACAATCAACAGTGTATATATCCTCCGATAGAATATGCTGGTGGCCAAACAAATTTATGATATATAGGTATCCGGCCAAATATATTCAGTATTCATAACCTTAGTTCATAGGGCCTTAAGTTTTAAATTCCATGCACAATAAAAAAAAACTAAGATACAGCAACTATTTGCTCCTTTGGATCACTTTTTAGAATCCTTAGTGCCTCCCAATAGTGCCTTACACCCATGAGTTTACAAAGAGCAATAATCCATTTCTTGCAGGCTGATGCATAAAGGGGGCAAAAGAACAGGAAATGTACTTCCGTCTCTTTGATCTGAGGGCAGTGTGGGCAGGAATTCAAGAGGGAACCAGTTTTGTCCTACTTTGAAATATGAGTTCTTCATGGAAGAAGTCCGCATCTGAATTGGATGTATAACCATTTGGCTTGGAAAGGGAATATTCTAACCATATATGGTTCAAACCTAGGTAGACATTTGCAAATCATAAACTGTCCCGTTAAACTCCCTTCCAAGTGACCTTTCCAAATCTGATGCATCGCATTCTCCCAGTACCTTTGTTTCTCTTTCTGTGCATCAGTATTAATTATATCTACTGGAGTGCTCCATAATTCCCCCAGCTCAATAATGTCTGAAAGTTTCTTAATTGGCTTCATCCAGGGGATATGTGCTTCTCTATAAAGAGCTATCAACTCTTCTAACAATTCCCGATATGGTACCAGGTCTACATTTGACCATAACCGGATCGGGTATAACAAGGGTTTAAGCAAGGCGACCAAGTAAATGAGATTTAACGCCAAATCGAATCTCAGGGGTATGAAAGGTGTGCTTACAGGTAAATTAAAAAGGGCCCTAATACATTTATTCTCAGTCTTGGTAAGGATTGCTGTCTCCACATAGCCCCATATCTCGGCTCCATAAATTGTCACTGTCAGTGCCGAAGCTCTGTATACAGTAACACCGAACCCCCAGAATTGGCCTTATTTTTCCTCACAATTGGCAGGCTTTCTGATGCAGAATGGCATTAATTTTTTCTAGTTGAGCCCCCCATGTCAGATTATCTGTTAGTCTAAGACCTAGATAGTCAAAGTGTGTAACCTGTTCCAGGGGAGCCCCACCTATTGTCACCTTCCCTCTGAAGGACCGATGGGGATTTATTGACATAAACTTTGATTTAGTTGGATTAAGTTCTAGCCCTCTGTTCACACAGAAAGCTACAAAAGCATTCAATTCTAATTGCAAGCCCATAGGGGTTCTTGATATGAGTAAGGTGTCATCTGCAAACATTAATAGTGGTACAGAGACACCTGCGGATTTAGGGGCAACATGTCTACGTTGGGTTGACCATTTAACCCTCCATTAATATATAGGCTAAAAAGCGTGGGCGCAAGGACACACCCCTGTCTCACTTCCCGCTTACAGTCCTGGGCCTCAGAAGTGGGTTCTGCTGCTGTTTTCTGCAAAAACCGATACATCATAGCCTTTGCGCCAGTCGGACACCAACACATTGCCCTTCAATGCCAACGCAGAGGCTGTTCGATGACAGGGATTCGACAGCTAGCGATGATGCTCTACGCGACTCGACGACAACGCATTGCCTGCATCGACCCAACTGATCGGAAAAGATTGACGCATTGTGCCCTCAGTGTCGACGCTTTGCTCCATACAAGGTACTTTTCAGTGGACCCTGCTTGGGCTCTGTAACTGGCCTGCTCTCCATTGCGGTCGGCCTGAACTTTGGATTTGCACCGGTCCCTCGCGACCTCAAGTAACCTTTTAACCGCTCGCGACTTTTAAGCCCTGTTTTTGGATTTAATCTTTAAAAATTCATATCTTGACTTCTACTTATTGTATTTTTGTCTTTTTAGTCTTGTTTTGCTTAGATAAATATCCTCTATTTTTCTAAACTGGTGTGAAGCTTTTTGTGCTGTTTTCACTGTGTTGCTTTAATTTACGTGTTGCACAACTACTTTACACATTGCCTCTTATATTAAACCTGACTGCTCTATGCCAAGTTACTAGATGGTGAGCACAGGTTAATTTAGGGTGCGTATCTGACTTAACCCTGACTAGGGTTGTGGCTCCTGCTTGGACAAGGCATATAGTCTGCCAACCAGAAACCTCAATTTCTAGCAAGGGTCTTGAGGGAGTCTTTTTGGTGGGTTTACCACCTCCTTCCTTTCTCTTTGTGGGCCTAACCCCCC
Source organism: Calotriton arnoldi (assembly GCA_963921515.1). Taxonomy (NCBI): domain Eukaryota; kingdom Metazoa; phylum Chordata; class Amphibia; order Caudata; family Salamandridae; genus Calotriton; species Calotriton arnoldi. The sequence continues at coordinate 591,983 of CAWUFW010010822.1, read as the reverse complement.
CTTCTTGAGGTCTCCCCCCTGGGTTTCCTTGGGTACTCTTGTCCTAACCCACTTATCAGCCCTCTTGCCCAACACTCTAGGGCTAGAAAGCTCTGAATCTATCAGATGCTGGTGTAATGTGTCTGAGGTACAGTTAGATAAAATGTGATCCTTAATAATTAAATTATATAGCCCATCATAGGTGTCCACCTCGTAGTCTTTTATCCAGCATTCTAGAGCTTAGATTGAAGAGTCCAGAAGGTCCACCCATGTCTGGTTTTGACTTTTATAGGTGTCCCTAAACGTCAATCTGTATTCCTCTGTGGTGAGTCCAAATTCTTTTATCAAGGTCTCCTTCATATGCTGATAGGACACATCCTCATTTATGGACAGAAGTCTATCTCTGCCCTTCACTGGGAATAACTCCCACAGTGGAGACCCCCAGTGCTGATGACCTATCCTCATTTTGCAGGTCATCTGAAAGTCTGCAAACCATTTATCAATATCATCACCGTCACTAAACTTGGGAACAATCCCTTTAAGGATCTTAGGGTCAAAGGTTTCCTCTTTTATTCTATTAAAGTAGCTGCCACCATTATCTTTGGATTTCAAGCCCATCTTGTCCCTTCTTCCTTCAAGGGCTAGTCTCCTTTCCTCAAATTCAATCTGTTTCTCCTCTATCGAGAGGAGATTAAGGGTTCACCTAGAGTGACTTCTGTCACTTCCCACTGGTAAAGGGGGACTGGGAAAGTGTGTAGAGTTTTGGTCTTCACCTTCTTCCCCATCTTCTTCAATCTGGGCTAGGGCATCATCCTCACCCATTACAGGGTCTTCTTCCGAGAAATGGCCCTCGCTCTGTAGTTTCTCTTTCTCATAGGTGCTGGGGGCCTTCTCAAGGTCCTCCTTTCTAGCTACCACTCTTAGCTAACACCCCTAGCTTTGTACAACACCCTTAGATCACTGATTTTCAGGGCTGGGATGACTGATAGCTGGAGATTCTTGCCAGCCGCCAATGTGAGTAACCTTTTACCTGAAAACTGGGACCTTTTTATAACTTGCTTTACTATTGGAGTGGAGATCTACACAGGGCCCTGAAAATCCAATTTAGTAAAAAATGTAAAACATTTGAAAAAATAATTTTTTAGTTTAAAGTTAATAGTGGATGTCCCATGCAAAAATTACTAATGAACAAGTGGTACTGCGAAACACAAGATCAGGATCCCACCGCTTTAACACCAATGTAGGAAACTGGACAAATGCTAGTTAGGCTTCACTAAGCAATAGTGTCACAATACCCCAATAATGACCCTTTGATTCATAATAATAAATCCTTAGCTCAGTCCTGGTAGAGTGGCAAAGAGCAGTCAGGCTTTACTAGATGCACATGTGTTAAGCATTTTAGAGTACCAACATGGACGATAAGTAATTGACATGACTCAAAAGAAGTCCGACACCAATTTATAATAATAAAGCAAATTTTTACATAAATTGTGATGCCCAAACGAAGTAAATGGGGGAAGTTCAACCTGAGTTATGGATTTTAGAAGCAATAATAAATCAGTGCAAATCAATTCTGAAAAACCTTAGCATTGCGGTCGATGGTAAAAAGCACTAGTTGCAATCGGTCACTTGCAGTGCGAGTTGCGAGGATCCCAAGGAGGGTTAAGGTGATGCGGGTCCCAGGACCAAGCTGCGAAAGTCAGTTTGATTTTGCCTGGCTTGAGAATCCCGGGTGCAGAGTTGTCCTGGCTATCCTTGGTGCTGAAGCGGGAGCCATGGAGGAGCTGGTTTTACTGCTTAGACAGTGCTGGCAGGGAAACAGGGCCACTGCTGTGGTCGGTCAAAGGCGCTGCGGAGTTCTCTCATGTTGCAGCGCTGAGTAACGGGGTTAGTTGCCGGACTGGCCACCAGCAAGCATTGACAGCTATAAGGTCAGCAAGATGTTCTTTCGATGTCCAGAGGACTGGGGCATACGGTAGCCGCCTGAAACTTGCAGGAGGTCAGGACTATGTTTCCCGCAATGCACTTTTGTGTGATCCGGCAATGCACTTTTGTGTGATCCTGCGGAGGGCTCAATGGCCAGTGATTCTTTGGTTCTGGTACAGGGGACTAGTACCACTAATCCAAGGGAGTCTGGAGTTGCCTTTGGCTCTCAAAGGGGCATCTCCATCTGGGGGACCGGTCTTTTGTCCAAGACGAGTCACAGTCATGCAGTATCAGGATGGTTTCCACAGGTGCAGAGTATCAGGCCTTTGTTTTGTGCAGGTCCTGTTGTCGCAGACTCTGCTCTCTTCTGTGCCCACTGTTGCCCCCTGAAGCCAGCGATTGACAACTGGACAGCCCTCACCACCGAAGACACACTGAAGACAATGAAGTCAATCCACACCGGGGCCCCCACGGACCCCTGCCCCCACCACATCTTCAACAGAGCCGCCGACACCATCGCACCCATACTCCGCCACACCATCAACCGCTCCCTGGCGACCGCTTCATTCCCCGATGACTGGAAACACGCCGAGGTCAACCCCCTCCTGAAGAAACCCTCGGCAGACCCCACCGACCTCAAAAACTACAGACCCATCTCCCTGCTCCCGTTCCCAGCAAAAGTCATCGAGAAAGCCGTCAACAGCCAACTCGCCACATTCATCGAAGAGCACAGCATCCTCGACTCCTCCCAATCCGGCTTCAGAAAAAACCACAGTACGGAAACTGCCCTCCTTGCCGCAACAGACGACATCCGCACCCTACTGGACAAAGGAGAAACAGTAGCCCTCATCCTCCTCGACCTCTCAGCGGCGTTCGACACAATCTCTCACCGCACCCTAATACGCAGACTCCTCGACGCAGGGATCCAGGACAAGGCCCTCGAATGGATCCGCTCCTTCCTCTCCGGCAGAACGCAGCGGGTCAGACTCCCCCCTTTCCTCTCGGACCCTACACCAACCACCTTGTAACAATTGTCCACATAGATTTGTAGTGAGTCTAGGAAGATAAGGAAGACTCACTACAAATCTATGTGGACAATTGTTATTGAGGATGTAATAAGACAAAGAAATTTCTCATAACACAGAAAAATAGCTTTTTGATCCATGCAAGATTTAGTGGTCTTTTCTATGATAAGGAATCATTTTCCTGCGTGTTCTCCCAACTATACACTGTTGCTGCTACAAGATATTTGTGGGGTTTTATTATATTTGTAGATCATATTCCTTGTAGGTTTTTTTAATTGTTAGTATTAAATGTATTTAGAAAGGGATTGTGAATTTTAACAATTGTTTTTAATATAAATTCTGTACTTTGTGTCGTATATACGTATATTGAATACATTTGTACTATTTATTGGATGATTTGATCTCGTGGCTTCTATATTCATTGTTTTCATATTGGTGACAAGGGGTTTCTACTGAAAGTGTGGATTTCTGTATGTATGTTCACCCAAAGGGGGCTTTTTTTGACTAAGGTCTATTCTGGTACCCTTCTCCTTTGGTGTTTGGGTCCCTCTCTCTCTTTTTGGTACAACTAAACACCAACGAGACAGAAGTACTCATCATGGGCCCAAACCCCGACGCCTGGAATGACACCTGGTGGCCCCTCGCCCTCGGAAACCCGCCCACCCTCACGGACCACGCACGCAACCTGGAAATCCACATCCTGGACTCCGAGCTCAAAATGGACCGCCAGATCAACTCTGTCTCGTCCTCCTGCTTCCACACTTTCCACCTCCTAAGTAGGACCTTCAAATGGATCTCCCTCAAACACAGAAAGACCGCCACTCACGCCCTGGTCACAAGCAGACTCGACTACGGCAACGCACTCTACGCCGGAATAAACAAAAACCTCACCCCCAAGCTACAGAACATCCAGAACGCCTCCGCAAGACTGGTCCTCAACCTGCCAAGACACTGCCACATCTCCCAGCACCTGCGCACACTCCACTGGCACCCCATCGAGGCCAGAGTCACCTTCAAGATGCTCACCCACGCACACAAGGCCCTCCACGACACCTGACCAGCATACCTGAACAGCTGACTCAATTTCCACGCACCCCAAAGGACCCTACGATCAGCCCAGCTCTCCTGCGCCGTGGTCCCCCGCACCAGAAAGACCAGATCGGGAGGCCGCTCCTTCTCCTTCCTTGCGGCCAGAGCCTGGAACGCCCTTCTGCTCCACCTCCGACAGACAACATTGCTTCCCATCTTCGCAAGAAACCTCAAAACCTGGCTCTTCGACAGACCCCCTCCTTGATGGACTGGAACCAGCACCCCCCCTACCCCCAGCGCCTTGAGACCCTTACGGGTGAGTAGTCGCGCTTAACAAACGCCTGATTGATTGATTGATTGATTGATTGACTATGCAAGTCAGATCAGAACTCAGATTCTGGTGTCAGGGGTGCCCCTTAAATCCTTGATTTAGGGGTGATAGGGGGGTGGCTGCAAGTGGCCAATGGGCTATTAGCACAAGCGGCTAATCCACCCCCATGAGGTGACCACATACGGGGATGTGGTCACCTTTTATAGCCAGAATCCTCTGTTCTGCCACTTTTTAAAATGACAGAAACATTTCTTAGCTGTACAGACCAGGTAGCCCACCATAGAAGTGTGGCTAGTCATCTGGGGGTGTACACCTATTGACTACATATTTTTCCCTCCTGCCCTGGTGCAAACGTGCCTGGGGTACGGGGGGCTGTTTCCTCCTTTGGGAGGCAGCATTGTTGCATATCACAAGTGGTGTAAGTTTGAATCTCATTGCCTTGATGCGCCTCTTCACTAGCCATCCTGTCAGGGAGGGAGGTGTCACCTCCTTCCCGTTCAGACAATTGTTTCTGACTCCGGGAGAGTTCACACCTCCTGCAGGGGGCCAGATTCTTGTCCTGGCAGCAGCAGCTGTGGGCTGGTAGCCGGAGCACAGGAAAGGCTGGTGCAACCAGCTGGGCAAACTCTAAGGTAGCCACCTGGGTGCCCGCCACATCGGCCTCGACACGAGACTTGTGTTAGGGGTGATGCGGCACATTGTTTGATATCAAACATGACATATTTCAGTGGTACCATAATGGAGCTGGCGACCTAGAGTTTGCTCGGGTGCCAGCCTATGTTATCTTATGGACCGCTGATCACTTATAGTAGCCTTCAATGAAAAAGGCTCCTATAGGGACATGTAAAGTTGCATTTATGTGTCCACACCTTTAACATAATGCACCCTGCCTCCTGGGCTCAGGAGGCCTCCCTTAGGGGTGACTGGCATATATTAGCAAGCATTTGCAATGCAATAGGTCTCGCATTTACACCAGTTTAAGCTATTCCTTTAATTTATGTTTTAAAAAACAAAACATAAATAAAAGGCATTGCCATTTACAATGCCAATAGCTCAAAGTCGCCTAAATGCAAGACCTATTGCACTGCAAATGCTTTTTTTGGTAGCCAAGAGGAGATAAAGTGATTTGCCCAGAATCATAGGCTGCTGAGCCGACACCGAGACTCGAACCTGGTTCTCCAGCTCCAAAGTTGGCAACTCTAGCCATAAGGCTACATCCTCTCCCCGTGGTATAGTGTTCGCGTGCCCTCTGGTTAGAGACCAATAAATAGTCGCGCAACGAGTCAAAATCATACTGAAACTTTTCTACAAGTGCAATTTTAAATGAGACTGAAGAAAAAAATCAACCTATTTTGATTTTGCTCTTTGGTTGGAGGGAGAAGCTTTCCGGGCAGGCAAAGTTGTCGCTTCTTGGAAAAAGCTTTCCTTTGGCAGCCTGCAGCTTTTGATTTCCTGCAATTTATCATAGTTCCCAGTATGTCACATGTTTTGAGCCTGTGTGTAGGTGGTACGCACGTTAGCGTGTTGCAAAACTGGATGTTGGTGTTTTTTTCATAAGGCAAGCTTTTATGTCGAGGATTAGTAGAGGGATGGAGCTCTTTGTTAGAGGAAGCTTTCAAGATGACGGGAAGCATTCGGAGGGAAGTGGTGTTTACCTGCATCGTGTTTACGGGCAGTTTTACCTTGAAGAGAAGGAGCAGATGATTGGGCAACGCTCCGGTTATAGACGTAGCAACCAGTTTCAAGTACTTGAAGACCACGAGAAGCATCTTACTGCGCCATTTAATCACTTAGCTTGTGATTGAGCTGCAGTCCTTTTTTTGTGGCAACCAAGGTGCGATTTGGTCTGTGGCTCAGCCCGTCAAGCAGGCAGGAAAAGAAAACCAGTGCTCACATAATAAAAAAATGTGTCTTCCATGCGCTTAGAACTTAAGTAAGTGATTTGTTTTGTTAATTTAACATGAAAGCGGGCGCCGTGCTGAAACAAAACATGGTGCGCGTGTACATAAAAGCTATGTGCATGGCGGCTTCTTAAGCGGGGACTGCCACCTCCCGAGAGAAAATGTAAACAATGACAGTGGGGGGCCGCATGGCCCCCCACCGCCCCCGAGACCACCTCCTCCCCGGGGCTGTAACCTTCAATGGAGGGGGGCCGTGCGGCTCCCCTCAAGGAGTCATAGATGGCCCTGGGGACCGCCACCCCCCAGGGCCGGCTAGTGCCATGTCCCGGGGTGCCAACCTCTGGAACATTGCTGTTTGTTGTAGCTTGGCGGGAACTTCACTGCTCCCGCCAAGCCATAGCAAACTGTGCCCTGCTTTGAGCAAGCAAGAGCATTTTGCTCTTGCTTGCTCAAAGTGGAGCACAATTTCTTTGACAGAGAGGGAGCTGCATGTTAGCAGCTCCCTCTCTGTCAAAGCAATGCTGGCTCCTGCAGGAGGCGGGGAGCCGGCAGGGACTGCGGGGGCCTTGAGGCTTCCCTAGTGGTACCCAACACCTAAATGTAGGTGCCCTGGGTGGCACCAGGTCACCCATACTAGAGGACAGGCCACAGTGTATGGGATCCCTGGGGCCGAAATCGGCCTGGGAGGAGGGTTGTGTGGTCCCCCTTCCCCATCCAAAAAAGGGCTGACCCCGGGGGATTTGGCCCCGAGGTCCAAATTGGCCCAGTGAAGAGGCCAAATTTAAAAATAAAAAATTGAAAAAAAGATGTGGGACCGGCAAGTTGCTGGAGGCCACACCCCCTTTCTCCACCACTCTGATAATGTGCCTCCTGGTGCACTGCTGGTTGGGGGATGAAGTTCCCTTGGGTCCAGAGGGTTCTTGGGGGCCAACAAGCCCTCCTGTTACCTCCACTAAGTCACATACAGTGGGATTGCTGAGTTGTCTTCGGAGGCCACGCCCCCTTTTTCCACTACTCTTCAAACGCACCTGCTGGTGCACTCACACATGTTTTTAGGTAACTAACCAATTTTAGCTAAAATTATTGAGTCACGTGATAACTATGTATAAAATTTAACATATAATGCATGGACTGGTCTCTCTTTTATTCTAGCTCTTATTTTAAATCTTATTTGAATTTTTATAAGTATAGCAGAGACATGCGATGACATTTGATCTAAGTTTGATGCATCAAGAATAACTACAGATGTTTAAATTGTAACATGTAATATTGCTAAGTATTTTTATCTGATGATTATATTTATTGTTTTTATGTGATTTTTTAGATGTAAAACATTTATGGCTTGATAGCCAAAATAAAGTTATTACTACTACTGTTGAAATGGCGTTCTTTTGTCTCCACTTCAATTCCAAACAAATTCAACATTACTTTGGAACTTCATTAATTTTCTAGGAAAGGTACACTGAAGCATTACTGAAGCATTACTTCAATAAGATCCCTTAGGATGCCACATGTGATGTCACAGGCTTTAAGCCTCCATCCTCCTTTACACCGCCTTCACATAGGATGTCACATAAAATCTTGGCATTTGAGCAGGTGGTTCTCTAAGAGATGTCACTGAACTCCTCAATAGGAGGGAATGCATCAAGTTCAATCCCACAAAGAAAGAGACTCTGGCCTTAGATACTATCAAAAAGCAAGCTTCCAGTCAGTAAGCCGGCAGACAAGGGTGATGCCATTATTATTCAGGATGTGGAGGTCTAGAAACAAGAGATGATGCTGCAATTAGGAGTACAAGAACATCATACCAAGCTCATAATTAATCTGACACAAGAGATCAATCAGCTTATTGGAGCCATAATGGACAAAGATATATCCAATAGATACTTTAGTGAGCATGAATATAAATTTCTGAATAAAAAGTGGCAATGGATACCGCCCATTTACAACTTGCAACAAGCATTGGCAAAGGCAATAGGTCTCAGCAATCCGAGAGCTGTTGGCATTGTCCATGACAATGTCTTTTAGCCATGTTTTATGGAGTGAAGTGGATGTATGTGGTGTGGAGTAGAATTTTGTAGTCTGGATTGCAATTGTTTGTTGTGGAATTGTGTGGTGTTGAGTGGAGTTATGTGTAGTGGAATTATGTGGCATGGAGTGCAGTGGAAATATGTGGAGAGTAATTATGTGGTATTGAGTGCACTGGAATTGTGTGGAGTGGTATGTGTCATGGTGTGCAATTATGTGAAGTGGTATTGTGTGTTGTGGAATGGAATATAGAGGAGTGGAATTATGTGGTGTGGAGTTGAATTTTGTGGCATAATGTGAGATTTTGTGGTGTGGATTGGATGTATGTGATGTGTGGTGGGATTGTGTTGTGAAGTTGTATTTTGTGGAATTATGTGGTGTGGAATGGAAATGTGTAGAGTTGAATTGTGTGGCGTGGAACTGTGTGGTGTTGAGTAAAATTATGGTGAGGTGAATTATGTGGCATGGTGTGAAAAAGGAATGGGACTAAGGGGAAAGAGGACCTACAATAAAGACCATGTTGAGCAGTCACGGAAGGGAGAAGAAACCTTTAGAAAGGGAGTAAGAGAAGGGATTTAGGAGGGTGAAAATATGCTTACATTAAAGGAAATGGAAGCCTCAAAGAGGGAGAAAAAATAAGACACGAGGGAAAGGCTAGCCTCACAGAAAGGGAGAGGAAAAAATAAGAGTGGCAGGAACTGCTGAGATGCAGAGGAGACAGTAAGGAAGAGCACGGGAAGTGATGGAGATGGTGAATACTGGAGAAAGCGAGGAAGGCAGGAGGGAGGGGGTAGTGATTCCCAGAAAATGAAAAAGGGGGCTCGGAAAAGCAGGAAAGGGGTTAGGAATAAGGGCGCGAGGGGCAGGATAGTTAATGTGGAGTAAGGCATGTCTCAAAGGAAGTAGGGATGGGGTGAGGCTCAGATATAACCAGAAGATGTCGTCTTCACAAAGAGTGGAGTGAATTCTGAGAGGAGATAAGAAGGAGAGAAATGATAGAGGAGGGTTAGACATGAACGGGAGAGGCAAATTATTTCATAATGGGAGGCAGGGGCTTCAATGAAGCGAGATGGAAGCCTCTCAATGGCAGGGCAGGAGAGAAAAGACTATGTTAGACTTTCAATGGAGGGAGATATGAGATTCAGACAGAGGCAACGTGGAGACTCCTTAAGGAGGAACCAGGGTGGGGAGCTGTAGAAAGGCCATGACTGGAATATGCGAGGGAAGGGAGACTGTGAGGGAGAAGAGTCTCACAGGGCCCCATGCCATTTATGATATTTTCAGTCAGCCACGGCTTTTAGATAAGAGCTTGTTGCATTGTGGGACTTGTAGTTTTTACATTGTATAGACCAGCTCAAAACCCAAAGCCTACAGTGGTGTGAGGCCTCTAGGAAATGCAAATGGTGGACTGAAACTGAAAGAGTGCTGTAATATAGTAGTACTATTTAGGTGATCACAAAGAAAAGGCAAAACTCAAAATGGCGCCCCACCTTTCGACATTTGGTGATGCTAAATGCCTGACGTCTGGCCACCTCTACCCTTCAGGGCCCAAAGAGGCGTACCTTACTCAGCTAGGAAAGAGCAGCAATGAGCGTGTCGGAACGGCAATATAAGAAGAAGGACAGTAACATTAAAGAGGGAGGCCGAGATGAGGGGCGAGAATGAAGGAGAGGACTTGGTTCCCACTGGAGGCGTGAGGTTCAGCAAAGAAGAGGACAAGGTAAGGTTAACACTAGAGGGTGCGCTGTGATCTGAGGGAGTGGTTGAGACCAGGGAATAGGTAAATGGAATGATGAAGAGATGTGGATCAAGAAGATTGGTGAGACAACAGAGAGGCACACATTAATGGATAAGGGATTCAAATGGATGTTAACAGAAAAACAGGGAGACCGCAGGAGAGGACAATGGGTGAATGGGTGCGTGAAGGATATCGGCTAGTAAAAGTAAAGTAGAAGGTCTTTGTAGGGAAAGGAGGGAGAGTGCAAGGGGAGAAAGCTATCTTAACACAGGGGAGAGACAGCATAAAAGAGTGGGTGTTAGACAGCTAATCCCATGAAACCCTGGGAGAGAGAAGAAGAGCACAGCATAGTAACAGTAGGCCCTGGGGGAGTAACAGGTGAGGGGGGGGGTTGTGGGAAGAGGAGAGACATCCAGCATAGGCAGCCTGAGGATGAGACAGTGGAGCAGAGAGAGGCAAGCGTCTGATCACCGAGAGCCACATGATAAGACAGGGATGGGTTGAGGGGGAGGCGAGAGATTGAAAGAGAGGAATGGGGCTGAGACCGTTAGGAGCAAAAGAAAGCGCGATACAGTCAAACAAATAAATAAGCATTGTGAATAGGGCGATTTCAGGAGAAATCCACGCCAGGCAATCAACAGTCATGAAAAGAGACAATGGGAGAGCAATAGAGACAGGGAGAGAGACAATTGGACATGAAAGGGAGACGATAAACAGGGAGAGCAGAAGACTTCATGGAAAGAGGCGGACACAGCAAAGGGGAGACAGATAGATAGTGGCAGGCAGAAGCATTACAGTATACTGCGGGACAGGAAGAGCAGCAGGCAGAGAGAGTCATACAAAGAGACAAAAGACAGAAGGCACAGTCCACAACCAGGTAAAGACAGGATAGCGGCATGGAGGCAGGCATGGAAAAGGTCCATCTGGCACAGGGAAAAGTCAAATATGTAGATGGACAGAAAACATGCAGAAAGGGTAGAAGTGGAGCGTGGCTGACACTGAAAAACCATACAGATGGGGAGAAAGCTGAAAGGAAGGCAGGAAGGAAGTGGGGCAGGAGGAGAAGTCAAAAGAGAGGGAGAGAAACAAAAAGAGGAAAAGGTAGAAGGAGTAGCCGACAGAGACTGCCAAAGACCGAGATGCGGATGAGGGGCAGACAGTGACAAGGGGGAGTGCACGTAGAGAGAGTGAGAGGGGCTGGCAGAGATAGTTGTAGGGCAGTGAGTGTTAGAGAGGCATATAAAGAGGCAGATACAAGGAAAGGTAGACAAAGACAGATAACAAGCGGAAGGCAAGCAGGCTGACAGCGATCACACAGACCAGTAGAGTGAGGGGTAGGAAAAGCATCAGGCAGAGAGTGCCTTACAAAGAGACAGAGTCCAACAGGCACAAGTGGGGCGAGATGAAGGTGTGAGGCGCAGCCAGACACAAGGATGTTTTTTCAATCAATCAATCAATCAGGGAATTGTAAGCGCGCTATTCACCCGTGAGGGTCTCAAGGCGCTGAGGGGGGGGGGGTCCGCAGATCTGTTTAGCCAAAAAGCCAGGTCTTGAGGGTCTTCCTGAAGGTGTTCAGGGAGGGGGCGCGTCTGATGTCTGCCGGTAGCTCGTTCCAGGTCTTGGCTGCAATGTGAGAGAAGGATCTTCCGCCTGCTCTGTGGATGCGTGGGGTTTTGGCCAGTGCGAGGTTGGAAGATCGGAGGTTTCTTTTGGGTACGTGGAAGTTGATTATGTCGTTGAGGTATTTGGGTCCGTTGTTGTGTAGGCATTTGTAGGCGTGAGTGAGGATTTTGAAAGTGACTCTTTTCTCCACGGGGAGCCAGTGGAGACTTCGTAGGTGTTGGCTGATGTGTTCGTGTCGGGGGATGCCGAGGACGAGTCTGGCGGCGGTGTTCTGTATTGTCTGCAGTTTGCGGCGTAGGGGCTTGTTGATGCCGGCGTAGAGTGCGTTTCCATAGTCCAGTCTGCTGGTGATGAGTGCGTGGGTGACTGTCTTCCTTGACTCAGGGGGGATCCACTTGAAGGTCTTGTGGAGAATGCGGAGGGTGTTGAAGCAGCTGGAGGTGACGGCGTTGACCTGTCGGTTCATGGTGAGTGATGAGTCGAGTACGATGCTGAGGTTCTTGGCGTGGTCTGAGGGGGTAGGTGGGCTTCCGAGGGCGGTCAGCCACCAGGTGCTGTCCCATGCAGAAGGGGTGGTACAGAGGACGAGGACTTCTGTCTTCTCAGCGTTGAGCTTCAGGCAGCTGTTGGTCATCCAGACTGCGACGTCTTGCATTCCTTTCTGGAAGTTGAGTTTGGCAGTGGTAGGGTCTTTGGTGAGGGAGAGGATGAGCTGGGTGTCGTCGGCGTAGGATACGCTGTTGAGTCCGTGTTGTCGGACGATGGCTGCGAGGGGGGCCATGTAGATGTTGAAGAGGGTGGGGCTCAGTGATGAACCCTGTGGGACTCCGCAGGTGATTTTCGTGGGGTCGGAGAGGAAGGGTGGGAGTCTGATCCTTTGGCTTCTTCCGGTGAGGAATGATTGGATCCAGTCCAGGGCTGTTCCTTCTAAGCCTGCGACGTGTAGTCTGGCGACTAGTGTGCGGTGGGAGACGGTGTCGAAGGCCGCTGATAGGTCGAGTAGGATAAGGGCTGTGGAGTGGCCTTGGTCCAGGAGGGTGCGGATGTCGTCTGTGGCGGCGAGTAGGGCGGTCTCTGTGCTGTGGTTGCTTCGGAATACGGATTGGGACGGGTCGAGGACGGCGTTGTCTTCAGTGAATCGTGTCAGTTTCCTGTTGACTGTTTTCTCTGCAACTTAGGCTGCGAAGGGGAGGAGCGAGATGGGCCGATAGTTCTTGAGGTCGGTGGGGTCAGTTCTGGGCTTCTTGAGCAGGGGTCTGACTTCTGCACGCTTCCAGTCATCTGGGAAGGTGCCTGTTTTGAAGGTGATGTTGATGGTGCGTTGTAGTTCGGGTGCGATGGCGGCCGTGGCTCTGTGGTAGATGTGAGAGGGGCAGGGGTCGGTGGGGGCCCCCGAGTGGATGCTTTTCATGGTCGAGGCGGTGTCTTGGGCCGTGATCGGTGTCCAGTTGGAGATGGTGGGCTGGCTGGTGTTTCTGGGGGGCCGTCTGTGGTGCCTGGTGGATGGTCGATGAAGTTGTCATAGAGGTTTTTGATCTTGAGGTGGAAATAGGTTCCAAGCTTGTCGCAGAGGTCTTGGGATAGGGTGATGTCTGTGGCTTCGCTGCGTGTGTTGGTGAATTCTTGAATGACACTGAAAAGTTCCTTGGAGTTGATGGAGTTGGCCAGGATTTTGTTGTGGATGAAGTTCCTCTTGGTGGCTCTGATCTGGTTGTGGTAGTCCGTCATGGTACTCCCAAGGCTGGAGCTTTTCCTCCTCAGCAGCGAGTGGAGAGCCCTCTAAGGGCTTTTGTTATGGCTGTATTTTAGGTGGTCAGAAGGTATATGAAAGGTATAAGGTAAAGGTATATGAAAAAGACACAGAGATATCTAATGTCTATTTTCAATGCTTTATTAACCCTTTAAGCTCATAGTGCGTTGGATCAATGTGCTAATGCTTTATTAAGAATGTTTATGGACATTAAGGATTTTATTTACGCATAATTCACTACTATAGTGAAAGGGTGATGATGGTTATTGTGGTATGTTTACTTTTTACCATGGTGCACCTTTGATAAAGCCAATGGGCTTGCTTTCCATGTTGTGATGACCCATGATAATGCCAATAGGCTTGTTTAATTTAAAGTGATACCACCCTATAATGTGATGCGTACGCTGGTATAGGTGGAGGGAACTGTGATTTTGGCGGTCATGACCCTTTAGGGCTTAAATGTGATTTCATAATGCCATCTAAGGTATTTTCAATCTGACTTATGTATATACTTGTGAATTAATGCATAGTATTGAATAGTGTGTGTGTAATAAATGTATGTTTACTTTCCTACAGAAAAAGCATTGGCTGGGCAATCAGTTATTGAGTGTTATTATTGTGTGCCAGTGAATAGTGATTACTAACCTTCACCACTTCCCTGAGTAGGCCTTGGACTGCTCTTCTTCGCTACCCTGAGAGAGTCAAGTACTACAATGGGATGCTTGGTTCCCAGTAAGGGGAAACTGTGGACCCACATCCTGCACAACTAATAACCCAATTTCCTACTGCTCCAATCTGTGCAGCGGCTTTCAGTCACTCTTCCTACTGATTCTGTACTTTTTTGCCCACCTAATATATGGAACCCTCCCACAATTTGTTTGTGTAGGCCCCCAGTCCCACCCTCATTCTTTGGAGAAATTCCTAAAAGCCCTAGTCATGTCTAAATGTAATAGCTCAGAGACATCAGAGTTAGCTTCTGCCTCCATTTAGATGCTACACAATATTAAACAGGCTTTTCAAGCAAGTGAACCAATCAGATTTTTCAACTTTTCACCAGACTCCTACCCCTTGAGACCTGCATGAATTGCCTTTAAAAAACAAAGACTTAGGAGCTTATTTGCAATTTGTTAGGTGGCTCGCCAACCCTCTAGATAAGCAAAAGACTATCCTCCACTCCCCTGGTGGGAGACCTCTCAAAACACTTAGAGATCCCTACCAGGTGAGTGAGCCGCTTCTATGTATGGCTCAGTGATACCATTGAACTCAGATCCACCTTGATCTCATGGCAGCTTTGAAAGGGTGAAACACAGAACACGCCTCAACTGGCTCTCTTTGACCTATGGTGTTCATGATTCAATTCCTTCTTGTCCAAAATAACCCACCAGATCGAACTGGTCTCCTTTATCCCTGCTACTATTAGCATCTTGCATGCAGCCTCACATGGTTCAAAACCATCACCCATCTGATTCACAAACAGGTGCTTCTTTGTGGGGTCCTGTGAGCCCAAGCACCACCAATTAATAATTAAAAGACAGGAGTTTAATGGGCATTTTAGCGTTATTGAAGTGGCATTGGCCTTTCACTGGAAACAGCAATAAATATGCATGAATTTCTCCACACACCTAATAGAACAACTCCTCAGTGACTTTCAAGCTGAGTTCCATCCCCAAGGTGAATTTGAATGAAAACATGTTTTTGATGTAGAATCTGTAGAGTGCTACCTAAATCAAACGGCCATATGTGCAGCCAGGCAGTGCATAACGAGAAAACATTGTTTACAATAGAATTTCTCTTCTTTCAAGGCCAGGTTTATTGTATTGCAAACTGCTATGTATTGTCCTGTGGATTTAAAGCAAAACATTCAAGATGCTATTAATACAGGTTCACAAAGGACTGTCACTCAACCCCTCCCCCTGGGTTGCCGCTCAAGGCATTTGATAATGATGGACAGAGAGAGCGAACAGTGCACCCAGTAAATACTACACCTTTCGGTATCAGGATTTGCTGGGTCAGATATTGTGTCACTAAAGGCGACAAGACGCAGTGGCGGTGCGTCCATTAGGGCGCTGGGGCGTTGACCCACAAGCCCCGCAGCTCCCTCGGCGGCTGGCTCTGGCTGAACTGACAATGCATGTCAGTCAGCATGACGCCGGACCGCCCACCCCCTTCAGAGTCTGAAGGGGGTGGGCGGTCCGGCGTCATGCTGACTGACATGCATTGTCAGGCCAGGGGGTGGCACGGAGCGCACAGCAGCACAAGTGCGCATGCTGGGTTTAGGTCGGAGAATTTTTCCGACCAGCCCAGTCATGCGCACTAGTGTTGGCACCGGCTGGCGGCTGCGCATTAGGAGAGCGAGGGTTGATCAACGCCGCAACCCTCGGTCTCCTAATGAGTGGCAGGGCGGCGAGTATCCCTGCTAAGCCAATCCTGGTGCTGCTGGAGCAGCGTCAGTATTGGCTGAGAGGGGTTGCCGCCAGTGACGTGGCTGTTCCTGGACCAGTTCAGTTCAGAAGAAATTGAAGGCGCCACCCGCCAACGCGGGACCCCGGCCCAGCAGCAGAGGCGGCGCGGACCCGGTAAGTTTTCTTTTTATTTAAAACTCCCCCCCTGCCCTCACCCCCGCGCGACCCCCCGCGAGTATTGCAAGCCACGACTGCTTTTAATAATGTGCCTCCTCTGCTGGTTAATGGCAGCAGCAGGTGCACGCGCACCGCACGACGAAAGTTCACTGGTGCACCTCATTGCTCTTTACAAAAATTCTTTTTTTCTGACGGAATGCGTCTCCTAAAAGGAAAGAATGGCGGGCGTAGAACCAGGGCCGGACTGGCTACCGGGCGTTTTGGAATGCTGCCGAGCTGGGGGCTGATGTCACTGCCGTGGGGGCAAATTTCGTTCATGGAGACCTGCGTGTGCTTCGAAATAAACAAAGCAAAACGAATTTCGTTCAGCACACGCAGGTCCCCATCAACGAAATCAGCCCCCAGCTCGGCAGCACAACAAAACGCCCGGTAGCCAGTCCGGACCTGCGTAGAACCCTGTGAAGGCGGAGAAGGGAGGAGACACATTGACCGGCGTGAGGCAACTCTATTCTCAAAATATGAAATGTGCAGGTGAAGGCGCCACAAAGTGAAAGTACATGCCTGTCGTTCTGATAGAATGGTGCAACAGCGCATTGTCTGCACTGACAATATACACTTTGGGAACGATCACTTCTCTCGCTCAAAGTGGTTCTTGATGGTTGCTTCTGCTCCACCAACACTTTAAAATGTCACCAGCCTCCACTGCGTTAGTGCAAGACTTTACGTGCACGTTCTGCACCGTGGAACATATGTTGCCATTTGTGTGATGATCCTGCACATGTTTACAGCATGTCCCGTCTCGGAAGAGATCACAGAGGGTTATCTGGCTTTGACTTTCTGCATTCTCTTACTCTGTTATGCCGCTCTTTTTCTCTCACTCCCTCCTCTCTCTCACAGCCCCTCTCCTCCTCTACACTCCTCTTCCCCCAGGAAGCCTTCGGATTGGTACCGGTCGGGGTGGAAGCAGTCTTCAAGAGGCTGTCCTGTGTCCATGTTCAGAGGTGTTGCTTCTGGTGTAACCTGATCCGCCCCCTCTCGCTCCCCTTCCTCTCAACTCTCTCTTCTCTCATGCTCCCGCTCATCTCCTTTGTCACACTCGTTCCCTTTTCAGTGGCTGCTTGGCCTGTTCTCACCTGCCTCTTCCCCAGGTCTCTCTCTTTTTTAGTCCTCCTCCCCTAGACTGTATTCTCTATCTCTCATTCATTAACTTCACCTCACCCCTCCTCCCTCTCTTTACTCCGCTCTCTCTTTCCTCCTCCCTCGCTTTTCTTCTCTCACTCTCTCTGCCCCATCCCCCCTGGCTGCTCTGACCGGCTCTCCATAATCCCACTGCATCAGGGCCGGACTGGCTACCGGGCGTTTTGTTGTGCTGCCGAGCTGGGGGCTGATTTCGTTGATGGGGACCTTCGTGTGCTGAACGAAATTCGTTTTGCTTTGTTTATTTCGAAGCACACGCAGGTCTCCATGAACGAAATTTGCCCCCATGGCAGTGACATCAGCCCCCAGCTCGGCAGCATTCCAAAACGCCCGGTAGCCAGTCCGGCCCTGCACTGCATATATAGGCTGTACCTGCAGCCCAAACAGTCTGGGTGCAAGGTATTGTGCCGTCACGGTCTCCTAAATAAGTGCACAGGTACGCTCTCAATCGTTGTTTATCATCTTTACCGGGACATATTCAGTCTCCATCGGCCCGCAAAGGGTTTCATAATGCTAAGATCTCACCATATCTGAATAGTCTTGTGATCTGATACAATATTGTGTTTCCGCTTGTCTGGCGAACAGGCTAATTGAGAACGTGGTTCAAATACAGACAAGCAAATATACACTTTCATTGAGATGGATGGAAGGGAGGTTGTCTGAAGATGGCTGGATGCTCTGGTGATTCACCAGTGGTGAAAGGATACATAGATGAATGAGTGGGCAGAAGAGTTACAGGAGAGTGTGTCCAGAAGGATGAGTGAATGTGTACATGAATGAATGCTCCAAATGATGGACAATTGAGTGGAAGATTTTCTATTGAATGGATACATGGATGGATGAGCGAATGGGAGAGTCTCTAGAAGGACCGATGGATGAATGGATGAACAGATGAATGCAGTGGATGATAGAAACATGGATAAATTAATGGGGGATGATTGGGTGAATGATGCATGGGCTGAACACCTCTTATGTCGGCCGCACTCGCTCGCTACGTAAAATGAATTCCCAACTTTTATGCCTCACCACTTTCAAATGTCACCAGCCACCACTGCACGCTGGTCCTGATATAGAGCTTGGCGGATGGGCCCCTGCCTCACAAAAGTGACGGATAGACCATCTGCCATTTTACAAGTGCCATGGGGATATAATACATGTGTAATACAGGACATGTGATATCCTTCACATTTGTGGGAGGGTATCTCACCCAGGGCCGGACTGGCTACCGGGCGTTTTGGAATGCTGCCGAGCTGGGGGCTGATGTCACTGCCGTGGGGGCAAATTTCGTTCATGGAGACCTGCGTGTGCTTCGAAATAAACAAAGCAAAACGAATTTCGTTCAGCACACGCAGGTCCCCATCAACGAAATCAGCCCCCAGCTCGGCAGCACAACAAAACGCCCGGTAGCCAGTCCGGCCCTGATCTCACCCGCCAAACTCTAAATCCGGCCCATTATGTCCCCCAAGTGCAGTGTTCAAAGTTTTCAAATTGTGAATCTAAGATTAAAGCAAGCAGAAATGTGTAAAAATGATCAAAACACAGATTGTAAAAGCAAGAACGGGGTACGACCGTTTAAAGCTTCTGTAACAAGAATTAAAATACACTTTCTCATTTCATGACAATATAAAAGGTGCAATTGTATTAGCTCTACATCATTTGTGGGGACGTTAATTTAGTGCATTAAAGCATGAAGAAATTGCTGGGATTAAATTGCCCTTGCATTGTTCTTTAAGTGAACATGTGTAATGGGACCGCATGGTCTGGGTCTTCTCAGGGGCAGTGGATAAAAAGTGTGGCTGTTGTGCAAATATTACCACCTTCACAGCAAGAGCACTAGAGTTCAGATAAACCACATGACTTGCAAAGCTTGAGTCAGAAATGTTATTCAGTGGCTGTGCCTCTCTCCGGACATTACATTTAAGTGGCTATGTGATTAGCATCTGTAACTCTGCTGTGCAAGCAGTAATCAAATTAATGGGATTGCATAAAGCAGAGGTCATTTGAGTGAAGGATTGCTTTGAGGAAACACAATTCAAGCATGTTGAAGCCGAGATCCTTTTCATAATCTTATTCGTGGGCAGCAGGGACGTTAATCTCTTTGGTGTGATGTTTACGCTTCCTTCACCAGGAAAGTAGTGTATCCAGAGTTTAGGGCCTCATTACTGCTTCCAGGAGGTAAAGTTGCATCTCGTAAATTTCTATGCCTCGAGGTGCATTAATTACCAGGTGTAGTAGTCCCCCATCATTCTGAGATTTGTACCTTTCAGTGTCGGTTAACACTGTCAAACCACCTGTCTCATATTCTGACTTGTAAAGTCTTAGAATGTGGTGTTTTTTATCCACAGAAATTCCCACAGGTTCTACCTTGCAAACATCATGCTAGGAAAAACCAGCAGTGTATGGTGATGCCTGCACATCTTAAAATCCTAACTGCACCACGCCAAATCGAGAGTCTCGCGCTCTTCGGAATGAGGGCTTTGCTGGAACATGTGCATAGATTTCAATGGCCACTACTCTGAAAATTAGAATTAAACAAACATGTTATGTAATTATGGGAAATTACGTTTGCCTCTGCAGCCGGGAGCAGTGATACACTATAGAATAGCCACATAAGTAAAATAAATTCTCCCAAATGACAAGTTCCAAACTTAAGTAAGGGGGCAGTGCACGCTTCTCAGCAAAAACAATAGCAAAGGCCCTGGACGGTAAACAGTCACAATATCGAATTTTAAATATCGATATGGCAAAATATCGAGTTTAAAATATAGAATGGACATAATATCGACTTACAAAAATATAGTGGTGCAGAATATCGAAATGCAGGTAAGAAATATCTTTTTTCATAATATCGAAGTTAGTAATATCGACAGTCATAATATAGTTGTTAAAAATATCGACTTTTTTATTGTGTATTAAGTGTTAGTATATGTGTTAAAAGTATGTATTATTTTTGTAATGTATGTTTGAATTTTTTAAAAGTAATATATTTTAATTAAATTAATTTTTGCGTAATATAAATCCGTAGCAGGTTGTGGGTTTATAGGGGAATAGGGTGGGAAGTAATTTATTTATAATATATTTTTTTAGAATTATTTAGAAATAATTAATTATATGTTAATTATTTTTTGCGCAATTTAATTCTGTAGCGGGTTGTGGGTTTATAGGGGAATAGGGTGGGAAGTAATTTAATTGAAATTAATTAATTATTTTATTAATTAATAATTTAGTAGTTAATAATTTATAATGTTAATTAAGTTAATTAATTATTAATTAATTATAAATTGATTAATCACAATTAATAATTAATTGAAAATTATGTTAATTGTGTTATTTTTTTATTAATTAGTAATTAATTAAATATTAATTATTAATAATTAATTTGTCAATATGTTATTTGTGTACTTTTTTTAGGAGTGGGGTGAGGGTTGATAGGGAGTAGGGTAGGAAGTACTTTAGTTTTAATGTAAATTTTATTATTTTTTATATTATATTTATTAAAAGTTATTTTATAGTGTTAATTTTGTGAATTAATTTAGATTTGATTGTTATTAATTTTATTGTTAATTGTAATTAGTTAATTAATTAATTTTTAATTAATTATGTTAATTTATTAATATTTTACAATATTGTAGGTGACGTTTATAGGGGAAAATGGTGGGAGGTAAATTAATTTTGAAAAATAATTACTTGTTAATTAATGTTAATTATATTGCAGGAGTGGGTATACTAAATTATTCCCCTACGCTATCCAACACTTTCCCTACTGTTACACTTGGTGGATTGGGAATATTAAATAATTCCCACCCGCTATCCAACACTTTCCCTACTGTTGTGCACTCACTGGAGTGGGAATAGTAATTTTTACCCTCCCGCTATCCAACACTTTCCCTACTGGTGCACTCACTGGAGTGGGAATAGTAATTTTTACCCACCTGCTATCTAACACTTTCCCTACTGTTGAACTCACTGGAGTGGGAATAGTAATTTTTACCCACCCGCTATCCAACACTTTCCCTACTGTTGCACTCACTGGAGTGGGAATAGTAATTTTTACCCTCCCGCTATCCAACACTTTCCCTACTGTTGCACTCACTGGAGTGGGAATAGTAATTTTTACCCACCCGCTATCCAACACTTTCCCTACTGTTGCACTCACTGGAGTGGAAATAGTAATTTTTACCCTCCCGCTATCCAACACTTTCCCTACTGTTGCACTCGGTGGAGTGTGAATAGTAATTTTTACCCACCCGCTATCCAACACTTGCCCTACTTTTGCACTCACTGGAGTAGGAATAGTAATTTTTATCCACCCGCTATCCAACACTTTCCCTACTGTTACACTTGGTGGAGTGGGAATAGTACATTATTCCCACCCGCTATCCAACACTTTCCCTACTGTTGCACTCACTGGAGTGGGAATAGTAATTTTTACCCACCCGCTATCCAACACTTTCCCTACTGTTGCACTCACTGGAGTGGGAATAGTAATTTTTACCCTCCCGCTATCCAACACTTTCCCTACTGTACCACTTGTTGGAGTGGAAATAGTTATTTTATCCCCTACGCTATGCAACGTTTCCAGTAATGTTATATTTAATGTAGTGTAAAATATTATTTAAAAAAAATAAATTATTTTAATGTTTTAACTCACATATAATTTATTTTTATATTTATAATATAGGTTTATTTATATATATGTAATTATATTTTAAATTATGTTTTTAACATTTTATGATTAAAAATATTAATTATTTTTAATATTATTAAGTTATTATATATAATAAAAAATAAAAATGCATGTTTATTTTTTATTTTACATTATAGTTATTTATTAATTTTAACGTTTTTTAACTAATTTTAAGTATGTTTTACTTAATTATATTGATTATTTAATTAATTTTATATTACTTTTAAGACATTTAAAAAGTCGATATTTTATCAAACTATATTATTGACAACGATATTTAGGATTCGATATTTTTGTACTTACCTGTTTGTAGATAGGAAGTCGATATTCTGTCATTCTATATTTTTTCATCGATATTCTGGCATCTCGATATTCTGCTCCTCGATATTCTGTCAGTGATCCGCCCTGGACTTCAGTAGGATCATATTTGGGAAGAAATGCCAAGCTTTCCAGAAGGCCGTTACAGTGAGGTAGATCTAAATGGTTTGAAGAAGTTTCCAATGATATCAAAGAGTGCCATCATAGAAGATTTATACATTTGAAGTGAATAAATACAGGTAATGCATGTGAAAAAACATTCTATGAAAGCCAAAAGAGGTGGCAGAAATCATAAAGGGAAATTATTAGCATTCCAGAGGAATTGCTATGGGACTAAAAATTATATTTAAAAAAAAATACAGTGAGGGGTCGTTGTAAAACGGGCAACAAGATGGCCGCATGAAACTTTAGCTTTAGCCTGCCAGGCTGAGATTCCTTCATGATCCTACACTTATAAGCTCACAGATGGAGGCAACAATGGCCTCGTGGGTGAAGTACCCTGTTGGGAGCAGAAGTAAACACAGTCTCAGCAAAAAGGTTATAGGATGAGCCTCCATTCCCTGTCACTCTACCTGTGAAGGGCCTGATGGGATCTAGTGACAGTGACTAAACCAGGTAGAGGGGCCTGCTCGAAATGGCAGTAAACTGCACACACAGGCCCTGCAGTGGCAGGCCTGAGACAGGTTTGAAGGGCTACTTGTGTGGGTGGCACAATCAATGCTGCAGGCCCACTAGTAGCATTTAATGATATATGATATACCACTTTACAAGGGGCTTACAAGTAAATTAAATATAACAATTGTGGATAAACTAATGTTACCATGTTTAGGGGAGAAGCACATGCACTTTAGCACTGGTCAGCAGTAGTAAAGTGCTCAGAGACTAAGTCCAACAAAAGAATCAGCAAAAAGAGGAGGTAAGAAGGAAAAAAGTCTGGTAAAAGCCCACCCTAAGGATGACAAGTCTAACAAATGTCCCCCCAGCTGAAAGTGGGGAGAGCTACCCAATCTCTAGGGAGCTCTCATCATTAAGGAGGAAAAACCTAGATAGACCATCAGCATTGGCGTGGCCTACCCCTGGTCTGTGTTCTACCCTGAATTCCATACCCTGTAGGGAAATGGACCACCTCAACAGCATTGGACTCTCACCCCTCATTTCCATGAGCCACCTGAGGGGCCTGTGGTCAGTCTAATCAGGAAGAGAGTTGGAGACAGGTGTGGTCCCAACTTCTTCAGTGCACAGACCACAGCAAAAGATTCTCTCTCAGTAGCACTCCACCTTTGTTCCCTGGGGGGTAACCTCCTGGAGATGAAGGCTACAGGTTGGTATAGCCCTCTTCATTAAGTTGTGAAAGTACTGTCCCTATACCATGCTCTGAGGCATCTGTCTGTACAATAAATTCTCAGGAAAAGTCAAAGCCCTTGAGCACAGGGGATTGTGCACATGGCCTGCTTTAGGGAGTCAAATGCTTTTTGTCATGCCTCTGTCCAAATCACATTTCTGGGCTGCTTCTAAGAAGTCAGCTCTGTCAAGGGGGCAAGAATAGTGCCATATCCCTTGCCAACCCACCTATAGTACCCTGTGTGGCCTAAGTATACTCTGACCTCAATCTGGGTTTGGGGGGCTCCCAGGCCATTATAGTCTCTTTCTTGGCCTAGAAGGGCAGCACTTTGCCCCTGCCCACCAGGTGTCCCAAGTACACCACAGACCCCTTGATAGTCAGGCCTGCCTGTGGCAGAGCCTGAAGCACTTCCTGGAGGTAAAAAAGATGGTCCTTCCAGCAGCTACTGAAAACAGCTATGTCATCCATGTAGGCAGCACTGAAAGCCTCCATTCTAGCCAGAAGCTGGCTCACCAACCTCTGGAAGGTGGCAGGGGCCTTCTTGTATCCAAAGGGCATCACTCTAAACTGATAGTGGCCCTCTGGAAAGGAGAATGCTAACCTCTCCTTTGCTCCTTTTGTTAGGGCAATCTGTAAGATCAAAGGTACTTAAGTACTGGGCAGCCCCTAATCTGTCAATCAGCTCATCAGCCCGGGGGATGGGATGAGCATCAGTCTTGGTGACTGAATTGAACCCCCTGTAGTCCACACGGAACCTGAGTTCAGGTTTGGTGCCCGGTACCAGTAAGACAGGACTGGCCCAGAGGCTCCTGGAGAGTTCTTTCACCCTCAACACCAGCATTTTGGAATCCTCTTCCTCAATGCTGGCCCTCACCTTAACAGACAGCCTGTAAGATTTATTCTTGACAGGAAGGCTGTCCCCTGTGCACAGGTGGGTAGTTACAGGGATGAGGGAAAATAGAGAAGAGTACTGTCCCAGGACTTAGTTGTATTCCCTCTGCTCTTCAGGAGTCAGACTGGGGGAAGAATTACTCCCTCAACTGATCCATCTTTCTCTTTGGAGGCTAGGAGTTCAGGGAGAGGCTCACTCTCCTCTTCCTCCTCTCTACCTGTCACCAACAGCATGGTGAGCTGAGACCTCTCAAAGTGGAGTTTAAGGTGGTTGAGATGAAGCACCCCGTGGGGGTGCCTAGGGGTCTTGAGGTCCACTAGGTAGGTGGCCTCACCCTTCATTTCAACCACCTCATAGGGTCCAGCCCAGCTCCACAGGTACCATCACCCACACTTTCCACCCAGGTTGTAATTCCACAGTGGTAGAAATTTGGTCCTACTACTGCTTCATCACTTCCCAACTGGCCTTTAAGTTGTCTGAAGCTTGCTTCCACAACTTAGCCATTTGGCTTCTGAAGGCCAGCATGTAGCTCACTACATTCTGGGAAATCTTCCTGGGAGCTTGTTTCCACCGTTCTTTCACCAAACTCAGAAGTCCTCTTACTAGTTGCCCATACAGACGATCAGAGGGGCTGAAGCCCACTCCCTTCTATGTCACCTCTCAATAAGGAAAGAGAAGGCATGGCAAGAGGATGTCCTACTTATGCCTCAAGGCTCAGGCAGGCCTTTGATTATGCCCTCAGGGTCTTGTTGAACCTTTCAACAAGCCCATTGGTTTGTAGATGGTAGGGGATCGAGAACTTGTAGGCTTCCCCACACTCCTTTCACATTGACTGCACATAAGCAGACATGAAGTTGATGTCCCTGTCAGACACCACTTCCTTGGAGAAACCCACTTGGATAAAAATCCCCATCAGAGCCTAAGCCACTGCAGAAGCAGTAATGGTCTTCAGAGGGATGGCTTCTGGGTACCTAGTGGCATGATCCACCAGAACCAGGATAAACCTGTTGCCTGAAGCAGTCTGGGGATACATAGACCCAACAATGTCGATGCCTACCCTCTTAGAGGGTGTGCCAATGACAGGCAGGGGATTAAGGGGGGATTTCAGCCTCTGTCATGTTTTCTCATGGGCTTGGCAGGTTGCAAAAGTCCTACAGAATGCATCTGAGGAAGTCTTGATATTAGGCCAATAAAAGTGGGGGACAAGCCTGGCAAAGGCCTTGTCTTCGCCCAGTTGTCATGCCAGGGGTATTTCATGACCAGACCCAGTAGGAATTGGGGGTCTACCAGGGCCCTTATTGTCCCAGGCAGAGGAACCTTAAGATCACTGTAAAGGAGGTTGTCCTCCCATAAATCGGATGACCTCCAGAGGCATCACTAGCTGCTTGGGCTTCAACCTGTTGCCTCATGCCCTCAAGGGTTGGACACACCCTCTGTGCCCTATAAAACTTCTCCTTGGTGGGTCCTCCTTCCACTTGCCATCCAGCAAGTTCTGGCAGGTCACCAAGGGAAGCAGTAGTCTCCTCCATGGGCTCTGGGGCGGCCACCACAGGTGCCCCATCCACCTACACTGGGAGACATTCAGGGTCTGGGTTCCCATGCCCTCTGCCTTTCCCCTTTTTAGAAGCCAGCTGGACCATTTTTCCAGGCTTCAGCAATTTTTTATTCCCATCCTGGGCAGCCATGGACCCGTGGTTGCACAGATCCACTCAGGTAACCCTAACATTTCCAAGTGTGCCTCGAGCTCCACTTCCTTGCAGGTAGTTTTCTCAAGGTCATTACCTAACAGACAGTCCACAGGCATGGCAGGGCTTACTGCAACTTTCAGAAGGAACAAGGGCCACTGGATAGTGACCTTCTCGATTGTTAGCACCACAAACTGGTGGAATGCATTGGGTATCACCTACTCCGTGGACACCAGCTGACTCCTTACCATAGTCATGCTGGTACCTGTGTATTTCAGAGCCTCAACACCTTGCCCATTGATGGTAACCCATTGCCTATACTTTCCAGTATTAGAAGGCACATGGATTTTAGGAACCATTTCACTGTCACCCAGTGACACTAAGGTAACCTCACTAAACTCCCTCTCACTTACTGGGAAAAACTCCTCCCCAGCACTACACTCACCACCCCTAGAACATTTCCCCCAGCAGGAGGTTGTGCTCTCTTAGGGTACTTGGGATCCCTCTAGTAGTGCCCATACTCAAAGCACTAAACCACTAGGGAGTCTTGATGTGTAGTTCCTATAGTACCCCCGCAGGACCTGCGCGTTTAGATAACATAAACTGTGGGCTTGGTGGCAGACTGGCTCTGTGCACCCCCACCGCGTATGTTAGCCTGATTTGCATTAGCTAGCTCACAGTTCCACTAGAATCTCCTCTTATCAGGGAGAGATTAGTTCCTGGCAACCTTAGATCATGACAACCCTGATCCCTCAGAATCGTGGAAACAATGTACTACTTTTCGCTCAGTCACTCGTGCTTACTTGTTTGGTTTGTCTCAGAGAGTTACACAGAATAAACAGAATAAACAGTTGTTATTCTATTGTGGAATATATGTGCTGCAACAACCAGCAGACAATAGCAGAGATATATTATCAGCAGTACGATAAAAGTGAAAGGATAGTACAGTTCTACCATATTGCAATAATAATGGTTACATACATGAATATATGAAATGCATTATAAAAGTGTGCATACTCCTACGATGCCTAACTAGATGTACCTAAGTGTACCTAGCATGGGTGTAGGTCTAAAAGCCTGAGAGCCAAGAATCCCTCTAGGATTTAGTCGAACCCCATTACCTGAATAGAGAGAGTGTGGGACCCCATCCTGGTCTCGAGTTGGACACCCCGCACGGGCTGTGTTAGACCGCTGTCAGCTGGAGTGACTGCATGCAGGAGCCTCAGCGTCTCTGGTCAGTGTGTCGGCATGGAAGTCTCGGTTCCCTCTGTCTTACCGTGGCATGATACGGTGTATTTATACCCTAAAGTGTCTCGTCCCTTAGTATGGTTTGTATTGGTCTTTGTTGGACATGTGGAAGACGTCAGGGGTGATCTTTGTACATACATATTATGCAGGAGATGTAGCTGGTGAATGCTCATGCATAATTTATAAGTACATTGTAGGCCTGTGTTCGGGAAAAACCCTTCAGTGTTCAAACCACAGACTAGATAACATTAAACCCTCAGAGTTCGTTGTGTACTGTAGGGAACTAATGTAGGTGAAAGATCATGCCTATATTAGGGCATAGGAGATCATGACTATAATAGGGCATAGATGATTATGACCATAATAGGGCATATACGATTATGACCATAATAGGGCATATACGATTATGACCATATACGGTATATATAAACGTGTCTATATTAGGACCTCTATACGAAACATAACACCCACTCCTCTTTCGAATTGGATGACAATGATCATACTTAAAATCTGGACAACTTAAAAATATACCTAAAACCAGCTAAAAACATGACTTTAAAAAGACGTTAAAAAATGTTAAAAATGTTAAGATAGGCTATGCTTTTTTGCCACTTGAAAAAGTCAATTCTGTCCCACTTATAAAAGTTGCATCACTACAAGCAGAATAAGGCCATACTTTTCAAGCGAAAGTGTCAATTTAGGAAATGTTCAAAATTTTGTTCGTTTATTTATGAAACGAAGTGGAGAAGCCGAATTCTTTCCCAGGACGTGATGAGCCAATTCAAGATTGAGGGCCCGATTCTGATGCGGGTTGGAAAAGCTTCCCGACCGAATCGGTTGGGAAATGGTTTCCGACCCACTCGGATCGGGAAAGTCCGACCGGCGGAGTAGGATGCATCCGGATGCTTCCAGATACGATTTGGTTGAACTCCCATTGACTTCAATGGGAACATTTGTTCCTAACCGCATCAGAATTGGGCCCTCGGTCGGGAAGACACGTTCCCGATCCGATTTGGAAGGAGCAAATGCCGTTAGGAGGCCTTCCTAACCGCATCAGAATCAGGCCCTCGGTCGGGAAGCTTTTCCAACCCGCATCAGAATCGGGCCCTAAGTGTCCTGGCTTAGAGATACAGCATTTTCGGTGTTAGCTACTGCAGACGACAAATCCAACGCCTCACAGAGAACGTCAATCGCACATAGATGGAATGTAGCACTGCCGACAGTTGGTGCTGCGGCAGCTTGTGCAGCAGTTGTTACCTGGGTGCCTGTGGAGGAGCCACCTAACCCAGCAGGAGCAAACGGCACCTGTGGATTCTCAAGAAATGCATTCATCAGAATTGGAAGACGCTGGGGACAACGCAGAGCATGGGCCTTTAGGGGGTCCATTATAGCATCCATGTCCGGAGCATATCTGATGGAAACGTTAGACAGAGATCCAACGCGCATTCTTCTCCGCAAAACAGGCATCGAAGGACAGGTAAGAAGCAGTCCACCCAGACTGGTCTAAACGATAGAAACCAAGAGGCGTTCAGTTCTCTTAGGCAAGGTATACCTAGAAGCTGCACCATGCGTTCACGGTATTTCTGCTCCACGAGTATGTTCGCCATTCCCTCGGAAACTGGGCCGTCCATTGCTTAGCAGTAAGATTACAATCAGGACTCCTGCAATTAGGAACAGGATAAGCGGGAGACCTCCAAAGACGCTTCCCAATACGGATTGTATAAAATTTGGGATAACTCCGAGGACTGTCTGAAAGGTGCTTAATAGTCCTGACCCTATGGTCTTAAATAGGTGTACAATACCGCTCGTATCAGACATGTTAAAAATACGACCCACCATTACTGCGAAATGAAAGGGGCAGTTCGTATGTATAAGCACTTGTATCTCAGTCGAGGTCCTTGCAACTTAAAGTTCAAAGGTTTCTCGAGCGGAGGTTAAGGGCACGGGTTGCTGCAAAAGCATGGCTTTCAGCCTGATCAAAGTATCAAATTGTATAAAGGAAACACACAACGAAGGCCACAACGGCGCCTCCCTGACTGTGTTCAGTGGCGGAAACAATACTTGCATACAGCAAGTAACCCTGGAGTTAACAGTGACCAGATAGGCGACGCCCGGAAGCATCCCACAGCAACCTTGATCGTTTAGCATCAAGTAACTCCCATTCGAGAGCAGCTGGAAAACCGGCGTGATCATGGCCGCTGGGGTCCCTGACATGTGACAAGATAGATTCGCTACCGAACCACTACATGCTCCATGCAGAGAAATATCCTGACACATGAGAGAACCGCTTAAAGCGTTCTTGCAGTTTGTACCACTCAGAAACACTTCTCGATCCCCATTCCGGCATCGAAATCTATATGGTAACTCCCAAGTTTCCTTAATGTATCCCTTACCCACTTTTTCATATCTGCCTGCCTGCCTGCCTTTGCTCAAGGCAATATTGAAACTGAAACGTAGTGACCGGCAGGGTGATTTGGCCATGAATTAGCCATTCGGTTGATGGTGATTCGGCTACAGTGAATGGTAACCTTTCCAGTTTCTCAATACGCAGCATTGTATATTTGGCTCCCCTTTGTGCCATTTCTGTCTGTTTATCAGTCAGATTGTATCCTGAAAACAGAGACGTGGTGTTTATAAAACGCCAGGGCACGTAGCCTGCACGCAAAGATTGCAGCGTCCAGCTTAACATCATAATAGAACGTAACTGAGATTGCCCATGTTGTAACAAGGCCAAGTCTTGTTCTAATACGTCAATTGCCGAAGATACAATGTTGCCTAAGGAGTAAATCCTGGAGGTCAAAGTTGTTAACCCATTATCCACTACAGCTAATGCCTTCTCTAAGTTAATACAGTCTATTTCCCGTATTCTTTATGCGGCCTCCTGTTGGGATATTTTCCAGTTTTCATTATAGTAGGCATAAATGCCAGCATATATGAAACGTTTCTGACGTGTTTTCCTTGGGCCTAGCAAAAAATCCCTAAGGTCTACCTCAGGTGTGAGTAAGGTCAAGTGATGTTTCACTTCTGTGAGTGTTGAGATCTCTAGCCAATCAAGGCACAACTTCCCAACACTATAGGATGTCACTACCCCTGGGTGTTGTCTCTGTACATAGCGTGTATCTGGCCTACTGATACTAAACCCCTCGGTTATACCTAGGAATCTCTGTTGACATGTGTTCGTGTCAACGAGCCAAATCAGCCATTCTGTCCAATTGGGATCTGACCTGTCGTACTGGAGAATGTCATCTAATCCTACCCCATGTGTAGTTGAATTCTGCCCCCCACCCATCTGTGATGGTGCTGGAAACCCAGGTGTGTTCATGTCCTTGTTCTTGGCTAGTCCAAGACAGGATGTCTGTTGCACAGTTTCATTTAGAAATATCATCTGCTGTGGAATGAGGCATGCTCTAAAAAGCGCGTCTGTTCCCTGGACCTGCCAGTCCCTAGAACCCCAGATTGATTTTAAATCTATAGTGTCCTTCCATAGGTCGAAGCCCTGTGTAGACAACTGGGCCATAAAGGAAGCAGAGTAAATCTGTTTGGTGTTAGTCAACATAATTTTCTGTGCTGATGTTGTTGCCACTTTGAAAAAAAATGACTTCAGGTCAGATGTATTAAACCCTGCAAAGTATGTGAATTTCTGTGCAAAAGTTTGCGAACTACCTTTTGGAGGTGTTGGGCAGTGTTCCCACTGATGGTATTCAAATACATTTCTAGGTGTTATAGATTTGTGCAAGAAATGATGACCATAATGTTGGTAACAGTACAATGTATCATAGTCTGAAGTACCTTCTAACATTTCATTGTTCGGAAATGCTGCAGTTTTTTCCAAATCAGACATCATATTATTTACAGTTTCAGTGTCCCAATCATCAGAAAATGTACTGGAGGTAATGATATCACTTAAAGAAATTTTAAATACATGTTTGGGCTTTAAAAGTTCAGTCGGACCAAAAATATCGAAATCAATCTTGTCCCATACTATACCGTCCGGTATAGGAACTGCTGTGATGTTCACTGAAGACAAGTCTCTTGGTTCACGATGTGAAGACTGGTGTGGTTTCAACATCAAATTGACTCTTTGGGCTGTAGAGCTCTGCTGGAGATATCGTCCATTAATAAGCATACTAAAAGTTATAGTTAAACCTAGCTAAAAAAGAAAAATAGAATCCCAGTGATATACCATAGTTCTATCCAAGGTGACACCAGGTAAGTCTTTCTAAAAAAGTGCAAAAAGTCAATGAGTTTCTGTTTGTGTGATTTTTGGGCTGGCGTCGTTTCCTGCTCGCTTGGATCCAATGAAAACGTATCAAAGTTCATGAAGTAGCCAGAAGCAGTTCGATCAATTGTTGGACTTGCATCGGGATTTGTTGAAATTGGATTTTGCTCTTGACAAGGAATGTTGACGTAGACGTCTGTAGTCGGTCTTATTGCAACTTGGTTGTTAATTTGATTTTCTTCTTGAAGTTGAACTTCTTGTTGAAGTGGAACGAGTTCCATAGCATTGTTGCTTAGTCCTTCATTCCGTACAGGTGGCTCTTCAAACGTGATGAGTCTTTCTGTTTGAACTTCTTGGATTGTAGCGAGAGGAGGGCGTCTGCTACTGTGGAGTCCACGAGGCCTACTGTTTAGTATCGGCCACATAGTGTGGTTTGATTAGGTCGATTGAGACAAATCTTTTCTCCTTTTTCCCAGCAAGAGGCGGCAGAAGTACAGTTCTTGTGCCTTGGATTGCTAGGACCGGTACAGCTGTTCTGTAAGATGGCCCAAATTCTTTCTTGTCTGCAATCTTCTCTCTGACCAGATCCCCGTCTTTTGGGATCCAGACAGGTCTTGCCGTTACTGCCTTGACTTCCTCAGTGGTGGTCTGTTTTAAGTGGACGTTGCTTAGTTGTGTCCTGGATTCATTTAGATCCTGTAAAACAGCCAAACGATCATGGATATCAAATTGTTTTTCATCCGCCACTGCGCCTTCACAATCAAGATCAGGTACCCACATTCTTGTCCCAAATAGGACCTCGTAAGGAGTGACACCCCCTAGAGAGCTTCTTGGCTGGTTGTTAATTGCTCTTTGGACCCCATAAAGGTGACTGACCCAACTACCGCCCTTGCCTAATACCCTAGCTGTTAAAGATTGCTTTAAGTCACGGTTTTTCCTCTCCACAACCGAATTTCCCTCAGGATGGTACGGAGAGGAGTACCGCAATGCTACGCCCATTCCTTCCATGGCCTCTTTGTAAGCCGGAGAGCTAAACACCGGGCCACGGTCAGAATGTAACGTGCCAACTGCGTATGTGCCGATAGACTCGCAAATCTTTTATAACAGTTCGTGCGCCAGCCGAGCGCTGAGGCCAGACCCATAGGAATCTAGAGCAGAAATCCACTGCAACCATGATATATTTCTTGGCCCCATCAAATTGTAGGGGTCCGCAGTGGTCCAAATACACACATGCGAGAGGTTTGTCTGATTTTAGTAATGGTGTCTGCGCTGGGCGTGATACGGTGGAGCCTTTCATCTGCTGACAGATGTCACACTTTAAGACGTAGTGTTTGGTCTGCTTTGTTAACCCTGGCCAACAGTAGCGCTGTTTCAGTAAAGAAATAGTCGCTGTAACGCCTGTATGCGCAGAGCCCAAACCCTCGTGTGCTGCTAGAATTAAGCCTTGCCTACGATCTATATTTGGTATTACTCTATTCCCCACTCCAGGAATCTGAGCATATGGAATGTTGTGTGCACCTAACTTGTAGGAGTATTTGAGTGGAAATTTTTTAGGTACTGCTGTGCTGCCTTTGCGCGAAGCAATGACAGCTACCAAAATCTCGCCGTCTATTCTCGATTTTGAACGAGTGATTGCAGCTACGGATGCTGTGCGTACAGCCCCCTTTGCAGCTTCATCAGCCAATGAATTCCCTTCAACGTGAATGCCATCACGCTGATGACTCAGTGTATGTATCACGTGAGCCCTTGGTAGGTCGTTTTTCAACTCCACTACCTGTTCCCATAGCATTTTATGCTTAATTGTGCCACCTTTTGCATCTTTAAACCCGTTTTGTTCCCAATGATACAAGTATTCATTGTATGACTGTACACAGTAAAAGGAATCACACACAATTAATGTGGGGAATTCGTGATCC
Source organism: Calotriton arnoldi (assembly GCA_963921515.1). Taxonomy (NCBI): domain Eukaryota; kingdom Metazoa; phylum Chordata; class Amphibia; order Caudata; family Salamandridae; genus Calotriton; species Calotriton arnoldi. The sequence goes on along the minus strand of CAWUFW010010822.1, from coordinate 558,570 downwards.
GTATTTACAAGTGCCAGTATCAGTGCTTTTAATTCTGCCTACTGAGCGGTGCAGTCTCCTAGAGATTGCGTTTTAGTGCAACTTGGATGGAACTTTCCATCGCGCATGCGACCTTTAACGATTGCACATGCTGCGCTGTAAGGTTGCTTACTCCCTATGGCCGGTTGAGCAGATCCGTCAGTGTAAATAATGCATTCATACTGATCTAGAGGCAAAATCTCATTTGGTAGAGGATATTCTTGTTCGTATTGCAGAAATGCTTGTGTTTTTAAACTTGGATCAAATCTGTATTCAACATCCATTGCAGTAAGAGAATTAGCCCATTGTATCCATCTGTGATGTAAGGCTTTCGCATTTGGAATGCTAGCCTTTGTAACAGCCTCTAAGGCTGGTACTGGGGTCACAACTATTATGCGCTTTCCCTGAGCCAGAGCTCTTTCTCTTGCTACAGCGGTCTGCACTGCTGTCAGGATTTTTTCTGTTGAAGTGAAACGCATCTCTGCGTTTGTGTACAGGTGTGATTTGTATGCGATTGGTACCGTTTCACCTTCATTGAAGGTTAAGGAAGTGTACCCACATAGTCCCGCTATCACTCGGATCACTAAGTTGCGTACATTTACGCGTGTCTGTAAGTGTTTTGAAGCTATCATGTCTTCTTGTAGTGAACGTAGGATGTTTGTATGTTCCTGTGTCCATTGTCTGACTGAAAAATCAGGTTTTATTAAGTCGTAGAAACGTTTTACTCTTTCTGCGTAATCCAAAATGTATGTTCGACCAAAATTTAGGAATCCCAGAATTGATTGTAAATTCTTTAACGATTTTGGAGGTTGGAGCAGCGCATACTTTTCTAAAAAGTTAGCTGCTAGGCTTTTTCCTTCACTTGACAGCTCATACCCTAAGAACAGGACATTGAGATGGGCAATTTTTGAATTTTTGAAATTAAATTTATAGCCCTCAGAGGCGAATCCCATAATAATGGTGCTCACCCTGGTCAAGTGCCTCAGTAAGTCATCGTCCGTCAGATAAATATCATCCACATAGGACAATGCTTCTTCATCCAAATTTTGGAGTAACTCTGTTACCCTTGCTGAAAACAACCCCGGGCTATTCTTATACCCTTGGGGGAGTCGACAAAATTGCTGTTGGGACCCTAGCGCTGAGAATGGGGTCAAATACCTGCTTTCAGGTGCTATATTTTGGCAGAAAAATCCATTTGAGATATCAAGTGTAGTTATGTATTTTTTCCGCACAATGTTATTCATTAATGCGGCACTGTGTGCATTTTGAACTGCAAATGACTTTGTGCAAGTTTTTAAATGTCTGTAATCCAAAACTAAACGATATGTGTTGTCAGGTTTCATTACGGGAAACAAAGGATTGTTCAGAGGTGAAGTGCAATTTTCAATCACCCCCTGGTATTTTCTAGTTGATCTAGGATCTCCCTGACTTGTTTTTTAGCTTCCTGCTTTATAGGGTATTGCCTTTGAGCATTTGGGGAAACTTTTAACGGGATCATGTGGTGAGTTGAATCCTCATCCCAACCAGCATGATTTTTGTACAATGTTGGAGCTAGGGCAGCCGCCCACTCCTGCACCTATGGGAACGAGGTCGGAAAATGCTGGAAAAATTACTGTTTCTCCCTTAGGGCACTCCATGACGAATGCTGGCGGCCAGTCTTGTTCTGCTAATAGGATGTCATATCCAGATGACAGATTTTTCCAAAATAGACCTTTAACTTTTCTGGGCTTGTCCCCCGCCATCCGGAGTATTATCTCATGTAACTTATGTGGGACACTTACCCGAGTATCAGGTGTTTCCACCGTGATATACTCACTCAACTCCGCTGTCACCAGAAATTCCTTCAGGTTCTGGCGAGCTATTGTTACTTCTGCCGCGCTGTCTAGCATCGTCAGAGCCCATTCCCCGTTCAGAAGCTGTGTCCTCAGAATTCTGGGCATGTCTGATCTTCAGACCTGCTACCTTCTTCTTTTTGAACTGAGGTTTTTGTTTTTGTTTATCTTCTTTTTTAGGTGCGTAGTCCGCAGCGCGTTACGTGTCTCTGGACTTTGTACGCTTCTCTTGTATTTGTTCTGACCGTCCTTCCCTCTTGGAGTTTTTTGATGAACCCTGAAAGGAACGAGAGGAATGTGTATCAGTATCCTGATACCTGTCAGGTTTCCTAATATTATCCCTATTCCGGAGGTTATACCTCCTTTCAGAGGGCTCCTGTTGAGGAGACCTGCCTCGGGATTGAGATCTGCTGTCTTTAGACTTTTGTCGCTTTTTATTCTCCCATTTCTTTTTAGAAGAAGTAGGTCTGCTTCGTAGTGTCCTTTTCAGAACTGCCCACTAGTTGTGGTTTTAATGCTTTCCAGTCTTAAATCACAAGGGGGGAGGGAGGAAGAAGCGGTGATCCATTCAGCTTCCAATTAAAGTACAAAGATCAAAAAATGAAGGGGGGGAATGGATCACTTGTACCTACGTAACCAGGGTCGTTAGTGGTGCCTTTTGTAAAAAAACCCTCATACACGTACGTAGGTGGAAGGGCGGTATATCTTGGTTCTCCGCCTATTCGTACCGTGACAGCATCATAGGGTTTACTTTTCGGTATGCTGACCTCCACCTGGAGGTAAACCACTGGTATTGCAGTAGTGTCCAGAGACCAAAAATTAAGTGCTCAGTGTGAAGTGAGGTTAAAATTCTTTCTACAGCCTCTTTAGAAAACAATTATTTATTGAGAAGGGGATGTTGAAGAAGTTAAAAACAGTGAGTGTGCGTATATGGATCGTGTTACTCAATCCAGCGCACTAGTATAGTCCATTTATAAGGTCGACATGTTTCAGCCCCATTATGCCTAGCCGGGTCTAGGGGGCTTTCGTCAGGACCAGTGAAAATGAGCTAACACTATTTGTGCAGCAATTAGGAGTGGGTTTCTGTGTCTGTCCACTCTGATAGGTAGGTCAGTAGTACCTGTGATATGGTAAAAAAGGAAAAAACAGAGAAAAGAAACGAATTGCGTGTGTATTCTTGTCTGTTTACATGATGCTGCAAGTTAGCCATTTGTAACCATTTTTGAAAGTCAGAACTACTGACCTCAGTATAGATATATATTAAAATACATTAAAACTACTGGGGATTATACGGGATTATACGGGATTATACTGAATAAGCGCCACGGGTCTTTAAAAGCGTTGTCAATTCGCTGATAGCGGTTATACATCTAGCTATTCGGTGAGTTGCACACTCCGCCTTGGTAAATATTAGGATAATAGTGAATAACGTTAAACAATAAAGAATAAAGATTCCGACTGCGCATACTTTTTAGGCGTGCGTAGGATTCCGGCACATGTTAAGGGAACCGGGTTAAGTGTGCAATGATATCTCTAAGTACAGAGCGTGTTGGTCTGCTGTATGCAGTGCGTTTATATAAAAGCCTTCGCCTGTGTAATTATGCGTGCCTGCCAGCCCGCTATTTATTGAAAATCACCTGGTGTGCGGTGCGTTATTTAAAATGCTGCCTCTATAATTGCGGACGGTGCGGTGAATTTATGTTATCTTCGCCACCATTGATTGTAGCGTGGTGAACTTTCAAAAAACGGCGTGTCTAACCGCTAAAAGAAATGTTCAATTACCTGGGGAACCCGTGTGGGCTTCCAAGGGGGACCGGCAAGATTCTCCCCGCCTCCTATGGTAGAAAAAGGAATAGTTAGTTGGAGACCTTACTTGAATCCAATGTGGCTGCTCTTTCGGTGTTCCTCTCACCTGCAGCAGCGGGAGTATTTGCTTGTTCTTGCTCTGGAGACGGCGCCCTCGGTGACGTGGGCCCGTTCCGAGCACTCATTTATTGTGTCACAGTGATGGGAATAAAAGAAAGACTAAGTGAAAAGTGAAATTTAGTAAGTAAATACGTGAATAAATGGCGATAATTTACGTGCTCATTTATAAATCATATTTGTGGTAATAGGTGGCGTAAAAAGACAAAATAATCATTAAAGGGAGGCTCTTGTTACTAATGTTGTCTTCTCAAAATTAGTGGGTTAAAAATGTATTAAATGGAGCAGAAAGATGTCTCCATTAATGATCTAGTGCTACTGTAAGAGCAGCACAGCCAGTTCCCATTGTTTATTTGGAGTGTATTGAGAAATATTTAGTTAATTGTCGGAATCTTATCTTTGTTGTCATTTGCATAGGGATAACTTCCCCCCCTTCATTTTTTGATCTTTGTGCATTAATTGGAAGCTGAATGGATCACCGCTTCTTCCTCCCTCCCCCCTTGTGATTTAAGGCGATTGAAGCAGCGTGCAGCTGTGGGAGTTTCTTCTTTTGCCTTTACGAAGTACTAATGTCCTCATCAGACTCAATACCTTGAGGACATTAGGAACTACGCTGCCACAATCGGGACAGGCTTGTTAGATATAATTTAACACTACGTAAACAACCATGGGAGACAATCCAGGTCTCAGCTATACTGAAGAAGACATCAGCGAAATTCTATTGGTACCCCCTCTGTTACAGAACAATGAACTTATACAAACATTGGCTCAGACAAATGATTGGGGGGACTTGACTGAAACGAAAAGAGAACAAGTCAGAACAACCATACATGGCCTGATTATGACAGAGTACCTTCGCGCAAACACTGCCCCAAGAGGACTATGGGTACACAACGCTCCCCGCATCTTCCTCCATGACCTAACTTTCTGAAAAGATTGGTCCTCAATCTCCTGGAAATGCACGCGGGACTACCTAGTGCTGATAATAAAGACTGCCACCAGATTATCAGAAGCTCTAACTGTAAAAATCCAAATAAGCGAGGCAAAATTGAAAACAACTGTACATATTTCTGTATACAAAAAAAGGTTGGAAGAAATCAACCGCAAGATCAATGAAACAAAAGATTTTATTACCCAGAGCAAAATACAGAAATTGGGAAAAGACCTTAAACGCTTTTCACAAGAAAAGATGCATCCTTACTCAAAAGATGACTATGCCATACCAGACCAATCAACAGACAACGAGTCAACAGGAGGGAACTCCACTGACAACTCAGACTGGAGTGAAGAAGATTCCTTCCAACGCAGGGGAAGGAACCAATTTAGAAATCAACGACGTCGGAGAGCGAATAGATGGCACAGACCGAACTACAATGACCAACAGATACCATTTTTCCAACCATACTTACCGAACTACCATAGCTGGATGAATCCATACCACCAAGGAATACCACCACTAGCCCCAATGATGGGACCACAAAATATGCAACAACCGCCTTTTTTAGGAAGAGGCCAAACTCCACAAAGAGGAAGAAGGAAAGGAGTAACTTGGAACGAACAACAACGACAGGTACTGACACGCAGCATGTGCAAAGAGAAACCAGGACCGAGGTCAGGGAATCGCTCATAGTGAATTTAACCGACACTGTCCTCACCGAAAATCAAGTACAGATCCTGAATAAAGGTTTAGGATTCGTCCCAACCTCAACCCTGGACATTTTCGAACTGCGATGTGAATTAGCTGAATTCTGCAGGAAGCTAAAATTAAAGGCCTTCTTCACAGGAAAAGAAGACCATCTTCCCGAGAGTGATACTAACCTCAGACGAAAGTCTACCTTCTGTCCTCCGACCCAAATGGTACCCGTTGAAATACAAGCTTTTGAAGAAGCAATCATGAAAGAAGCGGAGGAAATCCACAAGACTGTCAAGAAACCCTTCTTCAATATCACTAAACATGAACAACAAGCATTGGATCTACTCAGAAAGAATGAGAACATAATAATCAAACCAGCGGACAAGGGGGGAGGCATTGTCCTACTGGATAAGGAAGGTTACAACAAACAATGCCTAGATCTTCTCTCTGATGAGAAATTCTACAAAAGGATCACGACAGACCCCACGACAAGGTTACAACGTACCATAGAACTGATGGTGGAAAAAGGTGAGATAAACTCTTGGATAACGAAACATGAGGCAGATTTCCTGATGGCATGAAACCCTAAGATAACATACTTCTATTCGTTGCCAAAAACACATAAAAACAGATCCCCACCTCCAGGCCGCCCCATTGTTTCCGGGATAGGTTCAGTACTTGAACCACTGTCTCAATTCGCTGACCAGTTTCTTAAACCATTGGTCCAAAAAACACCAACGTACCTAAAGGATACAAGGGACCTCCTGAACCAACTTATAGACCTGCCCTTTGATGAAAATGAGATGTATCTCGTAGGCTTGGATGTAGAGATTCTCTACACAAGCCTCCCACAACAAGACACCCTGGAAACTCTAGAGACCATCCTATTCTCAGAACAATGGCAATACAAAACACCGAAACATTTCATCCTAGAATGCTGCAGACTAGCCCTTACCGAATTTTTTTCCGAATACAATGGGTCACTATATGTGCAATGCCACGGAACATCCATGGGCAGCGCCTTTGCGCCATCGGTAGCAGGCCTTTACTTAAGCAATTTTGAGAAACAACACATATTGAATGACCAAAACCCATTCTTTTCCAAGATTTTGTTTTGGAAGCGATATATAGATGACATTATTGTCATCTGGAACGACACCAGGGACAATCTGTAAAGTTTCATTAATTGGATAAATACCAGAGACGAATGCCTGAAATTTACATTTACAGCCGACAGGAACAGACTGGACTTCCTGGACATTACCCTCTATATAGAGAATAACACAATCCAGACAAAAACTTACTACAAGCCTACTGCAAAGAACAGTCTATTGTCCTACAAAAGTTTCCACCCTAGACCTTTGAGAGACAATTTACCCTACAGTCAGTTTTTATGTCTCAAATGGAATTGTAGCAAACTTAGTGACTACAAACAACAAGCAGAAGATTTAACGCAGAAACTGGTAAAAAGAGATTACCCAATAAAAACCATACGGAAATGCCAGAAAAGAGCCAGATGCCAACCAAGGGACTGCCTTCTAAATACAATACCGAGAGAACCCACTGAGAACCCAATCACATGTGTAACAACTTACAATACGGCGACTAACGCAGTGAAGAAGATCATCAATAAAATCTGGAAGATTGTCACCTCTGGCTGTTTAAAATGGCCGAAACCGAGGTTTGCCAACAAAAGAACAAGAAACATGAAGGATCTCCTAGTGCACACACGACCTGCACCAAGAACCAAAATAGAAAGCATCACTGCATCTTGGAATATGAATCCCATTGTTGGACACTACCCATGCGGATCCTGCACTGTCTGTAGATTAACTACCGCTACAAAAACCCTGACCCTTTCAGAGAACTTAATTTGGACACAACGACAACATACCAACTGTAACTCTATGCACGTGATCTATATGATCATGTGCCCATGTGGTCTCAAATATTTTGGAATGACCTGTCGCAAAGTCAAATTAAGGATTGGAGAACACAAGAGTAACATCAAGTGCAAGAAAGCAACAACAAAAATGAGTAAGCACTATATTGACTCAAATCATACAATTGATGAATTGAATTGGACAATCATCGAGATGTTAACTACCAAGAACCAGAATGCTGAACGCATATTGTTCGAAAAAGAACAACGCTGGGTTCATCGACTCAAAACTAATGTCCAGGGATTAAATGATGACGTCCCTTGGCATCAACTATATTAACCTCCAGATCATTTAGCCGCAACACTAATCGCTCTAGGGAGTTATCCCTATGCAAATGACAACAAAGAAAAGATTCCGACGATTAACTAAATATTTCTCATTACACTCAAAATAAACAATGGGAACTGGCTGTGCTGCTTTTACAGGAGCACTAGATCATTAATGGAGACATCTTTCTGTTCCACTCAATACATTTTTAACCCACTAATTTTGAGAAGGCAACATTAGTAACAAGAGCCTCCCTTTAATCATTATTTTGTTTTTTTACGCCACCTATTACCACAAATATGATTTATAAATGAGCACGTAAATTATCGCCATTTATTCACGTATTTACTTACTAAATTTCACTTTTCACTTAGTCTTTCTTTTATTCCCATCACTGTGACACAATAAATGAGTGCTCGGAACGGGCCCACGTCACCGAGGGCGACGTCTCCAGAGCAAGAACAAGCAAATACTCCCGCAGCTGCAGGTGAGAGGAACACCGAAGGAGCAGCCACACTGGATTCAAGTAAGGTCTCCAACTAACTATTCCTTTTTCTACCATAGAAGGCGGGGAGAATCTTGCCGGTCCCCCGAGGAAGCCTACACACGGGTTCCCCAGGTAATTGAACATTTCTTTTAGCGGTTAGACACGCCGTTTTTTGAAAGTTCACCACGCTACAATCAATGGCGGCGAAGATAACATAAATTCACCGCACCGTCCGCAATTATAGAGGCAGCATTTTAAATAACGCACCGCACACCAGGTGATTTTCAATAAATAGCGGGCTGGCAGGCACGCATAATTACACAGGCGAAGGCTTTTGAATAAAGCACCGCATATAGCAGACCAACACGCTCTGTACTTAGAGATATCATTGCACACTTAACCCGGTTCCCTTACCATGTGCCGGAATCCTACGCACGCCTAAAAAGTATGCGCAGACGAAATCTTTATTCTTTATTGTTTAACGTTATTCACTATTATCCTAATATTTACCAAGGCGAAGTGTGCAACTCACCGAATAGCTAGATGTATAACCGCTATCAGCGAATTGACAACGCGAGACCACCAGCGCTTTTAAAGACCCTTGGCGCTTATTCTGTATAATCCCCAGTTTACGTAGTTTTAATGTATTTTAATATATATCTATACTGAATGCGCAGTATGAGGTCAGTAGTTCTGACTTTCAAAAATGGTTACAAATGGCTAACTTGCAGCATCATAAAAACAGACAAGAATACACACGCAATTCATTTCTTTTCTCTGTTTTTTCCTTTTTTACCATATTACAGGTACTACTGACCTACCTATCAGAGTGGACAGACACAGAAACCCACTCCTAATTGCTGCACAAATAGTGTTAGCTCATTTTCACTGGTCCTGACGAAAGCCCCCTAGACTTGGCTGGGCATAATGGGGCTGAAACATGTCGACCTTATAAACGGACTATACTAGTGCGCTGGATTGAGTAACACGATCCATATACGCACACTCACTGTTTTTAACTTCTTCAACATCCCCTTCTCAATAAATAATTGTTTTCTAAAGAGGATGTAGAAAGAATTTTAACCTCACTTCACACTGAGCACTTAATTTTTGGTCTCTGGACACTACTGCAATACCAGTGGTTTACTTCCAGGTGGAGGTCAGCATACCGAAAAGTAAACCCTATGATGATGCTGTCACGGTACGAATAGGCGGAGAACCAAGATATACCGCCCTTCCACCTACGTTCGTGTATGAGGGTTTTTTACAAAAGGCACCTTTAATGCTTTCCCACCTAAACTGTCCCCGCCTAATTCTGCATATGCAGTTTCAATTATTTTGGGTAGTTCGTGTTGTTGATCTACTGGACTGAACTCCCTTAGGCGTTGGCAGATCGCCACTGAAGCTGCTTCCCCCTTAATATTAGCTAGTATTATGGCTGATACCTGTTCGTAGTTACCAAGTAACTTCATCCCTAAGTTAAGGGCAGGCTCTGCTCCGTACTCATTTTGTATCTGTCTCAATACGTCAGGTACTACTGCTAATGACGGGATACCATGCGTTCTGGTATATATGGCAGCAAAGACTGTACCCCAAGAGGTGCAGTCCTCTATTTGCGGTGTGATCCCCATGGGCAAGCAGATTGTTAGTATTCTGTGTTTATCACAGGTGGTAGTATTCGGGAATACTGCCTCAAGCTGAGTTATTTTCTGAGCTATCCAGAATGGTATTTGTTCGCGTTTTGCGGGCATTTTGCCCATTACCGCGTGTAATGTTTGAGGAGTAATTTTATTTCCTGTACCCTGAGCTGGAGTACTATTCGCTGCACTTGGTGCAGGTTGGATTGTTAAAGTCCTCATGACAAATTGTGTCAGGTTTCTGTAGATTTTAATGAAATCTGTGTGTTGTACGAGTAAGTCTCCTGGTGGCATTGTGGCAATGTCAGGATGTGGTGTGTAGGCCGCTAATATTGGTCATGTGGCTCCTTCTCCTCCGAGTGGGCCTAACCTTACTCTTCTTCGTACGTGGGGTAGGGCACCATTAAACCAGTAATAATGTTCCTGGTAAGTGAATGGAATCTCTATGTCCTCAAACGGACAATATTCCGGTGGTGCATCTCCTTCTATATAGTAGTGAAATGTATTTGTTATTGCATTTGCTGCCGGGAATGTAACCCATGAATAGAATACCTTTGTTTTGTTTGATTCGTGTGCCTCAATCATGAAAACTACAATGCCACCCCTGGCTTGTAAACCATTTTCTAATAGTCTTAGGGTGACTGTCCTTCTGAACTTAGGTGCAATCTGTATTGCATCCGCAGGATCTTCTCCTTCTTCTGAAAAATTCAGTTCAACTCTCTCTGCCCTTACCTCGACAACAGGCATGTTTAGAGGAAGAAGTGTTCCAAGGGAACTAAGATAAGGTGTTATGCACAATTTTTAGGAACACTATGTCCTTTCAAGCTTGAATGACCAACAGCCAATAAATAGTATTTTTGTACTATTCAGCTGCGGCGGATTTTGTGCCCACCCACTCCAGACGTCTCTGGTGTTTTGTGAGTAGGTTCTCTGAGAATAGCACGACTGAACTACTCAGATTCTACTGTTAAATAAGTACCCAACCAACGTTGGTGGCGCCATGTTGTGTAGTTCCTATAGTACCCCTGCAGGACCTGCGCGTTTGGATAACAAACAGTGGGCTTGGTGGCAGACTGGCTCTGTGCACCCCCACCGCGTATGTTAGCCTGATTTGCATTAGCTAGCTTACAGTGCCACTAGAATCTCCTCTTATCGGGGAGAGATTAGTTCCTGGCAACCTTAGATCATGACAACCCTGATCCCTCAGAATTGTGGAAACAATGTACTACTTTTCGCTCAGTCACTCGTGCTTACTTGTTCGGTTTGTCTCAGAGAGTTACACAGAATAAACAGTCTGGGCGTTTCAATAAGTATTTATTGAACAGTTGTTATTCTAGTGTAGAATATATGTGCTGCAACAACCAGCAGACAATAGCAGAGATATATTATCAGCAGTTCGATAAAAGTGAAAGGATAGTACAGTTCTACTTTATTGCAATAATAATGGTTACATACATGAATATATGAAATGCATTATAAAAGTGCGCGTACTCCTACGATGCCTAACTAGATGTACCTAAGTGTACCTAGCATGGGTGTAGGTCTAAAAGCCTAAGAGCCAAGAATCACTCTAGGATTAAGTCGAACCCCATTACCTGAATAGAGAGAGTGTGGGACCTCGTCCTGGTCTCGAGTTGGACACCCCGCAAGGGCTGTGTTAGACCGCTGTCAGCTGGAGCGACTGCAAGCAGGAGCCTCAGCGTCTCTGGTCAGTGTGTCGGCATGGAAGTCTCGGTTCCCTCTGTCTTACCGTGGCAAGATGTGGTGTATTTATACCCTAAAGTGTCTCGTCCCTTAGTATGGTTTGTATTGGTCTTTGTTGGACATGAGGAAGACGTCAGGGGTGAACTTTGTACATACATATTATGCAGGAGATGTAGCTGGTGAATGCTCATGCATAATTTATGAGTACATTCTAGGCCTGTGTTCGGGAAAAACCCTTCAGTGTTCAAACCACAGACTAGATAGCATTCAACCCTCAGAGTTCGTTGTGTACTGTAGGGAACTAATGTAGGTGAAAGATCATGCCTATATTAGGGCATAGGAGATCATGACTATAATAGGGCATAGACGATGATGACCATAATAGGGCATATACGATTATGACCATAATAGGGCATATACGATTATGACCATATACAGTATATATAAACGTGTCTATATTAGGGCCTCTATACGAAACATTACAGTCTTTGATGTCTAACTTTTGTCAGGGAAGCTCTTCTTATGGTAGCCAGATTGGGAATTGGACCCTTTTTCTTGTGAGTTATTCTGTGGGCCTTGAGAGAACTCTTTCTTTTTATCTCCCCCTCTTTCTGCTGTAGGGAGCCCTGACCACCCTTTTGGATGTCCCCACCAGATACCCTCTTGGACACTCTGGTGCTGGCCCAGATGACTGGCTCTTCAGAAAGCTTCCTGGGGTCAGCAAGCTTGCTATCAACTAGGTGTTGGGACAGCTCTGGAAAAAAAATATCAAGCATGTGCTCCCTCAAAATCCAGCTGTACAGCCCTGAATAACCATCAACCTTGCTGCTCCTCACCCAGCCCTTCAGTGCCTTGCTAGCATAATCTAAGAAATCCACCCAGGTCTGTGATGAGATGTAGTGGCTGGTCCTGAATCGCTGACTGTATTTCTCAGGGGTCGGTCCAAACTTGTTGACTAGAATGACCTCCTAAGCAGTGCAGTGTTTCTGGTCCCCCACCTCTAGTGTTAGGGGTGTATCCCTCCCCACTGTGGGCATGTACCTCCACATACTACCCCCCCCCCAGGCCTCCTCTGGGACCTTGTGCTATCTTAGAGTCACTTCATAGGCTGCAAACCATTTATGTATATCACCCTGACTGCATAACTATGCATCAGGTCTTTAGGTATGCGGACTCTTACTTCTCTAGAGGACACTGTAGGTATGCTGCCACCATTACTGCTGACCACCTGTAGGGTCTTGATGTCCAGCTCTCTGAGACTCAGCTCATGGGCCATCTTCCTCTCCCCAAGATATAGCCTCCTTTCTTCTAGAGCTTGTTCTTTCTCAACATTTATTTTGGCAAGCGTTTGGTCCTGCTCCAACTTGGCAAGCTTCAGCTTTAGTTTTATCTCCTCCCTCCTGTCCACCAGCTCCTGGGGATTGGTTCTTTGATGAGACACTGCTCCCTGCTCTGGGAACCACCCCTGCTTCCATCGAATTGTTGGCCCCCTCCACAAGCAGTCCGAGATCCACCTCAGCATCCAGGATCAGCTCCTCACCCTCCTCTATCTCTTGCTCCTCCTCTTCTGGGGTCCCAGCCCCTGCATTACGGTCTCTGCCCAGGCTCTCAGTGCCTTTTGCAGATCAACCTTCCTGGTGAAGCCTTTAGTGGGCAAATCAACCCCCTTGCAAAATCTTTGAGTTGGAACACAGTGTAGATCTCCAACTTGGCCAGCTCAGAATTCAACAATGCAGGTGAAGATGCTGCTTCTCCAAATAGAGACATGCTTTTAGCAAAATATTAAAAAGTCAATTAGGGAGAATTGAAAGAGGGTTTGAATTGGTCTTAAATATAGAGTAGTAGTGTACACTAAGTTACTGTATGGTATTGCACAAACTCATGTCCTATCCTTATCGCTGATCACCAATGTTAGAAATTGGGTTTCTGGTTGGTAGAGATATGCACCCTGTCCAAGAAGGAACTACAATCCTAGTCAGGGTAAGTTAGATACTCACTAAAAGATAACCTGTGCTCACCCTCTGGAAGCTTAGCCGAGAGCAGTTAGGTTTATCTAAAGAGGCAATGTGTAAAGTATCTGTGCAGCACACACAAGCAGTAACACAATGAAAACACCACAAAAAGACTCTGAACAGGTTTAGAAGAATAGACAATAATTTTATAAATAAACCGAGACAAAAAGGACAAAAATCCAAGAAGTAGAAATTGAGATATGAATTTTTAAAGAATATAAATGTTTTTAGCACTTGGAAGCAATAAGCGCTTATGGGGTCATCTGGTCGCTCTGGATCGGAGCAAAGCCAAACTTTCAGGCCGACAGTGATGGAGCACAGGAGGGGCACAGGAGACCTGGGGAACACACTACCTTGATCTTGGTCACAACACTAAGATGCGGTGTGCAGACAAACGATGAGTCGATATTGGCACCAACAGACGAGCTGATGTGTTCATTTTCTCCATGCAGTGGTGGTGATGTGTAAGTCCCGAAGACAGAGCACCTAAGCTGAGAGATGTTGGTTCCGAGTGTGATGCGCCGGCTTTCACTGCATAGTCAAGGGGATGCGTTGATTTCTCCACACTGCTGCGGTGGCGATACACAGTTCGATGCGCAGTTTCTGGAGGTGAAGTGCTGATTCCGATATGATGCACCGATTCTGCTGCCGCAACAGGGTCAATACGCCGGTTCTGCTACAAGCAGACAAGAGATGCATTGATTTCTCTGGTGCAAGTATCTGGGACCACTTCTAATGGACCAGGCACAGGAGCAGGGGTAGAGACTTTGATAGCCCTGAGTCTCAAGCAACAGGGGGCAAGGCAACAAGTCCTTGGAGATCACTTTAGCTGCAAGGCAAAGTCCAGCTTTCCCTCAGAAGGGTCAGAGAGCAGCAGGTCTTCCAGATCAGCAGTCCAGGAGATTGACAATCTTTGTAGCAGCACAGCACTCCTTCTGACAGAGGTGTTTTACTGGTCCAGAAGTGTCTGATTTGGTTGGGTCAGTGACCCAGTACTTATACCCAGTAGTGCCTTTGAATTGGGGGTGACTCCAAAGAAGGGTCTTTGAAGTGCACAAAAGTCCTTCCTTCCCAGCCCTGGCTCAAGACTATCTGTAGTGGGCAAGCAGCCCTTTGTGGGACAGGACATTGCATTCAGGTGTAAGTGTCAGTTCCTCTCTCCCATCCTGCCCAGGATGAGCCATCAGGATGCAGATGGTCAATCAGACACACCTCCCCTCCCCTTGTGTATGACTGTCTAGAGGGAATGCACAAAGTCAAGCTGTCACCCACCACAGACGTGTTTTAGAGATAGGCTACAGGCACACAAAGCTTTAGGAGCAGAGAAACGCCAACTTTCTAAAAGTGGCATTTCTAGAATAGGAATGTTAAATCCAACTAGATCAGTTAGGAAGATTTAGCATTAACATTCGAAAGATATAAAACATGACATGGCTACTCCTTCTCAATCACGAATTACAGCTAAAAGGTGTAATATGGAATTCCCAATTTTAACCTATGAGAGGGGTGGGCCTCACAGTAGTGAAACATGAATAGGCGGATTTGTCACTACCAGGACATGCAAAACTTAAAAGTACACGTCCTACCTTTCAGTTACACAAAACCCTCTTCCCTATGGGCTACCAAGAGCTTACCTTAGGGGTGATATTTATGTAATAAAAGGGGATTTTAAGGTTTGGGTAGGGGTTTTAAATGCCAAGTCAAAATGGCAGTAAACTGCACACACAGGCCTGCAGTGGCAAGCCTGGGACAGGTTTGAAGGGCTACTTGAGTGGGTGGCACAATCAGTGCTGCAGGCCCACTAGCAGCATTTAATTTACAGGCCCTGGGTATATGGTCTATCACTTTAAAAGGAACTTACAAGTAAATTAAATATGCCAATTGTGGATAAACCATTGTTACCATGTTTAGGGGAGAAGCACATGTACTTTAGCACTAGTCAGCAGAGGTAAAGTGCTCAGACTCCTAAATCCAACAAAAAGAATCAGCAAAAAGAGAAGGTAAGCAGGCAAAGGTCTGGGGAAAACCACCCTAAAGCTGACAGGTCTAACAGTGCCAAAGGCTAATCAGCATAACAATACAAGACAGAACAACAGGGAACAGAACAAAGAACACCAAAACAGAAACCTAGCTTAGGCAAAAGCAGGAGTGGAATCAAGGTTAGGAACAGGTCTGAAATTCTCAAAACATGGCTAGGAAAGTTCTGCACTCAAACAAGGCAAGAAATAAATATGCAGTCAAACAGGAACACAACACAGAACACAAGGCAAGGAGTCTGTATATAACAGAGAAGATCATGAAGAGTGCAGATAAGAGATTATGACAAATGGAGATCTACACTCAAACAAGGCAAGACGGAAATATGCAGGCAAACAGGAACACAGAACACAAGGCAAGGAGTCTGCATATAACAGGGCAGATGAAGAAGAATGCAGACAGGAGACTATGATCAATGGCTAACACAGAAACAGAGATGCAGGAAAACAAAGGACAGAAACAGATACTACAAGTGGCCAAAAACAGGAAAATGGGTAGAGGGAAAATGGAAACAGAATCAAGGAACAAACTGTAATAACAGCAGCAGGAACACACCACAGCACAAGGAGACTCAACAGTAGTCAGTTGCAAGCCATTGCACTCTGCACTCACAGAGCTGAAATAGCTAGAAGCTCAGAGGAGGAGTACAGGTGTAGGGAGAGAGCCAGGTGCAAGGAATTAACAAGCTGCAGGGAATCAGGGAACCACCAATGAAGGGAAGGCTGAACTGTAACCTGGAGAAGGGAAGATCAGGGAACCAGGAGACACAAGACAGGGAATACGAAAGCCTGGAACAGAGTATAGATTGGAGTAAACATAAAGAATGGTCCAGAATGCAAATATAAAGGGGTCAGAATAACAGTAGGATCCAAGAACCAAGCTAGTGAACAGGAAGGCACCACCAGAACATGATCTAGGAAGGTTCTGAAGACAGAGGGAACTACAAGGACCATAATGCATCAGGGAAATGGAGCTGACACCTTGACTAAAAGGTGAAGCGAAAGTAATTATGGTAAGTGCTGATGTGTTTATTGCTCTTTACTGATATAAAGACAGATTCGTAAACGGCCCTCATGAGTGACATCTGGTGGCAGGATGGCAGAATCATGGCAATCTGGTGCTCAAGAACAAGGGTTGAGGGCCTATCCCAGATAGTTAGGAAGTTCCGTCTAGGCCTAACCACACAGACCCCCACAGGTAAAAAGTCTGGAAGGGAACTGGGAGAAAACAAGAGATCCAAACAGAAACTTTAATATTAGAGCGCCTCACTGTCAAGGAATGAAGACATCAAGCCTACCAAAACCATGAAGGTAGTAAGTGGTCAGGGAGAGTCTGCATGGTCAAAGGCAGACTTCCATTTTCCCCATGGACCTTAGCAAGCCACAAAAGACCTGACAAAATTGAAACGCCTTGTACAACAATATAGGAAGCAACAGAACAGCTTGCTGGACCACCGCCAGGACTATCCTCACCTGGAACAATGGGGAGAGGTAGGGCTCAAGGCAGGCCACACTCACAGAAAGGTATACCTACACCAAATCCTTGAATAAATAAGAGGATACTGCATCTACACGATCAACAGACATACCATCTTAAATGGACAAAGACCCAGAGCTCACCATTAAGGAAGTACTACCAGCAGTGTAGAATTCCAGAACTGCACTTGAACAGAAGATGGATGTGATGAACAATGACCTCAGTCTTCATTGCACAGATGTCAGGCTGATTTCTAACAGGTAGGCGGTAAATGAGAAAGGTCTGAAAAAATTTGTAGCTCATGTGAATACTAACAGGCAGAAGACAATGATTGTAGATCATAACGGAAAAATGTCCATTTCATGGCATAAGTGAAAGGGCAGAAGGACCAAATGCAGAACTTTTTTTATAAAAGAATGGATCCTGACACTCCTAAAGGCTAAGGGCTTGCCATCATTCTTCATGGTGGAAAGAGAACACCTGATCTTCAGCCTCCAACCTCCCCTGGAGGCTCCACCGAGGGCTATGATAGCTATGTTCTTGAACTGTAAGTACAGGGAAACAATACTTCAATGGGCATGAAAAGGTGTACCTACACCCTATAAGTACACCACAGTACTCATCTTTCCTGACTTCCCTAACTTGGTGCACAGACAGTGGAGACTGTAAGGAAGATGAGGGAACTAGGACTTAAGTAGATGACAAAGTTCCCTGCAAAGTTGAAAGTCTTCATCAACAATAAGGCAAAGTACTTAACTACATTGCAAGATGCCTGTAAGTGTCTGGAGAACTGGGAAAAACAATCTTCTTGAGACCCCAGATGTGACGGGTCCAGGAATGAGAACCAAAATAGATCACACGCGTCACCCAATCCGACCACCCTGTCATGAACCAGTGATAAGTGATCACTTTCATGACCCATTGGAAAACTCTGATCACTGAAATTGACTGGCTGCTAGGTAAGGAAATAATTCAGGAATCTGATTGATACCTTACAGATTGGGGTCCCTCACAAGGTGCTAAGATATATCCTGTAACTATGGGGCTGATTTAGTGATTTAGAATTTGGTGGAGATGGTACTCCGTTGCAACAGCGACGGAGTTCACTCTCCAACAAATCTGCCTGATTTACAGTCATGCACACCAAGGGCAGAGGTAAGTTCATCAGCATGATGGAGTACTTTACTTCCATCATACCACGGATCCTCTACAACAAATGATTCCCAATCGGTCACTGAGGCAACAAAGAAAACCACACCTATCACTATCCTGACTATCATAAAAAGAAAAAGTAATCATGCAAAATGAAAAACGAATGCTTGAGTATGGGAGACCAATCACCATATACTCCCTAACCGGAAATCAATTCCGGATTTGTAGGGCCAATACAATATTATTCAGCACTCAAATCAACCAACAAATGTCCAATATCTGTTGTAGCATTTTGAATCAGCCAATTATCACATAAAGAATAGCATCCAATAATCATCATTGAGTAGAAAAAATACAAGATAATCCAGAATATAAATTATAACCCATTCTTTATTTTTCAATCTTCTCCTTAGATTTATTAAAAAACAATTGTAGTGAAAGCCAATGCATTTCTTCCATCTCAGGACTTTTTCAGGGCTACAAAAATATCCATAAGTGGCTGAAGTGGGCTCTTCCTATCCATGAAGTAGGCTCTGATGAGCGAAGTTAAATGTGAGTGGGACACTAACTGGTCAATGGCTGAATTGGGCTGACACATTATCCTTTGCATTTGGTGGGTGGAAGCACAATGTGAATAGGTGAATAACTTATCAATGGCTAAAGAGGGTTCACTAATTGCCCCATTACATATCCTGTGGAATGTGGAAGTAAAATGTGAACAGCATAAAAACGTATCAATGGTTGAAGTGGGCTCATCCATTGCCCTATGTTGTAGTGGGTAGAAGCAACATGAGCATGGCGGAGTAACGGATCAGTGGTTGAACTGGGCTAATCCTTTGTCTCATGATGCATGCTGTAGTGGATGGAAGTAAATGTAAATGGTACAATAAAGGGTCAATGGCTGTAGTATGCTGACACATTGTCTTTGCTGTATTCAACGGAAGAAGGTGGACACATGGTGCACATGGCTAACTTTTGTGCGTGTCAACCACATTCTGCTCTTTCACAAGGAGCATGTACTCACATAAAGTAATTCCTTTCAGTGCCAGGGATAACTATGGCAATATGATGCCTTATTACGTGTTGCAAGTTGAAATATTTTTTTTCTTCCTTTTAGCTTTCTTGGAGAGCTTCTTTGCATCATAGCGTGAAGACAATTAAGTCCCTTTTTCCTTTGATTTTATCACTACATTTTCACTGCATTGCATTCTCACTTTAAGCTCACATCACACATATACAGCATTTCTATGAGTACTTCTGCATTCTATCTAGAATGTGGTATGTGAGGTGGAAAATGTTCGACAGTTAACAAAGGTGGCATCTTGGAGGATGATTACTGCCTAGGTCCTAGCTCAAATAATGGAGGAGAGCACTAAAGCAGGCTATGATACTGAGACAACATCTGAATGAGAGGTTCTTGGAACCCAATTTGGAAATGATGTTTCATTTGGTGGAGTTCCATCTGTTGATGACTTGTCTTTCAGTGATTCTATGGAACACACCCATGACATTCATAATGTTCCTTTGCAATCACAATCTGTAAAGCTGGGAGACCCTGTCATGGTAGACAGAAGTGAAGTTACATATTCAGGGTAGTGGTGAACAGCTAAGCTGGATTCAACACAGCATGTGGTACAGCAAACAGGAAGGCGACCCAAGAGCAATGTTTTCAGACACTTCAACAAGATGGGCAGTTGGCATGACCATGCTCAGTTACTGTGGTAGCCCTGTCACTACAGCATCCAGAGCAGAGGAATAATAAGCATTGGTTTCTTTTAATAACAATGATCTTGAAAAAGTGATCCCAGAGCAAAGCCCTCGCTCTCATGGCACTTCAGCATACCTTGTTTAGTGTAATTGGACATGCCTAAGCAGATACTGAGGACAATACTTGCTTTAAGAACACAAAAGCGTATTCTGCCTCCTTGGACCAAGGCAACAATTCATGGATATCTTTATAAAATCTTGCAATGGTTTGACAACACTAACATAACCGAGAATTCACTGTCTGCAGTACCTCCAAAAGAGTGCCTACCTGAGAGATGGTGACAGGTTGGGGGTAGCTTATAGACAGCTTTGATGCGATCAGCTGATAGGTGTCTTTCTCTAGCTAAATATTGAAGAAGGGGAAGACAAAACTACAACTTGTCTTTAGAAGCCTTGTGCCCTTTCTTAGCTAATTCAGTGAGCAAATACAGAGATTAAACCTTGCACTGGTCGGGGAAGTCAGTGGCAACTAACAGCTCTTCAACATATTGCACTAAAACAGACCTTTATGGAAAAACTATAGAGTATAAATATTTCTTCAGGGCTTGTAAAAAGATAGACGGTGACTCTGTGTATCCTTGCAGCAACCTTAACCATGTTAGTTGAGACCTAGAAAATGTGAAGAAAAAAGTAACTACTTGTTAAGATATATAGGAACAGAGAAAAAAGGCAGAGCATAAATCCACAATGATAAACAATGCAATTTTGGTGGTATGCTTAATAAAATGATAGCTGTACTTGGTACAACAGGAAAACAAATCTAAACAAATGTAAATCTTGCAGAAATAAATAGGTGACCTTATTAAGCCTTTTTATGGACAGAAGGGGGGGGGGGTTGTAGATGCTTCCAGTGGGTATCAAAACCTTTTTTGTTTTTAACTAGAGGAGCAATAACTAGGTAGGCAATAACTGGGTAGATTCCTGCTTCCGCCTCAGGACATAATTGGTATTTGGGTATGCAAGGGAGATTTTTTATTGGATTCCACCTAATCTTAATTGTTTCAGACATTAAAGACAACCCACATTGCTAGCACGTTGAAACAACAAAAGAAAATGGAACTTGGTCCAATATATCAGAAACGTTTTGGGGTAGGGCATTCACAGCATCATTGTTTTCAGAGCAATTATTGTTTTCACACACTACAGCAAAGACAGCATTTTTATTTTCTAGAGGTCCATTCAAATAAACACTATCACTAGTACAAAACACAGTGTAAGTCAATTTACAGATTAGGTACCTCTCCAGAAAGTTTGCGGGGAAGGTGGAACTCAAAAGCATGTTGGTTGGTAATTGGTCCCAAGGAAATAGACACAGAATTAGTAATATAGAGAGAAATATGTGCATTTGAAGAGCCAACGACATCAATTGTTTCACCCCAGAGACGAAAAATAGAACATTCAGTAGGTTTTAGAGCCCAGCAATTGACACCAGTATCAATCAAACATGAGAGGGGCTTTCCATTGGAAACACATTTCATGCACTGACCTTTCTTATTGACAGCAATTAGAGGATTTAAAGAGCAGTTGGCTCCACTTGGGCTATCCTAAACTATGGGATATTGACTTGGTGGAGGAGGAGGGAAATGTAAGTATTCTGGTTGTTTGTGCGAACCCTAAAGTAGATTTGATATGTCATTTCCACTGCCCTGCTTGATCACAAGTAAAACATGAGAAATTACCATATGAAGAAAATTCTCACCCTGTCTGCTCTTGACTCCTTTCCAATCTCCCACCTTCATGTCCCCACTGCCCACCAGGCTCATTCTGTCTCCCCATTCCTCCCTGCCCCCCTCCCTCTGATCATTTGTTGCAAAGATTGCAACTCAGACGACATCAGTTTAAATTCCAGCAAGTACATTTGATTGAAGTTTTCACCTATGTTTTTCCTTCTCTGGGTTTGTTGTGCCTGTATTTCCTGAGATGCATAATCCTTTTTCCGTGCGGGTACGTTTTCCACTGCTTCCACCAATATGCACTTGCTTATCTCCTAATATTATGTAAACAGATTTGAGTTCTGTGATGTTGAATGTTTTTATGAGACTAACAAATGCTTCTTTGAGGTTCATGTTTTTGGCCCGGATTTCCACTATGCAAGTATATGTCAACAAACACACAGGACAGTATCCTATTTTGTGTCACATGCTATAACTTACACATCAAATGTGATTTTTCTCCCATAGCGGGCTCCATCTCTCACCACACAGCACCACATTAATGCAAGAAGGTGGCTGACTCTAATTCAGGTCAAAATTCGGCAACCTACGACCACGTGATCCAACATGTGAGAGGTACTGGGTGGGCTATTAATATTAAAACTAACCTTGGGCGGAGTTCGCGGAGTTGCACTACGCGGAACACCGCGAAGTGCAAAAAAAACTCCGTCGAACTACGCAGAGCTCCGCGAGCAGCAGAGTATAATAGAAAAATCCAGTTTGTGGTGATTGCACAGTGCCGGATGCATGTCCGCACTGTGCAATCATTGCGAACGGCACCATGCACAGCGCAAGCTTTCCTTTTCTGCCGCTCAAGTAGATTTTTACTCGAGCAGCAGCTTTCTCAACATGAACGGGCAGTTTCTCAACGTGAGCGGTCGCGAGCATACGTGACCACTCGCAATGAGAAACCTAACCCCCCAGCGTTGAGAAATCTCACTGAGATGTTGATTTTCCACGCTCGCGCTCGCCAACTTGATGTTGACGATCGCGAATGAGGAAAAATCTCGCCGGGATGTTGATTTTCCACGCTTGCGCTCGCCAACTTGATGTTGACGATCGCGAACGAGGAAAAATCTTGCCGGGAGGTTGATTTTCCTCGCTCGCGGTCGCCAACTTGACGTTGATGAACGCGAGCGAGGAAAAAAACACCACTCCGCAACGCGAAGCGAAGCAGAGTTTTTCAGATCTCCGCGTAACGCGGAGTGCAGAAAACTCCGCAAAGTCCGCGAGCCGAGCGGAGTTCACCGCCCAGGGTTAATTAAAACTCTACACTCTGCACAGTTCCTTAGAGTATTCTGGTCAACTCACACATGGATTTCAAAGAGCTCTTGTCTCAATATCATCCCCTGATGGCTTCACACACCCTTTATGGCTCAGGTTGTCCTTAAAACATTCCCTGAGTGAAAGCACAGACCGCATCCGCACAAAAAGACTCTAATGTAATCACCCAAAGAATAAATTCAGGATTCTTATCTGAATAACTACTCGGGATAAAGCAAAATGAAGACAGAGTCCAGCTGCAACCAAATTGTACTTCTGCTGAGCAGCTGCATTACACAGATAGCCTGACAGTGGGTCTTTTATGTGTTACACACTTTAACCCTCTAAGTTTGTAAGTTTATTTTAACCTCTGGATGAACACATCATCAAAATAGCCATTTGTTAAAGTCCCAATAAAATATCCATGATACAGCTCAAAATACACCTGCAATATATCACACAAAGTTTATTTAATGGGAGGGAAATTGGTTCGACTGGGCATGTTCTTTTTCTTCTTAGACAGTTCCCTATAACAATTTTCAATGTAAAGACTGACAATGCTTACACACGAGGAAGTTACATTGAACCCTAAATAACCATCATACCCTTTTCAATAATAATTAATTTTTTAAGAACTCCTTGATAACTTTAGCAATGTTTCAAACACTATGTGTAGGTTGGAGTAGTTTGCACTGGAGTTCTTTGGGTAACAATTACTTGCATTTAAGGTTGAAGTAGTTTGCACTGGAGTACATTGGGTAACAATTATTTGGATTTAAAAATGTGATGACTTACAAAAACTATAGGCAACTTTTAACTTTAAAAAAGTTGACATAGGGTGCTAAAATATGAATGCACCCAAACTGCATAATAATCACATCTGAATTTTGAAGGTTATTTGATGTACATGTCTTGTGGTCACAATGCGAGTACTAAGTAGAAGGTTACAGCAATAAATGTTTTTCAACATACATTGTGTCATTATTAGTATGGATGTTTGAGTGTGACTATCTAAGCACAAAAAGTGGGTTTCCCAAATGCCACTGCGTCCCTGAGAAATTGACTGTTTTGTTTACCAGAAAGCACTTCTCCTCCGTGAAATAGAGCAAAGTGCAGGTCTGCAGTAAACCAGACTAGGTCCTTGTGTTATAGGGTTAGGGGATCTAAACCGTTAGACTTAGTGGATGCCCCTAAGATAAATAACAGGTTTTTTGCATTCTTTGAGTGTGAGGTTGGTGTCCAGGGTGAATCCCAGTAACCTGGCAATCGGTGAAAGTTGGGGTTTGAAGCCGTCAAGGTTCATTAATTGAGCCAGGTTTTTTCTGTATCTTGTTTGTTTTTCTTGGCAAATAACAGGAATTCTGTTTTGGTTGGGTTGAGATTCAAGTAGGTGCTGGATATCCAGATCTGGATAATGCAGAAGCAGTGGTTGAGATGTTGACTGTCTGAAGCAGAGGAGTCTTTCAAGTAGAGTTGTGTATCAACAGCATATTGGTTAATTTTGCTGCTGTTATGTGAGTGGCATCAAAAAACAAACTGATGGATGGAATGCTTGAATTAATCTCAGCCTCTGGTGATCACTTTGGCTCCATCTCAATCCATAATTTTTAACCAACCATGCCACCCAAATGCAAATCAGCCATAAGGAACATTTCCAGGCCGAACTGACAGGCCAGGTACTCCCTGAAAAGGAACACAAGTAACCCAGTACTGGTTTTGTCCTTATTGGGGCTCTTCAGCCAGGCATAACTTGGTTCCAGTGGCACAGCGAGCACTGGACCCACTTCTGGGCATACAAATCACACTTAGGGCTTCAAAAAACAAAGTGATGAATCCTTTACTGACCTCTTCTAGTTGTTGCTTGAGACGTGCTTGAGACATAGGAGAAACATTGAACAGATGCTACACAGAAAGTGATTTCTATGAGTCACCAAGTAATGGCGGTAAATAGTGAGAAACCATGGTGGTCTCAAGTTGTGACGAAGGATTCATAACATCATGACTGACACATAGAGAAATATCGGAACCTCCAGACACAAGTCATGTATTTAGATCAAAGGTCTTCAATCCGTGGGGCGCGACCCCCAGGGGGGCCCTGGAGGGATGTGAAAGGGGTCGCGCTCTTCATTTGCTAAAAGGAAACGTCCCAGGTGGTTAATTCCGGTTGTTAAAATGCTTTCCCTGGAGTGTTGTTATTCAGGGTCTCTCCTGTGCTGGGAAATCGAAGCCAGGCAGACAGCTAAACACGCTTTTCTACCAGTGTGTTGCTGGCCTGAAAGAAATGCAAAGGTGCACAACGAGTTAATCTGCAAATGTAAAGGATTTGCAGATTAACTTGTTGTGCACATTTTCATTTCTTTCAGGCCAGCAGCCCACTGGCAGAAAGGTGTGTTTAGCTGTCTGCCTGACTTTGATTTCTCAGGACAGGAGAGTGCTGTTGCAGTTACTTGATCAAATCACTTGAAGCTTTTTGAGTGGTAGTGCACAGAGTTAACTAAGCTGTGAAGTGCTTTCTTTTAATAGTTGTATTTACATAGCGCTTACCATCCCTGAGAATGTGTTGAAGGGACAGTTATGTAAAAAAAATTGCATTACATCGGGTCTAGATATTAATAAAATCTAAGGGCCTCGTTTACAATGAAATGGTGTAGGGCAGCTCCGCAAGTATTTTTGCTGCGCAGCCCTATGCCAATTCAAAAGGGCAGGAATGGACTGTATTTATAAGATACAGTGCACTCCTGTCCTTTCTGCCAGTGCACAATTTGGTGCGCACCCTTGCACCATGGTACAAGGGTGTCTGCATTGTTGGCAGGATTGTTTTTGTGCAAGAAGGCATGCCTTCCTGCGCAAAAACAACCCATGGAGGCTTTTTCCTCTTTCTATGTTTGCTACACATAGAAACATAGAAAGAGGAAACAATTGAGGAGAAATAAAGATATTTCTCTTCGTTAAGCATCCCCTGGGGCAGTGTACAGTTTTGTCGCATCCTCAGGTTTACAGATCCTTGTAAATCTGGGAATGTGTCAAAACCCATAGGAAAACCCACCGCAACGCCCATGGAACATCCCCTGACGCAGTGTAAGGCAACGCATCAACTTGCCCTGCATTGCCTTACACCATATCTAGGAGGCCATAAAAAGCCACGCACAGTGACTTTGCGTGGCCTCGTAGATATGGGTCTGTACTCTGCGAAACCAGAGCGTCATAAAAAAAGTCGCACCAGCAGTGCAAGGAGCTTCTATTGTTGCTTATTGCTATATTTGGGTGTTAAACTGGTACTAATAGGGTGCAACCACAGATTGACCGTTTCTCTGGAGAACATTTATGGTTGTCCATGATAAGGAGTACCATGTTCTAGAAATTTTTGTCGGGAGGGGGTCCTTATGCCTAAACATTTTTGATGGGGGTGTCTCGGCATCAAAAAGTTTGAAGACCACTGATTTAGATTCTCTAATAACAGAACTGGTTGGGCCTGCGTTCATATGTTCAACATTGAACACTAAAGAATGTTTTTTTTAGTTTTATTGGCCTGTAAATATTAATAGGACTACATGATGCATATGTCACGCGGGCAAGGCTAAGCCGCCATTCATGGCGGTCACTGGCTAGATCGGTTATAACTGGCAGATCTAGTAACATTCACTGATCCTCTCAAAGTCCGGCCAGTGAACACTTAGTATTTAGTCAGGGGTTACAGTAACATCCCGTAAGGTAAAAACAGCCATAGCCGAGTGTGGCTGGCTAATCAGGCCACTCTACAGCTAGACTCGGGCCAGGGGAATCTCCGTATTGAACGATTCAAACTGACGTCATATCTGTTGGGAGGCGGCCGTTTAAGCTGAACCCTTTCGCGTGTGCAGCCTGCAGCCCCGAGGACGCCAGAGAGGCCCAGAGTTGATCCGTGGCTAGGGAAGATGGCAATTGGAGAGCCTGGAGTCCACACGTGACTGAAAAAGACTGTGTCTGCAGCCATTTTGTGGGGGGGGGAAGGTGGACCCAGCTGCCACTCCGCCTACCTGCTACTGTTTTCCATCATCCTGAGAGTTTGCCACTCATCTTAAAGTGGTGGACTCTCTTTAATAAGCAGACCTATTTAAAACAATTTGGAGCTGTGCACACACTTAATGGCCCTGTCAAGGGCTCTCCACAAGCCACATATTCCTAGCCAAATTACCCTGATGGGCCCCTTTGTGATTCTGGCAGAGATGCACACATGGAGGTCAGGTGATTTGAGCTGATGGTGAAATTGTCATCTTACAGGCTAATAAGGTGAGATCCTCTGTCCTAAATGAGCCTGATGGGCCCCTCCCTGATTCTGGCAGAGTGAACTGATGAGGTAACTCTCACCTCAAGCACCTTACATGTTACAATATGAAGAGCCTGCTGATTAAGTCCAGTGCCGGCGCAGATGCTGAAGCAAATATGATCAGCAGCAAGGCTCATGTTAAAAAATAACAATTGCATGTGCAGCAAGAACCTTGTTAATAAATGACAATTTCATGCGAAGGGCTGAGATCTTTTTGAGGTGGGCGCAGAATGTGGTTGAGAGCAGCATAAGGCTGAATCTGTGTATCTAAAAGTCAAGGAGAGCGCAGGGTAAGGTGGAGAGCGGCACAGAGCTGAAACTGTGTATCTAGGTGACAATTGCATGAGGAGATAGGTGGAGGGCGTCAGCGCTGAAACTGTGCATCTATAGTATTGTCATTGCTACATACCACCTTTACCACTTAGCGTTGAATTTGCATGCCTGATTCTGCATATCAATAGCACCGCCTAAGTAACATGCCGCATACAATGCATCTTTAGCAATGCGCATAAGGAAGAATTCAGGAGCAACAAGCAGACAGTGATTACTAATAGGGAATCCAGTGCTGCATATGCTTAGGGGGCCAAATGTAAATGGTAACTTTAACTGCAAGCACAGGTCCAGCAAAGTATGCCACTATTGGCATAGAAGTGGAGTATGCATAAGAAAAATACTATTGTTGAATAAAGCGTATTGCCGCTATATTGCTATAAGACCAAGCTCGCTGTAGGCCTACCGTTGGATCAAAAAAGTGTATGCAATAGGAAACCACAAAGTCTTGTAGCATTTAAATATTTAATAGTAAGTCAGCTGTTGGAAACAAAAGTCATACACTGCGTCACTTATATTAAAAGCTGATATCACTGACATAATTACGAAGAGTAGATTACGAAGGGCACAACAGCTGAATCCAAACACCATGGTGACAATCAAAGCACAGAGAGGCCAATCCCGGCCGCCGTCGCCAATGCTGCACTCACCAGACCATTGTAACCAAGGGTCTGTGCAAACCAGCTAACTCAAGATTCTACTGATAAGTTTGATGTCATACTACAACCTATAGAGACTTTGCATGCCTTGGCTGAGTTGCGTATTGGAGAGATCCATTCAGACGTTTGCCTCCTTCATGAAGGCCAAAGGAAACTAGCCTGCAGGGTCACAGAAACTGAATGTAACATCTCAAACATAGCACCGCAGTTAGAAGACCAAGTCAAAATCACTCATGACCTGCAGGACAGAATGCAACAACTGGAGTTCCGGGCAGAGGATGCCGAAGGTAGAGCCCGTAGAAATAACATCCAGGTGGTGGGCATGCAGGAGGGTTTGAAGGGATCCCGTAGCATGATTGACTTTTTGATAGAATAGGTGAAAACTTTTACACCAGCAAAGACCCTTTCCCCTCATTTTTCAATGGAAAGGGCGCACAGAGTACCTGCATGTGGGCCCCGATTAAGTGCACCTCTGCGTCCAATCGGCGCAAAGCTGCTTCATTATAAGGACAGGGATGCAATTCTACAAGTGGCCAGACATGCTGCTCCCCTGAAATACGAGAACAGTCATGTTTCTATTTTCCCTGATTACACCGTCTTGAACTAACAGTAGCGCACTACTTTTCTAACAGTGAAACAACATCTTCAAAAACTAAATGTTCAATACTCTTTAATGGTCCCTGCAAAGCTGCAAATTGTACATGAACAACGTAGTCACTTTTTTGGGATCCAGAATCAGCCTGGGAATGGGTGGAAACCCACTATGAGGGAACCTGCCTTCACCAGAAGATTAGTAGTCAGCGAAGGGGCCAAGGAAAAGGCAGTTGCAAAAAAGCTAGGGATACTACCAAATTACCATACCCAAATGAGTTGCGACAGAGCCAAAAATATGCCATAGAGGCTGCTTATGCTTTGCGTCGTCCCTCACCATTAGACCGCACGGACACAAGTTGTGATGACGAGATAACCTCTGAGGGTTCGAGTCATGGGGGACTTTTGATTACCTCTATTGTCACGCCACAAACAGCGGAGGACTTGCTATAATACTCCAATTCCCAAGATTCATGGGCCTACAGAATTTACCCTGTTGAGTATAATGTACTATATTAACTTATGCACATGTAGCATAATATAGTTTGCAGATCTGCTGGTCACCACCCCTTCTTCGAGTTTCATCACTACACAGTGAATTGTCACTTCCCCCCATTTTGAGTGTAAGCTTTTAGTAAACATGTTTGGGTGTGCAGGTTTTTGTCTGCAGGCTCTGGTTTTTGTTAGATTATTATTGGTTATACCCCATTCTTATTCCCTATAAGCACAAGCAATACAGAATTACACACATGAACAAATACAGGGGGAGCTGATGGGACAGACGGTGGGGCAGGGGGATGTTTACCCGACTAGCAAAGGCAACATGGATCATCACCGTAGCACTAGATTCCTGACTCTGAATGTTGGGGGACTGCACTCGGCACAGCATTGTCATTCCATATACACATACATTAAACGACATCAGGTGTATATCTGTTTCTTGCAAAAGACCCATCTCATTGACTTTGAACCACAGCGGCTGAGTAGGCGCTGGCGGTGCCAGATTTATGGTACAATATACTCCCCTTATGCGCAGGGAGCCTTACTATGTATCCGTCCAGGTACACCATTTCAATGTCTCTGAGCGGAGATTGATAGGGAAGGTAGATATAAGTTTGCAGAAGACCGACTAGACAGTCAATCAGTTGTTTTAGGATGTATACATGCCCTAAACTCTGAACAAGGGGGCTTTTGTACTACATTGTCCGGGGTCCTAGTGCAATGGGTGGGTATCCTGTGGATAATGGGGGGGAACTATGATAGCGTCGTAGATCTCTCCCTTGATCGCTCACACCCTCCGCTTCTCAGTGCCCCAGCCCGTCAGCATTCATGGCAGTTACCCCTCTTAGATGCATAGAGAACTCATAAAAGTCGTCTTCATTCTCATTACTTGTCTGCACATAACCTCTACTTCCCACTAGGCCGTGTTTCTCTGCTCCCCAGAGCTTATCCCGCGGTTGGCATTTTCCAATTATCTAGGGTGAGAGATCTCTGACCACGTGGCCCATTTTATAGACATCAGATGGGGTGTGCCACATCCCCCGGTTCCTACATAGTGACTCTCAAAAGGTACATTAGAAGATGCGACCTTCCATGAGGCTCAGCGCACATATATTATCAACTACTTCACAGATAATCAAGCTACTGCAACTACCCGGGCTGTAAAATGGGACTCCTTTAAGGTGGTAACCAGGGGCTTCTTTATGCAGAATATAGCTCGGTTTGCAGAGAGTTGAGTTGAAAGCCGCAGAGGAGAAGGTTGTGAGCATGGACAATTGCCATCCCCCAGATGAGGCAATCCATTGCGCTTTGACTGACACTAAAGCACGTTACGCAGCACTGACAGAACAGGTCATAATACAGAATACACTACTTTAATTCATGCAACAGGAGATAAACCTGGGCGCATCCTTGCTTGCTTGGTTCGCCAAGAGGTACTAAGTCCACTAATCCCAGACATTAAACAGGATGGGGGCCCAGCTCTGCATGCATGCTCAGGTGGGCATATTGTTAGCATTTAGCAGCTACTATAATGTGTTATATCGAACTTTACCTTCGTCTCCTGCGGTGGCCATCCAATAATTTTTAGTTGGCTTATCTCTACCATCCATCATTCCTATTGTACGTGAGGAGCTTCATGAATTGATCACTATGGAGGAAGTGAAGAGTGCAATTCATAATCTGGCCAGAAATAAGACCCCTGGCTTGGACAGATTACCGTTAGAATACTGTGATCGATTTGACACCCTTCTAGCCCCCAAATTAGTTGAAATTTATAATGAGGCGCTTACCACAGGCTCGCTTGCTAATTCTTTACAAGAGTCCCTTTGATGCCCCTGCTCAAACTGGATAAAGATCCCACTCAGCTCGCTTCATACAGGACAGTAGCTATAATAGGTGCAGATTATAAAATCCTCAGTAAAGTACTAGCAGAGCGTTATGTGCAATTTCTTAGCCTACACTAAATATTGTATACAAACCCGACTTCACGAGTGCGTGTAGGGAAGTTAATCTCAAACTCATTTTCTGTACACCGCAGGGGTGTCTTCTTTCTCCTATCCTGTTTACTCTTGAGACTATGATTAGGGGGACGATGTTGTGGCATCCCTCTGGAAGATGTGGTACATGTAGTGTCCCTATACGTGGATGATGTATTATTATATCTCTG
The DNA here is from genome assembly GCA_963921515.1 of Calotriton arnoldi. Lineage (NCBI taxonomy): Eukaryota > Metazoa > Chordata > Amphibia > Caudata > Salamandridae > Calotriton > Calotriton arnoldi. Next base: position 527,153 of record CAWUFW010010822.1, on the reverse strand, counting down.
TGGTGCATCATGCGATGTGGGCCCTACTGCAGTGGCTTTCTGAGATTTTGAGCAGGTTGCGGAGTTACAAATGAACTGGGGGAAATCTTGTATTTTCCTGTTTAGTCGCAAAGCTTCACCACAGGTAGCCCGACTGGGTGGCGATGCACTGACTTGGTCGAGCACAGCGGTTAGATATCTTGGGGTCTGTCTTTATAACTCTCAGAAGGACCTATTTGAGGGTAATCTTCAACAGACAGTACAGCCCTCAAATCACAAATGCTGTTTTGGTAGTGATTACCACTAGCTTTAGAGGAGAGAGTCACTCTTTCTAAAATGATCACCCTCCCTCGTTATACTACTTTGTCAATCTTCCAATATTTATGAAATGTTGATTCTTCGTGAATCTGGATCGGGTGCTAGGGTTCAACTCTGGGATAACGGGAGACGTAGAGTAGCCTTTAATTAGTTTCACTTGCCTGTGAGAAATGGAGGCTTAAGGGGGCCGTCTTTTGAGGCATATTATCTTGCTGCACAACTCCAATGGGTAGCCAGATCGTTATCAGGGAACAATCTTTATGAAACTATCACAGGGGAAGGACCCCTCCCTTTGTATAGAATACAACAATTTCTACACCCCGCAGTGAAACTACACCATTTGTGGACACTCCTTGTCTGGTTGGCTAAGACATGTGTTGCAGCTCACAAAACACATTCTTCCCTATTCACCGGCTACACCTCTCCAAGGTTTGCCTGGCCCTTTGGGACACTTTACCCCTGACCAGTTGGCTAGCTGGCATGAGCAGTCTATCAACACGGTTGGGAACTTGTTACAAGACACAAATTTACTGTAGTTTGACCAGATATATCAGGATTATAACATTCAGACGGTTCAGTATCTTTTACATATACAGTTGGTGGGAGCCCTCAGATTACTGTGGGGTGGGATTGAGGTACAGCCTGTACCCATGCAGTAATGCATATGATGCACACCATGGGAGAAGGATGGCACCTTATTACTTGGTTTTATAAAGCGATTAGGGAGCATACCAGGGTCCCACTAGCTTGTCTCTGCCGTGAATGGGGGGAAGATTTAAGTCGGCCCTTGCATGACTTGGAATGGGTGCAGGCACTTTAATCTCCTCGTATCAACTCCAAAAATGAAAGATTTCAAAACATACAATATATGATACTTCATAGGGTATACCTTACTCCATCACAGTTGAACTGCATGTATGCAGCCGCCAACCTCTGTTGCCCCAGATGTCAAGCGTATTCTGTAGATTTTCAGCACATGCTTTGGTTTTGCCTAGAGTATCTGGATACCGGCATTCTATACACACTGTGCTGGCTACTATTACAGAGCTCACAACAATCACATCTTGGGAAGCAACAACATTGGGCATATTTTCCAAGAGAAAGAGTCATAAGGTGAGGGTACGCTTTCTGAATCTAGCCCTTCTTTTAGGAAAGTGCCTACTGACCATGCATTGTCGGGCGCAACGGATGCCGAGCTTCGCCCAGTGGCGTAGGGCTCTGCACCGCTGGAGTGACACACTGGAGTGTCACACAGAGTACTGCGCTGCACTGGGAGGAGGTTCGTAGAATCCGGGAAGATTTGCATCAACACTATGTTGTTGCAAATCAAAGAACTCATGGCTGTGGAGCCACCTGTATCTACTGCATCTTAGGGGCTCTCCTGGCAAAATCACTCTTTCACCCCATTGACTCATCTCATTGACCTGGTAAAGTCACTCCTTCACCCCGTTGTTTCATCTCATTGATCTTCCAGGTGGGTGTTATTTATGGAGATGGGTGACAAATATAGTATGTGGAGACAATTACTCTTCCAGATGGGTGACGCTCTTGTCGTGCCGGGACTTTTCCCACTTCCTGACCATTGTTCTTCCTGTTGGGTGTTGAGAAGCTCAGTATGTGTCAAAGCTTAGTATGTATTTGGATTCACTCCCTGCTGAATAATCCCCCCCGACCATTCACCTGCCTCTTATTTTGTGCTATATGCTTGTGCACTCCTCTTTGTTTCTCCTTTTTCAAGCTGTAATTCCCTATCATTATAAACCTGTTGTCTAAAATATATGGGAGACTGAAAGCTTGAGGATATTTGAGTCTCTCATACAGTACAAGTGATAAGAAGGGATTGCAACTATACACCTATCAACTTATTTACCATTTGTAATATACTTGCTTTGCATTTGTATAACAAAAATTGCTAAATGTTCACTTTGGAGTGATGCTTTATTTTGAACAGATTTACAGTGTAAAACAGTTAATGATGTATTGAAAAACCCAATAATGATTTGAAATATGATGCATGTCACCATGATGGCTAACAGTGCCTGAAATCAACTGGGGTTGTAAAACTAATGATCCAAAAGGCTACATCAAGTAAATTAATATATAAATGAATTATACATGACACTATTTTGTTTGTTAACATACAATAGAATTAAATAAATAACGGCAACTAGATTGAGAGATAACATTACGTTTATCAACAAGGAAGAGGAAATTCTTTTTAACGATCAGTGAAACATGAGAAAGCCAGCAGGTTTGCTCGCAGGGAGGCTGTTAATTAGTCTGCTGTGTATGGCCATTGACAGCAGCGGTCATTTCATTTCAGAATTATGACTGGGTGGCTGAGTAGCCAGCTTCCTCTCTTCAGGGAACTTCAGGCACACCACTTTGAGATCAGCAACTGGATGTAACAAAATCTTTTTGCAGTTCAATAGTCAAATATCTAAAAACAAACCTGAAAGTGATGGACTTGGTAACCCTAAATTGATAAGGAAACCCAGAGCTTTTATTATTTTATCCTGCCTTTGCTATCCTACCTTTGCTAGCGCAAATGCTGCAACCCGCTACAGAAGTGAAAACGGAAACACTTGAAGACAGGGTGGGTGAAAATCTTAATATGAACTTGAAAGTTAGCAAGAGTATTTTTTTTTTTTAGAAGTGAAGTGGTTGGAACATTAATCAACTCCAAGTAGAAACTGAAGATCCTTGGACTGGACTACGGCAACACGGTCTACGCTGGTGTCACCCAGAAACAGCTCAGGAAACTACAGAATGTCCAAACTCCTGCAGCCAGACTTGTCTTTGACATTCCCCACCGCAACCACATGACACAACACCTCCAACAACTCCACTGGCTCCCAATCAACAAGAGAATCACCTTCAAGCTCCTCACACATACCTACAAAGCTCTCCATGACGCAGGATCAGAATATCTGAACCACCGCCTCGCCTATCACACACCCACCAGACAACTCCGCTCTGCCCAGCTCGCCCTGGCCTCCGACCCATGGATCCTCAAGACCAGAACCGGAGAAAGATACTTCTCCTACCTCACCACCAAGATCTGGCACACCCTGCCCCTACACCTCAGACAATACGTGTCATTGACACAGTTCAGGAAGGACCTTATGACCTGGCTCTGACTGAACCTCCACACCCAGACGAATCAGCAGCTCCCCCCTCCAGCGTCTTCAGGCCCTCACGGGTGAGTAGCCGTGTTCTACAAACCTCTGATTGATTGATGGCCTAAAATACTGCTTTGTCCAGAACTCTACCTCTTGTCTCAGTGGTGGGGGGGAGATCACTCTTCCGTAAGGTAAAAGCTTGGAATTCTGCCCCTGCTGTGTCACGGCTTGACCCATCTCTCAGGAGATGTAAAGTTGCTTTTAAGATGATGCTGCTTTCATGATCTTCTTCTCTCAATGAGTTCTCCAATGTAGACTTGATGTGTGCCTAGAGATGCTATGGGGTAAAGTGTGGTACATAGGTACTCAACCCAACTTAACAAGTACTATTTTTAAAATGTTTTAACATCTAATGATCACAGTTTGGCAACTTCGGAAACATGCAGATGCAACTTTCAGCTCTACATCTAGGTGTAACTTGATCTGAGCCTTTTTGTGTTAAATACTGACGCAAAATGAGCTAATCAAACAGAGACTATCTTGTTTCATGGTTAGACACACACCAGTAAAAAGTGTCATGTGGAATTCAGGAACAACGATAAGTGCAGCTGGAGGCAATATTCTTAGAAACACTCTGAAACACATTGAGCCAAGATGGCAGAGGGTAAAGTCCTGACTCTTAGGGAAACACAGATTATGTAGATTAATTCAAAATCGGTGACATTTGTGATGAGACACCTGACTACCAAAAGGCAGATTTAGGAGGCATTTGGAAACTGATTAATGTTGACAGCTGTTTGTGCCCCTCTGTCCTTTTTAGAGTGGGCCTTTAAGCACCATGTGAGACTTTTTTCCTATCTGTGTGCCGGATGAACAGCTGTGAGATCTCAGGAAGGAAAAACTAAACAATGTCCCTCAAGTGTTGGATATCATAATCCTAGTGCATGAGGGGCATACATATTTGTCATTGTTGGAACTGGCACCTGGAGTTTGGCACCAGCCCTGGTTGCCTCATATCTCTGCTTCTACTATTGTGTGTATCCATATTGGTTCCTAAAAAGGACGAGACATGCCTTAGCAGATTCAGGGGCATATTTACAAGGGTTTATCGCCGCCAAAACATCACTTTTTTCGACGTTCTGGTGGCGATAACCCCTTTCCCTTATTAAAAAGGGGACGTTAAGCCATTTAACGTGGCTTAACGCCACCTTCTAAATAATGCCCCTTTCATGCAGCACTTAGCGTGAAAGGGGCGGGCAATGGGTGTTGCAGTGGGCGTTCCGCTGCAACACAAGCTGCTTTTTGACAACGCCCCTATTTACAAGGCTGTAAATATGGGGCAGCGCCAGAAATAAGACCAGGAAAAACCTGGTCTTAAACTGACGCAATGAGGAGAAATGCCTTTATTTCTCCTCGTTTTTTGCTGTTTCTATGTGTGCTGAATTCTGCAGCACACATAGAAAGAGCAAATCACCATTAGTCATTGTTCATGTGCATGAAGGTGTCCCTTCCTGCACATGAACAATCATTCCCTGTAACACAGGCACCCTTGCACTATGGTGCAAGGGCGCCTGCATTGGCTCTAGGCAGCTAAATTTAGCGCCAGCACTAGGGAAAATGCAGGGGTACGCCGTATTATTGTAAATACAGTGCATCCCTGCATTTTCAGATTGTCGGAGCGCAGTGTTACCAGTTGTGGAGTAACACCACGCTCCGCCATTCTGCTGTAAATATGCCCTTCAGTATTCTATAATTTAGCTGTACAGCAGTTTTGTATGCAAACAAAAACTATATTTGTAGATATCGCAATCAGCATTCTTTTCAATCACAAATGAATGGAAGTTCCACATCATACCAGACAGTTTGAGATTAACATAGAAGTAGGTACCTAATGTGAGAGATGAGGGTTAAATCAACCTGTTTGCAGCAATTTACAAATATCACCTTCATGCAGAAGGGGTGTAGCTACCATTGGTGCATCAGGTGCAGTGGCACCGGAGCTCAGAGCCCTTAGGGCCCATTTATCTGTGATAATTGCTGTGTTTTGCTACCCACACAGCAGGCAAAGGGAACATTTTATTTGTTTTGCACCAGGATCCATGGAATTTTTGCCACGCTACTGCAATACATAAAACATACATTTTAGCAACATGTCAAAGTATGATTGATTCAGGGCTGTCTATTGTGCACATTTTACATTGGTCAAAATATAGGGCCCAATTTATATGCTGGCAGTAAGGATGCTCCGTCGCAATGGCAACAGAGTATCCTTACCGCCAATATAATGGTCTGTCTGCCTAATTTTGAAGTGGGCAGAACTTTGGTGTAACTACAGTGGTTGACCTCTTTGCCCACCCACCTAATTTAGATGGGCAGACATAGAGGTCAATTTCCACTGCCTATCATCACCAGGAGAGCTCTCATGGCGAAGGGAGCATGTTCTTTTCTATTTCTATTTCTATTCTGGGGTATTTTCCAATGTCTGCCTGTTCCTGTACCAATGTAAATTTGAACAGTGTTTCATTGACTGCCTCTTTGGATGTTTTTAAGTAAAGATAAAGACGAAACTGAGCCTTAAGGTGGAGAACTTGACATGGTAACGCTGAATTCCCAACATTACTCTCCAAGTCCAGATGCTCAAATTGCAATGACCTTCAAAAGGTACAATAATACCTTACAGTATCAGCAATACTGCGCACAGTATTACCACAATTTTTGCTTTGGCCACTTTTAATGACAGCCTTAGCGATATGTTCATGACAAAGGTAAGCATTCTGCATTGTCATTTATTTCCCTTGCGGCAGAAATACCGAGCAGTTTAAAGTCAGTTCCACTATGTAGGTTCTTAGTGATCTCCTGGCTGGACTTGATGCTGATGTCCACCAGCGCTGATCCAGCAGTGGCCCGCTTTGCTTTACCAGCGGACCAGGGGCCCAATGTAAGGTAGCTGCAGTCCCTTTCACAATTATATGAGCTACGCCTCCACCCCTCAAGTGGTGCTGATGCATATTGAGGTTATTAAAGAAGCTATAGCAGCCCTTCCGTAACAGCGTAAATACACTGCGGCGCATTTGCTCCCATGCGCCTATGCATATCTCCACTGTACTCTTTTTAGAAAAAAGTCCTTTTTATGGAACAAATATGATTTAGCATCTGCACTGATGACATATCAGCCATGGACAAACACGAAAACTTGATTATTCAAGGGAAAATTATTGCCTGTGATGGAATCCTCGACACCAGGACATCAAGGTACAGCAATTCATGTATGTATGTATGTATGTTTAGTTATTCCTAAAGCGCGAGCACTGTGGAAGGAAGTAGATACCACGTAAGAGGTCAGCCTACCCGAGGTAGTGTTCCTTGAAGAGGTGAGTTTTCAGTTTCTTCTTGAATTTGTTGGTGCCGGTCTGATTCCGCAGCAGATGTTGTTCCAGATCCTGGGAGAATTGGTTGAGAATACTTGCTTTCTTGTTTTCTCCTTCCTGCTGCATTTAGTCTCTGATGAATCAGTCTCTAATCTGGTGACAGAGGGCAATGCCATACTAATTGCAATATAGAAGTGATAAAGTACCCCCTGCTGTACATTATAAGGAGTTTGCAAGTTTCCAAGGAGTTCCATAACCATATATCGGAACGAGGCCGAAAGCTGAGTTTCTTTATAAGGATATGGAACCCTGAGGGGACTTGCAATATCCTTATCATACACGTCAGGGGGTACGTTATCCCATATAATAAATGGTCACACCATCACCTTTCCCACAAACCACTTAAAACATTGGTGCGTAGGTCTTTCATATGAAAGAACAAGCATGTTTGCAAACATGAAGAATACAAATAAAACCTCTAGTACAAAATAAAACACAGCAAAAACCTGCTAGTTATTTTTGCTAACAGATATTATAAACAGTTCAATACAAGTCAGTTGAAAAACAAAAGCGGCACTAGCTCAGAATGAGTGGAAACATGCAGAAAGATTCTAGCTTTTTTCAAAAGAGTGCAAAAATAAACATGTTCGCATTGCTTGTCATTGTAAGCTAAAAAAAATATAGGAGAAGAAAGAAAACCAACCTTCTGTTCTATTATGCTCCCTGACCTGCCGTTCACCTCAGCAGCTGATTCTGACAACAGGCATTGTGAAGTCAGAACTCGACTAAATAACCTATTACAGTGGAGTTCGGACTTCTTTTCTTTATAATCTGCAACTGGGTAATCATGATTATATAAAGAATTTGGGGGCATATTAGCAAGGGCGTTATCGCCGCTTTTTTCGCCGCTTTAGCAGCACTTTTTGCCGCTAAAGCGGCGATATTTCTATCGCCCTATTAGCAAGCTGTCGCTAACAGCTGTTAGCGACAGCTTTATGGTGAAAGCGGCCGTTTTGGGTCCGCTTTGCATGTTAGCGATATTTATCGCTAATGACATGCAAAGTAGGCGTTCCCAACTAAAAGCGACTGCAAACAGTCGCAAACACAACTTCCCCCTATTAGCAATGTTCGCGAAGCGATAAAAAAAGTCGCGCTAACCGCGATTATCGCTGGAATTTAACACCTGATAAAAACTTGACTTAACCATCTTGTCAATGGGAGGTGGATTGTAAGGTTAAGTCCTCACCTGCCTATTAGCGAGCTTTTCGTTAGCGCAGTGAATTTATCGCTGGATTTCTCGCGCTATTGCTGGGTTTCGCCGCTATCGCTGGGTTTTTTATCGCCTTGGAGATAAGCGTTGATAATAACGCGTTATCTCTACAATGAAATCCAGCGATAGCCGGCGATAAAAAAAACAGCGCTAAGCGCGCTTTGCGATAATTATCGCAAATCCTTGGTAATATGCCCCTTAGAGACAGGAGGTTATACAGTGATTACAGAATCCCATGTATTATAGCACTTTAAAATATCTGTTCTAGAAGAATGTGATAACTGCTTGTAAAAAGGCCATGTTCTGTATATATAAATAATAATATTAATCTATGTCATTGCTTCCTATTTTGCATGCTCACTTATGCTTGTCACTTTTTCCTCCTCACAACTCAGTACTGTCTGCTGTTACCAGTGATATCCAAGTTGTTGTATGACCTTGAGATAAACTTTAATTCTCTTTCATTTGGAAAAGTACTTTACTCAGGGAATTCATTTCTATAGTGGAATAGTAATTCGCTTTACCAATGATTTAAAATGCTGGCATGCTGCCCTCAAATATGTAACTCAGTCAAAGCATGTCCTTTGAGCTTTCCAATACAGAGCTGATCGCAGGCTGCCTAATAAGATGCACAGCAACATTTTCTTTGAAATTTCTAAGAAAATGAACAGAATGCACAAAAGTGTTGCTGAATTCTATGTCAATTTTATTGAAACTAAAATGCACCTAAAATAAAGCTGTATAAATGAATCACTGTTTCACCATCTGCCTTTCAACTATCTAGCACAGTAGTTCTTAACCTTTGGTCTGAGAACCCCTATTGTATTACATTTTTGGATGCATCTGCGTTGCTCTGTATCACTGATGAGGCTCTGAAGAGCTTTGCAGGCGGGTAGCACATATTAGCCTTGTCCAACTATCCATACTCCAAATGAAATTTCAGTGAATTTTTATGCTTGTTGAGATGAATATGCTTCTGAACATGCTTGGATAATCTTCAGGTACGAGCACACTAACGCCTTCGGGTTCGGATGTATATAAAATGTATCCAGTAAGAGTGACTGCTTTGTAAACAAATCCCAGCTGTTGCATGCACTGCAGCTAGCAGGGCTCCAGCATAGATTTCAAAATGGAGGATTTCACTCCCTGTTTATGGACGTTTCCTCTAGCATCAGAGGTTTTTGGTTCTCTCTACAGAGATCTCTGCGCAGCCTCTTTTCACAAGTTCACATCCTAGCAGGTCTGCCTTTCATCATTTCAAGGTTAATGAGATGAGTACTATTGGGTTAGGTTGTAGGGCCATCTGTTATTATGATACCTAGAAGCAGGGGCCTTTCTTCGGTTTGCATTCTCCCACTCAATTGACCCACTTTATCCACTGATGAACTCATTCTGACTCACTCTCCTCATAATAATGCGTCCATCACTCTGTGTGTATCCCGTCCCTTTGTGTTACATCTGTTTTGACTTATGTCCCTTGTAAAGAGGTGGACAAGGAGCTTAGGACAAATCCTAAAATGAAGAGAATGACCTTTTATATATAACCCCAGCCGGCTGCATGTCAGTGGACTAAGTGGCAACGCTAGGAACAGTTCAAACACTCTAAAGTCAGCATTGTAATAATGTGTTGGTTTACACACATAGGGGCATATTAGCAAGGGCCTTATCGCCGCTTTAGTGGCACTTTTTGCCGCTAAAGCGGCGATATTTCTATCGCCCTATTAGCAAGCTTAATGGCGAAAGCGACCGTTTTGGTGCCGCTTAGCATGTCAGCGATATATATCGCAAATGACATGCAAAGTAGGCGTTCCCAACTAAAAGAGACTGAAAACAGTCGCAAACACAACATCCCCCTATTAGCAATGCCCGCGAAGCGATAAAATGTTTTGCGCTAACCGCGATTATCGCTGGAATCTAACACCTGCTAAAAACCTGACTTAACCATTCTAGTCAATGGGAGGTAGATTGTAAGGTTAAGTCCTCACCTGCCTATTAGCAAGCTTTTCATTAGCGCGTTGAATTTATCGCTGGATTTCTCGCGCTATTGCTGGGTTTTGCCGCTATCGCTGGATTTTTTATCGCCTTGGAGATAAGCGTTGATAATAACGCGTCAACTCCGCGATGAAATCCAGCGATAGCCGGCGATAAAAAAAACACGCACTTCCTTGGTAATATCCCCCATAGCTCCATGCCAATAATTCACCGAAAGAACCTATTTTACATAACAAAGAATTTACATCACTTCTCCTTCCTTTTAAAGTATAACTGTACATAAATCACACAAGAGATTCATAAATTACAAAAATATTGCAAATACACCAGAACATCATGAAAATGACATGACACACAGAACAGTTGCCGGAACTACATGACACGTGCATAGCTGTAAAAAGAACTAAAAAGCAATCGACACTCATCATCCACATTCAACTTGAGTGAACTATGACCAAGGTGACCACAACCAATAAGTGTTTTTATTTTATCCATATTTCCTAGCAGCTGTTTCTTCTCGAGGGCGGGGGGGCGTCATTCACCCCCATCCGCCCCCCCCCCTGCAAGCCACACAGGTAAAAATTAAATGGCAAAGAAAAGAATTCATTGCCATTTTATTTTTATCAATGCAGTGCGCACTGCGGCAGCACCAGCCCCGAGCCCAGAGACATGCTGGGCGTGTCCTCTGCTGATTGGCAGAAGAGGAGGACTGAAGCAGGGCTGACTGGATGCTCCAAAGTGCTCATGCCACTTTGGCCGGATGTTTTGCACCGGCTAAAGTGACATGTGCACTTTCAAGCTCTCCACCCAGCTGTCTTAAGACAGCTGGGTGGAGACTAAGCACAGGCCTCTAGAGCCTGAAGGAGCATCCAGCCAGTCCACTCTATCCAATCCAAGTGCTTCTCTCATGCTGGTTAAAAGCATGAGAGCAGCATCTGGAATGGTTAGAGGAGCTCTTCATGCACCGGAAAAGTAGAAGAACACCGAGGAGGACGCGCAGCCCATAGGTGTTAGAAGGTGGTTCTGACCATCTTAGCCGCCTGGATTTTTCGCTTTTTGAACACCTAGGGGCAGATTTACAATAACTGGCGCATCCCTGCAGATCAGCAGGGATGCACCAGTTATTTTGCGTGTCGTTAGGAACCCCTTGCGCCACCATGGATGCGCCGCATTTACATTGCGATGCACCGTGGCGCAAGGAGAGACAGATGCGTGACGCATCTGTCAGCGTATAGGTGACGCAGTGCTGGAGTCGTGTCACAAGCGCGACGCAACTCCAGCACTGCTCAGGGGCATCCTATACTTGCAATGCTGCATCACTCCTTACGCCTGCTAGAAGCAGGCATAAGGTTTTGACGCAGCAGGGACGTAAAAGTGACTCAGTGAAATCTTGTAGATTTCACTGCGTCACTTTTACGGGGCTTCCTTGCGACGGAACGCCCACCCTGCATACATTATACCTGATGCAGGTATAATGTAGCGCAGGGCTTTACAACGTGACGCATCTCACTAGATGCGTCACGTTGTAAATCTGTCGCATAGTGGCGCATTGTTTACGACGCCGCTGCGTCTGACGCAACGGTGTCGTAAAGATGTCGCAAGGGGCTTGTAAATCTGAACCCTAATTGTTGAGCGTCTACTGTGGGAGAGCCTCATAAGTTGGGACTCACCCATAGTGGACTCATGATGAAAGAGACTGCATGTGGATTTTACCGGTGTCCCCCTGGTGAGAGTAGGCCACTGCGCTGCAGCCGGAGTATGGGGCACCGGGCTGGTTACATGCAGACACATGTGTACATGCGTGTGCACACGTGTAGGGGCTGCGCGGGGGAGATTCCTGGCGTGCGCAGCCCAGGAGCAGGTACAGATATAATGGTGTGACAGGAATTATGCAGAGCTGGGTGGTGACATGGAATAGCCTTTATACAATGGGAAAAACATGTCAGGGAAAGTCAGTGTGCTTTACTGTTTTCACTGAAAGACCACTCCATTATTCTCCTATGAGGATGGGGATCACATGGGATAGTTTCACTTCCCTAGGGCCTACAAATTCCAGACACGCACTAAAGTCCACTGTAACTTAGGTGAGAAGAAGTATTCTGTTGAGTCCAAAGTCATATCTGTACTGCTTTTGGGTCATCCAGAAATGTCATATTCCTCTGAGTCAGCTCATAACCAGAGCCTGGCTGGGTGTGACCCTGCCAGGATGGATTAATGACCTTCCCCCCAAACTGACTCATCAGAGGCCTAGCCCTTCACGGCAAGCATTCCAAGGGCGAAGGTCTCCTCTCCAAGAGAGAGAAGGTGGGTGGAGCTACAGGTTATCCATCAGCAGCTGTCACTTGGTGCCAGGCACCAAGCTGCTCTGGAGAGAAGGCAGCAAGGGGGGAAGGGGCTTTTCAGAGACCATGTGGCATGAGACTCCTGGGCGACGCCATTTTGAACTATCCCAGAGACCTGGGCAGGAAGGAGGGAGCAGGGGCAGAGAGGTGATGTGTCGCTGCCTGATAGGGCAGGCAGAGCCTTCCTGTCAGCCCGCTCCAACTTCTGTTAAAAGGTCTTGCACAGGAAGAGGAGCTCTCTTTGGGGTGTGGTTTGCTGAGGAAGACTGGTGCTGGAGACTGGCGACATGGGCAGTTGGAAGGAAGAACCTCCTGACTGTCCCAGGCCTCTGAATTGCGCCAGGAGGGGAGTCCATGACCAGGGAGCCGAAGCCTGGGCCTCTGCGCAAGGAGAAGAGAGGCCCAGGATGAGAGCCAGGTGAAAGGCTGGCGCAGGGAGCCAGTGAAGACAGCTCCCTGCTGAGTTCACCCTCCTTGAGACCAGGAGGGTGAAAGAAAGTGCTCCCAGTGGCTGGGGCGCGCCACCAGGAGCAAGAAGAGGCCAAAATGGAGCAAATCGGCTACCTGGGGGCCGAGATACGCCCCCCAGAAGGTAGGCGACCTTTGACCTCAGAGAGGACCGACGATGAAGCGTGTGGGGCTCCGCCGCCGGTCCAAGATGTGCCCCCGGGGTGGGTCAGGTCCCGGGGGCTGCCCCACAAGAAGACGAAGTCGCGGAGCGCCCTCGCGCTCCCCGTGAAATTATCCCAAGGGGGGTGCCAGGAGCCCACCCTGGCCACTGGAGGAGGGGGAGCGCCGTCGCGCCCCCCTCGGAGAGATCTCTGGGGCCCGGGATCCCCAACTCCGGACCCCGGTGTCTGCGGCGAGGAGGAGGGGCAGGGCCATCGCACTGCCCCCCCGGTGGATGAAGACAAGCCGGGGAGCGCCGTCGGTCTCCCAGCGAAGATTGCCAGGGGGCCCAGGATCCCAACTCCAGGCCCCGACGCCATGAAGCCAATTCGGGGAGCGCCGTCGTGCTCCCCGTGAAGATTGCCTTGGGGGCCCAGGACCCCAACTCCGAGCCCCGGCGTGGTGGCGGAGGCGGGGGGAGTGCCGTTGCACTCCCCCACAGCAGCGGGAAGGTGGGAGGAGTGCCGTTGCACTCCCCCAAGGACTCGCTGGACAGGAGGCAGCCTCGTGTCTACCCGCAGGAGCGGGCAGACCAGAACAGAGGTGCCGGCTCCCGTGGCAGCACGTGAGGGTGCTGGCCAGATGGGGAGCCGGCGGGGGCAGCCGGGGGTGGGCTCCCCAGGCTGCCCTCCAACGATCCTGCCATGTGGGGTGCCCGGGTGGGACCGGGCCCGTGCGAAGAGAAGAGCGGCCGGGGGTGGGCTCCCGAGCCGCGTACAATGTACCTGGGCACAGGAGGGGTCCGGGTTGGACAGGGCCCCCCTACGAGGGGCTAATGCGGCACAGGGCCACCATCACGGGCAGCGCGGCTCTCCCCGGAGCAGCGGGAGAGCTGCTCATCAAAAATGCACACGATGGGGGAAGAGCGCCCCATAATGCCTTGCAGGCCCTGACCCTGCCTGCAAGGGAAAGCAGCTTTCTCTCGACTTGTGGTGGCCCCAGGAAGATGGGGTCACTGCGACATGTGTGCCAAGGTGCAGGGGGAGCTGCAGGAGCAGCGCAGTCTCCCCCAGTACGAAGAGGTAAAGTCCCCTCCTATGTCTCTGGGGACTCTATAGAAATAACCCCTCAAGGGCTCAACCAGCAGTCAACAGCATCCTGGGGCTGGAACTTTTGTTCTACAGCTGGGGGTGCATTAGGGACTGCACCAAGGTATGAAGGGCTGAGCTGGGGATGTCTGGAGAAGGGCATCCCTTGGAGGTGAAGAGGTGTAATTGCACGAGAAGTGCATTTGCCAATGTTACTTCTTTTGAGTGACTGGAAGTCACATGTGTATTGTGAAGTCATAAGCAACGTGGGGTTAGGTTGCTGGACATTCCTGCTAGGGTGTCTGACTGTATATGCTTAATCCTGTGGTTATAACTGTGATGCCTTTTAGGGGCTTTTATTGCAATGCATTATAATGGTTATCAGCCATGATAAGTACTGTCATTCTAAGTGATGCCCAAACATGAAATCTTGCTACTGCATTAGGTGAAGAACAACCAAGACTGTTAGCCACTAAGATGTAGAGGTGTCTACTGTAGGGTCCGTATGAGATGCTCAGTCAGGGTTATGTGTCACCATGGCAGGTTTTCCCATTTTAAATGCTTGTTGAGATAATGGGGTGGGTTGCCACTGGGATGGTGCTAGTGGGCAAGGCCCTCGCTCCAGGTTATGTTCAACCCACTGCATGAGGGGGAAAGATGATGTGCGTACATGGGAGTGGTGGTACTAGACCCCCCCCTTCGGGAGGGGTGGGAATGTTATGCAATGTCACAAAGTAATTCCAACAGCTTATGTATATTTGTAAATTGGTGCATAGTATAGAGTAGTGTGTGTGTTTAATAAATGTACTCTTCCTTTTATAAAGCAAAGTACAGACTGGACAATCAATTATTGAGTGTTATTTCTGCGTACTGGTAAATGGCGATTACTAGCCAACACCACCTCCCTTGAGTAAGCCTTAGACTGCTCTGCAACGCTACCCTCTGAGAGTCAAGCGCTACAATGGGGTGTTTGGTTCTCAGTGAAGGACAAATGTAGTCATGTTATTTGTGCAGGCCTCACAAGTACTGCCTAGTTTTCCAACAATAGGTAAGTGCCATTTTATTTTATTTTATTTGATTTGTGTAATGCATGTAAGTGGAGTGGTTGTGTTTTATTTTGTAGTTAGTGTTTTTATTTGGCCTTTTGGGGGCATTTTATTTTGTGCTTTTGGAGGGAGGGGTGGTTTACTTTGGGGTTTTGGACGGAGAGGGTGTTTTATTTTGTTATTTTGTGCTCACTCCTCTAAAACATGGTTAAATTGGCTTATACCCAATTGGTATATTTAATTTATTTATAAGTCCATTGTAGAGTGGTATACAATATGCCCAGGGCCAGTAAATTAAATGCTACCAGTGGGTGTGCAGCAGTTATTGTGCCACCCACTTAAGTAGCACCTTAAAACATGCTCCAGGCCTGCCACTGCAGCCTGAACGCAGTTTTAAACTGCCATGTCGACGTGGCCATAAAATCCTCTTGCCAAGCCCTAAACTCCCTTTTTATTGGATATGTCAGCCCTAAGGTAGGCCCTATCTAGCCCATTGGACAGGGTGCCTTGTAATTGAAAGGTTGAACATGCACTTTTTAGTTTTACATGTCCTAAATCTGTTTTTTACTACTGTGAGGCCTACTTCTACCATGGGATAACATTGGAGATTCATTACTACATTTAATAAGCTGTAATTTCCAATTGAGAGCAGGTAACTATGTCATGTTTGGACTCTTTGGAATTGTAATGAAAAAAGCTATTTACAATTTTGAAAATGCCACTTTTAGAAAGTTAGCCTTTCTCTGCTATAAGCCCTTTTGTGCCTGCAGCCTGGGTCACATGACTGGGTGTAACTGACAGATATTATGGTATTTATATTTTGGCGTACAGGATATCCGTCACTATTGTGACAGTGTAACCAGTCCACCGAAATCTAAATCAGGCCCTTAGACTTTGTGAATTCCTCCCAGACAGTCACACAATATAAAGATTAGGTGTGCCTGAATGGACCTTCTGCTGGCAGGATGGGGGCAGAGCTGAGCACAGCATCACTTGCAACTGACTAAGGAGTGTTCTGTTTCCACACAAAGGTCCTACCAACTCCACGTTGCCACTGCAGCCAGCTTGGAGCCAGGGCAGGGGAGCCAAGAAATTCCATGCACTTCCAAGCTACTTTCTAGAAGCTTCTCCCAACTTTCAGAAGGAGGGCACCAGGGTATAAGACACCAACTCTTCAGTACGCTTCGGGCCCTCTGGATACTCTGCCAGGAAGAAGGACTGCTCTGCTGCTGGAAGGACTGCCAATCTGCTGGACTGCTGCTCTGAATGGCTGCTGACCTGCTGTGTTGACCTGCTGCCTTCTGCCCTCCAGCCTGGGTGAGAAGGGCTGACCTGCATCTGTTTAACCCAGGACACCAAAGCGACTCTAAGGGCTAGTTTTCTGGCCTCTTGACTAGAGTTTGAGGGACAAAGGCTCCAACGGCCTTGAACCAAGCACCTGGACTCTGCCATCTGTGAGTCTACCCTTCCAGTGGTGCCACCCCAGTCCTGGGCCTGGAAGTGGGCCTAAGGTGCTCTGCCAGCCTCTGTGGATCCAGCAGAATTAATGCATCTCCTCTGCTGTGAGGTGCAACCCTGAGCAGTACCGAAGCATCACCGCTGCTGTGTGGATCGGTTCAGTCGCAAAGATCCTCATTACATCACAGCCAGTCTTCTCATCGGAACCGCCGCTGCATGATGCATCCTTCACGCAGGCCCTCGGATCCTTCGTCAACGACAGCCTTGACGATGGCGACGGACTCTGCATCGCAGCCCCGCAGATCCTTGGTACTGACACATTGCCCTGACTGCGTGCCACATCCTTGATGTCAGGGACTGTCGGGGACTATGTCGGGAACACAGTCAGGGACTTGGGCAAGGACTGGGGACTAGGTAGGAAACGTGCACACAAAGAGTAGTACAGCGCTGCCCAGGATCACACAAGAGGAGGAAAAGGGATCCAAAGGGGAAGCCTGTACAAGTGAACAAGATGGCTAAGACCCAGAAAGGACAGGCACTTCTGAAGTAATTTAGCATTCAGAAAAACTACACCCAGGACGAATGTGCAAGACATATATATGAAACAACATTAACAATAAAGGGGAGTGTGGGGTAAAGCACTCAGGAGCTCCACAAGGTATGACTGAAGCTCAGTAAGTTTCTCACCCACAATTGCTGTTACAGATACTGACTGCAAATACCCACATATAGGATATGCATGCAAAGGCAGGGTCTGTGGAGCTGATACCTATGGTGATGTTATAAATGTAACTCAAAGACAATACTCACAGTGAACAAGAAACACCACCTAGGTAGTCAGCTATGCCCACGGATACTGGCGATCAAACAGGAACACGCAAGGCAGTAACAGCAAGGGGGTAGAACTAAACACAAGCACAATAGACAAGAAGCTAGCAAGGAGGAGTGCTTAACAGGAAAGGAAGGAATTCACAGGGCACACTTGGCAGAAAGCAGGTAACAAACATACAAGGCAACAGAAGCAAGACAGCAGAATAAAAAGACAGCTAACTAGGAACTGGAACCAAGGAAATGGGAAGAAAGGCAGGGACAGGAAAAGGATATACAGAAGGGGAGGCTACAAGGGTATACTAGAATAGTGCAGGTTCAGGAATCAAGAAAACAAAGTAGCATAGAAGGCAGTGTTGGGCAGGAACAAGAATTGAGCTAAGGCTCAGGAGTCAAGGTAGCACTGCAGGCAGTGCTAGTTCAGGAACAGGGAATTACTAAAGCTTCAGGAGTCAAGGTAGCACTGCAGGCAGTACTGGTTCAAGGAAACAGGAAATAGCTTCAGCTCAGGAAACAAGGAGTCAAGAGAGCACTGCAAGCAGTGCAAATCAGGAACAAGAAATAGCTGAAGCCCAGGAACAGGAACAAAGACTAACTATAGCTCAGGAAACAAGGTAGCACTGCAGGCAGTGCTAATTCAGGCACAAGGAATGGCTATAGCTCAGGAATCAAGGAACAAATATTAACTATAGCTCAGGAATCAAGGAATAGCAAAAGCTCAGGAACAAGGACTGGTCTCACCGGAACACAGCTACAATGACCAACACTGGGCTGAAGGGAGCTGGGGCTTAAAAGAGCTCACAGTACTCATGCGCATCAGGTCTGAGCAGGCTAGCAGCAGCCAGCCACAGGTGAGCTGAATTCCTCCACCCCTCCTTGGCCTGCAGGGGTGGAGACAAAGCAGTGAGTAGGGGATTATAGGTAATGGAGTTTCCAGCATTAGCAGACTGGCTTTCACAAAACCCGGCATGGATTGGGAATGGATGTCAATTCCTAAATGATGTCCAAATGCCTGAAAGTCAGGATATGCATACAGGGGAGTGTCTGGAAGCATATTAGAATAATGGAAAGCCCCACAATTCGGTCCCCTAGTGGTGGGAACGAGAGCACAGGCAGTGAATTGTGACACTTGATGCCGGAATTTGCATCACAAGCCCTTGTCAATGGGATCCTCAACGATGATGCAGGATCTTGCACCACAGCCTGGTTGCATCTCAGAACTGATACATCACATCCAGCTGCACAATGTATCTTCGAAACAAACCCTTGCAATGCTCCACAAGCCAGGATTGAGGGTATTTTGTTCAACAGGCCTAACTGGGTCCCTGTAGCCGGTTTGTGCTCCATCATGGTCTGTCTGAACTTGTGACTTTGTACCGGGCCAGCACGACCAGATGTCCACAATTGTTGCTTTGCAGCTTTTTGTGCTATTTCACTAAAATCTTAAAAAATGTATAAGCCTGACTGCTTTTGTGCCAAGCTACCCAGGGTTAAGCACAGGTTAGTTTAGTGACTTTTGTGGTTCACACTGCAAGGGACTTTGGCTGTTTCTTGATCAGGGCTCCCACTCCAGTCAATCAACAACTCAATTTCTCACACATACCTAAAGGTGTGCACCTAACTTTCGATACTATTGATACAGCATTACATTTAAGATTGGTGTGATGCTTATACCCTTTCACTAAAAACACTGCTTGAATTCCTGCACAAAATTTGTTCTCTCTGGTTGTAACTCAAGAATCTATACGTGTGGGTCAGAATGTATATCTCACTTGACTCCTAACACTTTTTAATGTGGCCTCCCAATTAAATTATAACCTTTTATGGAGACATACACCTTTCATACCATACAACTGTTGCCTACCTTTCAGTTGGCAATAAGGTAGCCGCTCATTTCAATTGGAAAACCTCCATAACCCCCTGATCTAACATCTAATGGGCATAAAGTCACACTTTTAGAACATTTTCCATCAAAAATCTTTTTTTAAATTATGGTCAGATGTGAATAGGAATCTAATCTCATAAGTACATCAGTGGAGTCAACTTTCACTTCTTCTGAGGGATGTTCATGACCGAGAACCTAAATATACTCTCACAAGAATAATCTAGAACATTGTCCGTGAGTAAACCTAATAGATCTTTGATTTAAAAAATTATTGCTAGTGTAATTACTTGGAATTTATTCTCTTTATCTTTCTTGTCTTTGCTTTTATAGCATTTTTCATAATGAACTTTCTTCCCACACTCATTACAGATAACATGTAATGCAGGACAATCAACAAAAGCATTTGCTCTGTACCTGGTCTGCCACATTGAAAACATTCCCCACTGAATTTGTAATTTTCATCTTTCTTATAACCATGTTTCTGTTTTACCACACTTGCAGTTTCTTCCACTTTGCTCTGGGATGCACATAGTTTGTGAAAACTACTTGAATCTCTTACACAGCTGACCATATGCTCATATTGTTTTGTAATAATGATCACCTTTTCCAGAGGTGGTTCTCTCTTTTAACCATAGTTCTTCTCTAATCTTTTCACTTTCACATTTTAAATCAAATTGATCTCTTATTCTGTCTTCAATGGACCCTACGAACTTGCATGTGGAGCCAAATTTGCTGAGAGCTGTGATATAGTCCTCTTCTGATTCAAAATGGCACCTTTTCATAAATGTACTATGCATGGGAGGCAATGCTGATCTACGTTTGCTATGCACAGCTCATATTCATTTATATTACTCTGTTCTTCAGCAAACAGTTCAGGTAAAGTGTCTTACACTTCCTGCCCTTCACTTCCCAGGCAATGTAACAGCATAAAGTACTTACGTTCTTCACTTTGATTTGTTCCACAGACACATGCACAGTGATAAATATTTTCTTCCAGTTGTTCCACTTTATGGGTGGATTACCTGGGCTAGTCAAAAAAATTGAGTCAGAGTTACATTCCGCATTTTTCTTTTTCTACAATTGTTGATATGCGCACAATAAACTTTAGAACTAAATGTAAATGCTCATTTGAACAGTGTGTCATGGCCGTAAATTCACAGCATCAATTATTATTAAACTGTCAATCAAATCAATGTGTGTCCATCACAGGAATACAGGCAAACAATAACGTACTAGAAATCACTTCTAGGCAACAGTGCCTCTAACACCAAGACTAAACAGCAAAAATAGGATGTACCCATGTTGAAGTGGCAACAAGGGGCTGGGACAACCAGTAACTCAACAACACAATGAATTGCACCTTGAGTTCCTTAAATTAACAATGTGAATTGATGTGTCGCAATAATAAACCAGTACATCTCACATTATACAGAAAAAGAAGAGAAAACACTGAGAGTACATACCTACTCAGTACAGTTTTTCAATGTATTATTAAATCTATAGTTCACTCATAAGTTAAGAAAAAACATATCCCTGTCTCAAACCCCACCCCTCAGCCCATATATACAGGCAACAGTTTATACAGGCAAAACAGTACATAAGAACTTTATTAAATATTTTTTAAAGTTTTCCTTTCACTTGGTATCTGGCATTGCACTGGATTGATCAGCAGTTGAAATGCATGTGGTTGTTTTGAAATACTGAGTCAACACGTGGGAATCTCTATCGAGATTAGCAGACGTGCTTCAAAATAACTAGACTTGTTTCTTTTCAGACTGAGTATTCTTTAAGGAGTATGCAGATTGTCTGTGACCACCAGGAATGGGGCACACTCTTTGATTAAAGATATTTGGATTTTTGCTTGGACTGAATATCCATTGCTGGTTGCTCAGATTGCTTGTGATTGTGAGAAAACGAGGAAGACTGTTTGCTAAAGAATGTGTGAATTCTCTATTGTAATAACCTTATCCTTGTTTTGAATATTTTGTAACTCCCACCTAGTCCTGATGATGGTTCCAATGAACCATTAAAGGGGACCGAGACGTTGATAAATTGTAACATTAGAGGGGCCAATGAAGTGTGTTAAATAACCAGTTGGCCCATGCCCCAAAAAAGGAATTGGAGGGTGGTGCCTGTTATTCCTTGCCTACTCATTTCTACACTTTTTCTAACACCGAGAAGCAAATTTTGGATTATCTCTTGAGTGCCTCTATTTGAAACAGTTTTATTTAGAAAGTATGGTGTGCCTGTCACCACGTGGATGATTAAAAATGAAGATAACTGTAAGTAATCCTTTGTCGTCTGTTCAATAACCTCAACATGAGCAAGTGGTGTGGCTGTCACCATTTGATAGACTTCTCTAATCCTTAGTGTATGGTCGCAGCAAAAGGTAATGGTGTGCCTTTGTTAGAAATGGTGTTTCTGGTTGGCTAACTAGGCACTCCAGCCAGGCAGAACCCACCACTTTAGTCAGGATAAGTCAGATACACACCAAAGATAACCAGTAGTCACCATCTGGTAGCTTGGCGCAGAGCAGGCAGACTTATCTACAGAGGCAATGTGTAAAGCATTTGTGCAACACACTCATACAGTAACACAATGAATACACCACAAAAAGATTTCACACAGGTTTGTAAAAATATCTTAGTATATTATAAACACGTTGAGGTAGAAACGGCATAAATACCATATATGCTTTTCAAAATATGCACCTTTTCAGATAGTACTCGTCATCCTGAAGAAATCAAGATTAAAATGACAACAATCATATCGTTACTTTTCCAGTTATACTGGTTCAAAGTATCCCATTAACAGTGTGGGCAGAGACACCCTCTCTTCCGTGGGGATCATAAAAGTCGATTTGGCAGTGCAAATACAAGGATCCCTGTTGGGAATTGACAAGGACAAACTTGTCCAGGCAGGTCAGTCCCTGAAGGCCGTCACACGCATTCCTCTGTGTCCTCCACAGAGGTTTCAACCCAGGGCGTAGAAAAAGTAATGCCTCCAAGTCCTGGTGAGTCCAGAGCCCCTTGGGACCGCTCGGACTTGCAACTCTTTCCAAAAACGGAGCCGCCCGCGAAGGAGCACGGGACGGCTTCACTGGGACCGCCAAGGTCTGATATCACTGTTGAAGCCAAATAAAATAGTTACAGACACAGGTGAATTTCAAAGGTAGCTTTATACTTGAACACGGGGACAGCTGGCATGGTGACCAAGGGTCGAAAAAGCAGACATTCAAGCTACTCTTGCAAGCCACAAAAGAAATTTCGATACATGTCCAATAAAATCATAAGTACAAGAGAATTTCTCAACAACTATGCACCAACACATCATATGTCCATCATCAGACTGCACAAGTTACACAATTGTTAGATACAGAGCCAATCAGAAGAAGCTAAGCCTGTGTCCCGCCTGCATGTTACAGGGTGGTGGGGTTCACATCATCCCCACGTGTCACAGATTGGGACAGTAGTGTTTTCCAAGCTTAACGAATACAGTAACCAATCAGAGGTAGGTGCTTTGTCTCATCCATATATTGTGTGTTAACGGTGCCTAACAATCTTGTTGCTGGGCTAGCATGCAGTTGCAAGTCAAGGGTGATGTCTTCGAGCAAGCCTTGCATTGTGTTATAACATATTTACTTCGGCACAGTACATTAGTTCACCAAGGGTCAAGCAGTTTGCTTTGCACGTTCTACATGCCTTATTATTATTGAATATCATATAACGTTCAAGAGGCACATAAAAGGACAAAAAGAGGAAATGGATTCAAAATCATGATTGCAGTACCCAAAGAACAGAGCCATCTGCAAGGGAGTGCGGGACGGCTTCCCCAGTGTCTCCGGAGCCCTTCAATGCCACTCCTGATAACCAGAAGGTTTGCAGGACGGCTTCAGTGCTCCCTGGGGCCCCACTAACTCACAGTACCATTTGTGGGGACTCCGCAAGAAGGGAACACAATTAGCAGTGCACAAGTTTCCGCGGACCTTGGAAGCAGGGCCCGCATCGTCAAATCCTGGCGTTCTCTGGGGGCGGGTCTAAGCAACACTGACATTGACGGGAGCCTCCTTGTTGCCTCAGCGATGCGTCTTTAGAGGACTGCGGCTCCTGAATCAGCAAGCACTCACTGTGCAGCGAAACGTCAAGGGGGGGACATGACGATCCCTGGAAATTACAGGCTCTATGCAACAAAAACAGTAGTCAACTGAGCTATCTACATAAAAAAACAATCTGCGATTTACATATTGCATGCTGTGCTTTCCAGCAGATACAGTGACCCTCTGTGCACGTGTATGGTGAGTTGAACCTTTAATTAGAACGTACACTGATCTTTCTAGCAAGTGCATGAACCCCAAACTTTATTGCTACCTATAATCCCCTGAGCTTACTTACTTAAGAGAAGGGCCTCAGCTTCCTGTTTCTCATGATTAGTGAATACGCAGTTGCAAAAAGTGAGCAATTCATCAGGTACCCTTTTTATTCTTGGAACTAGTGGGTGTTTCTGTCAAACCTGGAAACCTTAGGGGCCGATTCCGATCTCGGCCGGTAGGGCACCGAATTGGATTCGGCTTAACCGGATCCGATTCGGAGCCCTATTTCCCGACCGAGTCGTACGTGCGTCCGGGCGAGCGAGTACGATGCATGCGCTCGCGAAATCTCCGACCGACTCGTTCGCAGGACCCGACCGCTCCGACCGACTCGCACGGGGATGACACGCACCTCGCAATGGAGACGTTTCCCGGCCGGGTAAGTACGATGCGCACCTCGACCGCTCCGACCGACTCGCGCAGCCCGGCTCCAAGGAGCTGTCGGAGCCGCACTTTGGGGGTCCGTGTCGGACCCCCCTGGAAGCGTAAGCGTGCGAGTCGCACACAGGGGGGACCCATGGGTCCCCCCTACCTGTGCGTGTACGGCGCGAGTCGCTTCGCCGCATACCCACTGTAGGGGGCGCCCTTGTTCGCCTCGCACCCATTGAGTCAATGGGAGCCCGCGTACGCGTTGTACGACCGGCTCCCATTGACTTCAATGGGAGTCCGACCGAATCGAGTCCGATAGCATGCATGCGCATCGTACTCGTTCGGTCAGACTGCTAGGGTCCGATTCGGTCGGAAATCTCTCCGGGTCCGGCTCGGTCGGAGAGATTTCCGGCCCGAATCGGAATCGGCCCCTTAGTTGCTTTCCAAGAAACATACTTTGTATAACTTTAGTGAGCAGCATATTATCTCTCTCTCTCTCTCTCGCTCTCTCTCTCTCTCTCTAACTGCCACTGGATGAGAAATGGTGACATAGAGACACTGTCAATATTGCTGGTGGTGGCTCAGCCTTTCAAAATTCAATTTTATGTGGTTGAAAAGGAGTGGTGGATGGAGTAAACACGTTGCAAATATGATAACAGAAAGAATAAAGTATCTACTGGGCTGATCTGGCTGCACTCTGTGTAATAACAATACTCACCATAATCCCACGGGTGTTAAGTCAGCTAATAATTTATATCATGTGCCTCATATACTTATTATACTAAGGGCCTGATTTCGATGTCGGGTGTAATTCCTTCCGCCCAACACCAACTCGGTCCTGGGACCCATGGACACCAGCTCGGCGGTCCCAACCGCCTCACTAGGATGCGACCTAACGCTATTCGGTTGCATTCCTACATTTCACTATGGGAGCTTGCATTATGGCCCTAAACTGGCTGTAATGCATGCTCCCATAGTGAAATGGTAGGTGAGGTTCATCCCTGCACCCCGTGGCAGGCACCTCAAGGTGCATGCCAGAAGGTGCAGAGATCAACAAGGGGGGCACCATAGGTGCCCCTTCAGTCTCTAACCCGAGGCAGTGCACCAAAGGGGGCCCTGCTGGGGGCCCCCAAACACGCTTTCTGACATGGTTTCCATGTCGGACAGGCCGCAATGGAAACCATGTCGGGAACCGTGCATTGTAATCTCAAGGGCGGAAAGGCCGCCCTTGAGATTACTGGCCGGATTCCGAGCCCATCGGAAGCCAGCTGGAATGACCGGCCGGTTCACCTTTTCGCCGCCTATATCTTAATTAGGCAGTCTGAAAGTAAACCAAGGAGCCCAAGTAGTAGTAAAGTTAGGAGTCTTAACTTTACTACTACTAAATGCCTTCTGTGAATACCAAAAGTAGTAAGTTTAGGATTTTATCTCAGTTTAGTAGTAGTAAAGTTAGGAGTCCTAACTTTACTACTACTAAATGCCTTCTGTGAATACCAAAAGTAGTAAGTTTAGGATTTTGTCTCAGATTAGGTCTGTGAATAGGCCCCATTATTCTTTAACTATTTTCCTCTATTTTTTCACCTGCAGGTAGCTGTAGATAAAATAATGCATACCTTAAATGAATATTAATTTCAAGTTAATGCTTATGAATCCACAGTTGGTTAAGGCAATCACTGCAGATGTCTCTGTGTGTGGCCAAAGAGTTACAGAATTGAATCCTGGTGGGTGCAGTGGGTAAAAGGGTCTTGTGTGTAGATATCGATCTACGAAGTCCCAGTCTGTAACAGAAAGCACTGTGAATGTGAATATGTAAATCATTACTTTAAAATGTATTACATCCGGTATAAAATAGGCTGCTGCAGAATGGTTTAGTCAGAGCCACTGGATTATTCGACAGGGGAGAACCAAATTATGCAGCAGGGTTGACAAAATTATGCAAGAAGGGAAGGCCAATTATATGGAATAATATGGCATACCTTTTGATAGTATTACTTCATTATTTTGTACTTTTTACACATGGTAATTCTGTTTGGGCAAAGGTTTTACCTCATTAGTACCAGTTTAACAACCAAATACAGAAATAAGCAAATGAAAGGTGACTATTTAACCTTTGCTTTGTGAAGGGCCTTCCACCGCTTGGGAACATGTCACCAGTCTGTTTGAGCTAGAAACAATTTGTTTCCTAAAATCTTCAGCTTATGCACAAGATGCTGGATTATGTAGCAAATGTGGCAGATCCAAATTTATGCGAAAAAAACAAAAAATTGCAAAATTCCAATGGCTCTGGGTTTAGTGTGTAAGATAAAACAAGTGCTTTCAAAGCATACATTTAGTAATAGGTAATCAGACTGTAGCAAGTGTAAGCATTGTTATAAGTATCCATTAAAATGACACTTTCCAGAACTCAACACCCTTATGTCACTTGTCATCATGAAACATCCAGTGACTCCATCAATTAAGGCTTATTCTAGTTCCCAAGCAACCCTTACATTTGGTGACTAATCAATTGCACACATTTACATTTCTTTCAGGTAGACGGCACCTTGGTGAGAACGCATACTCCATCTTTACGCCTCTTTTTTCTGCCCTCTGAACACATGAGCGCCTCAACCCCTCCCCTTTCACCCAGAGGACCGCATGGTCCACATTAACCATTCAGGGATGGCTGTTTCTTTTTTAACAAAAAGTATTGGAACTGGTTTTGTGAAATGAAAAAAAGCATTGCACATCGGTCCCCACAAATCCTGCCTACATCAACATGCAGATGTCCTTTCAGGTAAGTTGAAGGGCGGCCTACAGGGTCGCATTCAGAAGCAGGTCCCTTATTATCCTGAATCCTGGGGCTTCAGAGTAATGGCCCAGGAAGAAGAGGAAAAGAGCGAGATCCTTGGATAACATCAAAGACATGACCCATAGTAGGGGTGCTATATGGGGGCTAATTTTTCCATCTACAAATGGACAGACATATGGGCAACATATGGGCGCTGTCTTTTTTTTTAAATGAAGGCCAGCACTACCCTTAATGTAGCATGTGCAGTGGCACTGGGACCAAGAGTGTGAGGGGGCACTGCACCCCAATTATGACTCTCTTGCTATCAAAAAGTGTAGTGGAGGCCCATATTATTTGCTAGTATTAGGGCTCAGGTCACCCTTGTTGCACGGGAAACAGGGTCCTACCACCAGGGAAGGGGAGGCGAGATGTGGGGCTTTGTTCCATTTTTTTATTACACAAAGGAGCAGACAGCATACCCTGAGCCTCAGGCCTAGGAGTAATAGCTCTGTGTAGTGGGCAGAGGACAAAGCCTGTTTCGAAGCGCTGTAGGTATCATTGGTGCTGCAGGTGCAATGGCACTGAGGTCTAGTGGTGTGAAGGGCCAACTAAACCCCAATGATGGCTGTTTTACTATCCTTCCTGGTTTGCATTAGGCTCCAGTGCACCCTTGCTGTGCTCATATTTTTGGCCTCATACCAATGGCCCAAGGTAGGAGAATTTTGAAGCAGAGGAGACAGCTCAGCTTGGGACCCAGAGAGCTGAGCAGAAGGGGTATGGTGCAAGATTGGCTCCCATGTTTTTAACAAAGAACAGAGGAGAATGCCTGTTTTGCAAGGCAGTAGCTATCATTAGTGAAGCCGGTAAAGGGGCACTGGATCCTAGGGGGTTGAGGGGCCCACTGCATCAGAATCATGACTGTCTTACTCTCCAAAGGAAGCATGGGGCCCTCCTAGGATTAGAGCTGAGGAAACCGTTGCTGCAAAGCGGGGGCAATATGTGGGGGCCATTTTGTTTCTGAAAGGGACAGAGAGTCTGTTTCAGGACTGGAGTGATGGCCAGGCATGGTGGGAAAGGCAGAGAGGCAGTCTAGTGCAGCACGTACAGTTGATTTGGGGCCCAGGGGCGTGAAAGGCTCACAATACCTTAATTATGTGAGGCAGAATTTTTTGGTCAATTTTAGTTTTTGTGTGATGTCTTTGCTCTTTTATACTACTCACATTTAGTGCAGAATTTGAGCTACAGAAAAGTACCCCTGAAATGATCTTATACTCCCAACACCCTGCGCTCAGTTGTACAACTGCCTTTCCCCCAAGTCTTACCATAAAGTTTCTGAGGGGGGCCTGACTTCACAACAGAGCAAAAAAGTTTGAAGACCTCTAATCTAATGTGTTGCTTCTGTGTGCACGATTTTTGGCTAGTTTAGCAATTGGAAAAATTCAAGTGGCTGCTAAAGTGAATGCAGTAGGTGCACTGTGTGCGGCCATGGTGCTTTCCTTGATGTTCCCAGGGGTTGTTTGGAGAGGAATGGAGCTGACACCATCCCTAATAATGTGGAAACGGCTGCTATATTTGGGAGAAAAGTAAGCTCACAGCATAAACATACTTCGGCTATTCCATACAGAAAAAACAAACCATAAAAAAATAGTTTTTTAAAAATAATAAGTAACATTTCCACTCACGCTCTAAGCATTTTTCCACCCCTACGATTCCTCCCCTTTTTTAGTATTGTCAATATATCTTTTACACAACTTTTGACCAACGTTAGGTGTTCCTGTTTTTTTAAACATTTCAGGGGAGATTTACAAAAAAATCACGCAGCGCAGCCCCCGGCGAGGCTGCGCTGCCTTGCGCGACAGGGAGGGAGCAGGAGAGCGCCATATCTTCAGAGATATGGCTCTCTCCTCCCATTTCCCTTGCGCCGGCACTGATTTTAGCTGCCGTGCGCCATGCACTCATATTAGCGCCATAGCGCTAGGGTGTGTGCATTAGTCTAGCATAGGTTTTGTACAGGAAGGGTATCCTTCCTGTACAAAATACGATGTCCAGACACAATGCAAAGTTTTACCCACTTTGTATGCATGCTGCACAGTGTAACACGCATGCAAAGTCGGAAAAGGAAGAAGAAATGAAAGCATTTCTCCTTCCATGCGCCTACTTGAAAAGAGCGAAGTTTTCTCACACTAAACCCAATCTACTTTATTTAGTAAATTGGGTTTAGCATGAGAAACCTTGGGTGGTTGCATGGGAACGCCCATGCTCCACCCTTGGTACGACCCCATGGCGCAAAGTAACAAGTTTAGGGCTGGAAAGTAAATAGGGAAAAAAAGATTTTGGGGCCTATTCACAGAACTAATCTGAGACAAAATCCTAAACTTACTACTTTTGGTATTCACAACACAACGCAAAATCTTAGTAAATGTTGTAGAATGTATCCATGTTGCTGGCGTGAGCACAGTGGTGGCTCAAAGAATAAAGCATTGGTTCACTGGTAAAATAAAGGAAGGGGCCGGGTATTAGAAGAGTAGAGAACAGATAAGGTCAGTCAAGAAGTAGTAAGCCTGGTTTCAGAGTGAGCAGGATAGACAGCAAGGTGAAGTTGGTGCAGGAGAGAAGAAGGGAGAGATTTACTAAGATTTTGCGTTGTGTTGTGACGCAAAATCGGCACAAAGGGGCCGATTCACAGAACTAATCTGAGACAAAATCCTAAACTTACTACTTTTGGTATTCACAGAAGGCATTTAGTAGTAGTAAAGTTAGGACTCCTAACTTTACTACTACTAAACTGAGACAAAATCCTAACTTTACGACTTTCGGTATTCACAAAAGGCATTTAGTAGTAGTAAAGGTAGGAGTCTTAACTTTACTACTACTAAATGCCTTCTGTGAATACCAAAAGTAGTAAGTTTAGAATTTTATCTCAGTATAGTAGTAGTAAAGTGAGGAGTCCTAACTTTACTACTACTAAATGCCTTCTGTGAATACCAAAAGTAGTAAGTTTAGGATTTTGTCTCAGATTAGTTCTGTGAATCGGCCCCTTTGTGCCGATTTTGCGTCACAACACAACGCAAAATCTTAGTAAATCTCTCCCTTCTTCTCTCCTGCACCAACTTCACCTTGCTGTCTATCCTGCTCACTCCGAAACCAGGCTTACTACTTCTTGACTGACCTTATCTGTTCTCTACTCTTCTAATACCCGGCCCCTTCCTTTATTTTACCAGTGAACCAATGCTTTATTCTTTGAGCCACCACTGTGCTCACGCCAGCAACATGGATACATTCTACAACATTCCCTTTCCTAACTGATGCCAAAACCTCTTACCATCTGCGAGTGGGGGTGGAGGGCATTTGTCGTACTGCTGGGAAACTGAAACCCCGCTGCTGCGCGTGTCACGAAATGACACCATGAGGCGGCCAGTTGACCACTACATTTTCGCCCTTTACCTACCTCTCTTTCCCTTTTCAAATAACCAGTGGTGAAGAGGCCGATTACCTGCCAGAGATGTTCTTTCAATGTCTTTTTACTTGTCGAGGGAATTGAATGGACAGATTACAAAGTGCCTCGAGCAGCATGTGCTCCTGACGCAGCTGCCAAGTCAGGAACATTGAAACTGTTTTTTTTTATTGTGTACATTGGTGTTTTCTAAGCAATACTTGAAGGATGGGTCCCAGGTGGGACAAAACTAGGCAAACTCAAAACTCTTAACAAAATTTCTCAATTGAGTTCCAATTTTTTTTAAATATATTTACAATTTTCATAATATGAGTTGATATACATCTTAAATCATAGTAATGTGTTTTAAGCTGGCATTTACCTCTTCCATCCTCACAAGGCCTGTGTGCTAGTTTGTTATGTCCTACAATGAAGAAGGCCACTAAAAGGGACGATGTGTGTCATCAGCAATACCTTGCGTCCAAATCTTCCCTTCTAAATCAATGCCCTCTTGAACTGTATTGTACTAAATTGTGGCTGCATCTGCGTTGCTCTGTATCACTGATGAGGCTCTGAAGAGCTTTGCAGGCGGGTAGCACATATTAGCCTTGTCCAACTATCCATACTCCAAATGAAATTTCTGAGAATTTTTATGCTTGTTGAGATGAATATGCTTCTGAACATGCTTGGATAATCTTCAGGTACGAGCACACTAACGCCTTCGGGTTCGGATGTATATAAAATGTATCCAGTAAGAGTGACTGCTTTGTAAACAAATCCCAGCTGTTGCATGCACTGCAGCTAGCAGGGCTCCAACATAGATTTCAAAATGGAGGATTTCACTCCCTGTGTATTGGAGTTTCCTCTAGCATCAGAGGTTTTTGGTTCTCTCTATAGAGATCTCTGCGCAGCCTCTTTTCACAAGTTCAAATCCTAGCAGGTCTGCCTTTCATCATTTCAAGGTTAATGAGATGAGTACTATTGGGTTAGGTTGTAGGGCCATCTGTTATTATGATACCTAGAAGCAGGGGCCTTTCTTCGGTTTGCATTCTCCCACTCAATCGACCCACTTTATACACTAATGCATTCATTCTGACTCACTCTCCTCATAATAATGCGTCCATCACTCTGTGTGTATCCCGTCCCTTTGTGTTACATCTGTTTTGACTTATGCCCCTTGTAAAGAGGTGGACAAGGAGCTTAGGACAAATCCTAAAATGAAGAGAATGAGCTTTAATATATAACCCCAGCCGGTTGCATGTCAGTGGACTAACTGACAACGCTAGGAACAGTTCAAACACTCTAAAGTCAGCATTGTAATAATGTGTTTGCTTACACACACAGCTCCATGCCAATAATTCACCGAAAGAACCTATATTACATAACAAAGATTTTACATCACTTCTCCTTCCTTTTAAAGTATAACTGTACATAAATCACACAAGAAGTTCATAAATCACAAAAATATTGCAAATACACCAGAACATCATGAAAATGACATGACACACAAAACAGTTACTGGTACTAAATGACACATGCATAACTGTAAAAAGAATTAAAAAGCAATCCCCCTTCATCATCCACATTCAACTTGTTTGCAAGCTACGCAGGAAAAGATAAAATGGCAATGAAAAGATTTCATTGCCATTTTATTTTTACCTGTGCAGTGCGCACTGCAGCAGCACCAGCCCAGAGACATGCTGAGTGTGTCCTCTGCTGATTGAGGGCAGAGGAGTACTGAAGCAGGTCTGACTGGATGCTCCAAAGTGCTCATGCCACTTTGGCCGGCTGTTTCGCACCGGCTAAAGTGACATGCACACTTTGAAGCTCTCCACCCAGCTGCCTTAAGACAGCTGGGTAGAGACCAAGTACAGGCCTCTAGGGCCTGAAGGAGCATCCAGCCAGCCCACTCCATCCAATCCAATTGCTTCTCTAATGCTGGTTACAAGCATGAGAGCAGCGTCTGGATTGGTTAGGGGAGCTGTTCAAGCACCGGAGAAGGACACAGAGGAGGACACGCAGCCCGTGGGCAAGTGCCATTTTATTTTATTTCACTTGATATGTGTAATGCATGTAAGTGTAGTCGTTGTTTTTTATTTTGTGGTTAGTGTTATGTTTTTATTTGATGGGGAGGTAGCATTATATTTTGGGCTTTTGGAGAGAGGGGTGGTTTACTTTGGGGTTTTGGATGGAGTGGGTGTTTTATTTTGGTTTTTTTTGCGTAGTGATGGGGTACTTCACTCGCTCCACCACTTTTGAAGGGTACGAACTGCCCCTGACATCTCTAAAACAAACTGTACTCTTCCTCACATTTTTTTGTGTCAAAATAAGCTTTTATTTTCTTTTGCTTAACAAGATCTCTTTCATGCCATTCACTCAAACCAATACATTTCATTCCTTTTGTCCTTTTCATCCAGCTAGGGCCAAGTAATGTTCTAGGCATACGACCTTTATAAACCTCAAAAGGTGTTCTCCCAGGGAAGGTGTGGGGAGACATGCAAAATGTAATAATCCTTTTCTGCAAGAATTTCTCCAATCAAGACCACTGGCTCAAGACAGTTGAGCACCCTCTTTAATAGTTTTGTTGACCCTCTCAACAACACCATTTGTTTCTAGGTGAGATATAGAGCTTCTCTTATGAGTAATACCACAATTTTTCAGAAAAAGACCAAATTCACCAGAGCTAAATTGAGGCCCATTGTCAGTCAAGATTGAATTGGAATAACTTTCCCATTTGAAGACTTTTTTAAGGAACTTAATGATGCTGAAAGACGAGATTTCATGTACACAGGCAACTTCGACCTATCTGGTATATCGATACAGTAGAACTATTACATAAGGGGTTTGATATTCACCTCTCCACAAACCCACTACATCCATGGCAAGCTCCTCCCACAGATGTATTGGCAGCTTCCTTCCTACACAACATAGGTATGAGTCTTGGAACAAAAATCTTATTGCTTCTGTTGCATTCATCACAGTCGTGTACACAAATCTCCACCAGAAACTGGATATCGATCTCTGTTTAGTTTTGACACTCTTCATGTGTCCTTCATGAGCTAAAGACATAAATCTATTCCTCAGATCCACCAGCGGCATAAGACAAGTGTTTCTCAATAAGATACCATCATCCACAGCTAGCTCATCCTTAACCATTGAAGAAGGCTGACTCAGAGAACCAGTGTTGTCAGTTCGTATTGCATTAGGTATTTTGCAAAGATCTCCATCCTTCACCATTTCAAACCTCCATTCATCTTCAGCCTCAACTCCCAATGTGATCTCACAAACATCTATCTTATTCTCAGAAAACTCATCTTACTCAAAGTGTGATGGAGGAAATTCCTGATTACCCTCGACTAAGTGTGATAGGCAATCTGCCAAATAGTTTTTGACCCCAGGAATATAAGCAACTTCAAAATTAAACTCCTGCATTGAAATTATCTTTCATCTTACTCTTGATGAAATTGAGTCTAAGCCTTTCTTCATAAGCACTTCTTATAATGGTTTAAGATCCGAGCGTATTTGGAAAGAAATACCCCGAAGCTACAAACTTTTTCACAGCTCAAAATATGACAAGAGCCTCTCTTTCAATAGCAAAGTAAATAATCAATGAACCTTTCTAACAGCGTGAAGGACATGCTATGAGGTATTCAGCATCATCTGTCACTTGTAACAACACTGCTCCCATACCTTTCAAACTTGAAACTGTGAGAATCACATCATTGTCTCCAGGAAAAAAGGCTTGTCAACTAGGAGCAATTTGGTCAAATTGTCTTATAGCCTGAAATTCTTTACCACACTCAATGCTTCTTTGAAATTCTACTTTTTTTCCTAGCAATTTCCTTAATTCTATGGTTCTTGATGAATGTATTGTAGTACTCTACTATACCAAGAAATTATACCAATTCTTGCTCATTGGTAGGCACTTTTAAATTTACAGTGGTGTCAAACCAAATCTTTCTTGGGTTTTATTCCTGATCCGGACACTTGATGACCTAGATGATTTACCTCCCAACAGCCAAATTTACATTTGTTTTCTTTTAACATCAAGCCTGACTCTGTTAACCTCTCCAAAACATGATGAACTCTTTCATCATGCTCAGTCATGTTTTTCTACCATAGACCAGCAAGGCATCTTGGTACACCGTAACGCTTTCAAACCTTGTAAAATCTTTGTCATAACCCTTTGAAACACAGAGACAGCTGAACCAAATCCAAAAGGCTTCTTCTTAAACTTGTATGCACAATGGGTGTAATGAAAGCTGTCAAATCCTGTGAAGCAACATCTAACTCTACCTGATGGTAGGCCAATATCAAATCAAGTGTTGTGAAGTACTTAGCCCCAGAAAGTGTAGTGACTAACTCATCTTTGTATTGTAATGGGAAATGGTCAACAATCACTACCCGACTGAGTGTTATCAGGTCAATGCATTTATACATTTCTCTACTTCCTTTCCAGGCCATCATTATAGGTGCCAACCACTCTGTTGATTCAATGGTTTCAATCACATTTGAATCAACCAGCATTTCCAATTCAATTCACACACTTTCTTGCATACTGTTAGATCTGTCAGCCTTTGGGTAGTCTTCTCCCAAACGTTTTGCCTCTCTTCCTCCATTTTGCTGAACTTATTTCTGTTGGTCTTAGGACTCTACCACTGCTAACCAGTGCTAGAGTGCTTGTGCTCACTGCCCTAAAACTTGGTTAAATTGGCTTATACCCAATTGGCATATTGAATTTATTTATAAGTTCATTGTAGAGTGGCATACCATATGCCCAGAGCCAGTAAATTAAATGCTACCAGTGGGCCTACAGCAGATATTGTGCTACCCACTTAAGTAGCACCTTAAAACATGCTCCAGGCCTACCACTGCAGCCTGAATGCAGTTCTAAATGGCCATGTTGACGTGGCCATAAAATCCTCTTGCCAAGCCCTAAACTTCCTTTTTAGGTTGAGCATTCGAGACCTATTGTAATTTCTCTTTTGGCTTAAAACCATCCCCCTGCTCTTGATTTGTTTGTTTCAGTGCCCTTTAAAAATCCTTGCTTTCTTGTGGCCAGTCCTGCCTCTTTGTCCCTCCTTTTCTCTTCTGTTCCTCCCACGCAGCAGGGACTAAGTACTGGCTCATAACGCAATGGTTCTTCAGTTGTTCTTTGGGGGATACTTTTTTTTCTAGGTTTCCTGCTCTTTTACTGTTTGCCTGTGTTCAGCTTTGGTGGCATAGCTGTTTAGCTTTACCTATAGAATTTCTCCCTCCCACCTTCTCTTAATGCTACAGTTGGGTCAGTGCTGCCTCCCACGCAGTGCCTCCGGGCTCCATTGGTTGTATTTTTTAACCTTTTTGCATTTTTCCATGTCGATCGGCAGTTGGGCTTTTGTTTGGTAGGATATGACTTTGTTTGGGCTTCTTTTTACGAGTGGTGGGTTTGTTTTGTTTCCTTTAACTGAAGGAGAACTTATTATTTTTTTTAATTGCCGCCCGTCACTGTTTGCGAGTGCGCGTTTTTTTACTCAGAGATTTTGCCGCAGTAACTCCCAAAAAAATCCACTGTGCCCAGATGCTTAATAGAAGGGCAAGCAAAGGGAGGCTCCCACAAAAGCTATCAGATAAATATTATAAAGGATAAAAAATAAAATAAGTCAAATTTGAAAATAAAAATCATGGAGGGTGGCACAGCCTCTTCTGGTCCATGCCGGGCGAAACACCGGCCCGCCCTTGTCCCAGGAGCGTCCCGTAGAAAGCTTAAAGAGCTTTTAATTTTAAGCGCGTTTTTGCGACGTGGCCCCTCCTCACCACCACTGAAGGTAAACAGGAAGTGCAGGAATGCTGGGGGACGTAGTCCCACCCCAGCCGAAGGCAAGTTTATGCCCCGGGGAGCTTTAAGCGCTTTTAATCACGTTTTTGCGGCATGCCCCCTTTGTGACCTGTGCCACGGGAGCCTTTAAGTGATTTAAATTGCGTTGTTGCAGCAAGCCCCCTCCTATCTGCCACCGAGGGCAAACCGGAAGTGCAGGAATGATCGGGGATGTAGTTCCACCCCATACGAAAGCAAGTTTGTGTCCAGTAATCATTTTAATCTCAGACAGCTACATGGTATACTGTCAGTCGATTTTTGGACTTTCAAATAACCTCGGGCCAAATGCAGGAATCAGTCACAAAAAGATGGGCTGGTGCTGGAGAGGCCCTGTAGTAGCTTGCATTCGCTTCTAGGATCCCCATCTGCAGAGCCCTTGAACTGCACTCAGGCGCGCAATTGCTGCAGCTCAAGCTGCTGTGGGCTCGGCTGGGCAGTGTCTGGAGTCTTATCTCCGGCACGCCCGAGTGTTTCACAGGTCTTTAAAGACCATTTGCATATTTACTAACCTTTGTTAACTGGCTACTTTACTATTAACAACACCCCGCTTCACTTCTCTGATAGCGCAGCTCGCCAAATTATTTCTTTATTGAAATGAAACTTTATTACGCAGCGGCACGCCACATTTGATATTTATGGCGGACGCCCGCTTTCTCTACAACTCGAGCTGCCTCCTTCTCACGTCCCTCAGGAGAAATGGCTGCTGCTGCTTGTGCTGCCATACAGGCCCCCACCTGCACCCGAACAGCACCCCTCACCCCAGGGGACATGAGGAAGCCGCTCCCCTACTGACGGGAGAACGGACACCGGGCCAAAAGTGGAAGGATCATTCCCCACAGCAGATATGGTATGCACAGCAAAGTGGAGACAGGGCCCTGCGCACAGCATGCCCCTCCCCTTCAATATATGGAGGTATTTGCTGCAGATTGTGTCAACAAGGGAAAGTGCACCCGTTATAGAACTAGTGATCCGAATCGACCACTGATCCAGCTTCGGGGACAGCCATTTGTACTTTTACACTGTTTGTTATAGCGCCACACACTGCGACTTCTGGGCACTCGACTAAACACCATGGTATATGCTGAAAAATCACAATCAATCTGAGGACTGACCCATGTGACAGCTGTGCCTCAGTCACAGTCTTATTCTGAGGCGTAATCATGCGAAACCAAGTGTGAATAGCTCGGTTTTCACAAGTCCCTTAAGCATAAGGTGGTTTGCTCTGGTGGGTGGAGAAATCTGGGCTTTTGTGCTACAGTTGTCAAGGCCCAATCTTGGTGGTGGCACGTTCCTCACAAATGGCTGCACCCAAAAGCCATTATAGGGTAAGTCTAGAGATTGATGGAAGCTTGTGCCTTCTCAAATTCATAAGGGTTTTGGCGGAATAATTTCCAATCGTTCATTGAAGATTTTTTAGTGCGTATTGTTTATTCATATTTGCATTTTATCAAAACAAAGAGACAGCCGACACGTGTTTCGCCCATGTGGCCCATCGGCCGGGGGCTTCTTCAAGGCAGAGAAATGTAGGCTGACAATCGAATTCCTAAAATGGATATTATACTTGACGGTCGAGTTGCTGTACGAAGATGCGAAGAAGTCTCTGCGGTCTGCCGGAACAACTTGGTTGTGGGTCCCGTGCTCTCCATGCCACTGGAGTCAAGCTATCCTGGCTGATGAGGGCTGAAAGCCCGAAACCGGTCCTAGGATGCTTGTTTCCAGTCCAGGGAGGACCTGGCCTGGCAGTTCGGGCTGGACTGTTCCCATTGGGCGCAGGGTCAAGACTGATTTGCATATGGCTGGGTCCAAACTGGAATGGCATGGTGAGCAAAAAAACAATGTATTTAGGCCCAGTTCTCTGTACTGGGGTGAATGTATGACATTGTTCTGCATTCTGTCCATCAATTGTTCTTTTTACTTTTTGAAAGCTGACATTTCTCTGCCATTAGCCCTTTTGTGCCTGCAGCCTGGGTCACATGACTGGATGTAACTGACAGATATTATGGGATTTATATTTTGGCGCCGTTGTGACGGCGTAACCAGTCCGCCAAAATTTAAATCAGGCACTTAGACTTTGTGAATTCGTCCCAGACAGTCACACAATAGAGGGATTAGGTGTGCTTGAATGAGCCATTTGCTGTCAGGATGGGGGCAGAGCTGAGCACAGCATCACTTGCAACTGACTGAGGAGTGTTCTGCCTCCACACAAAGAACCTATAAACTCCAAATTGCCACTGCAGCCAGCTTGGAGCCAGGGCAGGGGAGCAAAGAAATTCCATGCACTTCCAAGCCACTGTCTAGAAGCTTCTCCCAACTTTCAGAAGGAGGGCACCAGGGTATAAGAATAGGTCCTCAGACACCAACTCTTCATTACACTTCTGGACCTGTGGATACTCTACCAGGAAGAAGGACTGCTATGCTGCTGAAAGGACTGCCGCTCTGCTGGACTGCTGCTCTGAATGGCTGCTGCCCTGCTGTGTTGACCTGCTGCCTTCTGCCCTCCTGCCTGGGTGAGAAGGACTGAACCTGCATCCATCTGTTTAACCCAGGACCCCAAAGTGACTCTAAAGGCTAGTCTGCTGGCCTCTTGACTAGACCCTCAGGGACAGAAGGCTCCAACAGCCTTGAACCCAGCACCTGGACTCTGACATCTGTGTGTCTACCCTGTCAGCGTTGCCACCCCAGTCCTGGGCCCTTGGAAGTGATCCAGCAGAACTAATGCATCTCATCTGCTGTGAGGTGCAACCCTGAGCAGTACTAAAGCATCACCAATGCTGCGTGGATTGGTTCAGTTGCAAAGATCTTCATTACATCACAGCCCATCTTCTCATTGGAAACGCCGCTGCATGATGCTTCCTCCGCGCAGGCCCAGCATCCCTCATCAACGGCAGCCTCGATGATGGCGATGGACTCTGCATGGCACCCCCGCAGAGCCTTGGATCTGACGCATCGCCCTGACTGCGTGCACATCCTTGACCCCGGACTTTGCATCACAAGCCCTTGTCGATGGGATCCTTGACAATGACGCAGGATCTTGCACCACATCCTGGTTGCATCTCGGAACTGATGCATTACTTCGGCTGCACGACGCATCTTCGATGCAAACCCTCATAATGCTCCACAAACCAGGATTTAAGGTGCTTTGTTCAAAAGGCCTAACTGGGTCCCTGTAGCCGACTCGTGCTCCATCGTGGTCTGTCTGAACTTGTGACTTTGTACCGATCCAGAACGACCATATATCCACAATTGTTGCTTTGTGACTTTTGTGCTATTTTCACATCTTTAAAATTCATAAACCTGACTGCTTTTTGCCAAGCTACCCAGGATTATGCACAGGTTAATTTAGTGACTTTTTGTGGTTCACACTGCAAGGAATTGTGGCTGTTTCTTGACCAGGGCTCCCACCCCAATCAACCAATAACTCAATTTCTCACACATACCTAAAGGTATGCATCTGACTTTAGGTACTATTGATACAGCATTACACTTCCTAAGTGATCACTAAAAACCTGCTTGAATTCCTACACAAAATGTGTTCTCTCTGATTGTAACTCATGAATCTTTATTTGTGGGTTAGAATGTAGATCTCTCTTGAATCCTAACACTTTTTATTGTGGCCTCCCAATTAAATTATCACCTTTAATTGAGACATACACCTTTCATAACACACAACTGTTGCCTACCTTTAAGTTGGCAATGAAGTAGCCGTTAATTTGAAGTGGATAACCTCCATAACCCCCTGATCTAACATCTAATGGGCATAAAGTCACACTTTTAGAAAATTTTCCATCAAAAATCTTTTTTGAAATTATGGTCAGATGTGAATAGGAATCAAATCTCATGAGTACATCAGTGGAATCAATTTTCAATACTTCTGAGGGATGTTCGTGACTGAGGACCTAATTATACTCTCACAAGAATAATCTGGAACATTGTCTGTGGGTAAACATCTTTTATATGAAAAATTATTTCTAGTGTAAATTCCTGGAATTTCTTCTCTTTATCTTTCTTGTCTTCGCTTTTATAGCATTTTCCATAATGAACTTTCTTCCCACACTCATTGCAGATAATACCTAATGCAGCACAATCAACAAAAGCATTTGCTCTGTCCCTGGTCTGCCACATTGAAAACATTCACCTTTGAATTTGTAATTTTCATCTTTCTTATAGCCATGTTTCTGTTTTACCACGCTTACAGTTTCTTCCACTTTGCTCTGGGATGCACACAGTTTGTGAAAGCTACTTGATTCTCACAGCTAACCATATGCTTATATTTTTTTGTTATGATGATCAACTTTTCCAGAGATGGTTCATCTTTTAACCACAGTTCTTCTCTAATTTTATCACTTTCACATTTTAAAACAAATTGATCTCTTATTCTGTCTTCAATGGACCCTATGTACTTCCATGTGGAGACAGATTTTCTGAGAGTTGTGATATAGTCCTCTTCTGATTCATCATTTCCATGTTCTCTGAGACCAAAATGGTACCTTTTCATAATTGTACTAATGCATGGGAGGTAATGCTGATCCACTTTTGCTATGCATATCTCATATTCATTTATATTCCTCTGTTCTTCAGCAGACAGTTCAGGTAAAGAGGCTAACACTTCCTGCCCTTCACTTCCAGGCAATGTAATAGCAGAAAGTACTTACGTTCTGCACTTAGGTGAGTTCCACAGGCCCATGCACAGTTGATAAACATTTTATTTCAGTTGTTCCACTCTATGGGTAGATTACCTGGGCTAGTCACAAAAATTGAGTCAGAGTTACATTCTGCATTTTTCTTTTTATACAATTGTTGATATGCCCACAATAAACTTTAGAACTAAATGTAAATGCTAATTTGAACAGTGTGTCATGGCCATAAACTTACAGCATCAATTATTATTA
This sequence comes from Calotriton arnoldi, assembly GCA_963921515.1. NCBI lineage: Eukaryota > Metazoa > Chordata > Amphibia > Caudata > Salamandridae > Calotriton > Calotriton arnoldi. The sequence continues at coordinate 486,164 of CAWUFW010010822.1, read as the reverse complement.
ACCTGTCAATCAAATCAATGTGTGTCCATCACAGGAATGCAGGCAACAACTAACCTACTAGAAATCACTACTAGGCAACAGTTCCTCTAACACCAAGACTAAACACCAAAAATAGGATGTACCCTTGTTGAATTGGCATCAAGGGGCTGGAACAACTAATAACTCCACAACAAAATGAACTGCACCTTGGGCACCTTAAATTAACAATGTGAATTGATGTGTCACAATAATAAATCAGTAAATCTCACATCATACAGAAAACGAAGAGAGCACACACCTACTCAGTACAGTTTTTCAATTTATTATTAGATCTATAGGTCATTCATAATTAAAGAAAAAACATATCCCTGTCTCAAACCCCACCCTCGACCCATATATACAGACAACAGTTTATACAGGCAAAACAGTACATAGGAACGTTTTTAAATATTTAAAATAACTTTTCCTTTCACTTGGTATCTGGCACTGTACTGGATGGATCAGCAGTTGAAATGGATGTGGATGTTTTGAAATACTGAGTCAACCCATGTGGGAATCTCTCTCGAGATTAGCAGGCTTGCTTTAAAAGCACTAAACTTGTTTTTTTCCAGAGTTTAATTACTATCAGATTGAGTATTCATTAAGGACTTGCGGGCTGTCTGTGACCACCAGGAATGGGGCACACTGTTTGTTTAAAGATATTTGGATTTTCTCTTGGACTGAATATCCATTGATGGTTGCTCAGATTGCTTGTGATTGTGAGAAAACAAGGAAGACTATTTGCTAAAGAATGTTTGTATTCTCTATTGTAATAACAGTACCCTTGTTTTGAATATTTTGTAACTCTCACCTAGTCCTGATGATGGTTACAGTAAACCATTGAAGGGGACCGAAAAGTCGACAAATTGTAACATCTTAGGGGCCAATGAAGTATGTTAAATAACTAGATGGGCTATGCCCCAAAAAAGGAATTGGAGAGTGGTGCCTGGTATTCCTTGCCTACTTGATGTTGTTTCTCTCCTTTTTCTAACACAGAGAACCGGGTGGTAGATTAAAAATTAAGAACGCTGTAAGTAATCTTTTGTCCTCTGTTCAATAACCTCAACATGAGCTAGTGGTGTTACTGTCACCATTTGATAGACTTCTCTAATCCTTAGTGTATAGTCAAAGCAAAAGGTAATGGTGTGCCTCTGTTAGAAATGGTATTTCTGGTTGGCTAACATAGGCACTCCAGTCAGGCAGAACCCACCACTCTAGTCAGGGTAAGTCAGATACACACCAATGATAACTCGTACTCACCATCTGGTAGCTTGGTGCAGAGCAGGCAGGCTTATCTACAGAGGCAATGTGTAAAGCATTTGTGCAACACACTAATACAGAAACACAATAAATACACCACAAAAAGACTCCACACAGATTTATAAAAAAATCTTAGTATATTATAAACATGTTAAGGTCAAAACAGCATAAATATGCATCTTTTCAGATAGTACTCGTCATCTTGAAGAAATTAAAATTAAAACAATAACAAACACTATTACTTTTCCAGTTGTACTGGTTCAAAGTATCCCATTAACAATGTGGGCAAAAGCCCCCTCGCTTCAGTGGGGATCATAAAAGTCAATTTGCCAGTGCAAATACAAGGATCCCTGAGGTCACACCCCAGGACGTAGAAAAAGTAATGCCCCCAAGTCCTGGTGAGTCCGGAGCCCTTTGGGACCGCTCGGACTGGCAACTCTTGTCAAAAATGGAGCCTCCCACGAAGAAGCACGGGACGGCTTCACAGGGACCTCGGAGGTTCGATATCACTATTGAAGTAAAAAAAAAATAGTCACAGACACAGGTGAATTTTAAAGGCAGCTTTATAGGTGAACACGGGGACAGCTTGCATGGTGACCAAGTGTCCAAATTGCAGAAGTTCAGCAAAATCTTTTATACTTGCAAACCACAAAATGAAGTTTAGGTACATGTCCAAAAAAATCACAAGTACAAGAGAATTTTTCAACAACTGTGGACCAGTACATCATATGTCCATCACCAGACTGCACAAGTTACACAATTTTTAGATACATAGCCAATCAGAAGAAGCTGAGCCAGTGTGTCACCTGCATGTTACAGGGTGATGGGGTCCACATCATCCCCACGTATCCTAGATTGGGACAGTAGGGTTTTCCAAGCTTAAGCAATGCGGTAACCAATCAGAGGTAGACACTTTATCTCATCCATATATGGTGTGCTAACCGTGCCTAAGGGTCTTTTTGCTGGGCTAGAATGCAGTTGCAAGTCAAGGGTGATGTCTTTGAGCAAGCCTTGCGTTGTGTTAAAAAATATTTAATTCGGCACAGTACATTAGTTCACCAAGGGTCAAGCAGTTTTGCTGTGTACGTTCTACAGGCCTTATTATTATTGAATATCATATAACGTTCAAGAGGCACATAAAAGGACAAGAAGAGAAAAGGGATTCCACATCACGATTGCAATACCCAAAGAACAGAGCCACCCACAAGCAAGTGCGGGACGGCTTCCCCAGTGGGTCCAGAGCCCTTAGGAGCCAGTCCTGATAACCAGAGCCACCCATGAAGGAACGCATGACAGCTTCAGTGCTCCCCGGGGCCCCACTCACTCACAGTAACATTTGTGGGGACTCCGCAGGAAGGGAACTCCTCAGCGCTGCACAAGTTTCGGTGGGCCTGGGAAGCGGGACCCGCGTGGTCAAATCCAGGTGTTCTCTGAGGGCGGTTCTAAACAACACTGATGTCAACAGGAGCCTCTTTATTGCCTCTGCAATGCGTCTTTAGAGAACTGTTGCTCCTGAATCGGCAAGCACTGCCTGTGCAGCATAACATCAAGGAGGACACACGCAGATCCCTGGGGGAGCATTGGGGGCTCGGCACGCACTGCCAGCGTAGCGCAAGTCACAAAAAGGACATGTCTTTCCCTTGTGCAGCACTCGCTTTTCCCCACAGCGAGCGCCTGGCCCTGAACAGAACAAAGCTCCGGGTTGATCCTCAAGCCACACTTTGATCAGCCATGTGCTGATCTTACCAAAGCCCGTGCCAGATTCACCAGGTGTAGAATTCCAAGTTAGGGGCAGGAAAGGGGAATCCTTGATGGTCCTGAGTCTCTGAAGGAACGGGGGTAAGCCAACAAGCCTTGGATAACACTTGGGGGGCAAGAAAGCAGGTAGTAAGCAGCAGGCCAGCTCATGCAAACAAGCTTCAAATTGGCAGTCCTTCTTGCAGCCCTGCACTCAGCAGGCCAACACAGCAAAGCAGTTAGCAGGAATGGCGATTTCTCCTGGCAGCACAGCAGTCCTCCTGGCAATGTGTGGATGTAGAGCCAGTAGTGTTTGGTTACAAGTCCCATGCATTGTCTGATTAGATGGGGTCAGAGCCCCAGTACTTATACTCAAAAATGCCTACGATGAAGGGGGTGACTTCAAAAGAGCCCTCAGAAGTGCACAAAGATCCCTGTCAGCCTAGCCATGGCTCCAGACTATTAATCGGGAGGAAAGCAGCCCTTCGTGTGAGGACAGGACACATCCTTTTTAGATGTAAGTATGAACCACCTCTCTCTCTCCCTGCCCAGGAAGACTATCAGTATACAGATGATTGCAGATGTATTCCCTGTCACACCCAGCCCTTCCTGTGTTGTGGCTGTCTAGAGAGAATGCACAAAGTGTAGCTGCCACCCAGCCCGGATGTGTATTGGAGACAGACTGCAAAGCAGTAGAGTTGTAAGCCCAAAGAACTGCCCACTTTCTAAAAGTGGCATTTCTAAAATAGTAATGTGAAATTCAACTTCACGAGTAAGTAGGATTTATCACTACCATTCTAAACATACCAGACATGGGAACACCACTCCTTTCTGATCAGGAATTACCACATAAAAGAATATAAGGGAATTCCCAATGCTAGCCTATGAGAGAAGTAGGCCTCACAGCAGTATAAAACGAAATAGGCAGTTTGTCTCTATCAGCGCATGCAAAACATAAAAGTACACGTCCCACCTTTTACCTACACAGCACCCTGCCCAAAGGGCTACCTAGGGCCTACCTTAGGGGTAACCTATGTGTAGTGTAAGGGGGGTTTGAGGCTTGGCAATTAGTTTTAACTGCCAAGTTGAAGTGGCAGTAAACTGCACACACAGACCCTGCAGTGGCAGGCCTAAGACAGGTTTGAAAGGCTACTTCTGTGGGTGGCACAATCAGTGCTGCAGGCATACTAGTAGCGTTTCATTTACAGGGCCTGGGTATATGGTATAACACTTTACAAGGGACTTAATAGTGAACCAAATATGCCGAACAGGTGTAAACCAATCATATCATGTTTAGGGGAGAAAGCACAATGCACTTTAGCACTGGTTAGCAGTGGTAAAGTGCCCAGAGTCCTAAAGCCAACAAAAAGAGGGTCAGAAACAAGGGAGGAGGAAGGTAAAATGTTTGGGGATAACCCTGCAGAAAGGGCCAGGTCCAACAGCCTGTCACTGTGTTAGACTACAGTTGCACAACTGAACAAATGCTCCACCAGTTACAAATAAAGTTGTCCCTCTTCTTCTATTTTTTATTATGACCAGGAGTTAATTGTCAAACTTACACGGCACTGGCAAGCTCATGAAAAGAAACTGTTGCTTCCATAACGTTTAGAGAAACTTGACCAGAATCTTGCCGGCTTCAAAATATCCACCAGCACCAGGAGTGTAGGTTTCTATAGCTAATTGCTGTAGTTGTAGAGTATCCATATTGGAATCAAACTGGGAACACTGTAGCTGAAGCCACCTCACACACTCAAGATGGCTGCAGATGCTGGAAGCATAAGTTTTGACAACCGAATGCTGTAGTTGTTTCAATGCAGACCCTGAGGCCAGTCTCCTCAAATGTGCCTCCATCCCATTAGTGCCTCTGACCTCCTGAGTGCACAAGTCCAACAAGAAGAGATAATGTCCTCTACTCCCACTTCTCACGGCTGAGATATTACTGGCATCTCAGTGTTGACAAACTCTCCCGAATCTCTCCTCAAAATTACTCTTGCAACACCGCCCTTAACTGGTGTGCCTCTATCATGCCATGTATCCCATCCCTCATGGCCAGTATAAAGACGTGCACCATGCAGTACTTGTGAAAGTGGGTAGGAACGCACTGCTTGCATGTAACAACTCCATTACCCCATAGCGTCTTGGTAGTTGTAGTTCAGTTTTTCACACAAATTTCACATATATATATATTTTTGTTTTTTCAGCTAATGCCGTCTTTCAAACTCGTATCTCTAGACACCAGTGTTTCGGGATTTCTCCCTCATAAGTAGAGAATATTTACGGGTTGCTGGACATGCTGCCAATTTTCTCAGGTATAATCCCACTCATAGCGTGCAGGCGTTCCAAAGCTCATCAGCTTGGGGGCAGCTCACGAGAGCCTTTTGTCAGTGAAAGTGGGTAGGAATGCACTGCTTGCATGTAACAGCGCCATTACCCCATAGCGTCTTGGTAGTTGTAGTTCAGTTTTTCACACAAATGTCATTTTACCCACTTTCACCATGCAGTGCTTGTTGTCCCTCAGTGCCAGTGTAACAAGGTGGAAAATGAGCATAGAGCCAGCTCTTAAGATAAAGAGAACGAGCTTTAATATACCACTCCAGCGTGCAGGCGTTCCAAAGCTCGTCAGCTTGGGGGCGGCTCACGAGAGCCTTTTGTCAGTGAAAGTGGGTAGGAACGCACTGCTTGAATGTAACAGCGCCATTATCCCATTGCGTCTTGGTAGTTGTAGTTCAGTTTTTCACACAAATTTCATTTTTTTTTCAGCTAATGCCATCTTTCGAAATCGTATCTCTAGACACCAGTGTTTCGGGATTCCTCTCTCATCAGTAGAGAATTGTCCCTCAGTGCCAGTGTAACGAGGTGGAAAATGATCATAGAACCAGCTCTTAAGATAAAGAGAGTGAGCTTTAATGTACCACTCCAGCTAGCTCCAAGTCAAAGGACCAACAGCCAAAGTTAGGAACCCTTCAAGCATTCTAAAGTTAATATTTTAATTCTGTGTTGGCATGCACTCATAGATCCATGCCAATAAGTCACTGAAAGAAAATCTATATCATAACAAAGCTAGGACATCACACCCCTTTCTCATTATTCAGTGGCTTTCTTGCCATTTTAGAATCCTTTTTCTGGGTGAATGGCTTTCATTCCTATTCTTGTGTTTGTTGTGACCAGGGGGACATTTTGGTTTCCATCTGTTTTGATTGGATGACTTGCGCACTTCTACTGATGACGAGAGAACTCTTTTTCTTTTGAATGTGAAGCATTGCTCAGAGTTATTTCTGACTAAAGATGTGTCTCTTTGACATTTATTGTCTAAATTGTTTCTTGAATAAATGGTGCCACTCTTGACTCACTTCCTGCATTTCACAAGTGTGTCTTATTATTTTAGATAGCACATTTATGCAGTAAATTATGTGGTAAAAAAATTACCCTCCAACAGCTGGCAACCACGAAAACGGGCCATGCATGAAGAATTTCCAGACTGCAAGGAGAGGGAATCTTCCCCTGTGGCGGCGGCCGGAGACTGCCCCTCGGTGCCTCTTCCTGACTGAACGACCACACACACACGGGTAAGTCAAAGAGCTTTTGTTTTTTTCTCTTTGCCTTGCCCCGGTGTAGTGTCTGGCTGTGGTCGGTTGAGGACTTGTAGGTGTGATACTGCCCAAGCCACAGTTCCTTGCTGGCTGGTGTCTTGCCATGACAAAAAAAAACCTTTTAAAATGACACATGTGAGCAGGCACTGAGCCAGGATTTATTGTTACATTTTGACATTTCGAGGTTGTGGTTTTTGAGTTTCCCGTGCTCGGTTTTTATATTGTGCATTTTTCTTCATATCACCTGTCTAACAAGATAGGGATAGCTTGTCTCATTGGTCTATCGGTGGGACATGTCATGCGAGTAGATAGGGCAGGAAAAAGTCAGATCTCTCATGCGTCTAGAGACATGCCAGTGTATCTTCTTCGATAACTGAAGCGAGAAGTCATGCGCCTATTTAATTGGTACAGATAGGCAAGGGGAATAGCGCCTTGCATCTCCCAGCTCTTGCGGGTTATGAAAGGGTCAGAACTCCTAAAGGTATTCGTCTGTTCACGTCTGGTGACTGGCAAGGGAGGTTTAGTTCTGAAAGTATTAGAAATCTCCAGCTTCTGCAAGTATTCGTCTGTTCACGTCTGGTGACTGGCAAGGGAGGTTTAGTGTTAGAAAGTATTACAAATTTCCAGCTTCTGCAGACCTAAAGAGCAAAAAAGTTAACGGCTGATAGACAAATGTAAAAAGCTTTGTAATATCTTCGCATTAACAAAAGTGTTTCTAACTGCGTAGCATACTAAAGAGGAAGTACTTCACGTTCGAAATTAGTTTCCTTCTTGGCTTCCTGCTCTCTCCCTGTAAGAGAAAAATAAACTTTCTTATCTATTAACATATCTTACATTGTACGAATTTGTTATCTCTTTCTGTTTCCTGGCACAAGAGTGCACAGTCTTCCCTTTTTAATTTACTGTGAAGGAATTGTCAACTTTTTGGGAAAATTGTTGCCTGGTTGCATGGCGAGGTCATGGTTTTTCTGTCTCCACTTCTGTAACTGACTCCTGTTGCGGTTCCCTCTAAGATCGGTGCCTGGTGCATCCATTCAAATTATGTTTCATTTTTTTAGCGAGAAAAAATCTAGGTGTATAAAATTGTATATTTATTTGTCGTGTGCATGTTGGCGTGCTCCATTCTGTAAACTATATGTGTCCCCTGTTAGTTCCCTGTTAACTTGTGCTCAAAATACCCCTCCTTGCCCCCTGCCGATGTCATGTTGGTAGTATATAAAAGAATTTAAAAGTGCATCGTTAAAAATTTAGTTTAAAAACACCGGCTTAACTTCCTGTTAATGAAGCCTTTTGAAAAAGATTAAAATAGGATCACCAATTAACATACTAGACCCTGAATAAAATACAAAAGCTCCCCTTTCTCTCTCTCTCATAAAAAGTCAACAATAAAAAAGTACCCTGGAACACACCGAATGCTTATCCCCCTGTGCCTATCTACCACAAATAAAGGCAGGAAGACTACGTTCAGTATCCTCTCTAAAACAAAGAGGTTTAGTGCGTGGCTGGTCTGATAGTAGTGGGTTATCTCAATTGACTGTTCAGTCAAGTGGCAGATAGCGGGGGGGAGGTATTTAGCAGAGAACTCTAGATCTAAAACGTTCCACTAGGCAGAGGAAAAAAATAAATTACAGAAATATGATGCTCAGTAAACAATTTGCATTACAGGGCAAAGACTTAACACCCAATGAAATAGTTACCCGCGGGGAGGGTTCTGACTTCTACGTCAACAGATTCACTGATGATTTGACGAGTTGGACAGAAAGTCTTGCCCCACAAATGATTCGGTGGCCACAAGATGGATCCTTTGATCCACAGAATATGGCAACAGTAGAAGACTGTATCTTACACAGGGAGGGTGACGAAGACTGGGAGTATCCTTACATGAGGGCCCTCTTAAAAATTTGGCAGAATTATGCACGTCAATTAGACCTCACACGACAAACTACAACAAATACCACAGTGACTCATCAAATGCTCCTCCTGTTCAAAAGCCCAGATGCTGTCCCTCAATATGTCCCATGGCCCCAAATTGACAAAGACAATTTGAAAGAACAACTACCGCCGCTAACAGAAGGTGCTAGTAAATGGATAGCAGTCTTAGATCAACGTACAGCTGGTATCACATTAGCGGTAGGTGACATTAAAAGCTTGCTCACCTCCCTGATTGGAGAGGAAGCAGAAGAAATACTAAAAGCAGGAATAAAAGGAACAACGCTAACTGAAGCACAATATGACGGTACTCCATTAAACAAAATGCGCAACAACATATGGACGCAGTTACACTGCAAGTAACCTGATATGCATTAGCAGGCAACACGCAAGGTGTTGCACCCCACATGCAGCCGCAGCACCAAGCAATTCAGCCCCTAATAATTTACTCCTACTTGCCTCCAATTCAACAACAGCCCAGGCAGTAAACAGTGCCACCCCTCCAGGCACCAGCAGTAGCCCGAATGCAAGCACCGATCCAGGAGGTACAGCCACAGAGCACACACAGTTAGCTAATACAAAAGTGATTTTGAAAATATGGCTCATGACAAAGGAAGTTAGTGACACTGGACTAAGAGCAACGTAAATATCGGAGCAGATGGTGAACATTAGACAGAAGGAAGGAATTAGCTAAATAAGCCTGTTCTTCTCTCCCGATTGCATGTGCACAGAACTCGGGAGACAAGAGGGGAGACAAATTGGTGGAATAGAATGCACAATAACTACACCCAATTTTCGACACATAACATCATAACATTTCCTGGTCCCAAAGATTCAATGATACCTATACCCTATCCACAATAATACGCTTCAAAATATAGGTCCGATACATTATTCCAGGCCCTTATGAGCAAAAGACTAGAAAATAAGCCATATTACACAACATGCATGACACATAATGCACCTCAGTTGGGTCTGTGGGGGCCTGTGTTTGACTTCATGGTCACAGGTTCAAATGCTACCAGGTCTACTCAGCCTTTCATCCTTCTGAGGTGGATAAATGCCAGGTCTACTCAGCCTTTCATCCTTCTGAGGTGGATAAATGCCAGGTCTGCTCAGCCTTTCATCATTCTGAGGTGGATAAAATGAGTACCATTGAGTTGGGGAACAATAAACATCTGCTATTTAGCGCCAAGATACCCTTCTGGGTGAACATGCGCTTTAAAAATACAGATGTTATGTTAAAATAGGCTCTATTTAGCAAAAGGTACAATAGGGCACAACATATTCTTTGATATTATGAGGTGTTGAAGGGTTAAAAGATTTTTTCTTGGGCTGCCTTTATATTAACGCTCCTGGCTGGCCACAGATTTTGGGCATTGAGCCCAGGCCAGAAAGACATAATGCATTAGATTTCCTGTGGTTACAAACGGAACAGGAAACTTAAAAAAAAAATGAATATATATATATATATATATATATATATATATATATATATATATATATATATATATATATATATATATATACATATACATATATATATTCACTGAAAAAACCATAGGTTTCAGGCACGTTATAGTTAGAAATTAGCATTTAAAAAACCGTAGAAATTCACTGAAGAAACCATAGGTTTCAGGGACGTTATAGTTAGTTGGACATTTCACTCTTACAAAACCATAGAAATTCCGCCCTTATAGTTAGTTCAGCTAACTATAACTCGCGCCCCCGCAATGCACTGCTGATGACGTCACATATTACATCATTCATGACATGGTCAGTGACATCACTGATGGCATCACTGATGACATCTCAAATGACATCACTGATGACATCATCCAGTGACTGTGTGTTTCTTTAAAGTTTAAATATGTATTATATATATGCCAAGGTGTATTGAAGAATGAGTGGGTGTATAAGTGTCTGGATGGAGGATTTAGTAGGTGCGTGACTGACTGTTTAAGTGAGTGATTACATGTGTCTTACTGAATGCATGGGTTAGTGACTAAACTGTGTGAATGTCTGTATCAGTCTGTCTGTTGTTGTATAAGCTGCTGCCTGGGTTGGTCAGTAGCTACAGGAGTGTCTATATGGGTTGTCGATTGGTTGCCTGAGTATTTGTATGGGTGCCTGAGTGTGTGTGTGGATGGGTGGGAGGTGTGTGACTCTGTGCATAGATGTGTGAGTGGTTGATTCACTGGGTGTATGGGTTCAAGAGTGCATGTGGAAACAGCAGTATGGGTGGGTGAGTGTGTGTATGGGTGTGTTGGTGAGTGAATGGATGTCTCAGTGGTACATGTCCAAGTAACTATATGTAAAAGGCAGTGTATGTGAGAGTTGGAGTATATAAATGACTATACGTGAGAGTCAGTGATTGTGAGAGTGGCTGTATGGATGAGTGTGTACTTGTATCAGTGATTGTATAAGAGAGTAAGTATGCATTTGTTTCTGTTTGAATAAGTGATGTGGTGTGTGTATAACTGTATAGGTCAGTAAATGGAAGTGTGATTGATTCTTTGCATGACTGACTAGGTGTGTGAGTAACTGGATGAGTGGTAGTGTGGGAGTGTCTGTATAGATGTATGAGTGCATATGATAGTGTTGTATTGATGAGTGACTGCATGTATGAGTGATTGTATAGGTGAATGAGTGGATGTGTGTGTAGACCCAGGAATCAGTGAGTGCGTATGTAGTAACTGGTATTGGTGTGTCGATGGTTTCGAAAATGGTAGTCTGTATTTTACAGTGGGTGTATCAAAGGTTATATTAGAGTGTGAGGAGGTGCATCAGATTTTCACGTGGATGATGTCATCAGTGATGTCATCAGTGATGTCATCAGTGATGTCACTGACCATGTCATGAATGAAGTAATATGTGACGTCATCAGCAGTGCATTGCGGGGGCGCGAGTTATAGTTAGCTTAACTAACTATAACGGCGGAATTTCTATGGTTTTGTACGAGTGAACTGTCCAACTAACTATAACGTCCCTGAAACCTATGGTTTTTTCAGTGAATTTCTAAGGTTTTTAAATGCTAATTTCTAACTATAACGTGCCTGAAACCTATGGTTTTGTCAGTGAATTTCTATGGTTTTTTAAATGCTAATTTCTAACTATAATGTCCCTGAAACCTATGGTTTTTTCAGTGAATTTCAAAGGTTTTTTAAATGCTAATTTCTAACTATAACATAGCAGTCACGTTTGCAGAGTGGTGGAGAAAGGTGAGCGTGGCCTTCAAACACCTTTTAGCAATCCCACTGTGTGGGATTTAGCGGAAGTAACAGGAGGGATAGTTAGCCCCAACGTCAACCTTGGGGGCCAACTACCCCTTTTATTACCTCCAGTAAGTCCCACACAGCAGGATTGCTAACTTGTTATATCAGGCCCCACTCCCTCCCTGCAGCACTCTGCAAACGCGCCCCCTGGTGTATTCTAAGTTGGGGGATTAAGTCCCCTTGAATCCTGAGGGTCCCTGGGGGCCAACTAGGCCACCAGGTACCTCCATTCAGCGCCACTGAGCTGCGTTGCAGAGAAGTGTAAAAAGGGGCGTAGCCTCAGACCACCTCTCTGCAACGCAGCTCTGTAGCGCTTACTGGAGGTACATGGTGGGCTAGTTGGCCCCCTGGGACCCTCAGGATTGAAGAGGACTTAATCCCCCAATTTACAACGCGCCAGGGGGCGTGTTTGCACACTTGTTATGTCAGGCCCCGCCCCCTCCCTGCACCACTGTGCAAACGCGCCCCCTGGCGCATTGTAAGTTGGGGTATTAAGTCCCCTTGAATCCTGAGGGTCCCTGAGGGCCAACTAGCCCACCAGGTACCTCCAGTAAGCGCCACAGAGCTGCGTTGCAGAGAGGTGTAAAAAGGGGCGTGGCCTCAGACCACCTCTCTGCAACGCAGATCTGTGGCGCTTACTGGAGGTACCTGGTGGGCTAGTTGGCCCCCAGGGACCCTCAGGATTGAAGGGGACTTAATCCCCCAATTTACAATGTGCCAGGGGGTGCATTTGCACACTTGCTATGTCAGGCCCTGCCCCCTCCCTGCACCAATGTGCAAACACGCCCCCGGCACGTTGTACATTGGGGCATTAATTCCCCTTGAGTCCTGAGGGTCCCTGGGGGCCAACTATACCACCAGGTACCTCCAGTAAGCGCCACAGAGCTGCGTTGCAGAGAGGTGTAAAAAGGGGCATGGCCTCAGAACACCTCTCTGCAACGCAGCTCTGTGGCGCATACTGGAGGCACCTGGTGGGCTAGTTGGCCCCCAGGGACCCTCAGTATTCAAGGGGAATTAATTCCCCAACTTACAACACGCCAGGGTGTGTGTTTGCTGAGTGCTGCAGGGAGGGGGCGGGGCCTCTGGCGCGATGCCGTTTTTTTTTTCCACAAGGGGGGCTGTGTGGCCCCCCCTTCTTTTACATTATTTGGGGCCCTGGGGACCACATACCCCAGGGCCTGCTCTTTGTTTATATTTAAAAAAAACAAACTGGAAGGGGTCCGTGCGGCCCCCCTCCCGAGGCCAATTTCGGCCCCAGGGACCCCAGACCCCGGGGCATGCCACATTTTTTTTGTTTGTTTTTTATTTTTTAAGGAGGGGGGCTGGGTGGCCCGCCTCCTTAGGCCTCTATTGGCCCCGGGGACCCCATCCCCCGGGGCTATGCCTCTTTATTTTTTTTAAATTTTAATATTGAAGGGGGGCCGCATGGCCCCCCTCCTGGGCCACTTCTGGCCCCGGGGACCCCATCCCCCGGGGCCGGCCCTATGTGTTGGGGACCGTGGGGGGAGCCCCAATGCCCCCACGGTCCCGCCGGCTGCCGGCCTCCTGCGGGAGCTGGCATTGCTTTTGAGCAAGGGGAGCTGCTGACATGCAATCCTGCTTTGCTTCATTGTAGCGAGAGCAGGTTTTCCTCTCTCTCTGTCAGTCAGTCAGTATCTCTCTCAGTCAGTCAGTATCTCTCTCTGTCAGTCAGTCTCTCTCTCTCTGTCAGGGAGTCTCTCTCTCAGTCAGTCAGTCTCTCTCTCAGTCAGTCAGTCTCTCTCTCTGTCAGTCTCAGTCAGTCAGTCTCTCTCCCAGTCAGTCTCTCTCTCTGTCAGTCAGTCTCTCTCTCAGTCAGTCTCTCTCAGTCAGTCAGTCTCTCTCAGTCAGTCAGTCTCTCAGTCAGTCAGTCTCTCTCAGTCAGTCTCTCTCTCAGTCAGTCTCTCTCTCAGTCAGTCAGTCTCTCTCAGTCAGTCAGTCTCTCTCAGTCAGTCAGTCTCTCTCAGTCAGTCTCTCTCTCTGTCAGTCAGCCAGTCTCTCTCTCAGTCAGTCAGTCTCTCTCTCAGTCAGTCAGTCTCTCTCAGTCAGTCAGTCTCTCTCTCAGTCAGTCAGTCTCTCTCAGTCAGTCAGTCTCTCTCTCTGTCAATCAGTCTCTCTCTCTGTCAGTCAGTCTCTCTCTGTCAGTCAGTCTCTCTATCAGTCAGTCAGTCTCTCTCTCAGTCAGTCAGTCTCTCTCACTGTCAGTCAGTCTCTCTCTCTCTCTGTCAGTCTCTCTCTCAGTCAGTCTCTCTCTCTGTCAGTCAGACTCTGTCAGTCAGTATCTCTCTGTCAGTCAGTCTCTCTCTCAGTCAGTCAGTCTCTCTCTCTCTCTGTCAGTCAGTTTCTCTCTCTGTCAGTCTCTCTCAGTCAGTCAGTCTCTCTCAGTCAGTCAGTCTCTCTCTCTCTCTCTGTCAGTCTCTCTCTCTGTCAGTCAGTCTCTCTCTCTCTCAGTCAGTCTCTCTCTGTCAGTCAGTCTCTCTCTCAAGCAGTCTCTCTCTGTCAGTCAGTCTCTCTCTCAGCCAGTCTCCCTGTTAGTCAGTCAGTCTCTCTGTCAGTCAGCCAGTCTCTCTCTCTCTGTCAGTGTCTCTCTGTTAGTCAGTCTCTCTCAGTCAGTCAGTCTCTCTCACTCAGTCAGTCTCTCTCAGTCAGTCAGTCTCTCTCAGTCAGTCAGTCTCTCTCAGTCAGTCTCTCTCTCTCTGTCAGTCAGTCAGTCTCTCTCTCAGTCAGTCAGTCTCTCTCTCAGTCAGTCAGTCTCTCTCAGTCAGTCAGTCACTCTCTTGTTCAGTCAGTCTCTCTCTGTCAATCAGTCTCTCTCTGTCAGTCAGTCTCTCTCTCAGTCAGTCAGTCTCTCTCAGTCAGTCAGTCTCTGTCAGTCAGTCTCTCTCTGTCAGGCAGTCTCTCTCTCAGTCAGTCTCTCTCAGTCAGTCAGACTCTCTCAGTCAGTAAGTCTCTCTCGCTCTCTCTCTCTCTCTCTGTCAGTCTCTCTCTCTCTGTCAGTCTCTCTCTGTCAGTCAGTCTCTCTCTCTCTGTCAGTCTCTCTCTCTCTCTGTCAGTCTCTCTCTCTCTCTGTCAGTCTCTCTCTCTCTCTCAGTCAGTCTCTCTGTCAGTTAGTCTCTCTCTGTCAGTCAGTCTGTCTCTCAGTCTCTCTCTCTGTCAGTCTCTCTCAGTCAGTCTCTCTCTCTCTGTCAGTCAGTCTCTCTGAGTCAGTCAGTCTCTCTGAGTCAGTCAGTCTCTCAGTCAGTCAGTCAGTCTCTCTCAGTCAGTCAGTCTCTCTCTCTCAGTCAGTCAGTCTCTCTCTCAGTCAGTCTCTCTCTCTGTCAGCCAGTCTCTCTCTGTCAGTCAGTCTCTCTCTTAGTCAGTCAGTCTCTCTCTTAGTCAGTCTCTCTCAGTCAGTCAGTCTCTCTCTCTGTCAGTCAGTCTCTCTCTCAGTCAGTCAGTCTCTCTCAGTCAGTCAGTCTCTCTCAGTCAGTCAGTCTCTCTCAGTCAGTCAGTCTCTCTCTCATTCAGTCAGTCTCTCTCTCAGTCAGTCTCTCTCTCAGTCAGTCAGTCTCTCTCTCAGTCAGGCTCTCTCTCTGTCAGTCAGTGTCTCTCTCTCTCTGTCAGTCTGTCAGTCAGTCTCTCTCAGTCAGTCAGTCTCTCTGTCAGTCAGTCTCTCTGTCAGTCAGTCTCTCAGTCAGTCAGTCAGTCTCTCAGTCAGTCAGTCTCTCTCTCAGTCAGTCAGTCTCTCTCTCAGTCAGTCAGTCTCTCTCTGTCAGTCTTAGTCAGTCAGTCTCTCTCTCTGTCAGTCAGTCTCTCTCTCTGTCAGTCTTTCTCAGTCAGTCTCTCTCAGTCAGTCAGTCTCTCTCTCTCAGTCAGTCTCTCTGTCAGTCAGTCTCTCTCTGTCAGTCAGTCTCTCTCTCATTCAGTCAGTCTCTCTGTCAGTCAGTCTCTCTCTGTCAGTCACTCTCTCTCTGTCAGTCTTTCTCTTAGTCAGTCACTCTAAGTCAATCTCTCTCTCTGTCGGTCAGTCTCTCTCTCAGTCAGTCAGTCTCTCTCTCAGTCAGTCAGTCTCTCTCAGTCAGTCTGTTATACCCTACTTTGTTGTATAACATGTACTCCAGCCCTGCTGCCTCTAGCTGCTCAGCCAGAGTGTGAGTTGGTTATGGAATGTTGGTGTGCCTGTGATGCGTGGAATGCCTGGGTGTCTGAGTGGATGAGTGTTGGCAGTTAGAGATGGGCTGAGCAGCTAGGCAGGCTGCTCCTGGTGGGGCTGGTACCACACCAGTGCTGGCTGGATTCAAGACTGATGTAACTTGGACTGATGGATGAAATAAAGAAGACTTGAATATACATCCTGGCTCCTGGTGTCTACCTGTGAGATCACAACATATTTTTGGCGACGAGCGGACTTGGACCCTAGAGACTCTTGGTACAGTACAGAAACAAAGGGACCACAAAGAAACTTCAAGAGAAACCAAGAGATTACGCAAGCAACCACATCTACAAAGAAAGTATTTCCAGGCAAGCGAGCGCCAGCCCCACCAGTGTCCTTACCAATGGACAGCCCCACCGACCAGTGTCATCACCAATTGACACCGCAGCCTGGGAATACTACAGCCACAAAAGGTACAGTGAATTGGAGGAGTAGTTGCAGAAACATCTTGATGCCAACTACAGCACGTCAAAAGAAGCTACTTCATGGAGAAGTAGAAAAACGAAAGCAACAGGAACAAAACCAAAGAAACAAGAGTTACATTAGGACACACAACTGTGTCACTCTAAAGACATATGCCAGAAGGTCAGTATTTGAAAATGGTACAGCCATAGCGCACGGAGCAGGCCCACTGCTGTCCATCAGATCGGACAGCCCCCAAACAAGGGTGCTGTACTTCATCTCAAGAGGCTTCCACAACAAGTTGCGCCACGAATGCTGCGCAGAGTGAACCTACAAGTACAACAAAAAGTCTCTTCACACACTACAGTGATCTTGCGCAGACCGAGCCTTCTTTTACAGTAAGCCAATCTCTTTGCTTCATTGGTATTGCGCAGGGTGTGTGCCTGATGGCTGCCTGCGTTGGAGTGGACCTTCACCACAATGACGCTGCCCAGATTGTGTGCTCGATTAATGCCTGCATTGGATCTGACCTCCCTACACACTGGGTTTTGAACCAGCTCCTGCAAGGAGAGGCAATCTGTGACTGTGCCTGGAAGACTGAAGACAGGTGACAAGACTTATTTGGGGGCACACAGCTGTGGTGTTTCCCGAGCCCATGCGAGCGGTGTGAGGTGAGATGCACTTTCTGCGGAGATCCAGAAACATGATTGCTGACATGTTTGATGTTTTTCTGGTTCCGATTCACATGGTGAAACTGCCCGTGAGGATGTGTTTTACACGGTTTACTGCGTTGCCAAAAGTGCTCCTATACTACTGTCAGGTGAGATTAATTTCGACTTTGATTCTTGGTCTACGCTGAGACCTGGTGCCTCCGGTGTTTCTCAACCGCCACATGTACATTTAAACTTAACAACGCACGCGCTATTGTCAGCGCGCGGAATTACCTGTTTCTTGAAGACGCGCCGATCGCTCGTGACTCCATCTGTGAGTTTGCTTCCACGACCTATTGCCTGGCGTTGCTTAAGGACGTTTTGCTCCACAGGCGTGCAGGGAGCCACTCGGCATGGCGTGATACAGCGTGCCGCCATCTTAAATTTGGAGCAGCATGCTGTTATACTTGTTCGGTTTGCCACTTTCTGCCAACCATGCCAACCACGTTTTCGTCAGTTTAAACGTTTTAAATAAAGTTAATTGAAGCTTTAGCCTTTCAGGGACACCGTCGTGGGAGCAAGAATTACATGTTTTTTTTGGCTGATTGCCTGCAGCCTGTCACCGGTTGAATCACAAGGTACTTTTCTTCCTTTATCACATTATAGACGCTCTGCAGCATTTCAATCTACGCTCTTCAGCACAAATACTCGTTTGGATGAGTAAATCTTTGGAGGTTGCTCATATGCTCATAACATGGGCAGTGTCTGGTTCATGGTGGTGGCATTCTTTTCATGAGTGCAGCGTAGGATTGCTCTAATTTGTGAAATCTTCTTTTCATCCATTTCTGTTGTGGTTAGCTGCACTTCATTATCCCTTACATGAGGGATGGCCATTTAAAAAAATGTTACACGTGCCCCTACACAGGGGTGAACCCTTACACGGGGTGAGTGTTCCCTAACATGAGGGTTGGCCCTACGTCGGGGTAAGTTTTGGGATTTTACGTCCAATTGAAATGCCTTATTTACATTTGTACCCTTACACGAGGGTGGTCTTTTTGCTTTGGGTGCAGGGGTGGGTTCCTGCGTGCTTAAGACGCCTTGCGCCGCACAAGTTTATTTTGCACGGGTGGTCCCCTTGCGCTGCACAAGTTTTGTTGCAGGGTTTTGGCAGAGTTGTCTCTTGTAGTTTGTGGGGACTGGACATTGGGTGCAAGTGCCTTTGTACAAATCACAGGTTGTCCCTTTTTCGTTCTGGGTATGGGTTTTCCTTGATTTCTTGTGGGTGGTCATCACATTGTTCCCATACACGAGGGATGGTTGTGGGCTAACTTTCCCATTACGTTTCACTGTTAGTTACTCCTACATGGGGGTATGTAACCTCTACAAGGGGGTTTGGACATGGGTTAGTTCATATACATACACAGTACCTAGGTTAACCCCTACGCGGGGTTTGGATGTGGGTATTTACCTCTTTCACAGTTGCGCGCAGTACAATTATACATCCCTTCACAGGCGTTTCTATGGGTGACGACCCATATACTTGTTTATTCCCTTACTCTTGGGATTGAGAATGTAGGGTTTTCTATATTTGTCGCTACTCTACGTTTTGCTTTTTGGCATTTGTGTTGCGGGGTCTTTTACCCTTTGCGTTATAGTACATTAAGTTACAGTGTATTATACAAAATGCTTGAACTGTATTTCTTGTGATGCTACACTTTTGCTTACGCTTCAAAATGTTTTATAATCTCTTATTAGGGAGGATGGGGGGATATTGTTGGTCAATTGTTTATTTGCTGTATCTTTACCATCCTTTCTTGCTTTAATGGTTCTTTCTCTTGCGATGTTTTGTCCTTATTGCTGCATCCGAGAGACTTGTACCATTATTCATTTTTCTTGTTTATAGTTCTTGCTTGATGTTATATTGTATTCATTTTTCGTTTTCTTTGAAGAAAAAGGGATAATGTTATACCCTACTTTGTTGTATAACATGTACTCCAGCCCTGCTGCCTCTAGCTGCTCAGCCAGAGTGTGAGTTGGTTATGGAATGTTGGTGTGCCTGTGATGCGTGGAATGCCTGGGTGTCTGAGTGGATGAGTGTTGGCAGTTAGAGATGGGCTGAGCAGCTAGGCAGGCTGCTCCTGGTGGGGCTGGTACCACACCAGTGCTGGCTGGATTCAAGACTGATGTAACTTGGACTGATGGATGAAATAAAGAAGACTTGAATATACATCCTGGCTCCTGGTGTCTACTTGCTGAGAACACAACATAGTCAGTCTCTCTCAGTCAGTCACTCTCTCTCTCTCTGTCAGTCTCTCTCTCAGTCAGTCTCTCTCTCTGTCAGTCAGTCTCTCTCAGTCAGTCAGTCTCTCTCAGTCAGTCAGTCAGTCAGTCAGTCTCTCTCTCTGTCAGTCTCTCTCTCAGTCAGTCTCTCTCTCTGTCAGTCAGTCTCTCTCTGTCAGTCAGTCTCTCTGTCAGTCAGTCTCTCTCTCAGTCAGTCAGTCTCTCTCAGTCAGTCAGTCTCTCTCAGTCAGTCAGTCTCTCTCTACCTCAGTCAGTCAGTATCTTTCTCTCTCAGTCAGTCAGTCTCTCTCTGTCTGTCAGTCTCTCTCTCTCTGTCAGTCTCTCTCTGTCAGTCAGTCTCTCTCTCAGTCAGTCAGTCTCTCTCTCAGTCAGTCAGTCTCTCTCTCTCAGTCAGTCTCTCTCTCTGTCAGTCTCTCTCTCTCTGTCAGTCTCTCTCTCTCTGTCAGTCTCTCTCTCAGTTAGTCAGTCTCTCTGTTAGTCAGTCTCTCTCTGTCGTTCAGTCTCTCTCTCTCTCAGTCAGTCTCTCTCTCTCTGTGTCAGTCTCTCTCTCTCTGTCAGTCTCTCTCTGTCAGTCAGTCTCTCTCTGTCAGTCAATCTCTCTCTCAGTCAGTCAGTCTCTCTCTCAGTCAGTCAGTCTCTCTCTCTCTCTCTCTCTACAACATACCTTAGAAACAATGCCAATATCTCTGGCTAAACACTTATAAGGTCACCCAGCGCGAATTCGGACGTTTCTTAAAATGTTTTTGGGCTGGGGGTCCTTGTGGGACCCCCTGAGCAGGCCTAGGGTGTCAGGGTGTTCCTACCCTGCCTCCTTTTCTTGTTTTTCATCTTTGTTTAACTGTTTTCTTATGACTCTGGTTCAACCTATTCCCAAGATGGCTGCCAGCATTTCCTGGATGAAGTGCTGACAGCCAATCAGATTTCACGATGACATGTGTGGTTAGGCTCCGCCCAGATATCGATATTTCTTTTTCCTTTCATTTTCCTTTAATATTTCAAAAACTACTGAACGAATTTACACCATTTAACAAAAAGGACTCTTTCTGAACCAAGACCTACCTTTTTCCCAAATTTGCTGTAATTCCGTTCAGCAGTTCGGGCTGTAGCTTTGTCTAAAGTTTCCTACGGAAAATAACATGGGGAAAACGCGTTTTGGGACCCCCCTTTTTTCTCAGCCCTTGCTTGGCGAATCACCCCGAAAAGTTCAAGACAGGAGCTCACCGGAGCTGATCACTAGTTTTGAAAATTTCGCGAAGATTCGTCGACCGGCGCCAAAGTTATTGGGAAAACAAAAAACGCTTTTCCTATGGAAACTAGGTCCTAACTATAACTACCTACTGGCGACTGCCAGTAGGTAATATATATATATATATATATATATATATATATATATATATATATACAGTTAGTAGAACACGAAGAGCTGTTTAAATGTATGAACAGTATTGAAATAATGGGTTTAGTGTATCAGTTTCCTGACCCATACAACAGTTTATGTCAAGTGCAGTGAGAAAAATTATTGTTTCAAGGAATAGTTTTAAAGAATGAATTCGGAGAGACTGATTCTCTTCCCCACCGTGACAGACATGCCTATATTGAACAAAGAGTAAGCTAGAAAAGGAGAACATGAGAAATAAACTGCCTAGGATCACACAATTTGGTAAAATAGGGAAGCCAGAATTGAATACAGGGTTTCAGGTTTCACGTTATGCAGTTTGGTAAGTGGATATGTATATATGTACATGTGTGTACATATGTGTGTGTATCTATATATATATATATATATATATCCTTGCTCCACACTTCTGCCCAATAGTATCCGCACTCTTGCACGGGTGCTTTCGATCCTGCGGCGGCAGAACCGCTACAATCTCCCGCTACACTCCAAAAGGAAGGACCAGCACTCACGTTGGGTTAATCCTCATTAAGGATATATTGTGCACAAAAAATTATAGCAAACAGACGCATTTCGGCGTTGGGCTTCGTCAATGTCAACGAGCGCCATTTTCAAAGCCATATTTGTATACAACTCATTTCATTAAAAGTGCGGAAGGACAATCACATTCTCTTATTTTTGAGTGACATCTTTAAATGTGCAAATGCTTCAATAAAATATAAAGCAACGTATTAATTTGATCATACTTGCTACTTCATGCGTATATTACAGCGTGCATAATTAATTTATTCTTAGCATTTAATTCTCGCTATATCAGCAATTGTAACAATTGCAAATTCAACCTGGATGCCTAGATAGCACCAGACACCTATGTGATTTGTGCCTAGTCTGAGTTCATTTACGTGAATATCACAGTCCCATTTATTACGCCCTGTATGGGCATTCGCTCCTCAGATTGAGTAAAAGTATATATATTCTAATTAATAATTCACTTGCATATGGCTCATTACTCTCTGCAATTCACGTTACTATCTATATGCATCAGTTATCAAGCCCTGAATGGACCACCTTGTGTCGTCCGTTCCTGTTCCTAAATGTCATCTCCCCACTCCCTATTGTGCAAATCATAAATGTATTGCTAATTCCTCTCCACTATTGAGGCCTTCCGGTGACTTAGTTTGCAGATCTATTATATATCGCGATTCCAATCGCCTCAATTGCTTCTACCTGTCATCACCTCTGACGTCCTTGGGTACATAGTCTAAACAGAAATATTGCAAGAGTGCCCTATTGCTATTGTGATGGCTTGCAAAATGACGTGCAACTGGATAGTTCACGTCATTGTTGTTTATCGCCCTTTGATGTTCTTAGAATTCGTGTTTTGACAGGATGTATGGTGCTGCCCACATAACATAAGTCACATGGGCAGACCAAACAATAGACCACATATGTTGTGGTACTGGTCATAAATTTCATTATCTTCTTCTCCTTCGTGAGGCCCTTAATCTGATATGAAATCACTTTTCTACTATTAGCGCAGGCCGTACATTTCCCACATGGGAATGAACCATGAAGACACTGTAAACTGGAGTGTTGCTTCACCATCGGTAAATGGCTTTCAACTAACTGATCTTTTATACATCGTGATCTCCTAAATGACATTCCTGGATGAGGGGGCAAATCCTTCCCTATAACTCCATCCGATTTTATGATTCTCCAGTTTCTTTATAAAATAGCTCTTATCTTACTTGCTGGATTGGAGTAACTTGTGATCATTCTAAGGTTACTCGACACTCCTTCTGTCTTTGGTCTATGTTTCTCCTGCAATAATTCTACCCTGTCTTTTTCTTCAACTTTCTTCTGTGCTGCCTTCAGGGTATTTTGTGGGTACCCCCTTGCTTTAAACAGTTGTATGCTTGCTTCAGCTGCCTGTTGATAATCACATTGCCTCGAGCTGTTTCTTTTAATTCGCAACAGCTCCCCATAAGGGATACTTTTTATAAGATTCATCGGATGACTGCTACGCCCGTGTAGGATGGAGTTGCCCGCTTTCGTTTTTCTATACAGAGCTGTGTGAATCTTATTGGAGCTTATGAATACCCTCAGATCAACAAAATTCACCTGGATGGTGCTCATCTCCCCAGTGAACTTCAGATTTAGGCAGTTATTGTTGAGGCAGGAGATAAATTGATTAGCTGATTCTTGTGACCCTCTCCAAATTATGAAGAGGTCATCAATATATCTCCTCCAACAGACAACTTTGTCCACCCATTCATCCATGATGTCGGCCCAGGCCACCTGCTTCTCCCACCAGCCTACGAACAAGTTTGCATAGCTGGGGGCGAAGCAGGTGCCCATCGCCGTTCCCTGTATCTGTCTGTATCTCTGTTGTTGGAAAATAAAGATGTTAATATTTAAACAGAAGGCAATACATTCCAATAACATATCACTGTGTTCCAGGTATCTCAGGGATCGTCCTTTCAGAAAATATTTGATCTCTTCCAGTCCACCTTTATGCCTGATACTGGTGTAAAGATTAGATACATCGAGTGTGATCATCAGGAACTCTTCTTCCCATTCAATCCCTTGAATTTGTTTTAAAAAATCTTTTGTGTCTCGTGTGTATGAGGACAGTTGTGATACAAAGGGAAATAGAAAGTAATCCACGTATCTGGACATAGTATCAGTCAAGCCTCCTAAAGAGGAAACTATTGGTTGTCCTGGTGGACTGGTTGCGTCTTTATGGATTTTGGGCAGATGGTAAAAATTGGGGATCCTTGGATGTGTATTTTGCAAAAAAAGAAACTCCTCTTTAGATAAGATGCCTTTGCTGTGCCATTTCTGAATTAGTTCCTCAAAAGCCTGTATGCTCAACAAGTAGTCTGCCTCCGTTGTGAGAATGTTATTATCTCTGTCATTGAGCTATCTGTGGGCCTCCTTGCAGTAATTTTCTCTCATCTGTAATACTATGTTCCCTCCTTTGTCAGAGGGCTTCACTATGATTGATTCGTCTTGTCTTAGATCCAATATCGCTTGTCTTTGAGTATACGTAAGATTCCATTTCTTTTTGTTTTGTCCTTTACAGTCTTGTGCCCTCAGAGTTAGAAGTTCTTTATTTACACTCTCAGAAAACACGTCGATGGCATCTGTCGGCATTTGAGGACAAAATTTGGAAGACGGTTTGAATGGGCTCTGGGCACCTGTTTGTATTATCCCAAACTCTTGAATCCTGTCTGTATTATCCCTTTCCACTCAAACAACAAGAGTACTATTCCAATAAAATTAAAATGGCCAAAAACTCTCCCAAAGAGCTGTTTAAAATTGTAAATACACTGGCCCTCGCAAATTCTCCCACTATCCCTGCTAGCCAAGACTTGTGTAATAAAGTGGCCAATTTCTTTTTTGACAAAGTTAATGGCATTTTCCAAAATTTCTCACACTCTACAGCAAAAACATTGATTAATTGCATAAATGGCTATTTGAGAGAAATAAAAGATACCCCTCTTTTTGACCAATTCGCCTTTCTAACGGAATCTGACACCCTCAATCTTCTCGCTAAAGTTAAGTCAGGCTCTCCTTATGATCCATGCCCACCAGCCATAGTCAAATTAGTGGCAGAGCCGGTGTCACGTAAATTGACTTCCATTTTTAACACAATGTACCGGGAAGGATATTTTCCAACAGATTGGAAACAGGTATCAATCCTGCCCCTGTTGAAGAAACCTAATCTGGCGCTACGGACCCAAATAATTTCAGACCTATTTCCAGATTACCACTACCGGCAAAAATCATTGAAAGAAATATGAACTCTCAACTCAACCAGTTTTTGCAAAAATCTCAAGCATTGAATCCAACTCAATATGGTTTCAGAGAGAGCCACAGCACGGAAACGGCGCTCCTCAAATCCACAGAAGAAATTAGGACTATTCTTGACCAAGGAGGAAATGCTGTATTGATCATGTTGGATCTGTCTGCAGCGTTTGATACGGTCCACCATGCTTTGCTGATGGACCGTCTGGACAAGATAGGAGTCAAGGGCACTGCCTGGAAACTGCTCAAATCCTTCCTTTCGGACAGAACACAAACGGTGGCCCTTGACAAATTTGAAGCAGAGTCCTTTTCTCTACCCTGTGGGGTGCCACAGGGGACCTCGCTTAGTCCGATGTTATTCAATGTTTATGTGTCCTCTTTGGCTCCTTTAATTGAATCCTTTGGATTCAATCTGACGTCATATGCGGATGACACTCAAATTGTGGTGACTATATTGCCAGAAGTGATCCAGGAAACTGCATCCAGATTGCAAAACTGCATGAAGGCCGTGGGCACATGGATGGCCCATAACTGCCTAAAACTTAACTCCACAAAAACGGAGGTCATGTTGTTCGGGAACAATTCTAACTTCTGGACCCCTAGGTGCTGGCCGGAAGCGTCAGGCCCGCTCCCAAACCTGATTAGTAAGGTGAAGAACCTGGGAGTGTGGATAGACGACAAACTTAGCTTCAGGGACCAGGTGAATAAAGTGGTTTCTTTAACATCATACACCTCTCAGATCATGCAAAAAAATAATGCCACTCTTACCTAAAGAGGCGCAACAAACAGTGGTCACTGCGCTAATAATGTCAAGATTGGACTATTGCAATAGTCTATATCTCAAGATCCACGAAGGATCACTGAACAAATTACAAATCCTTCAAAATGCTGCAGCCAGACTTCTTACAGGCACACCAAAGTTTGAATCGATCTCAGCCAAAATAAAAAAGCTCCACTGGCTTCCGGTCAGGAAGCGTTCTCAGTTCAAGGCGCTATGTCTGGTCTTTAGAGCCCTGCATGGAACTGGGCCGGACTTTCTAAAACAAAAATTTCGCTGGTATACACCAAAAAGAGCTTTGCTGCCTTCTGATGCTAATCTAGTGGTGGTGCCCCGGGTGAAAAAGGTTAAATGGGGCGGCCGAAGCTTTGTTGCCAATGCGGCCAAAGCATGGAATGACCTCCCACCTCACATGAGAAGCATGAACAATCTCCTAGTTTTCCGTAAGGCATTAAAAACATGGCTTTTCTCTAAATAAACCTGCCTAGAATTATACTGACGTTGTTTTCAGTCAGGACTTCACACAGCGCCAGGACACCTTCGGGTAACAGTTAGCGCTATATAAGTCCCAATAACATTAACATTACCATTAACATTAACTCGTTCATGTGAGCTTCCTTCATCTCCTAATTCCTCTAGGATAGCCAGGGTATCTAAGTCCCCTATAGTCATTAAATCAGTGTCCTGTGATGTATGTTCCATTGCAGTTCGAGGTTGACCAGGACTTCTCATTTTAAAAAATTTGTATAACTTTATCTTTCTAATAAATTTAAATAGGTTGATTCGAGTTTGCGTGTATTCAAAGTTTCCCGTTGGGCAGAACGTTAGACCAAGTCTGAGGACTGACTCTTCATCCATAGTCAGTACCCTGGGTGTCAGATTTATGATAGTCAGATTGTCTCTTATTGTTTGAAGTTCCTGCCCCTCCGGTTCCTGGTGTTTCGAGCTGTTCCATCGGTTCCGCTGTTTCCAGCCACCCCTTCTCGTGACTCTATGGCTTTTGGTTCCGGTGGTCTCCCTTTGCCTCCTCTCAACCATGTCTGTCGAATTAGGTTGAACTCCTCGTGAAAAGGGTGTTGATGAGATTTGCCTTGACCAGCATTACCCCCTTCTTCTTTGGATTGTTCTGCGCTGGTTACCTCTGATTCTGAGGTATCTCGATGTTCTATCACAGCCCATTTTTTTGTTCTCAAATCGCGCGTTGGGGCATCATATTTCCTGGCAAAAGTCAATATTCTGCCAAGCTCGTAATCCCTTATTTCTAAAGATGGTGCTCCCTAGACAAGGATTAATGAGAGCAAACAATAAATATAGACCCAATCAGTACTATAGTTTACAGCTGTCCAGCCGGACAGGTGTTTTTAATATATAGTTGCTTAAATATACACAAAATTCAGCAAGAAACAAATAAAGTGGGACAGAAGGCTGTATCCAACTTAGTGGGAAGGGCGTACAACATGAAACAAAAAGGCTCAGGCAGAGTAAATTGTTTGTATAAGACACATTTTGGTAGGACAAACAAATTATAGTGGAGACACCATTACACATAATAAGTATTAAATAAAGAGGTGTATATGGCGTACAACAAGTCCACGGCGTTTCAATCCTTACAAAAGATATAGGATCATCATCAGGACATTAACAATGGTATGCCTGTATACATTTTGCCTGTAATAAATAAAACCGTAGGAGGGAATAAAGGATGAAAAAAGAAAAAGAGAAATATGAAAGTTAGCTCGGGCGGAAAACAATTTGAAAACAACTTGGGTGCTGGTGAGGGCAGTGTATGTCAGACCAACGTAAGAGGATCGCACGTGAGTACAATGATACCGGAGAAGTGAGCAGAACGTATAAAATTGCTAAGCAAGAGTAAAAGAATTACGCAGTAACGAGCAATATTTGCTAAAAGTCATAGTCATACGCGTGCGGTGATAAAGCGCGCAATACGGTAGAGAGCTTGGTGAGTGGTGAAACACCCGCAAAACTAGCGGAGTGCCAGTAAAGCGCCAGTGTTGAAAGCAAAATGGGCGTGGGATTGCGTAAGAGAAACAAGGAATAATTTAAAAAGTGGCAAACGCATGCACTGGTGAAGCGCGTGTGAAAACAGTGCCAGTGGGTAGAGTGCTTGAGGGCAGCGAGCGAAAGATAGTTAAAGTAATACCTAGATCCAGGTCAGAGTGACTTGGAGGAGGTTTGTTTCAGGCGAAGACCACTTTGTAAATTATTCCTTGTTTCTCTACCGTATTGCACGTTTTATCACCGCACACGTATGACTATGACTTTTAGTAAATATTGCTCGTTATTGCGTAATTCTTTTACTCTTGCTTAGCAATTTTATACGTTCTGCTCACTTCTCTGGTATCATTGTACTCACGTGCGATCCTCTTACGTTGGTCTGACATACACTGCCCTCACCAGCACCCAAGTTGTTTTCAAATTGTTTTCCGCCCGAGCTAACTTTCATATGTCTCTTTTTCTTTTTTCATCCTTTATTCCCTCCTACGGTTTTATTTATTACAGGCAAAATGTATACAGGCATACCATTGTTAATGTCCTGATGATGATCCTATATCTTTTGTAGGGATCGAAACGCCGTCGACTTGTTGTACGCCTTACACACCTCTTTATTTAATACTTATTATGTGTAATGGTGTCTCCACTATAATTTGTTTGTCCTACCAAAATGTTTCTTGTACAAACAATTTACTCTGCCTGAGCCTTTTTGTTTCATGTTGTACATCCTTCCCACTAAGTTGAATACAGGCTTGTGTCCCACTTTATTTGTTTCTTGCTGAATTTTGTGTATATTTAAGCAACTATATATTAAAAACACCTGTCCGGCTGGACAGCTGTAAAATATAGTACTGATTGGGTCTATATTTATTGTTTGCTCTCATTAATCCTTGTCTAGGGACCACTGTCTTTAGAAATAATTGATTACCAAAGGTCCCTGACCAACCTTATTTGGGTTCCCTTGTTCTTCATAACAAGCTCGTAATCCCTGGCATCCCTTTCAAACTTTTGTTGTTTTCTTTGTTGTATCTTTTTCTCATACATACTTAAACGTTTCTTTATTGTCTCCTTTTCTTCATCATGTTTACTCTTATCTACAGATTCTAGTATACTCTTCTCCAAAATTTCAATTTCCTTGAGTGATTTGTCATGGTCACTCCAAGCGAATTTTACAAGTATCTTTAACATTCCTTGTGACGATCCCGCAGTATATTCTGCCCATTCATTCAAGAGTTGTGGGTCAGGGTTTTCATAGGCAGGGACCGTATATATCTTTAGGCCCCTCGGTACCCTGTTAACATTAATATAGTGTTGCAGGGAAGTGGCCTCCCACCACTTCCTTATTTCTCTCTCGTGAAGCCTCTCAAGCTGTTAGTATTTGCTCTTTAGATCAGTTTGTGCAGAATTGGGAGTGGAGCTTTCACCCTGCGTACCTCCCCATGGGCACGCTTTAAATATTCCTGTAGCCGCTTCGCGGCGTGCCGCCTCACTAAACATTAAATTGTTTCAGTTCTGTGCGCCTCCCAACTCGTTGCGCCGTGTAAAAATGAATTAGCCGTACAATGTCTCTTTACTCTTCTGAGTCTCTCCAGATCGTCAGGATCAATCCACCTCGGCGGTACTTCTTTCTGGCCAACACGGTGGTGCGGATACTTTTCCCGTAATCTCCTTGCTCCACACTTCTGCCCAGTAGTATCCGCACTCTTGCACGGGTGCTTTCGATCCAGCGGTGGCAGAACCGCTACAATCTCCCGCTCCACTCCAAAAGGAAGGACCAGCACTCACGTTGGGTTAATCCTCATTAAGGATTTATTGCGCACACAAAATTACAGCAATCATAGTGAAGCCCTCTGACAAAGGAGGGAACATAGTATTACAGACTAGAGAAAATTACTGCAAGGAGGCCCACAGACAGCTCAATGACTGAGATAATTACATTCTCGCAACGGAGGCATACTACTTGTTGAGCATACAGGCTTTTGAGGAACTAATTCAGAAATGGCACAGCAAGGGCATCTTATCTAAAGAGGAGTTTATTTTTTTGCAAAATAAACATCCAAGGATCCCCACTTTTTACCATCTGCCCAAAATCCATAAAGAAGCAACCAATCCACCAGGACAACCGATAGTTTCCTCTATAGGAGGCTTGACTGAGAATATGTCCAGATACGTGGATTACTTTCTATTTCCCTTTGTATCACAACTGTCCTCATACACACGAGACACAAAAGATTTTTTTAAACAAATTCAAGGGATTGAATGGGAAGACTTCCTGATGATCACACTGGATGTATCTAATCTTTACACCAGTATCAGGCATACAGATATACAGACAGATACAGAGGACGGCGATGGGCCCCTGCTTTGCCCCCAGCTATGCAAACTTGTTCGTAGGCTGGTGGGAGAAGTGGGTGGCCTGGGCCGACATCAGGGATGAATGGGTGGACAAAGTTGTCTGTTGGAGGAGATATATTGATGACCTCTTCATAATTTGGAGAGGGTCACAAGAATCAGCTAATCAATATATCTCCTGCCTCAACAATAACTGCCTAAATCTGAAGTTCACTTGGGGAGATGAGCACCACCCAGGTGAATTTTCTTGATCTGAGGGTATTCGTATGCTCCAATAAGATTCACACAGCTCTGTATAGAAAAACAACAGCGGGCAACTCCATCCTACACGGGCGTAGCAGTCATCCGATGAATCTTATAAAAAGTATCCCTTATGGGGAGCTGTTGCAAATTAAAAGAAACAGGTCGAAGCAATGTGATTATCAACAGGCAGCTGAAGCAAGCATACAACGGTTTAAAGCAAGGAGGTACCCACAAAATACCCTGAAGGCAGCACAGAAGAAAGTTGAAGAAAAAGACAGGGTAGAATTATTGCAGGAGAAACATAGACCAAAGACAGAAGGAGTGTCGAGTAACCTTAGAATGATCACAAGTTACTCCAATGCAGCAAGTAAGTTAAGAGCTATTTTACAAAGAAACTGGAGAATCTTAAAATCGGATGGAGTTATAGGGAAGGATTTGCCTTCTCATCCAGGAATGTCATTTAGGAGATTGCGATCTATAAAAGATCAGTTAGTTGAAAGCCATCTACCGATGGTGAAGCAACACTCCAGTTTACAGTATCTTCATGGTTCATTCCCATGTGGGAAATGTAAGGCCTGAGCTAATAGTAGGAAAGTGATTTCATATCAGATTAAGGGCCTCACGAAGGAGAAGAAGATAATGAAATTTATGACCTGTACCACAACATATGTGGTCTATAGTTTGGTCTGCCCATGTGACTTACGTTACGTGGGCAGCACCATACATCCTCTCAAAACACGAATTCTAGAACATCAAAGGGCGATAAACAACGACGTGAACTATCCAGTTGCACGTCATTTTGCAAGCCATCACAATAGCAATAGGGCACTCTTGCAATATTTCTGTTTAGACTATGTACCCAAGGACGTCAGAGGTGATGACAGGGAGAAGCAATTGAGGCGATTGGAATCGCGATATATAATAGATCTGCAAATTAAGTCACCGGAAGGCCTCAATAGTGGAGAGGAATTAGCGATACAGTTATGATTTGCACAATAGGGAGTGGGGAGGTGACATTGAGGAACAGGAATGGACGACACAAGGTGGCCCATTCAGGGCTTGATAACTGATGCATATAGATAGTAACGTGAATTGCAGAGTAATGAGCCATATGCAAGTGAATTATTAATTAGAAGATATATATTTTTACTCAATCTGAGGAGCGAATGCCCATACAGGGCGTAATAAATGGGACTGTGATATTCACGTAAATGAACTCAGACTGGGCACAAATCACATAGGTGTCTGGTGTAAGCCTGGGCGTAGTTCGCGAAGTAGCGCTACGCGAAGCTACGCAAAGTGCAGTTTGCACTACGCGAGCTACGCGTAGCACTACGCGAACTGCGTAGTGCACTGTTCGCAATGATTGCACAGTGCCGGATGCTTGTCCGGCATCTTGCACAGTGCGAGCTGTCTTTTACTGCCGCTCGAGTAGATTTTTACTCGAGCGGCAGCTTTCTCAACGCGGACTGGTAGTTTCTCATCGCGAGCGGTCGCGAGCATACGCGACCACTCGCAATGAGAAACCTGACCTCCCCGCGTTGAGAATCTCGCCGGGAGGTTTATTTTCCACACTCGCGATCGGCAACTTGATGTTGCTGATCGCGAACGAGAAAAAGTCTCGCCGGGATGTCATTTTGCTTGCTCGCGGTCGCCAACTTGACGTTGAGGACCGCGAGCAAGCAAAAATGACCGCTGCACTACGCTACGCGTGTTTGCAATGTGCTACGTGCAATTCGCGTTGTGCGAAGTAGCGCAAACTTCGCAAACTACGCGAGCGTAGCGTAGTGCTTTGCCCAGGGTTAGTCTGGTGCTATATAGGCATCCAGGTTGAACTTGCAATTGTTATAATTGTTGATATAGCGAGAATTAAATGCTAAGAATAAATGAATTATGCACGCTGTAATATACGCATGAAGTAGCAAGTATGATCAAATTAATATGTTGCTTTATATTTTATTGAAGCATTTGCACATTTAAAGATGGCACCCAAAAAAAGAAAATGTGATTGTCCTTGCACACTTTCAATGAAATGAGTTGTATACAAATATGACTTTGAAAATGGCGCCCGTTGACATTGACGAAGGCTAACGCCGAAACGCGTCTGTTTGCTGTAATTTTGTGTGCGCAATAAATCCTTAATGAGGATTAACGCAACGTGAGTGCTGGTCCTTCCTTTTGGAGTGGAGCGGGAGATATGTATATATATATATATATTCAAAAAAAGAGGTTGCCGCTCCGGTGGAACGCACTCGCCGGAGGTCTGGCCAAAAAACAGGGCTGCTCACTCAGGACATCTCCCCACATGTGCGCCGCCTACGCGTTTCGGGATACCTCCCTTCCTCTGGGCAGCATTCACACAAAATGAAAGACACCAGCAAGTTATGAGGAAGTCCCATCTTTATTTTGCATGATCAACCCCGATAGGAATCAGGTGAGTGAAACTGTAGCATGATGGGACTTGGAGTCCTGTTTTACAAATCCAAGTGGATGCAGGCTTCCAGATTGTGAAATAAGTTTCCTCGTGGGACAAACAATGTTCAAAGTGCCGCCCTGACAATACAACGGCCCCTCCAGCTCCGCTGTGCAAGGTAATCCATTGCTGCGGACCCACTCGGGTCTCGTGGTGGTGCGAAGCCGTGGCCTGGGCTTGGCCACACATATTCAAAAAAAGAGGTTGCCGCTCCGGTGGAACGCACTCGCCGGAGGTCTGGCCAAAAAACAGGGCTGCTCACTCAGGACATCTCCCCACGTGCGCCGCCTACGCGTTTCGGGATACCTCCCTTCCTCTGGGCAGCATTCACACAAAATGAAAGACACCAGCAAGTTATGAGGAAGTCCCATCTTTATTTTGCATGATCAACCCCGATAGGAATCAGGTGAGTGAAACTGTAGCATGATGGGACTTGGAGTCCTGTTTTACAAATCCAAGTGGATGCAGGCTTCCAGATTGTGAAATAAGTTTCCTCGTGGGACAAACAATGTTCAAAGTGCCGCCCTGACAATACAACGGCCCCTCCAGCTCCGCTGTGCAAGGTAATCCATTGCTGCGGACCCACTCGGGTCTCGTGGTGGTGCGAAGCCGTGGCCTGGGCTTGGCCACACATATTCAAAAAAAGAGGTTGCCGCTCCGGTGGAACGCACTCGCCGGAGGTCTGGCCAAAAAACAGGGCTGCTCACTCAGGACATCTCCCCACATGTGCGCCGCCTACGCGTTTCGGGATACCTCCCTTCCTCTGGGCAGCATTCACACAAAATGAAAGACACCAGCAAGTTATGAGGAAGTCCCATCTTTATTTTGCATGATCAACCCCGATAGGAATCAGGTGAGTGAAACTGTAGCATGATGGGACTTGGAGTCCTGTTTTACAAATCCAAGTGGATGCAGGCTTCCAGATTGTGAAATAAGTTTCCTCGTGGGACAAACAATGTTCAAAGTGCCGCCCTGACAATACAACGGCCCCTCCAGCTCCGCTGTGCAAGGTAATCCATTGCTGCGGACCCACTCGGGTCTCGTGGTGGTGCGAAGCCGTGGCCTGGGCTTGGCCACACATATTCAAAAAAGAGGTTGCCGCTCCGGTGGAACGCACTCGCCGGAGGTCTGGCCAAAAAACAGGGCTGCTCACTCAGGACATCTCCCCACATGTGCGCCGCCTACGCGTTGATCATGCAAAATAAAGATGGGACTTCCTCATAACTTGCTGGTGTCTTTCATTTTGTGCGAATGCTGCCCAGAGGAAGGGAGGTATCCCGAAACGCGTAGGCGGCGCACATGTGGGGAGATGTCCTGAGTGAGCAGCCCTGTTTTTTGGCCAGACCTCCGGCGAGTGCGTTCCACCGGAGCGGCAACCTCTTTTTTTGAATATATATATATATATATATATATATATATGGTAAAGAACTCCTCCTCTCAAGTGAATCCTGAGAAAAGAAACGGCACTCGATGGGGCTTCAAAATCAGGATGTAAAATTTATTCCATCAGAAAAAATATCGTTACAAGCGTTGAGTGCGCACCGGTTGGTGCAATCTCAGGTCTGCTACTGTGCAGAGGGGCTCTCCCACGGCTGGGCCAGCCGTATTAAATACCACAAAAACAGAGTTGTCCCGAGAGGCCCAGCCGTGGGAGAGCCCCTCTGCACAGTAGCAGACCTGAGATTGCACCAACCGGTGCGCACTCGACGGGACGAGAGGTTTCCTGTTGGAGGTGTTCATTGTGGCAGCGGCAGTTGTGGTTGGGGTATTCGTCAACCCACTGGGGAATTGCAACTTTTTTGAACTATGAGCACAAGTCAAACTCATGAGAGGAACACTAAGCGCACTACAGGTACCAGAAGGGCGCGGGAGCGGTAACGCCCACTGGGGCGGGTACTTATGGAACAAAGGTGCGCTCATTTGCCTTGCCAACTCTAAAGCAGCCTATGACAAAGGGCAAGCAGCCCGAAACACGTCGGCTGAAAAAGGACTGGCGATTCCATGCTCACTACCGTGTCAGCCTCCAATGAAACAGTGAAGTATTTCCACTCATGTTGGGCTCTCTTTCAGGGGCAACTCTGTTTTTGTGGTATTTAATACGGCTGGCCCAGCTGTGGGAGAGCCCCTCTTCACAGTAGCAGACCTGAGATTGCACCAAACTGTGTGCACTCGATGGGACAAGAGGTTTCCTGTTGGAGGTGTTCATTGTGGCAGCGGCAGTTGTAGCTGGAGTATTCGTCAACCCACTGGGGAATTGCAACTTTTTTGAACTATGCGCACAAGTCAAACTCACTAGAGGAACACTAAGCGCACTGCAGATACCAGAAGGCCGCGGGAGCAGTCACGCCCACTGGGGCGGGTACTTATGGAACAAAGGTGCGCTCATTTGCCTTGCCAACTCTAAAGCAGCCTATGACAAAAGGCAAGCAGCCCGAAACGCGTCGGTTGGAAAATGACTGGCGATTCCATGCTCACAACCATGTCAGCCTCCAATAAAAAAGTTAAGTATTTCCACTCGTGTTGGGCTCTCCTTCAGGGGCAACTCTGTTTTTGTGGTATTTAATACGGCTGGCCCAGCCGTGGGAGAGCCCCTCTGCACAGTAGCAGACCTGAGATTGCACCAACCGGTGCGCACTCGACGGGACGAGAGGTTGCCTGTTGGAGGTGTTCATTGTGGCAGCGGCAGTTGTGGCTGGAGTATTCATCAACCCACTGGGGAATTGCAACTTTTTTGAACTATGAGCACAAGTCAAACTCACGAGAGGAACACTAAGCGCACTACAGGTACCAGAAGGCCGCTGGAGCGGTCACGCCCACTGGGGCGGGTACTTATGGAACAAAGGTGCGCTCATGTGCCTTGCCAACTCTACAGCAGCCTATGACAAAGGGCAAGCAGCACGAAACGCGTCGGCTGGAAAAGGACTGGCGATTCCATGCTCACTACCGTGTCAGCCTCCAATAAAAAAGTGAAGTATTTCCACTTGTGTTGGGCTCTCCTTCAGGGGCAACTCAGTTTTTGTGGTATTTAATACGGCTGGCCCCGCCGTGGGAGATCCCCTCTGCACAGTAGCAGACCTGAGATTGCACCAACCGGTGCGCACTCGACGGGACGAGAGGTTTCCTGTTGGAGGTGTTCATTGTGGCAGCGGTAGTTGTGGCTGGAGTATTCGTCAACCCACTGGGGAATTGCAACTTTTTTGAACTATGCGCACAAGTCAAACTCACGAGAGGAACACTAAGCGCACTACAGGTACCAGAAGGCCGCGGGAGCGGTCACGCCCACTGGGGCGGGTACTTATGGAACAAAGGTGATCTCATTTGCCTTGCCAACTCTAAAGCAGCCTATGACAAAGGGCAAGCAGCCCGAAACGCGTCGGCTGGAAAAGGACTGGCGATTCCATGCTCACTACCGTGTCAGCCTCCAATAAAAAAGTGAAGTATTTCCACTTGTTTTGGGCTCTCCTTTAGGGGCAACTCTGTTTTTGTGGTATATATATATATTTATTAGGAAAGTTTAGACACGATTACAGCTTGAACTGCTGAACGGAATTACACCAAATTTGGCAAAAAGGTAGTGCTTGGTTCAGAAAGCGCCCTTTTTTTTAAATGGTGTAAATCCGTTCAGTAGTTGCTGAGAAAATCATAAAAATAAAAGTTTCGATATATAGAGGCACGGAGGATCCGCGCACCCTCCCGACCACGAGCTTTATTCTAATTGACTGTCAACACTTCAAATCAGGAAGTGTTGGCAGCCATCTTGTGACTCGGTAGAACCGAGTCACAAGAAATCAGAATAAAAAACGTGAAAAAAAGAAAAGGGGGCAGGGTAGAAACACCTAGGCCTGCTTAGGGGGTCCCAAAAAAGCATTTATTTATTTTTTAAATCGGCAAAATGCGCGCCGGATCCGCGGATCCGGCCGCGAAACTAAAAAAAAACGAAGCGCGGTCTCCCGCGCTTTGTTATTATTTAGCCCCCGGGTGGGCCAAGTCCCGGGGGCAATGTTTATATTGGGAATGGGGGGCCCAAGGGGGCCCTCCCAGCCCCGGGGACTGCCACCCCCGTGGCTTTCTTTACATATTTGTGGGGGGCACATGGCCCCCCCGCAGGCCCGGGGACCGCCACCCCCGGGGCTTGTTTAATTTGATGTGTGGGAGGCCTCCAAGGCCCCCCCAAGCCCCGGGGACCGCCACCCCCCAGGGCTTTTCTTAAATATTTGCGGGGGGCACATGGCCCCCCCACAGCTCCGGGGACCGCCACCCCCCGGGGCTTGTTTTTTTTAAAAAGAAAGAACCTGTGTGGGGGGGCTTGAGCCCCCCTCACACCCCGGGGACCGCCACCTCCCCGGGTCACTAACTATGTAAATTTGGGGGTCTGTTACGGACTCCCGAGCCCCGGGGACCACCACCTCCCCGGGGCCTTGCCAATGTTGGGAGGGGGGCCGCGCGGCCCCCCTCCTGGAGCCTGTGATGGCGCTGGGGACCGCCACCCCCCAGGGCCGGCTCCTGCAGTGTCCCGGGGTGCCCACCTCGTGGCTCCCACCCTGTCATTGCAAACTGCTTTGCTTCATTGAAGCGAGAGCAGGGAAACCTGCTCTCGCTTCAATGAAGCAAAGCAGATTGCTTTTCCACACGGGGAGCTGCATGTCAGCAGCTCCCCATGTAAAAAAGCAATGCCAGCTCCTGCAGGACGCGGGGAACCGGCGGGACCGCGGGGGCATTGGGGCTCCCCCACGGTCCCCAACGGAGAGGGCCAGCCCCGGGGGATGGGGTCCCTGGGGCTAGAAGTGGCCCGGGAGGGGGGCCACGTGGCCCCCCTCCCCTGTGTATTAAAAAAAAAAAAAAAAGGAGAGGCCAGGCCCCGGGGGATGGGGTCCCGGGACCATATTTGGCCTGAGGAGGGGGGCCACGCGGCCCCCCTCACAAAACAAAATAAAAAAGGATGGCCAGGCCCCGGGGGATGGGGTCCCCGGGGCCAGAAGTGGCCCGGGAGGGGGGCCATGCGGCCCCCCTCCCAAACAAAAAAATTATTAAATAAAGGCAGGCCCCGGGGGATGGGGTCCCCGGGGCCAATAGAGGCCTTAGGAGGGGGGCCATGCAGCCCCCCTTCCTATAAAAAAACAATATGTGTGGCCATGCCCCGGGGGATGGGGTCCCCGGGCCGGAATTGGCCATGGGAGGGGAGCCCACGTGGCCCCCCTCCCATTTACATTTTTTTTTTTTTTTTTTAAAGGGAAGCAGGCCCTGGGGGATGGGGTCCCCAGGGCACAAAAAAAGGCAAGAGAAGGCACAGCCCCCCTTCTTAAAAAAAAAAAAAAAAGCCGGCATCGCGGCCAGGCCACGCCCCCTAGCTGCAACACTCAGCAAACGCACCCCCTGGCGCATTTCAAGTTGGGGAATTAATTCCCCTGGAATACTGAGGGGCCCTGGGGGCCAACTAGCCCACCAGGTACCTCCAGTATGCGCCAGGGAGCTGTGTTGCAGAGAGGTGTTCAGAGGCCACCCCCCTCTTTACACCTCTCTGCAACGCAGCTCTGTGGCGCTTACTGGAGGTACCTGGTGGGCTAGTTGGACCCCAGGGACCCTCAGGATTCATGGGGACTTAATCCCCCACCTTAAAACGCGCCACGGGGCGCGTTTGCACAGTGGTGAAGGGAGGGGGCGGGGCCTGAGGTGACATGTGTGCAAACACGCCCTGTGGCGTGTTTTAAGTTGGGGAATTAATTCCTCTTCAATCCTGAGGGTCCCTGGGGTCCAACTAGCCCACCACTTACCTCCAGTAAGCGCCACAGAGCTGCGTTGCAGAGTGGTGTAAAAAGGGGCGTGGCCTGGGCCACCTCTCTGCAACGCAGCGCAGTGGCGGTTACTGGAGGTACCTGGTGGGCTAGTTGGCCCCCAGGGACCCTCAGGATTGCAGAGGAATTAATTCCCCAACTTAAAACGCGCCACAGGGCGTGTTTACACACATGTCACCTCAGGCCCCGCCCCCTCCCTTCACCACTGTGCAAACGCGCCCCCTGGCGCGTTGTAAGTTGGGGAATTAATTCCCCTTGAATACTGAGTGTCCCTGGGGGCCAACTAGCCCACCAGGTACCTCCAGTATGTGCCAGGGAGCTGCCTTGCACAGAGGTGTTCAGAAGCCAAGCCCCTTTTTACACCTCTCTGCAACGCAGCTCTGTGTCGCTTACTGGAGGTACCTGGTGGGCTAGTTGGACCCCAGGGACCCTCAGGATTCAAGGGGACTTAATCCCCCAACTCAAAACGCACCACGGGGCGCGTTTGCACAGTGGTGAAGGGAGGGGGCGGGGCCTGAGGTAACATGTGTGCAAACACGCCCTGTGGCGTGTTTTAAGTTGGGGAATTAATTCCTCTTCAATCCTGAGGGCCCCTGGGGGACAACTAGCCCACCAGCTACCTCCAGTAAGCGCCACAGGCCTGCGTTGCAGAGAGGTGGTCCAGGCAACGCCCCTTTTTACACCTCTCTGCAACGCAGCTCTGTGGCGCTTACTGGAGGTACCTCGTGGGCTAGTTGGACCCCAGGGACCCTCAGGATTCAAGGGGACTTTATCCTCCAACTTAAAACGTGCCACGGGGGGCGTTTGCACAGTGGTGAAGGGAGGGGGCAGGGCCTGAGGTGACATGTGTGGAAACACGCCCTGTGGCGCGTTTTAAGTTGGGGAATTAATACCCCTTCAATCCTGAGGGCCCCTGGGGGCCAACTAGGCCACCAGGTACCTCCAGTAAGCACCACAGGCCTGCGTTGCAAAGAGGTGGTCCACGCCACGCCCCTTTTTACACCTCTGTGCAATGCAGCTCTGTGGCGCTTACTGGAGGTACCTAGTGGGCTACTTGGACCCCAGGGACCCTCAGGATTCAAGGGGACTTAATCTCCCAACTTAAAACGGCCACAGGGCTTGTTTGCACACATGTCACCTCAGGCCCCCCCCCCCCTCCCTTCACCACTGTGCAAACGCGCCCCGTGGCGCGTTTTAAGAGGACGTTTTAATCCCCCTGCCCTATTATGTACTAGGGCCTTACAGAGAAGGTCATGCTAATCACAGGGGTACCCAACGCATAGTGTTCCCTAGTGTATGTAGGTGTTTTCACTGTATTCTAAGTGTCTTTTAGCATAGCACTGGCTCTAGGCCTGGTTAGTCCGAGTCAGTTACCACCAGTACCCGTCTGAAAAAGTTGTGGGCACAGGATGATTTTGCAACAAGGCCTCTTTCTGCTCCTCTGTTGATTCTTTCTGCACATGTCTTGCTTCTTCCTGCTCTTTTCTTCGTCTTTGTGGACTTCTGTTGCTTCTTTCTGCATTTCTTTTGCTTCTTTCTGTGCGTTTTTTCTTCTTTCTTCACATGTCCTACCTCTGTAGGCATAGTTAGAAACTAGCATTTAAAAAACCTTTGAAATTCACTTAAAAAACCATAGGTTTCAGGCATGTTATAGTTAGAAATTAGCAGTTAAAAAACCTTTGAAATTCACTGAAAAAACCATAGGTTTCAGACACGTTATAGTTAGAAATTAGCATTTAAAAAACCTTTGAAATTCACTGAAAAAACCATAGGTTTCAGGCACGTTATAGTTAGAAATGAGCATTTAAAAAACCTTTGAAATTCACTGAAAAAACCATAGGTTTCAGGCACGTTATAGTTAGAAATTAGCATTTAAAAAACCTTAGAAATTCACTGAAAAAACCATAGGTTTTAGGGACAGTTATAGTTAGTTGGACATTTCACTCGTACAAAACCATAGAAATTCCCCCGTTATAGTTAGTTCAGCTAACTATAACTCGCGCCCCGCAATGCACTGCTGATGACGTCACATATTACATCACTCATGACATGGTCAGTGACATCACTGATGACATCACTGATGACATCTCAAATGACATCACTGATGACATCACTGATGACATCATCCATGTGATAATTTGATGCATCTTCTCACACCCTAATATAACCTTTGATACATCCACTCTAAATTACAGACTGCCATTCTCAAAACCATAGACACTCCAACACCAATAACTACATACCCACTCACTGATTCTTAGGTCTACACACACATCCACTCACTCACCCGTACAGTCACTCATACTTACGGTCACTCAGTACAGGACTATCATTTGCACTCATACACCTATATAGACACTCACACACCGCCACTCATCCATAGAGGTACTCACACACCTAGTCAGTCATGCAAATAATTAATCACACTGCCATTTATTTGCCTCTACAGTTATACACACACCAGCTCACTTACTCATACAAATACTAGCACATTCTTACGCTCTTGTACAATCACTGATACAAGTACACACTCATCCATACAGCCACTCTCACAATCACACACTCTCACTTATAGCCATTTATATACTCCTACACACATATATACTGCCTTTCACATATGTAGTTACTCACACATGTACCACTGAGATATACATTCACTCACTAACACACCCATACACACACTCACCCACCCATACAGTCCATCACAGATGCACTCTTGAAACCATGCACCCAGTGAATCACCCACTCACACATCTATGCACAGAGTCACACACACCCCACCCACACAAACACTCAGGCACCCATACAGATACTCAGACAACCAATCAATAACCCATGTAGACACTCATGTAGCTATTCACAAACCCATGCAGCCGCTTACACACCAACAGACAGACGGATACAGACATTCACACAGTTTAGTCACTAACCAAAGCATTCAGTAAGATACGTTTAATCACTCACTTATAGAGTCAGTCACGCACCTACTAAATCATCCATTCAGACACTTATACACCCACTCATTCTTCAATAAGCCTTTCCCTATATATATTAAACATATTTAA
Organism: Calotriton arnoldi; assembly: GCA_963921515.1. Taxonomy (NCBI): domain Eukaryota; kingdom Metazoa; phylum Chordata; class Amphibia; order Caudata; family Salamandridae; genus Calotriton; species Calotriton arnoldi. The sequence continues at coordinate 444,870 of CAWUFW010010822.1, read as the reverse complement.
ACTTTACAGAAACACACAGTCACTGGATGATGTCATCAGTGATGTCATTTGAGATGTCATCAGTGATGCCATCAGTGATGTCACTGACCATGTCATGAGTGATGTAATATGTGACGTCATCAACAGTGCATTGCGGGGGCGCGAGTTATAGTTAGCTGAACTAACTATAACGGGGGAATTTCTATGGTTTTGTACGAGTGAAATGTCCAACTAACTATAACTGTCCCTAAAACCTATGGTTTTTTCAGTGAATTTCTAAGGTTTTTTAAATGCTAATTTCTAACTATAACGTGCCTGAAACCTATGGTTTTTTCAGTGAATTTCAAAGGTTTTTTAAATGCTAATTTCTAACTATAATGTGCCTGAAACCTATGGTTTTTTCAGTGAATTTCAAAGGTTTTTTAAATGCTAATTTCTAACTATAACGTGCCTGAAACCTATGGTTTTTTCAGTGAATATATATATATATATAAATATAAATATATATATATATATGTATATATATATATATATATATATGCTTCGCTCCCCCATGACCACTGTACTAAAGACACACTCCTGACTGACCGCCTTTTTGCCTGGCATCAATTAAAAGCATTGTGCTGGGTTCGGTGTGGGCTTGTTTCGTGAATAAGAGCATTCAGCGTAATTGCTCACAGACTTCCCTCATTTTAAGTGTATGAATTAGACCTCTCTACAATTCAGTTATAGGGTCCACTTTGCGATCTTTGACAAAGTGCCAGAATAAGTGACAGGCTGCAGTACATAAGCAATGTGGTAGTGAAGGAACTTGTGGGTTTTTTGGTAGCAGCAGGAAAGTGAAATAAAAAATGGTATCACTACGTGAAATACCACCAGCATCACCATTGCTTGAAATAAAGTCAGCTAAGTGTACATGGATATATAAATATACGCATGTCCTACAGTGACACATTTTGCAGACTATGACCGCAAAAGGTGGCAAAATACGGCAGGTCAGGATCTTGTTCAATGAACGTGATGAGGACATCCCTTTATTAATTCACTGTTGTTCTAAATTGTGACACATTAGAGGCATTCCTAACACAGGGGCACTATGAGTGCAGCTGTGTGGCAGGAGGGAAGGAATAAGTTGTGGGATGTGTGCAGCTCTGTGCAGCATACGAAATATGAGACAACGACCAGAGATCCGTAGGAATAGATTACCACAGATAGCCACCACACCGACTTCCTCCACAAACGCCCCAGTGCTAGGAAATACAAAGAATTAATATTATGTGCTGATATTAAGTGTATTTCAATGTTAAAGGACAGTATGCATTAAGTAACGATGCTCAGTATTGCAATATTTTCAGAATACAATGTGTTTAGATTTAAAAATGCCTTTTAGACTACAGGTGCAGACTTTAGCGGTGGTTGCAAATATTTTGCAGTTCGATTATGAGTTTTTGTTTCCCAATGGTGTTACTGGGGGACAGATTCTTAAGATGTTCCTATCTCTTGGGAACAATTATAGTACAATGTTTTGGTTCTTCTTTCGCTTTCGGAGTTAATTGATGTTTTGAGGTTTTGAACATTGCAGACATTATTATTTTTGGGTTCTTCCCTTCGTCCCTAAGCAGTGTACTAGGTTTCTTGTTTTTGGGATGTTTGCATACATATGCTCATGTTTCCACCTCCTCATGTCTGGTTAGGAGCTCTACCAGTGCATTTGTATTTTTTTTCTGAATATTGTGCCTGCACAATTGCACAACTACTGTTTCACACCTAGCCACGGGTCATAGACAGAGAATGTTTGGTGAGGAGTAGACAACACATGTGGTACGATGGGTGGGTCAGGTGTGAACATATAATAAAAAAAAATAATAAGAGGGGAGTACAACTAGATCCCTTAGATTTTATCTATAGACAGGCTATAACAGAAAAACATGTCATACCACAGGCCCTACTACAAGTTTCCCACACATTTGGATCAAAGCTGGACTACGTGTCCACTGTGATGCTAAAGCAGCAACCAATTTCAGCAATGCCTGAACGGACTGCTTAAAAATAAAATAAGCAAGATAAGTGCCACAATTGAGGGAAAGAAAGAAAATTAATTAAGGAAAGAAATCGTTTATTGCCTATGGATTGCCCTGTTTTCACTCAGAAATATTCCAAGTTCTGACCATCACCTAACGTCCCATATGCTTCTCACTGAACAATTATTAAATGTATCAGTACCAGCAACTAGACTTAAAATTCATACTGAAAGTTCTTCTGAAATTATGAAAGCTGAAATGTAAGAGTATTTGTATGAGTTAACACGCGCTGCGAAGTTTCTTTCTACTCAGATATCAAAGCGGAAGGAGAAGGGCCCCATCGATCCTGAGCTCCTACTCATCCCTCCCAGAACACAGATCTTTGTTCGGAAGGTCTCCATCGGTGGGAAAGAAACTAATATTTGAAGGACCATTTAAAGTCATAGACTCCTCACCAACAGCTGAAGAACATGGATACATCGGAGCGACATCAAGGCCAACCCTACACCACCTCAGCACTGACAATGAACAAAAAAGAGGACAAATTATTCCCATTGACTATCTGAGAAGAAGGATGTGATCGATTTTGTAGTCTACAGATACAGCCGCAACACCAGCAGCGCAAAAGATCCTTATAACAAGATATGTTGATTATTTTATGTCTTTATCTTATTGTCGGAGTGGCACTAACAATGTTTTAATTGGTTTGCTTTTCTTTCTTATTGCTTGGCTCAGAAGACTTGTATTCCACAAAAGGTTGAATTTGTCCACACTACTGTACATCCCATATCTTTTCCCCCTTCACTTGCTGACACTTGTAGCAGTAGTAGTGGCACCTTTCATAACGCAACGCGTTCCAATACCTCCATTGACTGTGATGGTACTACTAATGTTACAATGTATCCTACTAAGTTGTCCCCTCATGGTAGGGATGCCCCATTGGCCTGGCAGCATAGTTTCCATAATTATCTCCATGATATTATGAGGTAAAGGCAGATGACAATAGTAGGGAGACAGAAAACTAATGAATGCTGTTATGTGTGCTCGTACATTCCCCACGCAGTTGACGCAGATAGACTGATTTTCCCTAGGGAAGTATCACCACACACTGTAAAATATCTCCTACATCTGTTCCGCTACAGAATACAGGGGCAAGTTCAGATTTTTGAGGCCAACATCTCTGAAGTGCTTGTAAATAGCACAGTATGGGACCACACCCCAATAATGCACGAGGTTATCACTGACAATTCCAGAATAGAAGGGGAGGTAACAAAGATGCTCAAGATAGGAGTTCCTGATATCGACATTAGTTTAGCTTTTGGTAGGAACAATGGGTTTATGATAACAAGATCACGATCTGACTGTAATGGCTCTTTACCCCACACCCTACCTTGCCAATGCAAAAATAGAACTGTTTTATGCTTATTTGCATGAATTTAAGTCCATGACAAATGGAGTGCCCCAGGTTACTTAAGGTATAGAGCAGCTTACTTAGGGCCACATAGGGTAGACTCAGATTATGAAGATGGGATAGACTGGAAGTCTACTTGAGATGGGGAAAAAATGTCCAAACTTATAAAAAGCTTACAAACTAAAGTCACCTCTTCTCTGTTTTCTAGGGAATGGCACGGTACCTGTTGGGCACAACTCTGGATGCAACAGCACCATCTATAATTTGGACCTGCAATATGGCACCTCCAGCCTAATGGACTTCTATTGTGCTTGCGGAGAATGTCTCTATCTCCAACTGCCTCCTCGATGGAATGGACTGTGTACCATTGTGACCATGCATGAGGTTCACCTGGTCGTCCCAGCAGCCAATATCTCCTACATCCATGCCCATCCTATGACTGGCTCTGTCACCTTGCTCCACCGAAATCGGCGGTATGCTGAGTACTTTGGGTGGACAGCCTTCAAAGACATACCGCAGGAGTTCCACCTATTGAACAAGGTCCAGCTCTTCTTTCAACACCATAATTATGATGTTCCAGATCAAGGCGAATGCACGCTGGCTTCAAAACACAAAGAGGAGGGTATGCCTTCAGATCGGGAGTTCATGCTGCACATTGCCAATGATGAAGAAAATGGCTCCATCACCAAGGCCATCGAGGACTTGAACAACATAGAAAAGAAAATGATTGCTGGAGGAGGTGCCATAGCAGACACAGCCACTGATTGATTGAACTTTGACTGGATGCCTTCGTGGCTGTCTGCCATTCTAAAAATTCTGTTACCGGTTTTCGGTGTGCTGTTGCTCCTCTGTTGTGCCGTGCAGTTGTTCTGTCATTCTGCTAAAAATATTAGTCGTAAATTAGTGGGTAGGAATTAGGTAGGAATAGGGAACATTCAGAAGGCCTATATACACAAGAAGAAGAAAGGTGGAACTGGGAATGGGGATAACTTAGCACTTATAGAAGTAGTAGAAGTCACACCAATGGTACTACACTAAATGCTACCATTACTCAGTGCCAGGTCAATAGCCCCCAACTCACAACTAGTAGATACCTTATTAGATAGGATTTAAATATAGATCCAGCATCACCTACACCGACACCATATACATCCCTCATTGACATACCTGAAGGAGAGTATATAGAGTTAAGGAAGCCGCAGGAGAGCCAATGTTCCAATGTGCCAATGTTCCAATGTGAATGACACCCCTGGGATACACCAACTAGAAAGAGGGCCTGCAAGGTATGCTTTAAGAATTTTGTTCAAGAATGAACAAGAGGAGGAATGAAGCAGGGTCTAGTTTTACCATATAGTGCCCCAGGCCTATTCTGTCCACATCTGAAGCATGAGAGTCTCAATTGTCCCTGCCAGCCCATAGACAGGGTTGTGTTAAAATTGTCCACACTGCCTTGAGCGTCTACAGAGGCAGTAGGCCCCATGCCCTCCTGTATACTCAGATGTATCTCTCCGTTGACCTCTTCGTGTACATCTTTCTGAACATCCAGATGTAGCAATAACAGGATGCGTCTGTCATTTAGAAGAACAAAATTGGCTAAGAGTAGGAGTGGGGGCCAACTGAGACTTTCCACAGCTTTGGAAACTAAGACAGCGACATGGCTCGAAATATTAGTTGACCTTTTGATAACCTTTTGTACCTTTTCTCACTTCTGCCTTCTTAATTTTCCAAGAAGTGACGCAAAGTGCTTCATGTTCTGCGGTCAAGCACCTGCTAATGTTTTGCTTCTGTGGTCAATAGTTCCTCATTAAAAGAGTATAAAAGAGCTGCTCCTCAGTCCATTCGTTGACCACCTCGCACAGTGAACTCTTGGGTCACGACGTGTGTGTGCTCCTGGTTAACCGTCTTATCTAGCATTTTGACTGAGGTTGTAATGCTTCATTGTACTTTGAAATTCATTCTCTCTCTCTCTCTCTCTCTTTCCTTTGCATTGCCGTGATTTTAACCCCTTGACCGCGATCGGAATTCCGCTCGTGTGCTGGACATTCCGATCGCGGGTGTGGTCGTGACGAGCTCAGCTTGTCATGCGCACAGCGCTACCGCGCAGCATGACGAGCTGAGCTCGTCACGCACATCGAAGGGGTTAAAACTTACTAGATTGCATGTTTTTGCTCTTCATCTAAAATGTGTCTCTGACACTTGTTACTTGCTAGATTGCTCAGAGTTATTTCTGACTAAAGATGTGTCTCTTTGACATTTATTGTCTAAATTGTTTCTTGAATAAATGGTGCCACTCTTGACTCACTTCCTGCATTTCACACGTGTGTCTTATTATTTTAGATAGCACATTTATGCGGTAAATTGTGTGGTAAAAAAATTACCCTCCAAACAAATGTTTCTTCAGAATTTACTTTTAAAGGTTGATAGGGGAGGATTGCCTTTCCTCTGTCCACTAGTGTGTTTCCGTAACATTCTGTGCATTACACTAGATTTGCCTCCTCGCTAATGATTATAGCTTTTCTCACCTTGTCATTCCAGCACTCTTGCTGCCCCCCTTTTTCCTCTGCTCTCTCCTGCACCTCTCTTTCTATGTGATTTTTACTCTACCTATGCCTCTTAGATGCTCTCACTCTCCCTTTTTGTGTGTGATCAGAGGGCAGAAAGAGACAGCAGCAACCATGGTGTTAAGGCCAGGGCGGCTTTAGCACTGGTGGCGCCCGGTGCGACAATGTTTTTTGGCGTCCCCCCAGTGACAACCTCTGCAACGGATTCCCGCACTACCACCCTTTAACAGTCTCCATAACCACTCTCAGATGCATTTAATTAGTTTTATAGTGTCTCTCATAAAAGTGAAGGGTGTCAAAGCACTTTACATTGCACACAAATTACAGAGAAATCAATTGTATATGTTTAAATCAATGTATAGGAAACATTACATAAGACAGAGGTACAAGGGGTAGGATTTATATGCCATCCATACTGGTAGGCAGTATAGTTTAGGGGGGCTTGGTCTGGAAAAGCACAAACTCAGAATTTAAAACGTAACACCATGGTTGAGGGTTCTCTTTAATAATCAGAATTGATTTCTACCCAAATGAACCCTTTCTGCAACATTATGATAATGAAAGTCTGGGGAAAAATCAATACACTCCAATCTATACTTGTAGTCTGCATTTCATTTCTTTGATGACAGTTAATAGCTCACTGTTTTACATTAGGAGATCAACTGTAAGTAACAAAAGGAAGTCTCTGACAAAAGCAGTAACTCACTGGCCTATTTATGTTATATTCACTTTATGATTTGCATGGTACAGATTCTTTGCAGCAGGCATATGAACCATCTGCACTACCTTATGATGAATCAAAACTTCCACCAGTCAAAACTACCACTAGACAAAACTATGGTCTCTCTCCAGGAAGAACATTAATCAACTGAGTTAACTTGACATATTAATTGTTAGCTGAAAATGGCTGGAGGCCAGGAACGTGGCAGCGGGTGCTTTAAAAAACAATATAAACTAGCAAACAGGTGCCCCCATGCGAGGACAGCACCCGGTGCGGTGGCACCGGTCGCACCGCCCTAGAGCCGGTCCTGGTTAAGAGATGCCACTAGCCCTCACATCGAACCTTTTTAAGGCTACGGGCAGTGCTTTAAATGGAAAAAGTAAGTGCAGGTACTTACCACAAGGAGTGGTGGGCTGGGGGTGAAATTTAGGGCAGGCACAAGGGCGGTGCTAAAGGCAGAAGAAAGGGGTGGGGATAGGTTTTTGACCTTGCCATGGTTTAATGCATGAAATCTGAAGCGGCGCCTGAATCGAACCACGTCCCCCCGCTATTTTTCGATAAAAAGCTCTGTTGCACTCTAAAGCAACTGTACTCCTTTTAAAATAACTTTTAACTGCGCCGTGTGTTTTATTTTGAATCTTCCTACCTCTGGCTCCTCTCTTTCCTTCACTTGCTGACAGTCGCCTGTAGACCCCGGTCCGTCACGGCTTGTGCCGATTGTACGGAGGGTCGACACGGCAACCAGCACAACTTCCGGTTGCCTGCCGGAAGTCTGAGTTAGCGCTCCAGTCCTTCCTGCACCACACCCTACTTAGAGCAGGTCAGTGAGCGGACGCGCGCAGCGGCGCCTGAATCAAACCACGTCTCCCCGCTATTTTTCGATAAAAAGCTCTGTTGCACTCTAAAGCAACTGTACTCCTTTTAAAATAACTTTTAACTGCGCCGTGTGTTTTATTTTGAATCTTCCTACCTCTGGCTCCTCTCTTTCCTTCACTTGCTGACAGTCGCCTGTAGACCCCGGTCCGTCACGGCTTGTGCCGATTGTACGGAGGGTCGACACGGCAACCAGCACAATTTCCGGTTGCCTGCCGGAAGTCTGAGTTAGCGCTCCAGTCCTTCCTGCACCACACCCTACTTAGAGCAGGTCAGTGAGCGGACGCGCGCAGCGGCACGCCGTGGCGCGCCAAAGGCGCGCCACAGGCAAGCCCGTCTGCGCTCGTCCGCGCCTGATCGACGCCAGAGGCCAGAACCCCTGCTTCCAAGGCTGTCACCCCTGTTTCTAGGTAACATGGCAATTTTAAAGTATACGAACAGGGAATTAAAAGAGCTAAACAAACCCTGTATAGGACCCAACGCCATTGTAGAAGAGGCTTTATCTAGACATCACGGCATCTCCCTTCTACCGAGTGCACCCAACTCAACTAAAATCACAACCTCTAACGACTTTAGCAAACCAGACGTTCCCGACCTACTTACTGCCATTTATCTGAACGCCCGCTCCATCCCCAAACACGCAGTTGAGATATGGAGCCTGTTAGATCTGGTCGTACCAAACTTATGTTTTGTCCCGGAATCCTGGCTACATAAACACGCCTCCCCTGACGTTCACATCGCCTTTCCACCTCAGTACAAAATCATTAGATTAGATAGAAAGGAGAGAAGAGGGGGAGGTCTATTAATAGCCTCCACCGGGGATTTGAATATTACAATCCTAGATACTATCACTTCAGACCATCTAGAACTCTGCATCTTCAAATTTGACAGCCTATCCAATGGAACTTGGAGAGGGGCCTTAATCTATCGTCCCCCTGGTCCCAAAGGTGATTTCTCTGACACGTTACTAGAGACCCTTGCGCCTCATGTACTAGCCTCTGACAACTTCTTACTTATCGGAGATTTTAACCTTCACGCTGAGATTCTCTCTAACGTGGAGACTGACCAGCTGATCTCAAATATGAATACTCTCGGACTTGTCCAACGGATCACCGGCCCTACCCACAGAGCAGGCCACACACTTGACCTCCTTTTTACAAATTACCCAGGAATCACTGCTGAACCCCCTGAGCCACTATTATGGACAGACCATCATTTATTAAAATTCATTATTCCCACAACAATGAGTAAAAACGGCTCTAATAACACGTCAATATTGCGAAGACCCTGGCGTAAAATCACTCTGCCCCTTTTTTCAAAACATTTTAGCTTAGACTTTTTAGGGACAGAAACCAATATACATCTGGCAGCACTAGATCTTGACAAAGCCATCCTGACTGCGCTAGACAAAATTGCTCCCCTCACCCAGGTCAAAATCAAGCCCAGGTCTGCTCCCTGGTTCACAGACCTACTAAAAATTACAAAGCTTCTGTGTAGGACTGCGGAGCGCAAATGGCACAAAAGCAAAAGCACGGCTGACCGCGAAACTTATAAAAATATTCATCATGGCTACATGACCGATATCAAACAGGCAAAAAAACTCTTTCTTCTAAATAGAATAAACCTGGCAGAAAACTCAAGCAAAGAACTCTATCAAATTTTGAAAGAATTCACAGCTCCTATCAATCAGCCATCAATACCTGACTCCCAAACCTGGACCGACTCTCTCTCCGAATATTTCGAAGAAAAAATCATGGCCATTCATCGGTCTTTTCCTCCTCCACACAACTCTAATTCGGAAGATGTACTCAGCATGTTCACCGATCCCTCCCCTCCCTGGACGATTTTACCAAACTTGACACCAAAGCAGTCTCCACTACCATGTTGAGGATAAAATCAGGTTCCCCCACTGATATGGTACCGCCCAAAATCCTTCCCATTGTCGCCCCGGTATTATTGGAGAGTCTCACTGAGCTATTCAATAATTCACTTTTGAAGGCGGACTTTCCAAGAAGCTGGAAAGCAGCCAGGGTAAGACCGATCTTAAAAAAGCCCACTGCCGACCCAACACTGCTCTCCAACTACCGCCCAATCTCTCTGCTTCCCTACTTCGGGAAAATACTAGAATCTCTGATCAACCAGCAGCTTGTTAACCATTTGGAGAGTCAGGGACTGCTCAATCCCTCCCAATCGGGCTTTAGGGCGGCCCACAGTACTGAGACTGCCTTGGTCGAGGTAACAGACAACATCAGGCTGGCCTTGGACAAACATCAGTCAGCTGTCCTCGTCCTGCTCGATTTGTCCGCAGCCTTTGACACCATCTCCCACAGCATCTTAGAGCATCGGCTTTGGGAGATAGGTGTCAGAGGCACGGCCCTCGAGTGGTTTAAGAGCTACCTAGCCAACCGAGTGACAACTGTACAGATCGGTAACAACCTCTCACGTGAGAGACCAGTCAAGATGGGAGTACCACAGGGCTCTATTTTGAGCCCGACCCTATTCAATCTGTACATGACCCCACTGGCCAAGGTGATCAGATCCTATGGATTTGATGTCATATCTTATGCAGATGACACTCAAATTCTGGTCACCATCGGCCCAGACCCTACTGAAACACAGCTACGCTTCAACAAATGCCTATCCCACATCGACAGGTGGATGAGCTCCAATTACCTACAACTAAATGGAGCCAAGTCCGAGGTCATGCTCTTTGGCAAGGCACAGGAACATTGGTCCACCGACTGGTGGCCATCCCATCTTGGCCTCTGCCCTACCCCCACACTGACGGTGCGGAACCTAGGTTTCCACATGGACAACCAATTGTCCATGAGGAACCAGATCAACCATATCATTGGCACATGTTTTGGAGTAATGCGTAGCCTTCGGAAGGTCTTCAAGTGGTTACCAGTGGAGGCCAGGAAACCATTAGTCCAAGGGTTGATAATAAACCGAATGGACTATGGAAACTCCCTACTGTTTTCAATTAACGAAAACCTTCTGGACAGACTACAGATCTTGCAGAATACTGCGGCAAGGCTGGTCCTGGATCTTCCTCCCAGATCGCCCTCCGCACCCTGCTTGAGATCTCTTCACTGGCTACCAGTCAGAAAACGAATTCTTTTCAAGGTCCTCTGTCTAGTCCACAAACAGTTGTACGGAAAAGGTCCGAGATACTGGACCAAGAAATTATGTTGGTACCAACCACGCAGGACGCTTAGGTCTAGCAATCAATTTTTGCTCACCCCTCTCAAGATACATACTGCCAGAAAAGAAGGACGATCTTTCTCCTTTCTTGCCCCATCATCTTGGAATAAAATTCCTATCCAACTGCGAAATGTCCCTGACCATAACTCTTTTCGCAAAAGGCTGAAGACATGGCTTTTTGACATCTGAGCCACTTCATTTCCTTTCAGAGCCGTCTGCTAGCGCCATGAGACTTTCGAGTGATGTGTGCGCTGTACAAATGTCCCCTGATTTGATTTGATTGTTAGAATGTCGGATGTATCAGTCCATTAGTTATCGCACTAATAACCATTTACATAGCACTAAATATTAAGGGGCCGATTCCGATCTCGGCCGGTAGGGCACCGAATCGGATTCGGCTTAACCGGATCCGATTCGGAGCCCTTTTTCCCGACCGATTCGTACGTGCGTCCGGCCGAGCGAGTACGATGCGAGTGCACGCGAAATCGCCGACCGACATGTTCGCGGGTCCGAAGCGATCCGACCGACTCGCACGGACACGCCTCGCACCGCGCGTTGGAGACGTTCCCCGGCCAGGCAAGTACGATGCGCGCCGCGAGCAGTCCGACCGACTTGCGCCGTCCGGCTCGAAAGAGCAGTCGGAGCCGCACTTTGGGGGTCCGTGTCGGACCCCCCTGTACGCGAAGCCGCGCGAGTCGCACACAGGGGGGACCCATGGGTCCCCCCTACCTGTGCATGTACACCGCGAGTCGCTTCGAGGCGCACCCGCTGTAGGGGGCACCCTTGTTCGCCTCGCACCCATTGGGTCAATGGGAGCCCGCGTACGCGTTGTACGTCCGGCTCCCATTGACTTCAATGGGAGTCCGACCGAATCGAGTCCGATGGCATACGTACGCATCGTACTCGTTCGGTCGGGCTGCTAGAGTCCGATTCGGTCGGAAATCTATCCGGGTCCGGCTCGGTCGGAGAGATTTCCTGCCCGAATCGGAATCGGCCCCTAAGTGTTTATTACTACCAAAAGTAGCCCTTTTTTAGCAACCTTAAAATAAGAAAAGACTAAGTAAAAAACAGTGAAGATTTAAATATAAGCCTTGTTGTTTATATGCAGGTCCTTGCTGCAGGGCCAAAACTCACTAAGCTATATAACAAGGATGTTAACTTTTGACCTGCAGGTAACAGAAGGCTCTATGCAACAAAAACAGTAGTCAACTGAGCTATCTACATAAAAAACAAATCTGTGATTTACATATTGCATTCTGTGCATTCCAGCAGACACAATGATCCTCTATGCACTTATACGGTGAGTTGAACCTTTTATTAGAATTTACACAGATCTTTCTAGCAAGTGCATTAACCACAAACTTTATTGCTACTTATGGTAGCCTGAGCTTACTTACTTAACAGAGGGGCCTCAGCTTCCTGTTTCTAATGATTAGTGAATACGCTGTTGCACAAAAGTGAGCAATTCATCAGGCACCCTTTTTAGGTCGAACCTTCACAGCGCTTGCGCTGTCTGGAAGATCTGTTGTATGTACTTTGTGGGATCTGGAGATCAGCCCTAGGACTTGTCTGCTTCCGCCTTTGCTTAGGGACTTTTTCTCTTTTCAACTACCTCTATTTTTAACTGTCTTGATAGAAAACGACCAGTAGAGGTCAGTAAAATACCAGAATTGCTTTCTGCTTGTTCAACTGCCTCTAATTAACTGCCTTGACAGAAAACGACCAGTAGAGGTCAGTAAAATATCAGAATTGCTTTCTACTTAGGGACTTTCTTTTTTTCTCTTCTGGCAACTGCTTCTATTTAACTTTCTTGATAGTAAACGACCAGCAGAGGTCAGTAAAATACCAGAATCACTTTAGCATTCCCTAGATTCCAGGCCATAGAAACTTGTATTCAACGAGCAGCCATAGACAATAATGTTTTTTTCAAATCTTGTATTTTCAGTGATATGACCACCAAAGGGGCTGATTTTATATTAAAAACGGAGCTTTGGACAATACAATTTCCCGCTGATAGGCAGTATTTCTCTCCATGTGTTACCATACCTGGCGTGTTCCGCAGTTTGGTGCTTACTTTTCCACCATGTTAAAGAACAGTAGATGTTTCAGCACCCAAGCTACTCTGCTGCATAGCTAAATACATTTAAGGTCCCAAAGGCGAGACCGATTGCATTGCAAATGCTTGTTATTCTTGGAACTAGTGGGTGTTTCTGTCAAACCTGGAAACCTTAGTTGCTTTCCAAGAGACATACTTTGCATAACTTTAGTGAGCAGCATATTATCTCTCTCTCTCTCTCTCTCTCTCTCTCTCTCACTGCATGAGAAATGCTGACATAGAGACACTGTCGATACTGCTGTTGGTGGCCCAGCCTTTCGACATTCCATTTTATGTGGTTGAAAAGGAATTGTGGATGGAGTAAACACGCTGCAGATGTGATATCAGAAAGACTAAAGTATCGACTGGGCTGATCTGGCTGCTCTCTGTGTAATAACTATACTCACCATGATCCCATGTGTGTTAAGTCAGCTAATAATTTATATTATGTGTCTCATATACTTATTATACTAAATGTCAAATGTATTCTTCTGTTTGCAATTGCTGATGAAATAAACATTAAAAAGAAAAGAAACAGGCTTTCAAGTCCCGTTACAAACAGCAAGATTGTCTTTCTGAATCGAAATACGACCAATGACATGAAGTCCCGGTCAGGAGAAGGGGCTTATTACAAATTAAGTATGTTTTCTGGGCTTATACCAAAATAACTTGTACAGACGACCACCTGGGAGCACAAAATAAATGAACATTTTTTTATTTTCCTACTTTTGGCATTCGATCACCATGTGCAATAAATTGCAACCATGAGTGTGAATAACACTCAAATACTTAACCACAACAACCTGGAAGTGATCCAGGAAAGGGAACTAGAGGCACGGGGTATTAGGAGAAGGCAGCCTCCACATCAAACTGATTAACACACAAAGCCTCTCCTAATTATTGACCTAATTGCTATAATGCCTGCTATATGAGTGTAGGCATCTCACAAAAGGTGAAAGACTGGTCTCACACACCACCTGGTGTCATGCTTCATCATTGACCAGTCCTCGCCCTCTAAAAACTTGGTTTGATAGAGGGCGGGCATGCACCTGAAGACAGGGATGCACTTCTAAAACTAAGTGGGGGCCCTTAACAAGAAAGTGAAGTTAAAAAGCCATTACGGATGTCAAACCTCTTTTAATGTAACTGACATCTGTATGGGGTTTAAAAGAAATGATCGGTGTATTGGGGATATCGTGGTCCCCCACCGTATAACTAATGGTCAACATGTTTCTGCCTAGTGGCCCAAAAGGGTCCGCGGCATTCATCAGGACCTATCATACACCAACGGGCTCCTACCTTACCATTCAGTGTAGGTGAGGTATCCACTATGTGGGGTGATCAAGGTCACCCACCACAAATTTGCGGCTGTGTTATTCCAGCCTGTATAAAATAAGGAGACAATAAACATTTGACAGAAATAGCAATAAAGTCACATAATTATGTGAAGATCATTCGAAACGCCACATATACATGCCAAAATCAGTGAGTGGCTATAAGTGCAGCAAACTGTGTCAGTCATATGTGCACCTAAAGATAATGACGGGGGATACTTGGTCCCCAAAGCTTACCCTATTCCCTGGGACCTACTTGCCCCATAGGTAGAGTGAGAAAGGAGGACCCCTTAGGTCACGTGCCCTACAAAATATGGAGAAAAACGGAGAAGAGAAAAGAACATCCATAAAAATCAGATACAATAATCCAATAGCAAGGAGACTTAGGCAAACTGCTCCAAAATCGCTTGAAATGGAAAAGCACTAAATGCGTGCAAAACAGGAAGTGCAAACATCCATTCAAACCATTCATACTCTTACTGTTGTTGAAAGGATCTCCCGCTACTGCACCTATGTCTGCATGTCTCACCTCCTCGCTGGTAAATGAGGGGAGACAGGGAGCACTTTATATAGGAATGGCGCCTGGGCGTGGTTGTGTTAATTAATATGTAATTAAAGTTAACTAACTAGCAATCTCACCGATGTTCAAAATTGTGGCCACCTGACCTGTAAATGGCTGACATCCGGTGTCTCTAAAAAGTCATGGAGATCGCTGCCTGACCTGCCTGGCAGCCAATGCGACCCACGGAGTACGAAAGCGATTGTTTTCATCATTGTTGGATGGCGCTCCCATCGTGGAGAAACATGTAGTGAACACATGCGCATGCGCAGGTGTTCGACACAGTATGGAGATACGTATAGTGAGCGCATGCGCAGGTATTGATACACTATTCCTGAGCGATCAAAGAGTGGCATCACCCAACATGATTTCAATAAATATAGCGCTGCCAAACGTGGTCGCGTTACCTACTCAAGTGTATATATATATATATTCTCAAGCTCATGACTGTTTAGGAATTTTATGGACTCCTAGTTCATAACAGTTTTAGTCACATGCGCCCGTAATTAAAGGGCGGGGGATATTTAAAATCAAAGCAGCTGGATTATAAGACCCGCAGATAGCAGGTGCTCAAGAGAATAAGAATCTTATGTGGCTCGACTTATTCGATTATATGCATATTATCAGATAATATGAATATTAGGTATCAAGAGTACAAATTAGAAATAGCGCAATGTATAAGGCGCAATGTCTGTATCACAGTTGGTGTTTTAGGACTCAAAGTTTACTTAGCGGTGTGGGTCAAATGGGGCCAAAGTGTAAGATATGGATGACAAAATCTCAGCCATACTCTATACTACTACAGCGTAATGCAAAAAGGTTGACTTAAATGCAAATGTGTATTTCTGGTATAATGCTCAATGTCAAAACTAGGGTTTACAATGAATATGCATGATTTATAGCGCCATTTGCAACCAGGGAATTTCGTCGTTCAATCCTTTCTCCCAGGACCGTAGTCTGTACACCCATCGTTGCTCTCTAATGTGGAGTGGTCTTGTCAGGTCCATTTTATGTTTCTTCATAACTTCTAGAACCACCCATTTAAGGTCATTTTCATTATGGTTAAGTTCTAGAAAGTGCCTTGTGAATTTGGTGTTACTTTTCTTGCACCTGATAGTACTACGATGTTCATTAATACGGATTTTGATCTTCCTGGTTGTCATGCCCACGTACATGAGACTGCAGGGGCATATGAGAAGATAGACCACATTTTCTGTATTGCAATTGCTAAAATTGTTCAGTTTCCATGCATTTCCAGTTCCTATATCAACTTCTTTGGTGGTAATAGTCAAAGGACAAGCAACACAGCCTCCACATGCATAGTGACCTGTTGGTCTCTGGGTGTTCCACAGAGTGATCTGGTTTACTTCTGTTCGCTGAGGATCTTTGGCATGTACTAATGTATCCCGGATATTTTTGCTTCTTTTAAAAGCAAACAAAGGACACTCCCAGTGGCGATTGGCACCGTTCAGGATATGCCAGTTCTTTTTAATGATTTTCTGTACCATATTGGACGCCGGTGTATAAGTAGTAACACATACAAGGCGGTCTGTTTTTCTTTAATTGTATCCTCAAGGAGGGCCTCCCGGTTATGATTCCTAGCTCTTTTTTTGGCTTTCTTAATCATTTTTTTGGGATAGTTTCGATCAAGAAGTTTCTTTTCAAGTTCATCCGCCTGGGTAATGAAATTCTCTGTTTCTGAACAATTCCTGCGTACTCGCAAGAATTGACCTACTGGTAAGTTGTCTCTTAATGCTTTGGGATGGTAACTCTCGTATAATAGAAGACTGTTCTTATCCGTAGGTTTCTTATGTACTTTTGTACTAATGCCTTCTTCTGTTAGGCTGATGTCTAGATCAAGAAAGACAACATTCGTCCTGCTGATGGAATGGGTAAACTTAAGATGATGATCTTTCGTGTTAACCCAGTCTATAAAGCTATTAGCTGTCTCTTCATTACCCTGCCACACAATGAAGATATCGTCGATGTAGCGTTTCCACATTTTGATTTGTTGAGTAAAAGGATTAACAGTACTGAAGATGTAATTTTCTTCAAAATGGTGGACATAAAGGCATGCTAAACTGGGGGCAAAGGTACTGCCCATTGATGTTCCGGTAACTTGATGGTAGATGGTTTCTTCGAATTCAAAGTAATTCTCTGTAAGGGCAATCTCAGCGCATTCCATTACGAAATGGCGGGGAGTGAGGAAGTTCCACTCAAGATTCAATAGAATTTCTTCCACTACTTCTAGTGTGCGCCTTTGAGGGATGCTCGTATATAAAGCTTCTATATCCATAGTGATAAGGATATCCTCTGTTTTGTTAATTTGTGTATCACGCAGTAGGCACAGTACATCCTTTGTGTCTCTAAGGTAAGATGGTGATTGCTGTACTAGGGGTTTCAAGAACCAATCGCAAAATTGCGAGAGGGGCTCCAAAATAGACCCAATACCAGAGACTATAGGTCTTCCTGGAGGTGGTATTCTTCCTTTGTGGATTTTGGGTAAGATATAGAACCTTGGTGTTCTGGGATTCTCACAGATAAGAAACTCAGCTTCTTGTTTCGTAATCCAATCCTGACTCAAGGCCTCGTCTACCATAGACTGGATTTTCCTCATCAAACGTGGTGTAGGATCTTCTATATGTATCTCGTAGCTGGTGTCATCTGAGAGTAAACGGTTACATTCGTCCCTGTACATAATTTTGTCCATCAGGACAGTTGCACCGCCTTTATCAGCCGGTTTGATGGTAAGTAAGCTGTTGTTTTTCAAATTTTCAAGTGCATTACGTTCTGGTTTCGTAAGGTTTTGAAAGCCCTTTTCTTTGCCAAACTTAATCTGTTCTATTTCTCTAAGAACTTTCTGTTCAAAGGCCAATATATGGCAAGGAATGGTGTAAGATGGGGAACAAATGTCGATTTTCTCCTCAGACCAGTATTAGACATCTCATGTTGTTCTTCCCTTATGTCGCCAAAGTGGTTGCGAAGTTTAATTTTTCTGAAAAACTGGGCCAATTCCGTATTAAGTGTAAATGGATCATTAATAGGTGTGGGTACAAAACCTAAGCCTTTCGAGAGGACTTTTTCTTCATCAATGGAGAGGGTATGTGTACTCAAATTGACGATGTTAGTTATTCTCGGCTCGTCGATGGACCGTTCCCTCTCCCTCTGCTCCTCGTTCCCATTGCAACTGATTGTTGGTCCTCCCATTGTACTCGGGTATTCTGTTTTTTTCTTCCTTTTCCCCTTCCTCGGCCTCTGTATAAAAAAGGCTGTGGACCTTGAGGAAACCCAAAACCTGAAGGGTAAAAGGGTTGCTGCCAGAAACCGAAGGGTGGCATAGGTGGTTGCATCATAGGATTGCGATAAGTCTGCTGTCGTCTTCCCTGATAGCCATCAGTGCTCTCATCACTACTGCTTCCACTAGTGCTCCTCTCATCTCCTGAACTAAAAGTCCAATTCTGTGGGGTTGGTCTAAACCGAAATTGGTTCTTACCCGAGTATTGTTGCTGGGGTTTCTCATAATACTCGTCCGTAGTATACGGATATGTGGTTTCCTGACTGAACTTCTGAACATCTTTTTTAAGTTTCGTCAATTTTGACTGAGTGAGGTATTCCTTATAGTCAGTGTGGTCTTTATTTATCTCATCCAATTTTTTCTTAAATACAGTTAGGTGTACCAACGTTTTAAGTTTACTCTCACTTTGTTGGATCTCAATCAGGAGTGCATCAGCCAATTCCCTGGCTGTGTTGATGATAAGGACTAACCAGTCTTTAGTGCATTTCCATGCAATTCTAGACCAGTTAATCCGAAATACTTTATTGTTGAGAAAAAGTCTTGGTTCATTAGTGACCACCAGGCCTCTTGGGGCGCTATTCTTGCGCAAGTACTCTGTCATAAATGCTCCATGCAAAGTGGTCCGAATCAGTTCTTTTTCTTAGTGGATAGTGCTTCCCACTCATCTGAATTCTGGACCACTTGTGATACCACTGATTCTGCTAATAATGATGGTGTTCTAAGAATTTCTGCGTAGTTCTCCTCACCGAATGCTAGTTCAGTTTCCATGTTTATGTTTAGGCTGAGCTGGACTAGTCCAAATAATAGCCTAAAAACAAACCCACTCTTGGGTCAGTATTCTACCCCTAAAATGTTCCCACAGCTATCCGCTGTACTCACGTACTTAACCACAACAACCTGGAAGTGATCCAGGAAAGGGAACTAGAGGCACGGGGTATTAGGAGAAGGCAGCCTCCACATCAAACTGATTAACACACAAAGCCTCTCCTAATTATTGACCTAATTGCTATAATGCCTGCTATATGAGTGTAGGCATCTCACAAAAGGTGAAAGACTGGTCTCACACACCACCTGGTGTCATGCTTCATCATTGACCAGTCCTCGCCCTCTAAAAACTTGGTTTGATAGAGGGCGGGCATGCACCTGAAGACAGGGATGCACTTCTAAAACTAAGTGGGGGCCCTTAACAAGAAAGTGAAGTTAAAAAGCCATTACGGATGTCAAACCTCTTTTTAATGTAACTGACATCTGTATGGGGTTTAAAAGAAATGATCGGTGTATTGGGGATATCGTGGTCCCCCCACCGTATAACTAATGGTCAACATGTTTCTGCCTAGTGGCCCAAAAGGGTCCGCGGCATTCATCAGGACCTATCATACACCAACGGGCTCCTACCTTACCATTCAGTGTAGGTGAGGTATCCACTATGTGGGGTGATCAAGGTCACCCACCACAAATTTGCGGCTGTGTTATTCCAGCCTGTATAAAATAAGGAGACAATAAACATTTGACAGAAATAGCAATAAAGTCACATAATTATGTGAAGATCATTCGAAACGCCACATATACATGCCAAAATCAGTGAGTGGCTATAAAAACGGAGAAGAGAAAAGAACATCCATAAAAATCAGATACAATAATCCAATAGCGAGGAGACTTAGGCAAACTGCTCCAAAATCGCTTGAAATGGAAAAGCACTAAATGCGTGCAAAACAGGAAGTGCAAACATCCATTCAAACCATTCATACTCTTACTGTTGTTGAAAGGATCTCCCGCTACTGCACCTATGTCTGCATGTCTCACCTCCTCGCTGGTAAATGAGGGGAGACAGGGAGCACTTTATATAGGAATGGCGCCTGGGCGTGGTTGTGTTAATTAATATGTAATTAAAGTTAACTAACTAGCAATCTCACCGATGTTCAAAATTGTGGCCACCTGACCTGTAAATGGCTGACATCCGGTGTCTCTAAAAAGTCATGGAGATCGCTGCCTGACCTGCCTGGCAGCCAATGCGACCCACGGAGTACGAAATGCGCATGTGTTCACTACATGTTTCTCCACGATGGGAGCGCCATCCAACAATGATGAAAACAATCGCTTTCGTACTCCGTGGGATGTTCTTTTCTCTTCTCCGTTTTTCTCCATATTTTGTAGGGCACGTGACCTAAGGGGTCCTCCTTTCTCACTCTACCTATGGGGCAAGTAGGTCCCAGGGAATAGGGTAAGCTTTGGGGACCAAGTATCCCCCGTCATTATCTTTAGGTGCACATATGACTGACACAGTTTGCTGCACTTATAGCCACTCACTGATTTTGGCATGTATATGTGGCGTTTCGAATGATCTTCACATAATTATGTGACTTTATTGCTATTTCTGTCAAATGTTTATTGTCTCCTTATTTTATACAGGCTGGAATAACACAGCCGCAAATTTGTGGTGGGTGACCTTGATCACCCCACATAGTGGATACCTCACCTACACTGAATGGTAAGGTAGGAGCCCGTTGGTGTATGATAGGTCCTGATGAATGCCGCGGACCCTTTTGGGCCACTAGGCAGAAACATGTTGACCATTAGTTATACGGTGGGGGGACCACGATATCCCCAATACACCGATCATTTCTTTTAAACCCCATACAGATGTCAGTTACATTAAAAGAGGTTTGACATCCGTAATGGCTTTTTAACTTCACTTTCTTGTTAAGGGCCCCCACTTAGTTTTAGAAGTGCATCCCTGTCTTCAGGTGCATGCCCGCCCTCTATCAAACCAAGTTTTTAGAGGGCGAGGACTGGTCAATGATGAAGCATGACACCAGGTGGTGTGTGAGACCAGTCTTTCACCTTTTGTGAGATGCCTACACTCATATAGCAGGCATTATAGCAATTAGGTCAATAATTAGGAGAGGCTTTGTGTGTTAATCAGTTTGATGTGGAGGCTGCCTTCTCCTAATACCCCGTGCCTCTAGTTCCCTTTCCTGGATCACTTCCAGGTTGTTGTGGTTAAGTACGTGAGTACAGCGGATAGCTGTGGGAACATTTTAGGGGTAGAATACTGACCCAAGAGTGGGTTTGTTTTTAGGCTATTATTTGGACTAGTCCAGCTCAGCCTAAACATAAACATGGAAACTGAACTAGCATTCGGTGAGGAGAACTACGCAGAAATTCTTAGAACACCAT
The DNA here is from genome assembly GCA_963921515.1 of Calotriton arnoldi. NCBI lineage: Eukaryota > Metazoa > Chordata > Amphibia > Caudata > Salamandridae > Calotriton > Calotriton arnoldi. The sequence goes on along the minus strand of CAWUFW010010822.1, from coordinate 423,640 downwards.
CATTATTAGCAGAATCAGTGGTATCACAAGTGGTCCAGAATTCAGATGAGTGGGAAGCACTATCCACTAAGAAAAAGAACTGATTCGGACCACTTTGCATGGAGCATTTATGACAGAGTACTTGCGCAAGAATAGCGCCCCAAGAGGCCTGGTGGTCACTAATGAACCAAGACTTTTTCTCAACAATAAAGTATTTCGGATTAACTGGTCTAGAATTGCATGGAAATGCACTAAAGACTGGTTAGTCCTTATCATCAACACAGCCAGGGAATTGGCTGATGCACTCCTGATTGAGATCCAACAAAGTGAGAGTAAACTTAAAACGTTGGTACACCTAACTGTATTTAAGAAAAAATTGGATGAGATAAATAAAGACCACACTGACTATAAGGAATACCTCACTCAGTCAAAATTGACGAAACTTAAAAAAGATGTTCAGAAGTTCAGTCAGGAAACCACATATCCGTATACTACGGACGAGTATTATGAGAAACCCCAGCAACAATACTCGGGTAAGAACCAATTTCGGTTTAGACCAACCCCACAGAATTGGACTTTTAGTTCAGGAGATGAGAGGAGCACTAGTGGAAGCAGTAGTGATGAGAGCACTGATGGCTATCAGGGAAGACGACAGCAGACTTATCGCAATCCTATGATGCAACCACCTATGCCACCCTTCGGTTTCTGGCAGCAACCCTTTTACCCTTCAGGTTTTGGGTTTCCTCAAGGTCCACAGCCTTTTTTATACAGAGGCCGAGGAAGGGGAAAAGGAAGAAAAAAACAGAATACCCGAGTACAATGGGAGGACCAACAATCAGTTGCAATGGGAACGAGGAGCAGAGGGAGAGGGAACGGTCCATCGACGAGCCGAGAATAACTAACATCGTCAATTTGAGTACACATACCCTCTCCATTGATGAAGAAAAAGTCCTCTCGAAAGGCTTAGGTTTTGTACCCACACCTATTAATGATCCATTTACACTTAATACGGAATTGGCCCAGTTTTTCAGAAAAATTAAACTTCGCAACCACTTTGGCGACATAAGGGAAGAACAACATGAGATGTCTAATACTGGTCTGAGGAGAAAATCGACATTTGTTCCCCCATCTTACACCATTCCTTGCCATATATTGGCCTTTGAACAGAAAGTTCTTAGAGAAATAGAACAGATTAAGTTTGGCAAAGAAAAGGGCTTTCAAAACCTTACGAAACCAGAACGTAATGCACTTGAAAATTTGAAAAACAACAGCTTACTTACCATCAAACCGGCTGATAAAGGCGGTGCAACTGTCCTGATGGACAAAATTATGTACAGGGACGAATGTAACCGTTTACTCTCAGATGACACCAGCTACGAGATACATATAGAAGATCCTACACCACGTTTGATGAGGAAAATCCAGTCTATGGTAGACGAGGCCTTGAGTCAGGATTGGATTACGAAACAAGAAGCTGAGTTTCTTATCTGTGAGAATCCCAGAACACCAAGGTTCTATATCTTACCCAAAATCCACAAAGGAAGAATACCACCTCCAGGAAGACCTATAGTCTCTGGTATTGGGTCTATTTTGGAGCCCCTCTCGCAATTTTGCGATTGGTTCTTGAAACCCCTAGTACAGCAATCACCATCTTACCTTAGAGACACAAAGGATGTACTGTGCCTACTGCGTGATACACAAATTAACAAAACAGAGGATATCCTTATCACTATGGATATAGAAGCTTTATATACGAGCATCCCTCAAAGGCGCACACTAGAAGTAGTGGAAGAAATTCTATTGAATCTTGAGTGGAACTTCCTCACTCCCCGCCATTTCGTAATGGAATGCGCTGAGATTGCCCTTACAGAGAATTACTTTGAATTCGAAGAAACCATCTACCATCAAGTTACCGGAACATCAATGGGCAGTACCTTTGCCCCCAGTTTAGCATGCCTTTATGTCCACCATTTTGAAGAAAATTACATCTTCAGTACTGTTAATCCTTTTACTCAACAAATCAAAATGTGGAAACGCTACATCGACGATATCTTCATTGTGTGGCAGGGTAATGAAGAGACAGCTAATAGCTTTATAGACTGGGTTAACACGAAAGATCATCATCTTAAGTTTACCCATTCCATCAGCAGGACGAATGTTGTCTTTCTTGATCTAGACATCAGCCTAACAGAAGAAGGCATTAGTACAAAAGTACATAAGAAACCTACGGATAAGAACAGTCTTCTATTATACGAGAGTTACCATCCCAAAGCATTAAGAGACAACTTACCAGTAGGTCAATTCTTGCGAGTACGCAGGAATTGTTCAGAAACAGAGAATTTCATTACCCAGGCGGATGAACTTGAAAAGAAACTTCTTGATCGAAACTATCCCAAAAAAATGATTAAGAAAGCCAAAAAAAGAGCTAGGAATCATAACCGGGAGGCCCTCCTTGAGGATACAATTAAAGAAAAACAGACCGCCTTGTATGTGTTACTACTTATACACCGGCGTCCAATATGGTACAGAAAATCATTAAAAAGAACTGGCATATCCTGAACGGTGCCAATCGCCACTGGGAGTGTCCTTTGTTTGCTTTTAAAAGAAGCAAAAATATCCGGGATACATTAGTACATGCCAAAGATCCTCAGCGAACAGAAGTAAACCAGATCACTCTGTGGAACACCCAGAGACCAACAGGTCACTATGCATGTGGAGGCTGTGTTGCTTGTCCTTTGACTATTACCACCAAAGAAGTTGATATAGGAACTGGAAATGCATGGAAACTGAACAATTTTAGCAATTGCAATACAGAAAATGTGGTCTATCTTCTCATATGCCCCTGCAGTCTCATGTACGTGGGCATGACAACCAGGAAGATCAAAATCCGTATTAATGAACATCGTAGTACTATCAGGTGCAAGAAAAGTAACACCAAATTCACAAGGCACTTTCTAGAACTTAACCATAATGAAAATGACCTTAAATGGGTGGTTCTAGAAGTTATGAAGAAACATAAAATGGACCTGACAAGACCACTCCACATTAGAGAGCAACGATGGGTGTACAGACTACGGTCCTGGGAGAAAGGATTGAACGACGAAATTCCCTGGTTGCAAATGGCGCTATAAATCATGCATATTCATTGTAAACCCTAGTTTTGACATTGAGCATTATACCAGAAATACACATTTGCATTTAAGTCAACCTTTTTGCATTACGCTGTAGTAGTATAGAGTATGGCTGAGATTTTGTCATCCATATCTTACACTTTGGCCCCATTTGACCCACACCGCTAAGTAAACTTTGAGTCCTAAAACACCAACTGTGATACAGACATTGCGCCTTATACATTGCGCTATTTCTAATTTGTACTCTTGATACCTAATATTCATATTATCTGATAATATGCATATAATCGAATAAGTCGAGCCACATAAGATTCTTATTCTCTTGAGCACCTGCTATCTGCGGGTCTTATAATCCAGCTGCTTTGATTTTAAATATCCCCCGCCCTTTAATTACGGGCGCATGTGACTAAAACTGTTATGAACTAGGAGTCCATAAAATTCCTAAACAGTCATGAGCTTGAGAATATATATATATATACACTTGAGTAGGTAACGCGACCACGTTTGGCAGCGCTATATTTATTGAAATCATGTTGGGTGATGCCACTCTTTGATCGCTCAGGAATAGTGTATCAATACCTGCGCATGCGCTCACTATACGTATCTCCATACTGTGTCGAACACCTGCGCATGCGCATGTGTTCACTACATGTTTCTCCACGATGGGAGCGCCATCCAACAATGATGAAAACAATCGCTTTCGTACTCCGTGGGTCGCATTGGCTGCCAGGCAGGTCAGGCAGCGATCTCCATGACTTTTAGAGACACCGGATGTCAGCCATTTACAGGTCAGGTGGCCACAATTTTGAACATCGGTGAGATTGCTAGTTAGTTAACTTTAATTACATATTAATTAACACAACCACGCCCAGGCGCCATTCCTATATAAAGTGCTCCCTGTCTCCCCTCATTTACCAGCGAGGAGGTGAGACATGCAGACATAGGTGCAGTAGCGGGAGATCCTTTCAACAACAGTAAGAGTATGAATGGTTTGAATGGATGTTTGCACTTCCTGTTTTGCACGCATTTAGTGCTTTTCCATTTCAAGCGATTTTGGAGCAGTTTGCCTAAGTCTCCTCGCTATTGGATTATTGTATCTGATTTTTATGGATGTTCTTTTCTCTTCTCCGTTTTTCTCCATATTTTGTAGGGCACGTGACCTAAGGGGTCCTCCTTTCTCACTCTACCTATGGGGCAAGTAGGTCCCAGGGAATAGGGTAAGCTTTGGGGACCAAGTATCCCCCGTCATTATCTTTAGGTGCACATATGACTGACACAGTTTGCTGCACTTATAGCCACTCACTGATTTTGGCATGTATATGTGGCGTTTCGAATGATCTTCACATAATTATGTGACTTTATTGCTATTTCTGTCAAATGTTTATTGTCTCCTTATTTTATACAGGCTGGAATAACACAGCCGCAAATTTGTGGTGGGTGACCTTGATCACCCCACATAGTGGATACCTCACCTACACTGAATGGTAAGGTAGGAGCCCGTTGGTGTATGATAGGTCCTGATGAATGCCGCGGACCCTTTTGGGCCAGTAGGCAGAAACATGTTGACCATTAGTTATACGGTGGGGGACCACGATATCCCCAATACACCGATCATTTCTTTTAAACCCCATACAGATGTCAGTTACATTAAAAGAGGTTTGACATCCGTAATGGCTTTTTAACTTCACTTTCTTGTTAAGGGCCCCCACTTAGTTTTAGAAGTGCATCCCTGTCTTCAGGTGCATGCCCGCCCTCTATCAAACCAAGTTTTTAGAGGGCGAGGACTGGTCAATGATGAAGCATGACACCAGGTGGTGTGTGAGACCAGTCTTTCACCTTTTGTGAGATGCCTACACTCATATAGCAGGCATTATAGCAATTAGGTCAATAATTAGGAGAGGCTTTGTGTGTTAATCAATAACACTCAAATACCTAGCCTCGCAACACATTTATTGGCTTTTGATAAAAATACAGCCATGTTCATCCATGTGGCATGTAAGCCCAGGTGGTTTAGCACTGGATGCAAACACCTCTGTTCAAAGAACATATCATATTTTTCACTGGACTTACCGTCTCTTCCGTCCAAGGTCGATAAAATAGAGATCAGCGAGTTTGGTAACAAGATCTCTTATTATTTACTCATGCATTTAGGCAATGCAGTTGTGTAGCGATGGTTAGAGATGGCGAAAGCTATAGTAAACGCTCTTGTGTTCTGTCCATGGCATATTCTATTCTGAACAGTGTGTCCCACAGCTGCACCCAGTAGATTTTACATCCCCCTCTCTGTCACCGCTGTGAAAGATCAAAGGATAAGCTAATCACCCTGCAGCCATAACCCTGCTCTGATGACGTCCAGAGTAGCTCACGCTGTGTCCGGGTGACAAGAACTGCTGTGATTAAATCCATGCAGTGCCTGTTAAAGGTGCTGCAGAGGTATCAGGTGATTGAAGAAGGGAGTGCTGCCTGGGTCGAAGTCAGGCCCCCATGAGTACCGGTACTCTCTCTGCTCTAGGAAAACTGCAGGTTCTCAAGGGGAGAACATGAAAAATTGCTGGTACTCAGTATCAGTGCGTACAGGCCCATTTAAAGCATTGACTACAGGTGTATGTGCTAGCAGAGTATTGAACATTTGCTGGATGTCAGGCAAAGCTTCCGTTTTCTTTGAGCAGGAAGCACTTATGGTGCTCTTGTCCTGTTAACTGTGGCAGGCAAACTATGTACACATCACAAAAATACAGCTCGGTCACAACTTTCTATGTGCTGACAGACTGTCAACTGCGAAACAGGAGGGAGACTGATGCTAGAAAATGCATTTCAAAATTTGATAACTGCTCTTTCTGGCATCAGACAGCCACTATTCCTAAGATACACAGGGCAGCTGAGGGCAAATGGAGTGGCGAGTACACTGGAGACTCGGAAGTGGGAGGGCAATGTGATTGAGGACAGGGGGCCAGGAGTGTCCTAAGGTTGTTGGGGAGGGGTGTTTATCAATGAAGAAAGGAGGCACAGTAGTGGGTGACTCCTCCCTTCCATGGCAAAGTAAGAAGATGTGGCGTTACCTGACGGGACCTGGGCAACTAGGTTATGGTCCCAGCAGCAACTCAACATCCTGTGATTCTGGGCAAATCACTTAATCTCCCCTTACCTAAAAAAAAATATTTAATGTAACTGGAGCGCCTGTAAAGCCCACCAAGACGTGTCGAGTTTGCGCTACATAAAGTTGAAAAAAAAATAAAGTTTCAAGGAACAGCAGGTCCCAGTAAACAATGGACAGGGGGAGGGCAGGGGCCTAACAGCACAGGAGGAGGTCCCTGTGCATTTCAAAGGCAGGTGACAGAGGACCTTAACACATCTGCCACCTGCTAACCTGCTGCTCACCCTCCTTATATCGGCCTAACACAGAGCAGAGCCGATAAAAGGCGTAACAGCCTCAGTTTATTTACAACGTCAATTTTTGCAGGCACCTTTGTAAAAATCGTGGGATTTTGACAAAAGTGCCGATTTCACATTTTGTTGTGCTAATCATGAAATCGTGATATCCTGGGGGGTCTGTATATAGGTGCATGTGTGAAGGACCTCTCCCCCCTTCCTGTGGTGTCTTTCTCTGACACCAATTTAGAGCAGACTCTGGTGCTTTACAAGCACAGATGTCTCTTCCCTTTTCACTAAGCAATATAAACTAATTGTTTTAGCAAATCTCTCCTTATTTGTTTCTTTATTTGTAAATATTGCAATACTTAATTACGTTACCTATTTCCTACTTTCATATTTCAAACGCGATGAGACGACCACTACTTTGATGAATGGTCTGGAGATTTAAGGCACTTAAAGTGGAGTCTAAAGTGTCATTTGTGTATAATTATTTATTTTAACAAAGTGGTCTTAATTTCCTGCCAGATTTACTATGTAGTCAGATTTGTAGTTTCACTTTTCCAATTATGGATGTGGGCTAAAACATTCTAGGATGTCATGTGTTGTGGGCAAAACATGCCTTTACTTTACACCAAGCCAAGACCTATTGACTTTGCATTGCTTGTTATATTTATACATACAGGTGTATGTGGTCTGTTGATTATTTTTCCAAATAAATTACCTGAATTAAAGTAAGTTTCCTGTTGTTTTCATGCTTTATTGACTAGTTGAAAAAGAATTAACTGATTAAGGGCCAGCTGTACGACCCTAAATTGCATGCAATTTGCAACAATGCGCATGCAAAATGGCCCAGGGCCATGTACAATTCCTAAATAGCGAGTCGCAATTTATTTGCGACTCGCTATTTGCGAGATGCAATTAGGAAGGGGCGTTCCCTTCCTAATTGCGTCCGCAAAGCAATGTATGACTGTTTTGTGACCGCAATTGCGGTCGCAAAACACTCGCAAATTACCACCCTCTTCAAGAGGGTGGTAATGCAGTCGCAATTTGGAAGGAGTCCCCAGGGGACCCCTTCAACTTTCTGACTGTCTCTAAAAATATTTTTTAAGGGCAGGCAGTGCTCCCAGGGACCACTACCTGCCCTTAAAAAATGAAACAAAAACGTTTCATTTTTGATTTTAAATGCATCCCGTTTTCCTTTGAGGAAAACGGGCTGCATTTTTTTTTTAAACTGCTTTATTTAAAAGCAGTCCCAGAGATGGTGGTCTGCTGAGCCCAGCAGGCCACCATCCCTGGGAGGGCCTGTCATTCCCAATGATGTTGCAAATTGCGAGAGGCTCATTAATAGTCATGAGCCTCGCAATTTGCGACCCCATTGGGAATCGCAAACAGTGTTAAACACACTTTTGTAAATGCCAAATAGTGCCTGGCAAATTGCGAGTCGCAAATGAGTCGCAATTTGCGAGGCGCTATTTTGCAGGTTGTACATTTGGCCCTAAATGTGCTAGATGAGCTGACGGAATGAGTCTATGAACAGAAGGATGTTTAAATATTCTGAGTTATGGTAAACGTATCTGGTCTAAATTTCTGGGGGCCTCATTTACAAAAGAAGTGCCGCAGCGCGGCACTGCAAGATCTTTGGCTGTGCCAAGCTGCAGCACTTTCAAAGCACAGGGATGCTCATATCTACAAGGATATGACGGATCCCTTTGCTCTCCCTTGCACTGGCGCACAATGGGCTGCCATGCGCCGATGCAGGCACCCTTGCACCATGGTGCAAGAATGCATGCCTCACGGGGATGATTGCTTATGTGCAGGAAGGTGTCCCTACCTGCACATAAACAATCTGAAATGGCGTTTTTTAACTTCTATGTGTGCCGCATTAGCACACATAGAATTTGTAAAACGTCATTTTTTTAATGATTGTTTATGTGCAGGAAGGGATACCTTCCTCCACATAAACAATCATAAGATGTGATTTCCTTGTTCTATGTGTGCAGCATGCCTATAAGGAGGAAAAAGAGAGAAGACATTAATATATTTCTCCTCGTTGCACCTCCCTACGCCTCCCCTGTGGTGGCATAGCATTCAGACACATTTCCAGGTTTATGAGTTCTCATAAATCTGGAAATGTGTCAGGTTCCATGGGTGTTGCGTGGGAACACCCACTGCAACATCCATGGAATGCCCCTTTCACTTTAAGTGCTGCGTGTAAAGGGGCCATATTTATAAGGACAGGAAAAGGTACGCAGGGTGGCTTTTCCTGTCCTTGAGAATATGGGGCAGAAAAATGCGCCCCCGGGGCGTCACAAAAAGTGAAGCAACGGCGGCGCAAGGGGCTTATTTACAATTACTTCTGTCATGGCCCAGTCACTGAGGTTTGTAGGCACAGGTATTTTTTTCCTGACCTGGAAGGAAGAACTGAGAATAGGTCCCCGGCATCTGCATCAAACCACTGGTTGTGAAAGGTCTGACATCACTTGCTGGGATGCTCTAGGACCATGTCACCCTCATACACTAACTTTACAATATTTATTGTTCTTTATTCACGAAACACGGGTGGTAATAGTGTCACTTTCTACTCATGGTTACTTGTGTTTGTCAGAAAAGGTTGCCATGAACCGACTTCTTACTTCATCCAAATTATTTTTGCACACATACAAAGCACTCTTCAAACTCCTTGCGCACACATACAAAGCTTTACACAACATTAGCCCCACGTACCTCAACAACAACATAAACTTCCTCCGCACCTCTGCTCACCTGAACTCCTATTCGCACTCAACCCCTGTATACACAGAACAAGATCCAGTGATCATGTCTTCTCCTTCCTCACTCCTAAAGCCTGAAACGACCTGCCTGCAGACATCAGATCTGCCTCCTCAGTTCTTGAATTCAATAAGAAACTAAAGACCTGGGACATCACTTAGCCCCAACCATGTCTTGGCTCATACATCTCCTGCTTTAGCGCCAGCATACCCTCCAGGGTGAGTTATGCACTATATAAGTAAACAGAATATCCTGGTTTATAGTGAGGAGGTTAAGATCGCATGATGATATTAATAGAGTGGGTGAGGGTCGTCAAAATAACTCAGTAGTTCTTCTCAGGTATCATTTTCTTACCATTGGGGTCATTGAATGAGGGTTATAGGATACCTTATGTGTTTATGTTTATTTAATAGCAATCAAAGACATGATGCTCTGTTGACCCTATCAGGCCACCATTTCTGTGAAGGAACTGAATCATAGTGAGATGGAATTTGTGACCTACCTCATCAATATGCATGAGGTGGGTCAGATCCTGGCCCATTACTATTCAGTTTTGTAGAACATGACCTATTAATACATAGGTCGGTTCTTAAAACCTTTAATGGTTGCAGAAATACTACTCACAAATTGAATCCTGCAACCATATATTAGTAGATATGGACCCAAGTCCTTGTTCAACACTAGGTTGTTTATTTATATCAAATAAACTACCTAAGTTGTTCTTTTTGTGGTCTCACAATAGAGAAATTTAGCAGTCAGTTGTAAGCAGCGTTGTATCCAACACTTCAACATTTACTTATGGTGGGCTTTAGGCTTGGCTCAGAGGTCATCATTGGATGACTTTTTTATCTATTTCAAACTGCTTCTGATTTGATTGCTTTCCTCCCTGTTCTGTGTTGGTCCCATCCCTGGAGCATAGCTCTATGACCATGATTTTTGATTGGTTGTGTTAAATGCTTTCAATGCAGACGTGAGGAAACTATTATTTCCTTGTACAGCTTTCTTTATCATTTGTTGTTTTAGCACTCCAAGGGAGTGCATGGCTGTCACAGTTCTGTCTTCCTCCTTACACTTTACAGCATTGTTTCCCACCTCACTTCCCTATTCTTTAACTGTCCTTCTCTGATGTTTCACAGTGTGCTTTCCTTTTTCCTTCAGAACATCTAGCTTTGCATCTTTGCATCTCCCTCACTCTGTTTCTCAGTTTTATGTAATTTGTTTGCTCTTTGCCCTTGTCTGCCTGCATCTTGCTACTCCCTCCTATACCCCCATTTCTATCTCTCCCATGTGTCTACTTCCATGTTGTTCCTGGCTGTACTCCCTCTTCCTGCAGTCCTTCCAGTCCCTGCCTCTTTTTATCCTGCTTTCCCTGTTAGTTTGGCTTCTGCAAGCGAGAACTTGTGGATGTCTTGCATGTTTACAAAAAAAATTCAAGCTATTTAGTAATATTTATTTATTAGTGACACTACCCAGTAACCCTCGCCTATTGCAAAAAGGTCAGCACTGCCTCCACCTCAGCTTCTCATTGAAGGTCGGTCTTCACTTTCAAAGACCTCAGCTTCACTTTGAAGACTGCCCTTGCTTTCAAAGATCACAAATGTTCCTCTAATGCAGAGGTCTTCAAACTCTGGGACGTGCACCACTGGGAGGCGAAAATGCCTCAGCAAGAACTTGTAAATGATTTATGTCATTGAAGCACAAATTTACCATTTTCTCGACACTGTCTTCATTTACAAGCAGCAGCTGAAGTGCATGGCAGGATCAAAGACATGATTAAAAAGAACAAATTATTATTTGAACTATTTTGCTCTATTTTCTCACCTGCAGGTAACTGCAGATAAAATACATACCTTAAATGAAAAATAATTGCAAGTTAATGCTTATGAATCGACAGTTGGTTAATGCAATCACTGCAGATGTCTGTGTGTGTCCCCAAAGAGTTACAGAATTGAATTCTGGTGGGCGCAGTGGGTAAAAGGGGCTTCTGTATATATATATAGATCTACAAAGTCCCAGCCTGTAACAGAAAGAACTGTGAATGTGAATTTGTAAATCATAATTTTAAAACTGTATTGTACCCAGTATAAGATAGGCTGCTGCAACATGGTTTAGTCAGAGCCACTGGAATATGCGACAGGGGAGAACCAAATTATGCAGAAGCATTGACAAAATTATGCAAGAAGAAAAGGCCAATTATATGGAATAATATGGCATACCTTTTGATAGTATTACTTCACTATTTTGTACTTTTTTACTCATGGTAATTCTGTTTGGGCAAAGGTGTTACCTCATTAGTACCTGTTTAATAACCAAATACAGAAATAAGCAAATGAAAGGTGACTACTTAACCTTTGCTTTGTGAAGGGCCTTCCACTGCTTGGGAACATGTCGCCAGTCTGTTTGAGCTAGAAAAAATGTGTTTCCTAAAATCTTCAGCTTATGCACAAGATGCTGGTTTATGTGGCAGATCCAAAATTATGCGAAAAAAACAAAAAATTGCAAAATTCCAATGGCTCTGGGTTAAGTGTGTAAGATAAAACAAGTGCTTTCAAAGCATGCATTTAGTAAGGTTGTATGACGTTACAACGCATTCCGTTGCAACGCATGCCTTTACCACGCATGCATTACAACGCGAATGCCATTGCTACGCATAACCTTTACCACGAAAATGTCTTTACCACGCATACCTTTACAATGATTTTCGTTGTAAAACCATGCTTGGTAATGGCATTTTCATGGTATAGGTTTTCTCCGATCCCTGCCCTAATTTCTTTCACTGCTCCCATGTGCCCTTCCCCCTCCCGCTCTCTTTCTTTTATTTTACCCCTTCCCTGTTCTCTTGTGCGACCCTCTGCCCCCATCCACAAACCCTTCTATTAAATACCCCTCCACGTATCCCTTAAAATTTACCCCTGCGCTATACCACCCCCTCATTCCTTTTTTTAATTTTAATTTTTTAACTTTAATCCCTCTTACCTCTCCACGTCCTCTCCTCTTCATGCTCTTACGTGGTGTGTTGTACGTCGTTAAGAGGAAGCGGAAGTGTCTTTCCGTTTCCTCTAACGACGCCGATTGCCTCTACAAACAGAAACAGGTGCGTTTTTTTTCTTTTTTGGGGGGGAGACTCCCCAAGCCCCCTTTTTCTAACACACGCTTTTTTTAAAAAAAATTGGGGGGGGGGAGACCCCCCCCAAGCCCCCTTTTTTACGTATAGACTTTAACACACATGCCTTTACTACGTATCTCGTAGTAAAGGAATGCGTGGTAAAGGCTATACGTGGTAACCACGCATGCGTTGTAATGCATGCGTGATTAATGTTATGCGTGGAAACGGCCGCGTTGTAGTGGCTGTTTCCCATTTAGTAATAGGTAATCAGACTGTAGCAAGCATAAGCATTGTTATAAGTATCCATTAAAATGACACTTTCCAGAACTCAACACCCTTATGCCACTTGTCATCATGAAACATCCAGTGACTCCATTGATTAAGGCTTATACTAGGTCCCAAGCAACTCTTACATTTGGTGACTAATCAATTGCACACATTTACATTTCTTTCAGGTAGAAGGCACCTTGGTGCAAACGCATATTCCTTGTTTACGCCTCTTTTTTGTGCCCTCTGTACACATGAGAGCCTCACCCCTCCCCTTTCACCCAGAGGACCACAAGGTCCACATTAACCATTCAGGGATGGCTTTTTCTTTTTTAACAAAAAGTATTGGAACTGGTTTTTTTTAAATGAAAAAAAGCATTGCACATCGGTCCCCACGAATCCTGCCTACATCAACATGCAAATGTCCTTTCAGGTAAGTTGAAGGGCAGCCTACAAGGTCGCATTCAGAAGCAGGTCCGTGATTATCCTGAATCCTGGGGCTTCAGAGTAATGGCCCAGGAAGAAGAGGAAAAGAGCAAGATCCTTGGATAACATCAAAGACATGACCCATAGTAGGGGTGCTATATGGGGGCTAATTTTTCCATCTACAAATGGACAGACATATGGGCAACATAGGGGGGCTGTTTTTTTTAAATGAAGGCCAGCCCTACCCTTAATGTAGCATGTGCAGTGGCACTGGGACCAAGAGTGTGAGGGGGCACTGCAACCCAATTATGTCTCTCTTACTATCAAAAAGTGGAGTGGAGGCCCATTTTATATGCTTGTATTAGGGCTCAGGTCATCCTTGTTGCACGGGGAACAGGGCCCTAGCACCAGGGAAGGGGAGGCGAGATGTGGGGCTTTGTTCCATTTTTTTATTACACAAAGGAGCAGAGAGCGTACCCTGAGCCTCAGGCCTAGGAGTAATAGCTCTGTGTAGTGGGCAGAGGACAAAGCCTGTTTCGAAGCGCTGTAGGTATCATTTGTGCTGTAGGTGCAATGGCACTGAGGCCTAGTGGTGTGAAGGGCCAACTAAACCCCAATTATGGCCATTTTACTAACGTTCCTGGTTAGCATTAGGCCCCAGTGCACCCTTGCTGTGCTCATATTTTTGGCCTCATACCAGTGGCCCAAGGTAGGAGAATTTTGAAGCAGAGGAGACAGCTTAGCTTGGGACTCAGAGAGATGAGCAGAAGGGGTATGGTGCAAGATTGGCTCCCATGTTGTTAACAAAGAACAGAGGAGAATGCCTGTTTTATAAGGCAGTAGCTATCATTATTGAAGCTGGTCAAGGGGCACTGGATCCTAGGGGGTTGAGGGGCCCACTGCATCTGAATCCTGACTGTCTTACTCTCCAAACAAAGCATGGGGCCCTGCTAGGATTAGAGCTGAGGAAACCGTTGCTGCAAAGTGGGGGCAACATGTGGGGGCTCTTTTTTTTCTGAAAGGGACAGAGAGTCTGTTTCAGGAGCTGACACCATTCCTAATAATGTGGAAACGGCTGCTATATTTGGGAGAAATTTAAGCTCACAGCATAAACCTACTTCAGCTATTCCATATAGGGAAAACAAACCATAAAAAAAATGTTTTTTTAAAATAATAAGCAACCCATCCACTCACGCTCTAAGCATTTTCCCACCCCTACGATTCCTACCCCTTTTTATTATTGTCAACATATATTTTAGACAACTTTTGACCAACGGTAGGGGTTCCTGTGTTTTTAAACATTTAAGGGGAGATTTACAAAAAAATCATGCAGTGCTGCCCCCGCGAGGCTGCGCTGTCATGCGCGACAGGGAGGGAGCAGGAGAGCGCCATATCTTCAGAGATATGGCCCTCTCCTCCCCTTTCCCTTGTGCCGGCACTAATTTCAGCTGCTGTGTGCCACGCACACATCTTAGCGCCACAGTGCTAGGGTGTGTGCATTAGTTTAGCATAGGTTTTGTACAGGAAGGGTGCCCTTCCTGTACAAAATACAATGCCCAGACACAATGCAAAGTTTTTCCCACTTTGTATGCGTGCTGCACAGTGCAGCATGCACGCAAAGTCGGAAAAGGAAGAAGAAATGAAAGCATTTCTCCTTCCGTGCGCCTACTTGAAAAGGGTGCAGTTTTCTCACACTAAACCCAATCTACTTTATTTAGTAAATTGGGTTTAGTGTGAGAAACCTTGGATGGTTGCATGGGAACGCCCATGCTCCACCCTTGGTACGACCCTATGGCGCAAAGTAACAAGTTTAGCGCTGGAAAGTAAATAGGGAAAAAAAGATCTTGAGCAGATTTTGTGTCACAACATGGCGCAAAATCTTAGTAAATTTCTCCCTTCTTCTTTCCTGCACCAGCTTCAGGGCCGGACTGGGAACCAAAACCGGCCCTGGCAAACGGCTCGGCTGCCCCTCAGGGGTGAGGGGGGGGGGGGGATGCGCCCAAGCTGTTTGCCAGTTTCGGCCGATTTTGTGACAGGGGGCCGATATTGCCGGCCCTGGTAACAAAAACGGCCCTCAGGGGCCCAAAACTGCCCCCCCCCCCAGGCGGCCCACCAGGGGAACGCCCGGTGCCCGCTATGGCCAGCCTGGCCCTGACCAGCTTCACCTTGCTGTCTATCCTGCTCACTCCGAAACCAGGCTTACTACTTCTTGACTGACCTTTTCTGTTCTCTACTCTTCTAATACCAGGCCCCTTCCTTTTTTTACCAGTGAACCAATGCTTTATTCTGTGAGCCACCACTGTGCTCGCACCAGCAACATGGATACATGTAGTGATGCAAGGAGCCTCCAAGTGATTGCTTCAAGTATTTATTGAATAACAAGTATAGAACAGGTAGGAGCCAGGCAGCACAGCTTCCACTCCAAGACCTCTGGTAACGAATGTCCTGGACTGGAATCTGCGAGCAGAATGTAACTACATTCCATGCCTCGCTCTGGTAAGAGAATACAATAAAAAGAATACCATGACACAAAACACCACCCCTCCTAAACACAACTAAAAGATATGCAACTGTAAATGTAAGCAAGAAACTAATAATGAACTGAATAAGAATATACAAATAGCAAAAGGAAACAGTTACATTATATATTCCTTCAACCATCCGGGAAGAACCCTTTTCCCACCATTGCTGACATTCTCTCCCACAACCGCAGGGTCGTTAACACCAGATTGCACCTGCTCCACCGCAGCAGCTCCTTCCAAAACTTCCCCGCTCCTCACCACTCTCTCCTCCACAACACCTTCTTCTCCATTATTGACAACTTGATCAAAAGCCAAACTTGATTGTACAGCACTCTGTTCAAAAAAATCTTCCACCCACTCCGTGTCCTTCCATCCACTCCCTTGCAATGCTCTTCCGGCACCACCTCAAAATCCTGCACAGTTCCCATAGCCACACTTTTTAAGTTCCACACCTTCCCATTCCTCAACCTCACAGCATTGCGCAGGACCTCCACAACTTCCTGAGGTGCTCCAAACTGACTCTCTCCTTTGGGAATCTTACCGGGTTTTCTCACTCGTACCCAATCACCCATTCTCACTTGCACTTCCTTCACCCCATGGGTTTTGTCATAATATACTTTACTCTTGTTGTGGGCTTCATCCAACTTTTTTTTTTACATCTTGGGCTGACCACTGCTCCACCATTCCATTTTGAAAGCCATGCTGGAGAAAATTTGCATCTGGGTTTCCTACCTCTCATAATGAGAAAAGGAGACAAACCCGTTGCATCATGGATAGTCACTCTATAAGCCCACACAGCCTTTTGTATCTTCAACTTCCAGTCCCTCTGTTTACATATAGCTGCCTGAATTACACCCTTTAACACACGGTTAAAGCGTTCCACAGAGCCATTTCCACTGGGGTTATAAAGGGACGTGGTTTTATACTTCACTCCAACCTTTTCAAAATAGAACTTAGCACTTTTGGATGTAAACTGCACTCCATTATCGCTTAAAAGAATGAAAGGCAATCTTTCCATCACAAAAATTTTGTTCAGAAACTGAAGGACAGTATTAGTATCTACCTTCTCCACAATTTCTACCACCGGCCACTTGGAAAACAAGTCAATGGTAACAATTCCATATTCCTGTAATTCACCTACTGGACCAAAAATATCCACAGCGACGAATTCCCAAGGTAAACTCGGAATTAACCCTTCAGATATTGGTGGTCTTAAGGTCTTCAAAGACTTGTCTGCTGAAGAACATACATCACACCCTCTCACAAATCTCTCCACAGCCTTGTCCACAGCTGGCCACCAGAAAACACCCTTGACAATGGACTTGGTTCTAACCACTCCAAAATGCCCTTCATGGCAAAGTTGCAAAACCTTGTTCCTCACACCTTCTGGTGGCACAACTCTGTCCCCTCTAATAATCAAATCTCTGTCCACAGACAACTCTATTCTGACTTCCCAAAAAGGTCGCAACTCATCCGTTACGCCCTCCTTCCTAGGCCACCTTACACACAAATAGTGCAAAACATCTTGTAATGTTTTGTCTTTTAATTGTTCCTCAAACCACTCTGTCTTTTTGATTACAGATTCCTCAGAATCTCGAATAAAGGCAATCTTAAAATCCCCACCTGAGTCATCCACACACTCCTCCATTGGAACCGGCATCCTGGATAAACAGTCCGCCACAACATTTTCTCTTCCAGGTACATATACCAGTTTGTACACATATTCCTTCATTCTCATCGAAAGCCTCGCCAGCCTGGCAGACGCTGCCACGCTGCCCTCCGTAGTTAGAATTTTTAACAATGGTCGGTGATCAGTGCGTATGGTGACAGCCTTCCCCCAGACGAAAGCACGGAAATGTTCCAACGCCCAGGCGCAAGCCACCGCTTCCCTCTCAATAATAGGATATCTGCTCTCTGTAGGCGACAACGACCTAGATGCAAATAGAATGATCTTTTTGCTGCCATCCTCACTTTTCTGCGACAATACTGCTCCCAGTCCCTTGTCGCTGGCATCAGTCTTAAAATAACATTCCACCTCCGGGTCAAAACTACTCAGAGCTGTTACTCTTTCTAAATCAGATTTGATCTGACGAAACTCCGCCTCACAACTTGTGGTCCACTCAAATTTGGTATTCTTCTTCAGCAACAAACGTATATTAAAAATCTTACTGGCAAAGTTGGAAATAAACTTTGCACAATATTCTGCCATACCCAAAAAGGATCTCACTTCATCCTTGTTTATTGGTGCAGGTGTGCTAACAATAGTATTTACCAACGAGGGTTTGGGCCTCACACCATCCTCACATATTATGTGTCCCAAATAAGATACACTTCTCTGAACAAACTTGCACTTACTGAGCTCCACAGTCAAACCTACATCTTGTAACACTCCTAACACTTCTCTCAACTTACCATCGTGACCCTCCTTGGATTTACCAGAAATTAAAATGTCATCCTGGAAGAACCTCACTCCATGCATTTTCCCAAACAGCCTGTGCATCAGCCGCTGATGCGAGGCC
This sequence comes from Calotriton arnoldi, assembly GCA_963921515.1. Taxonomy (NCBI): domain Eukaryota; kingdom Metazoa; phylum Chordata; class Amphibia; order Caudata; family Salamandridae; genus Calotriton; species Calotriton arnoldi. The sequence goes on along the minus strand of CAWUFW010010822.1, from coordinate 405,549 downwards.
AAATGGCATACGTTTAAATTGGTAACAACCATAAGGTGTAATAAAGGCTGTAAGTTTCCTGGACACCGGCGTGAGCATCACCTGGTGGTACGCTGCCGAAAGATCAATGGTGGAGAACCAAGTTGCTCCTTTGAGAGATGACACCATCTCATTGATCTTTGGCAACGGAAACCTTTCAATGACAATGTTATTGTTCAAATGGCGCAAGTCAATGCGTAGACACATTTTTCCATTACTTTTGCGTGCTACCACCACCGGAGAAATCCATTCAGAACTTTCCACCTCTTCAATCACATCCTTTTCAATCAGCCCTTCCAATTCTTTCACCACTTCATCTCTGATTAAGTTAGGAATCCCTCTCGCCTTATGCACTTTAGATTCAGCATCCTTTTTCAGTACTATGGTATGCTCGAACCCCTTCAGCACACCTGATTGTTTTTCAAAAACTTTTGGAAAATCCTTAGTCATAACATTCCCCATCCTGCTACCTTCAACCACAATGAGTACTTTCTCCTCGCTATTGGGGGTTAGGATAATATGAACATTTTTCTGGTCCATCCAACCTAAAACTGATGGTCCCAGTTTGGCCACCTGGAGTTTCCCTCTTGCTGACCTCCCCTTAAATAAGAATGTCAACCACCTAAAATCTAGCATACTGATTTTCTCTCCTGTGAAGCTCACTGGGTTAACATCAGTGGGAGCCAACTGTTGTCCAATTTTGCCTACAAACCTTCCTTTCCAAATTTCCTCGCTTACAATAGTGTATGGTGATCCAGAGTCTGCAAACATTTTAACATGTACTCTCCTATTGACATGTCACACACTGGTTTCCCTTCCATTAAGCAGTCTGAAATGTTTATCACAAAATTTCCCTGCAACTTCTTCACACATTCCCATTTAAAATTTTCCACTTCAGCTTCACTAGCTTCAGGACTGTTCTCCTCTAACACACATTTAACATTACCTTTCTTCCTTCTACACACTTTACTAAAATGTCCAATTAACCCACAAATACTACATTTTTGTTTTGCTGCAGGACAAAATTTGCTGAATGCCAAATGTTCTCTGCTGTTGCAGCGATAGCATCTTCTCTCCTCCAGTCTCTTTCCCTTCCATGCATTTATCTGCGGCTTGTTTTGGTTTTTGCTCATGCTCTGTACTTTGAAAAAAACGCCAGTATCCTTGTCTGAATCTTTAAGTTCTGTCGCACATCTTCCAAACATTTCTGCTTTTTGCACTATTGTCAACACAACTTCCAGTGGAGCATCCCCATTGATCCACAGACGTTCTTGGATCGTTGAATTGTTACTATGCATGACTAATTGATCACATATAAAATCATCATGTAGGCTACCAAACTTACAATCAATTACTAGTTTTTTTAATTCATCTATGTACTCATCCACAAGTTCTCCTTTGTTCTGCTTTCTTTGAAGAAATTTGTAATGTACCACACCAATGCAAACCTTTGGTGCAAAGTAGTTGTCTAGATCTTTCAAAGCCAGTTCAAAAACATTTACTTCTCCGCTTGTAACCATCTTTGGCATGCAGGTATACGTTTTCAATCCCACCGGCCCTAATGAATGCAACAAATTTCTTTTCATCTGTTCTGCTTTCATCTTACCAGTCACGTCCACAGCCTTGATATAATTAACGAAATAGTCCTTCAATTCCACCCACTTCATTGCTAGCTGTGGACCTGCCACCCAAAATGCATGTGGAGGGCTGCTAGTAAAGTTCTGCCGAGCCATGTTCTACTTGGTATATATCCCTTAGTTCTATGCCCTTCCTTGGATTAGTTGTAACAAAAGGTCTGTTATATGGTTGCAAGCTAGGCTCAAAAATGTATTAACAAAAACAACCTGTTACCCCTTGTGGCAAGGGTTGTGAAATGTTTAAAAGAAACTGCTCCCCAACTTCCTCACCTGTTCCTTCAGTGTAATTGCAGCTCAATGGCACTGCCGATTGCTTCACTGCGGTGGTTACGGTGGCAGCCCACAGCTGACTGCTTCACTCCGGTAGTTGCTAGGCAACCGGAGTGCAAACAATATGGCCGCCACGCAAGGTCACGCTGCGCGACCTCGCGTACTGACGTGAGCTCGCTTAATGACGTGTGACGGGCGAATGTGTACACGACGTTTGTTGCCTCCTTCAGAACCTCGCGCTGCAAGGTGGAACACTGCCGCCGCTCGAAAAAGGCGGCCGATCGGCAGTTCAACCAAACAAGGGTCTTTGTTTCCTGAAGTACCTGCGCTGCTGAAGTTCTTGTAGACGGTTCTTAAATTCATTAACTTCGCATATCCCCTTCTTTTCCTTGTCTTTTTCCGGAAGACAAAAAGAAATGAATTCAACGTTCCATTGCACTTCCTCACATGCGTAGACTATCCCAATCGCCGCCAATTGTAGTGATGCAAGGAGCCTTCAAGTGATTGCTTCAAGTATTTATTGAATAACAAGTATGGAACAGGTAGGAGCCAGGCAGCACAGCTTCCACTCCAAGACCTCCGGTAACGAATGTCCTGGACTGGAATCTGCGAGCAGAATGTAACTACATTCCATGCCTCACTCCGGTAAGAGAATTAAATAAAAAGAATACCATGACACAACAATACATTCTACAACATTCCCTTTCCTAACTGATGCCAAAACCTCTTAACATCTGCCAGGGGGGGTGGAGGGCATTTGTTGTACTGCTGGGAAACTGAAACCCCGCTGCTGTGCGTGTCACGAAATTACATCATGAGGTGGCCAGATGGCCACCACACTCTCGCCCTTTACCTACCTCTCTTATCCTCTTCGAAAAACCAGCGACAAAGAGGCCGATTAACTGCCCGGAGATGTTCATTCAAAGTCTTTTTAATTTGTCGAGGGAATTGAATGGACAGATCACAAAGTGCCTCGAGCAGCATGTGCATCTGACGCGGCTGCCAAGTCAGGAACATTGAAACTGGTTTTTTTATTGTGTACATTTGTGTTTTCTAAGCAATACTTGAAGGATGGGTCCGAGGGGGAACAAAGCTAGGCAAACGCAAATCTCTTCACAACATTTCTCATTTGAGATCCAAATTCTTAAAAATATATTTACGATTTGCATAATATGAGTTGATATACATCTTAAAGCATAGCAATGCGTATTTATTTTCTGATAATCCTCGTGTTTTTATGCATTTACAGGTTAGCGTTCATCAAGAGCTCTCCAGTAATTAATGCTGGCAAACCAATCACTACCTACTTGCCAATGCTAACGTTCATTGAAGATTCACATTCAAAACATTTCATCCTTTATTAGCCAAGACTTTGCTCATTGTTTAAATCCATAGTAACAGGTATTGTGTTTTAAGCTGGCATTTACCTCTTCTAGCCTGTGTGCTAGTTTGTTATGCCCTACAATGAAGAAGGCCACCAAAAGAGAAGATGTGTGTCATCAGCAATACCTTGCGTCCAAATCTTCCCTTCTAAATCAATGCCCTCTTGAACTGTATTGTACTGAATTGTGGCTGCATCTGCGTTGCTCTGTATCACTGATGAGGCTCTGAAGAGCTTTGCAGGCGGGTAGCACATATTAGCCTTGTCCAACTATCCATACTCCAAATGAAATTTCTGAGAATTTTTATGCTTGTTGAGATGAATATGCTTCTGAACATGCTTGGATAATCTTCAGGTACGAGCACACTAACGCCTTCGGGTTCGGATGTATATAAAATGTATCCAGTAAGAGTGACTGCTTTGTACACAAATCCCAGCTGTTGCATGCACTGCAGCTAGCAGGGCTCCAGCATAGATTTCAAAATGGAGGATTTCACTCCCTGTGTATTGGAGTTTCCTCTAGCATCAGAGGTTTTTGGTTCTCTCTACAGAGATCTCTGCGCAGCCTCTTTTCACAAGTTCAAATCCTAGCAGGTCTGCCTTTCATCATTTCAAGGTTAATGAGATGAGTACTATTGGGTTAGGTTGTAGGGCCATCTGTTATTATGATACCTAGAAGCAGGGGCCTTTCTTCGGTTTGCATTCTCCCACTCAATCGACCCACTTTATACACTAATGCATTCATTCTGACTCACTCTCCTCATAATAATGCGTCCATCACTCTGTGTGTATCCCGTCCCTTTGTGTTACATCTGTTTTGACTTATGCCCCTTGTAAAGAGGTGGACAAGGAGCTTAGGACAAATCCTAAAATGAAGAGAATGAGCTTTAATATATAACCCCAGCCGGTTGCATGTCAGTGGACTAACTGGCAACGCTAGGAACAGTTCAAACACTCTAAAGTCAGCATTGTAATAATGTGTTTGCTTACACACACAGCTCCATGCCAATAATTCACCGAATGAACCTATATTACATAACAAAGATTTTACATCACTTCTCCTTCCTTTTAAAGTATAACTGTACATAAATCACACAAGAAGTTCATAAATCACAAAAATATTGCAAATACACCAGAACATCATGAAAATGACATGACACACAAAACAGTTGCTGGTACTACATGACACATGCATAACTGTAAAAAGAACTTCTCGAGGGCGGGGAAGCGTCACCCCCCCCCTCCACACCCCACCCCCGCTGCAAGCCACTCAGGAAAAAATAAAATGGCAATGAAAAGATTTCATTGCCATTTTATTTTTTCCGGTGCAGTGCGCACTGCAGCAGCATCATTACCCGAGCCCAGAGACATGCTGGCTGTGTCCACTGCACATTGGCAGAAGAAGAGGACTGAAGCAGGGCTGACTCCATGCTCCAAAGTGCTCATGCTACTTTGGCCGGCTGTTTTGCACTGGCTAAATTGAAATGCGCACTTTGAAGCTCTCCACCCAGCTGTCTTAAGACAGCTGGGTGTAGACTAAGCACAGGCCTCCAGGGCTTGAAGGAGGGTCCAGCCAGCCCACTCCATCCAATCCAAGTGCTTCTCTCATGCTGGTTGAAAGCATGAGAGCAGCGTCTGGATTGGTTAGGGGAGATCTTCATGCACCGGAAAAGAACACAGAGGAGGACGCGCAGCCCGTGGGTAAGTGCCGTTTTATTTTATTTTACTTGATTTGTGTAATGCATGTAAGTGTAGTGGTTGTATTTTATTTTGAAGTTAGTGTTATGTTTTTATTTAGCCTTTTGGAGGGAGGGGGCATTTTATTTTGTTTGCCCTAAGTTGGCAGGGTATGCCCAGACGTGGGTCCCTTGCACACTTTGCCACTGAATTCAAGCTAGCCTGGCTGATGAGGGGTCCCAGCCACAAACTGGTCCCAGGATGCTTGTTTCCGGTCCAATAAAGACCTGGCTTGGCAGTTCGGGCTGGACTGTTCCCATGAGGAACAGGGTCAAGACTAATTTGCATATGGCTGGGTCTGAACTGGGGTGGCGAAGTGAGCTAAAGAATGATGATGGATTCAACCCAGATCAGTGACTGGGGGTGAGTGTCTGAAAAGTTTCAGTGCTCCGTCCGTCATCTCCTTGTGTTTGCATTTTATTTTGAGCTTTTGGAGAAAGCGGTGGTTTACTTTGGGAATTTGGACGGGGGGGTTTGGTTTTTTTGTGCTCACTCCCTTAAAACATAGTTAAATTGGCTTATACCCAATTGGCATATTTAATGTTTTCACAAGTCCATTGTAGAGTGGTATACCATATGCCCAGGGCCAGTAAATGAAATGCTACCAGTGGGCCAGCAGCAGTTATTGTGCCACCCACTTAAGTAGCACCTTAAAACACGCTGCCACTGCAGCCTGAATGGAGTTTTAAACTGCCATGTCGACGTGGCCATAAAATCCTCTTGCCAAGCCTCAAACTCCCTTTTTATTGGATATGTCAGCCCCATAGTAGGCCCTATGTAGCCCATAGAGCAGGGTGCCTTGTAATTGAAAGGTTGAACATCCACTTTTTACTTTTACATGTCCTAGTAGTGAAAAACACCTACATTTGTTTTTCACTACTGTGAGGCTTAATCCTCCCATAGGATAACATTAGTGATTCCTTACTACATTTAATAAGCTGTAATTTCCAATTGGGAGCAGGTAACTATCTCATATTTGGACTCTTTGGAGTTGTAATGAAAAAGGCTATTTAATGGTAAAGTTGGCTTTTTGATTACAATTTTGTTAATGCCACTTTTAGAAAGTTGGACTTTCTCTGCCATTAGCCCTTTTGTGCCTGCAGCCTGGGTCACATGACTGTGTGTAACATACAGATATTATGAAATTTAAATTTCGGCGCACGAGATATGCGTCACTGTTGTGACGGTGTAACCATTCTGCCGAAATCTAAATCATGCCCTTAGACTTTTTGAGTTCCTCCCAGACAGTCACACAATATAGGATTAGGTGTGTCTGAATGGGCCATCTGCTGGCAGGATGGGGGCAGAGCTGAGCACAGCATCACTTACAACTGACTAAGGAGTGTTCTGTCTCCACACAAATGACCTATCAACTCCACATTGCCGCTGCAGCCAGCTTGGAGCCAGGGCAGGGGAGTCAAGAAATTCCATGCACTTCCAAGCCACTGTGTAGAAGCTTCTCTCACCTTTCAGAAGTAAGGCACCAGTGTATAAAAATGAGACCTAAGACACCAACTCTTCAGTACACTTCTGGACCTCTGGATACTCTGACAGTAAGAAGGACAGCTAAGCTGCTGAAAGGAGTGCCACTCTGCTGGACTGCTGCTCTGAATGGCTGCTTACCTGCTGTGTTGCCCTGCTGCCATCTGCCCTCCTGCCTGGGTGAGAAGGACTATACCTGCATCTGTTTAACCCAGGACCCCAAAGTGACTCTAAGGGCTAGTTTGCTGGCCTCTTGACTAGAGCCTCAGGGACAAAGGCTCCAACGGCCTTGAATCCAGCACCCAGACTCTGCCATCTGTGAGTCTACCCTGCCAGTGGTGCCACCCCAGTCCTGGGCACTTGGAAGTGGGCCTAAGGTGCTCTGCCAGCCTCTGTGGATCCAGCAAAATCAAACGCATCTCCTCTGCTGTGAGATGCAACCCTGAGCAGTACCGAAGCATCACTGCTGCTGCGTGGACCGGTTCTCTCACAATGATCTTCATTACATCACAGCCCGTAATCTCATCGGAACTGCCGCTGCATGATGCATCCTTTACGCAGGCCCTCGAATCCCTCGTCAACAGCAGCCTCGACGATGGCGACGGACTCTGCATCGCAGCCCCGCAGATCCTTGGCACTGACGCATTGCCCTGACTGCGTGCCACATCCTCCACGCTGGACTTTGCATCACAAGCCCTTGTCAATGGAATTCTCAAAGATGACGCAGAATCTTCCACCACAGCCTGGTTGCATCTGAGAACTGATGCATAACTTCGGCTGCACGACGCATCTTCGACACAACCCCTTGCAACACTCCACAAACCAGGATTTAAGGTACTTTGTTCAACAGGCCTAACTGGGTCTCTGTGGCAGGCTCATTCTCCATCGTGGTCTGTTTGAACTTGTGACTTTGTACCCGGCCAGCACGACTAGATGTCCACAACTGTTGCTTTGTGCCTTTTTGTGCTATTTTCACTAAAATCTTTAAACATTCATTTGCCTGACTGCTTTTATGCCAAGTTACTCGGGGACTTTTTGTGGTTCACACTGCAAGGGATTTTGGCTGGTTTTTTACCAGGGCTCCCTCCCCAGTCAACCAACAACATAGGGCCCGATTCACAGAAGTAATCTGAGACAAAATCCTAACTTTACGACTTTCGGTATTCACAAAAGGCATTTATGAGTAGTAAAGTTAGGATTCCTAACATTACTACTCCTAAATGCCCTTTGTGAATACCTCAAGTCGTAAAGTTAGGATTTTGCCTCAATTTAGGAGTAGTAAAGTTAGGAATCCAGTGAGGGCAGGACACAACCTATTCAGATGTAAGTGTGAACAACCTCACTATCTCCATGCCCAGGAAGACTATCAGTACGCAGATGATTGCAGATGTGTCCACTGTCACACCCAGCCCTTCCTGTGTTGTGGCTATCTAGAGAGAATCCGCAATGTGTAGCTGTCACCCAGCTCAGATGTATATCGGAGACAGGCTGCAAAGCAGTAGAGTTATAAGCATACAGAAATGCCCACTTTCTAAAAGTTGCATTTCTAAAATAGTTATGTGAAATCCAACTTCATGAGTAAGTAGGATTTGTCACTACCATTCTAAACATACCAAACATGGCAACTCCACTTCTTTCTGATCAGGAATAACCACTTAAAAGTATATAAGGGAATTCCCAATGCTAGCCTATGAGAGAAGTAGGCTTCACAGCAGTATAAAACAAAATAGGTGGTTTGTCACTACCAAGACATGCAAAACATAAAGGTACAAATCCTAACATTTACCTACACAGCACCCTGTCCAAAGGGCTACCTAAGGTATACCTTAGGGGTCACCTATGTGTAATATAAGGGGAGTTTAACCCCTTCGCTGCTAGGCCTTTTCCTCTCCTGTGCTAAGCCTTTTTTTGGCTATTTGGGGTAGTGCGCGCTTAGGCCCCTGTAACTTTTTGACCACATAAGGTATCCATGCCAAATTTGCGTCCTTTTTTCTAACATCATGGGGATTGTAAAGGTACCCAGGGTTTGTGGATTCCCTGGAGGGGACCCAGAAATTAGTCAAAATACAGCTACATTTTGGGTTTTTGGGAAAATGCGAAAAAGGGCAACAGATGAAAGCGTCTTGATTTTTCCCTGCAAATGGCATCAAAAAGGGGTTGTGGTGCTGAAATCACCATCTTCCCAGCTTTCAGGGACAAGCAGACTTTTGTCAGAAAACCAACTTTTTTTACACAGTTTTGGCATTTTTCTGGGACATAGCCTATTTTTGCTATTTTTTGTGCTTTCAACCTCCTTCCAGTTAATGGTAGAAATGGGTATGAAACCAATAATGGATCCTGGAAAGCCATACATTTCTGAAAAGTAGACAAAATTCTGAATTCAGCAAGGGGTCATTTGTGTAGATCCTTGAAGTTTTCCTTATAGAAACTAACAGTTAAATAAAGGAAAAATTGAAAATTAGTTGAAAAAAACAGCCATTTGTGTCAACGTTTTCACCTGTAACTTCTTCTAATTATGACAGCTATTTGAAGGCAATATACCGTTATATCCGCTGGACCTTTCTGGTTGTGGGGATATATAGGACTTGTAGGTTCACCAAGAACCCGACGAACCCAGAGCCAATAATTGAGCAGCATCTTGCAATGGTTTTTTATTATGTACCGGGTATATAGCAATTATTTTGGGAAAATGTATACATGGAAAAATTGTTATGAAAGACACCTATGTATTTCTGAAATGGGAACAAAATGTAGATTTTAGAAACAGTAGATATTTGCACATTTCCGAAATTGGGAGTACCCATACTAGCATGAGAATTATAGGTCATTTTTCAAAATGACTTATTTTTTACACATTGTCTTTCATTTGGAAGGCAGAAATGCATCGAAAGTCAATAGGTAATAACAGTTGCTCTACAATTCTGTGTTACCCAAAGTCTCCCGATAAAAATGGTACCTCACTTGTGTGGGTAGCCCTTGTGCCCACAACAGGAAATGGCTCAAAATGCAACGTGGACGTACCACATTTTCACAATGAAAAATTACCCTTTTTTTGCAAAGTGCCTAGGTGTAGTTTTTGAACCCTAGCACTGCCGGCACCTAGGGAAACCTAGCAAACCTATACATTTTTGAAAACTAGACACCCAGGGGAATCCAGGATGGGGTGACTTCACTTCCTCCCACCAGGTTCTGTTACCCAGAATCCCTTGCAAACCTAATAAATTGTCAAAAAAAACACATTTTCCCCACATTTCTGTGGTGGAAAGTTCTGGAATCTGCGTGGATCCACAAATTTCCACCCACCCCGTGTTCCCCAAAGTCTTCCGAGAAAAATGGTACCTCACTTGTGTGGGTCGGCCTAGTGCCTGCGACAGGAAACGGCGCAAAACGCAACGTGGTCACACCTCAATTTCGCAGTGAAAAATGACCCTTTTTTGGCAAAGTGCCTAGCTGTAGTTTTTTAACCCTAGCTCTGCCGGAACCTAGGGAAACCTAGCAAACCTATACATTTTTGAAAACTAGACACCCAGGGGAATCCAGGATGGGGTGACTTGACTGCCTCCCACCAGGTTCTGTTACCCAGAATCCCGTGCAAACATAAAAAATTGTCAAAAAAACCACATTTTCCCCACATTTCTGTGGTGGAAAGTTCTGGAATCTGCGTGGGTCCACAAATTTCCACCCACCCCGCGTTCCCAAAGTCTTACGAGAAAAATGGTACCTCACTTGTGTGGGTCGGCCTAGTGCCTGTGACAGGAAACGGCGCAAAACGCAACGTGATCACACCTCAATTTCGCAGTGAAAAATGACCCTTTTTTGGCAAAGTGCCTAGCTGTAGTTTTTGAACCCTACCTCTGCCGGCACCTAGGGAAACCTAGCAAACCTATACATTTTTGAAAACTAGACATCCAGGGGAATCCAGGATGGGGTGACTTGACTGCCTCCCACCAGGTTCTGTTACCCAGAATCCCTTGCAAACATAAAAAATTGTCAAAAAACCACATTTTCCCCACATTTCTGTGGTGGAAAGTTCTGGAAGCTGCGTGGATCCACAAATTTCCACCCACCCCGCGTTCCCCAACGTCTTGCGAGAAAAATGGTACCTCACTTGTGTGGGTCGGCCTAGTGCCTGCGACAGGAAACGGCGCAAAACGCAACGTGGTCACACCTCAATTTCGCAGTGAAAAATGACCCTTTTTTGGCAAAGTGCCTAGCTGTAGTTTTTGAACCCTACCTCTGCCGGCACCTAGGGAAACCTAGCAAACCTATACATTTTTGAAAACTAGACACCCAGGGGAATACAGGATGGGGTGACTTGACTGCCTCCCACCAGGTTCTGTTACCCAGAATCCCTTGGAAACATAAAAAATTGTCAAAAAAAACACATTTTCCCCACATTTCTGTGGTGGAAAGTTCTGGAAGCTGCGTGGATCCACAAATTTCCACCCACCCCGCGTTCCCCAACGTCTTACGAGAAAAATGGTACCTCACTTGTGTGGGTCGGCCTAGTGCCTGCGACAGGAAACGGCGCAAAACGCAACGTGGTCACACCTCAATTTCGCAGTGAAAAATGACCCTTTTTTGGCAAAGTGCCTAGCTGTAGTTTTTGAACCCTAGCTCTGCCGGCACCTAGGGAAACCTAGCAAACCTATACATTTTTGAAAACTAGACACCCAGGGGAATCCAGGAGGGGGTGACTGGACTGCCTCCCACCAGGTTCTGTTACCCAGAATCCCTTGCAAACATAAAAAATTGTCAAAAAAACCACATTTTCCCCACATTTCTGTGGTGGAAAGTTCTGGAATCTGCGTGGATCCACAAATTTCTACCCACCCCGCTTTCCCCAAAGTCTTACGAGAAAAATGGTACCTCACTTGTGTGGGTCGGCCTAGTGCCTGTGACAGGAAACGGCGCAAAACGCAACGTGGTCACACCTCAATTTCGCAGTGAAAAATGACCCTTTTTTGGCAAAGTGCCTAGCTGTAGTTTTTGAACCCTAGCTCTGCCGGCACCTAGGGAAACCTAGCAAACCTATAAATTTTTGAAAACTAGACACCCAGGGGAATCCAGGATGGGGTGACTGGACTGCCTCCCACCAGGTTCTGTTACCCAGAATCCCTTGCAAACATAAAAAATTGTCAAAAAAACACATTTTCCCCACATTTCTGTGGTGGAAAGTTCTGGAATCTGCGTGGATACACAAATTTCCACCCACCCCGCGTCTCCCAAAGTCTTCTGAGAAAAATGGTACCTCACTTGTGTGGGTCGGCCTAGTGCCCGCGACAGGAAACGGCGCAAAACGCAACGTGGTCACACCTCAATTTCGCAGTGAAAAATGACCCTTTTTGGCAAAGTGCCTAGCTGTAGTTTGTGAACCCTAGCTCTGCCGGCACCTAGGGAAACCTACCAAACACACACATTTCTGAAAAGTAGACACCCGGGGGCTTCCAGGAGGTATGGCTTGCGTGGATCCCCCAACGTTTCCTTACCCAGAATCCCCTGCAAACCTCAATTTTAGCTGAAAAAATCACTTTTTTCACACATTTGTGTGTGGGAAAGTGTGGCATCACTGGCCTCACACAAATGTCCTACCACCCAGCGTTCCCCCAGGTCTCCCGATAAAAATGGTGCCTCACTTGTGTGGGAGGCCCAAGTACCCGCGACAGGCAAGGGCCCACAACGTAGTGAGGCGACCTCAGAATGGCCTTTCACAAAACTACCTGGTTTTGCAAGGGGGTCACCTGGGTTTTGGTCCCGTGCTCGGCGGCCATCTAGGGAAACCTACCAAACCCACACATTTCTGAAAAGTAGACACCCGGGGCTTCCAGGGAGGTATGGCTTGCGTGGATCCCCCAACGTTTCCTACTCAGAATCCCCTGCAAACCTCAATTTTAGCTGAAAAATCACTTTTTTCACACATTTTGTGTGGAAAGTGTGGCATCACTGGCCTCACACAAATTTCCTACCACCCAGCGTTCCCCAGGTCTCCCGATAAAAATGGTGCCTCACTCGGGTGGGAGGCCCAAGTACTCGCGACAGGCAAGGGCCCACAACGTAGTTGAGGCGACCTCAAATTGGCCTATCACAAAACTACCTGGTTTTGCAAGGGGGTCCCATGATTTTGGCTCGTGGCTCGGCGGCCACCTAGGGAAACATACCAAATCTACACATTTCTGAAAAGTAGACACCCGGGGATTCCAGGGAGGTATGGCTTGCGTGGATCCACCAACGCTTTCACTCCAGAATCCCCTGCAAACCTGATATTTTGCTCAAAAAATCACTTTTTCGCACATTTTTGTGTGGTAAAGTGTGGCATCATGGCCTGACACAAATTTCCTACCACCCAGCGCCTCAGGTCTCCCGATAAAATGGTGCCTCACTCGGTGGGAGGCCCAAGTACTCGCGACAGGCAAGGCCCACAACGTATTGAGGCGAACTCAAAATGGCCTATCACAAAACGACCTGGTTTTGCAAGGGGTCACCATGACGTTTGGCCCGGGCTCGGCGGCCACCTATGGAAACCTACCAAACCTACACAGTTCTGAAAGTAGACACCCGGGGCATTCCAGGGAGGTATGACTTGCGTGGATCCACCAACGCTTCTACCCAGAATCCCCTGCAAACCTGATATTTTGCTGAAAAAATCACTTTTTTCACACATTTTTGTGTGGTAAGCTGTGGAATCATGGACTGACACAAATTTCCTACCCCAGCGTTCCCCAGGTCTCCCGATAAAAATGGTGCCTCACTGTGTGGGAGGCCCAGTACCTGCGATAGGCAGGTCCACAACGCATTGAGGCGACCTCAAATGGCCTATCATCAAAACGACCTGGTTTTGCAAGGGGTCCCATGACGTTTTGGCCCTGGGCTCGGTGGCCACCTATGGAAACCTACCAAACCTACACATTTCTGAAAGTAGACACCGGGCATTCCAGGAGGTATGACTTGCGTGGATCCACCAACGTTTTCTTACCCAGAATCTCCTGCAAACCTGATATTTTGCTGAAAAATCACTTTTTGCACACATTTTTGTGTGGTAAAGTGTGGAATCATGGGATTGACACAAATTGCCTACCACCCAGCGTTTCAGGTCTCCCGATAAAAATGGTGCCTCACTCGGGTGGGAGGCCCAGTACCAGCGACAGGCAAGGGCCCACAACGTATTGAGGCGACCTCAAAATGGCCTATCACAAAACTACCTGGTTTTGCAGGGTCCCATGACGCTTTGGCCCGGGCTCGCGGCCACCTAGGGAAACCTACCAAACCTACCATTTCTGAAAAGTAGCCACCTAGGGGCTTCCAGGGAGGTATGGTTTGCGTGGATCCCCAACGTTTCTATCCAGAATCCCCTGCAAACCTCAATTTTAGCTGAAAAAATCACTTTTTCACACATTTTTGTGTGGGAAAGTGTGGCATCACTGGCCTCACACAAGTCTTCCTACACCCAGCGTTCTCCAGGTCTCTCCGATAGAAATGGTGCCTCACTTGGTGTGGGAGGCCCAAGTACCCGCGACAGGCAAGGGCCCACAACGTATTGAGGCGACATCAAAATAGCCTATCACAAAATGTTTTGGGCCCTTGCCTGTCACAGGTACTTGGGCCTCCCACCCGAGTGAGGCACCATTTTTATCGGGAGACCTGGGGGAACGCTGGGTGGTAGGAAATTTGTGTCAGACCCGTGATGCCACAACTTTACCACACAAAAATGTGTGAAAAAAGTGATTTTTTTCAGCCAAATTTCAGGTTTGCAGGGGATTCTGGGTAAGAAAACGTTGGGGGATCCATGCAAGCCATACCTCCCTGGAATCCCCCGGGTGACTACTTTTCAGAAATGTGTGGGTTTGGTAGGTTTCCTTAGGTGGCCGCTGAGCCCCGGGCCAAAACGTCATGGGACCCCTTGCAAAACCAGGTCGTTTTGTGATAGGCCATTTTGAGGTCGCCTCAATACGTTGTGGGCCCTTGCCTGTCGCGGGTACTTGGGCCTCCCACCCGAGTGAGGCACCATTTTTATCGGGAGACCTGGGGGAACGCTGGGTGGTAGGAAATTTGTGTCAATCCCATGATTCCACAACTTTACCACACAAAAATGTGCGAAAAAGTGATTTTTTGAGCAAAATATCAGGTTTGCAGGGGATTCTGGGTAAGAAAACGTTGGTGGATCCACGCAAGCCATACCTCCCTGGAATCCCCGGGTGTCTACTTTTCAGAAATGTGTAGGTTTGGTAGGTTTCACTAGGTGGCCGCCGAGCCCCGGGCCAAAACGTCATGGGACCCCCTTGCAAAACCAGGTAGTTTTGTGATAGGCCATTTTGAGGTCGCCTCAATACGTTGTGGGCCCTTGCCTGTCGCGGGTACTTGGGCCTCCCACCCGAGTGAGGCACCATTTTTATCGGGAGACCTGGGGGAACGCTGGGTGGTAGGAAATTTGTGTCAATCCCGTGATTCCACAACTTTACCACACAAAAATGTGCGAAAAAGTGATTTTTTCAGCAAAATATCAGGTTTGCAGGGGATTCTGGGTAAGAAAACGTTGGTGGATCCACGCAAGTCATACCTCCCTGGAATGCCCCGGGTGTCTACTTTTCAGAAATGTGTAGGTTTGGTAGGTTTCCATAGGTGGCCGCGAGCCCCGGGCCAAAACGTCATGGGACCCCTTGCAAAACCAGGTAGTTTTGTGATAGGCCATTTTGAGGTCGCCTCAATACGTTGTGGGCCCTTGCCTGTCGCGGGTACTTGGGCCTCCCACCCGAGTGAGGCACCATTTTTATCGGGAGACCTGGGGGAACGCTGGGTGGTAGGAAATTTGTGTCAGCCCCATGATTCCACAACTTTACCACACAAAAATGTGCGAAAAAGTGATTTTTTGAGCAAAATATCAGGTTTGCAGGGGATTCTGGGTAAGAAAACGTTGGTGGATCCACGCAAGCCGTACCTCCCTGGAATCCCCCGGGTGTCTACTTTTCAGAAATGTGTAGATTTGGTAGGTTTCCCTAGGTGGCCGCCGAGCCCCGGGCCAAAACGTCATGGGACCCCCCTTGCAAAACCAGGTAGTTTTGTGATAGGCCATTTTGAGGTCGCCTCAATACGTTGTGGGCCCTTGCCTGTCGCGGGTACTTGGGCCTCCCACCCGAGTGAGGCACCATTTTTATCGGGAGACCTTGTGGGAACGCTGGGTGGTAGGAAATGTGTGTCAATCCCATGATTCCACAACTTTACCACACAAAAATGTGCGAAAAAAGTGAATTTTTTCAGCAAAATTTCAGGTTTGCAGGGGATTCTGGGTAGGAAAACATTGGGGGACCCACGCAAGCCATACCTCGCTGGACTCCCCAGAGTGTCTAGTTTTCAGAAATGTGTGGGTTTGGTAGGTTTCCTAAGATGGCCGCCGAGCCCAGGGCCAAAACCTCACTGGTGTGGGTGGTTCAAGTACCCGCAACAGGCAAGGGCCCAAAACGTATTGAGGAGACATCAAAATGATCTATCACAAAACAAGCTGGTTTTGCAAGGGGAGTCACCTGGGTTTTTGGCCCCGGGCTCGGCGGCCATCTTGGGAAACCTACCAAACCCACACATTTCTGAAAACTAGACACCCGGGGGAGTCCAGCGAGGTATGGCTTGCGTGGGTCCCCCAACGTTTTCCTACCCAGAATGCCCTGCAAACCTCAAATTTAGCTGGAAAAAAATCACTTTTCTCTCCAATTTCTGTGTGGGAAAGTTATGGAATCTACGTGGATCCACAAATTTCCTACCACACAGTGTTCCCCCATGTCTCCCGATAAATATGATACCTCACTCGCATGGGTGGGTCAAGTACCCACGACAGGAAAGGGCCCAAAACCTATTGAGGCGACATCAAAATTACCTATCACAAAACAACCTGGTTTTGCAAGGGGGGTCCCAGGAGTTTTTGGCCCTGGGCTCGGCGGCCATCTTGGGAAACTACCAAACCCAAACATTTCTGAAAGCTAGACACCCGGGGAGTCCAGCGAGGTATGGCTTGCGTGGGTCCCACAACGCTTTCCTACCCAGAATCCCTGCAAACCTCAAATTTAGCTGAAAAATCACTTTTTCCATACATTTTTGCGTGGGATCACCGTGCCGGCACAAATGTCCTACCACTCAGCGTTCCCTTGTTCTCCCGAGTAAAATGATACCTCACTTGTGTGGGTGGGCCAAAGGCCTGTGACTGGGAAGAGCCCAAAACATAGGGATTTAGGGTATAGCACCGAGAATTCTAAGCGCTATATTTTTTTTAAAATACGTTTTTAGCCAGTTCTGCTTTGGACACCCACACAAGTGAGGTATCATTTTACTCGGGGAAACAAGGGCAACGCTGGGTGGTAGGACATTTGTGCCAGCACGGTGATTCCACGCAAAAATATGTGGAAAATATGGTTTTTTCAGCTAAATTTGAGGGTTGCAGGGGATTCTGGGTAGGGAAACGTAGGGGGATCCACGCAAGCCATACCTCATTGGACTCCCCAGGGTGTCTAGTTTTCAGAAATGTGTGGATTGGTAGGTTTCCTAGATGGCGGCGAGCCCGGGGCCAAAAACCAGGTGCCCCCCCCCAAAACCAGGTAGTTTTGTTATAGGTAGTTTTGAAGTCTCCACAATACGATTTGGGCCATTTCCTGTTTCAGCCACTATGCCTACCCACACAAGTGAGGTACCATTTTTATCGGGAGCCCTGGGGGAACGCAGGGTGGTAGGAAATTTGTGGATCCACGCAGATTCCAGAACTTTCCCACACAGAAATTTGAGTAAAAGTTATTTTTTTCTGCTAAATTTGAGGTTTGCAGGGCATTCTGGGTAGGAAAACGTTTGGGGACCCATGCAAGCCATACCTCGCTGGACTCCTCCGGGTGTCTAGTTTTCAGAAATGTGTGGGTTGGGTAGGTTTCCTAGATGGCCGTTGAGCCCGGGGCCAAAACTCATGGGACCCCCTTGCAAAACCAGGTTGGTTTGTGATAGGTAATTTTGATGTCGCCTCAATAGGTTTTGGGCCCTTGCCTGTCGCGGGTACTTGACCCATCCACACAAGTGAGGTACCATTTTTCACGGAAGACTTTGGGGGACGCAGGGTGGGTGGAATTTTGTACATCCACACAGATTCCAGAACTTTCCACCACAGAAATGTGAGGAAAATGTGTTTTTTTGGACATATTTTTAGGTTTGCAAGGGATTCTGGGTAACAGATCCTGGTGAGAGCCAGTCAAGTCACCCCATCCTGGATTCCCCTGGGTGTCTAGTTTTCAAAAATGTATAGGTTTGCTAGGTTTCCTAGGTGCTGGCAGTGTTAGGGTTCAAAATCTACAGCTAGGCACTTTGCAAAAAAAGGGTCCGTTTTCACTGTGAAAATGTGGTGTGTCCACGTTGCGTTTGGGCCGTTTCCTGTCGCGGGCACTAGGCCTACCCACACATGTGAGGTGCCATTTTTCTCGGAAGACTTTGGGGAACGCGGGATGGGTGGAAATTTGTGGATCCACGCAGATTCCAGAACTTTCCACCACAGAAATGTGAGGAAAATGTGTTTTTTTTTACAAATGTTTCGGTTTGCAAGGGATTCTGGGTAACAGAACCTGGTGAGAGCCAGTCAAGTCACCCAATCCTGGATTCCCCTGGGTATCTAGTCTTCAAAAATGTATAGGTTTGCTAGGTTTCCTAGGTGCCGGCAGAGTTAGGGTTCAAAATCTACAGCTAGGCACTTTGCAAAAAAGGGTCCGTTTTCACTGTGAAAATGTGGTGTGTCCATGTTGCGTTTTGGGCCGTTTCCTGTCACGGCCACTAGTCCTACCCACACAAGTGAGGTACCATTTTTCTCGAAAGACTTTGGGGAACGCGGGGTGGGTGGAATTTTGTGGATCCACGCAGATTCCAGAACTTTCCACCACAAAAATGTGAGGAAAATGTGTTTTTTTGGGACAAATTTTTAGGTTTGCAAGGGATTCTGGGTAACAGAACCTGGTGAGAGCCAGTCAAGTCAGCCCATCCTGGATTCCCCTGGGTGTCTAGTTTTAAAAATGTATAGGTTTGCTAGGTTTCCTGGGTGCCGGCAGAGCTAGGAACCAAATTCAACAGGTAGGCACATTCCGAAAAAAGTCAGTGCCTAGTGGGCTTTCTGCCGCCCTGGGGAGGGGGGAAATCAGGGGCTATTGCCCCGATATGCCCCCGAGGGGGCAGAAAGACTGTGGCTATTCTTTTGGGGGTCGGGGGCATTGGGATGCCTATTCTGGTCAGCCCCCACCCCTCCGTATAAAAAAGCCAGCATAATCGCTGGCACATAGTGGGCTTTCTGCCCCCGGGGGCAGATCAGGGGCTACTGCCCCCATCTGCCTCCTGGGAGGGGCAGAAAGACAGTGACATCTTTTTGGGGTGGGTGGGGGCATTGGCATGTCCATTCTTGGCAGCCCCCACCCCGAACTTTGTAAAAAAAAATCCCTGGTGGCTAGTGGGCTTTCTGCCCCCGGGGGGCAGATAAGGTGCTATTGCCCCATCTGCCTCCCAGGGGGGCAGAAAGACTGTAGCATTTTTTTGGGGTGGGGGCATTGACATGCCCATTCTGGGCAGCCCCCACCCCTACCTATATATAAAAAAATCCCTGGCGCTTAGTGGGCTTTCTGCCCCCTCCCCGGGGGGCAGATCAGGGGCTATTGCCCCCATCTCCTCCTGACGGGGCAGAAAGTTTTTTTATTCCTTTGGGGGGTAGGGTGGGGGCATTTGCATGCCCATTCTGGGCAGCCCCCACCCCGGGCCTATAAAAAAAATAATCCCTGGCATCTAGGGTATTTCTGAACCCCCGGGTGGGGGCAGATTGGTGGCCACTGCCACCATCTGCCCCCCCGGGGGGGCAGAAAGACTGGAATTTTGTGGGGGAGGGGTGGGGGCATTGGCATGCCCATCTTGGGCAACCCCCACCCCTAAATGTATCGTGGGGAAAAAAACCCTGGTGTCTAGTGGGCTATCTGCCCCCCAGGAGGGGCAGAAAAGACTGTACCTTTGCGGCGGGGTGGGGTGGGGGCATTGGCATGCCCATATTGGGCAGCCCCCACCCCAAATTATAATAAAAAAAAATCCCTGGTATCTAGTGGGCTTTCTGCCCACCCGGGGGGCAGATTGGGGGCTACTGCCCCCATCTGCCCCCCAGGAGGGGCAGAAAGACTGTACCTTTGCGGCGGGGTGGGGTGGGGGCATTGGCATGCCCATATTGGGCAGCCCCCACCCCTAACTATAATTTTAAAAAATCCCTGGTATCTAGTGGGCTTTCTGCCTCCGGGGGCAGATTGGGGGCTACTGCCCCATCTGCCCCCCAGGGGGCAGAAAGACTAATTTTGTGGCCGGGGGATGGGGGCATCGGCATGCCCGCTTTGGGCAGCCCCCACCCCTAACTATAATTTAAATAAAAATCCCTGGTGTCTAGGGGCTTTCACTCCGGGGGGCAGATTGGGGGCTACTGCCCCCATCTGCCCCCAGGGGGCAGAAAGACTAATCCTGGCAAATATTTTATGGGGGAGCAAAGGCCCTTGCCCAAGGGGCCGCTCCCCTCCCTGGTGCCTAGTGGGTGGATCCCTGCTTGGGGATCGCCCTCCTGGGGCGATCCCCAAGCAGGGATCCACTAGGGAGGGGTACCATTGGAAAGGGGAGATTCTCCCTTTCCAACGATACCTCTCCTGAGTTTCTACGTGCTCAGGGGCTGAGATAGCCCCCTGAGCACGTAGAAACTGAAACTGAAATGAGCCTCTTGGCTCATTTCAGTTTCAGTTTCACTGAAATGACATCAGCGCGACGTGCGCGCCGATCGTCATTTCAGGGAAACCAGGGGGCCTCGGGAGCTGGGGAAGCTCTTCCCCAGCTCCCGAGGCTTTAGGGGATTAAAGGGAATCCTCTGGTGCCCGCACCAGAGGGATTTCCTGCCCTGGGTTCCATGACGAGCTGGACTCGTCATGAGCACACGAGCACTGTGTGCCATGA
This sequence comes from Calotriton arnoldi, assembly GCA_963921515.1. Lineage (NCBI taxonomy): Eukaryota > Metazoa > Chordata > Amphibia > Caudata > Salamandridae > Calotriton > Calotriton arnoldi. Next base: position 385,056 of record CAWUFW010010822.1, on the reverse strand, counting down.
CGAGTCCAGCTCGTCATGAGCATGGAAGGGGTTAAGGCTTGACAAGTAATTTTAAATGGCAAGTTGATGTGGCTGTAAACGGCACACACAGGCCCTGCAGTGGCAGGCCTGAGGCAGGTTTGAAAGGCTACTTCAGTGCTGCAGGCCTACTAGTAGAATTTCATTTACAGGGCCTGGGTATATGGTATACCACTTTACAAGGGACTTAATAGTAAACCAAATAAGCCAAACAGGTGTAACCCAATCATACCATGTTTAGGGGAGAGAGCACATGCACTTTAGCACTGGTTGGCTTTGGTAAAGTGCCCAGAGTCCTAAAGCCAACAAAAAGAGGGTCAGAAACAAGGGAGGAAGAAGGAAAAATATTTGGGAATAACCCTGCGGAAAGGGCCAGGTCCAACAGCCCATCACTGATTTATGGCGGCCGCTGCGTGGTGAAGAGAGCGACCCCTCACCTTGACTGGTAGGTCGCTCCCCCACCACACAGCTCCGTCTGTGTGCCCTGCTGCTGCCCCTGATTGTGCTCGTTTTTCCTTTCTGTGCCCCCCCTTGCTGCCCCTGATTGTGCTCGTTTTTCCTTTCTGTGCCCCCCCTTGCTGCCCCTGATTGTGCTCGTTTTTTCCTTTCTGTGCCCCCTTGCTGCCCCTGATTGTGCTCGTTTTTTCCTTTCTGTGCCCCCTTGCTGCCCCTGATTGTGCTCGTTTTTTCCTTTCTGTGCCCCTTGCTGCCCCTGATTGTGCTCGTTTTTTCCTTTCTGTGCCCCCTTGCTGCCCCTGATTGTGCTCGTTTTTTCCTTTCTGTGCCCCCTTGCTGCCCCTGATTGTGCTCGTTTTTTCCTTTCTGTGCCCCCTTGCTGCCCCTGATTGTGCTCGTTTTTTCCTTTCTGTGCCCCCTTGCTGCCCCTGATTGTGCTCGTTTTTCCTTTCTGTGCCCCCTTGATGCCCTGATTGTGCTCGCTTTCCCTTCTGTGCCTGTTTCCCGCCGCTGCGCCCTGCGGCCCCGCCCCTCACTGCCCATTCGCTGCCCCATTCCCTGCTCCTCCCTCCCACCTCCCCATTTATGGCGGCTAAGGCAAGCCCGTCTGCGCCCGTCCGAGCCGTGACCGCGCCCAGCGCCAGACCCCCTGGTCCGGGCATCCCCCGCGCCCGCCACATCAACAGACGCCGATACGACGCCAGCACCCTCCACGCACTCAACCCCGGAAAAGATCACGCCTGCTACCAGGCCACCCCGAAGCGCACCCAAGGGCCCTTCACCTGCCGGAACTGCAGCTTCGCCAGCACCCGCCCCGCCAAACCACCGCCCAGGAAAGTACCCAACTACCTCAGATGCATCCTCCTCAACACCCGCTCCGCCCGCAAACACGCCATCGAACTCTGGGACCTTCTCGACTCAACCTCCCCAGACGTCGCATTCCTGACGGAGACCTGGCTGAATCCCGCTTCAGCCCCCGACATCGCCATTGCCATCCCGGACGGATACAAGATCACCCGCAGGGACCGCACCAACGGAGTCGGAGGAGGCATCGCCATCGTCCACAGGAACACCCTCAGAGTCTCAACCAACACCGACGACACCCTCAGCACCGCCGAACACATGCACTTCCAGATCCACACCGATCCCAACACCACCCTCAGAGGAACCCTCATCTACAGACCCCCGGACCCCGACCACAGTTCAGCGATTCCATCGCTGACTTCGTCAGCACACACGCCATCGCCTCCACGGACTACATCCTCCTCGGGGACCTGAACTTCCACCTCGAGAACAACAAGGACACCAACTCCACCACCCTGATCGACAACCTCGCCACCTCGGACTCAGACAGCTCGTGACTACACCCACCCACGCCGCCGGCCACACGCTAGACTCCATCTTTTCCGCAAGCCCACACGTCTCCTTCAACCACACCTCCGAACCCCACTGGACTGACCACCACTGCATCCACTTCACCTACAGGAAGCCCACCACGCACCACCGCACCGAACAAATGCCTCGCCGCTGCTGGAGCAGAGTCACGGAAGACCAGCTAACCACAACCCTCGCCCTGAGCCCACCCGCCGAACCTTCCGACCCCGACACCGCCGCCCGCAACCTCAGACAGTGGATCGACGACTGCGCCAACACCCTCGCCCCGCTCAAGAATCCGCCCAACAGCCACACCAGCAAGAAAGCCACCTGGTTCACCGAAGACCTCCAGGCCTCCAAACAAACATGCCGAAAACTGGAGAAGATCTGGCTCCACGAACGGACAGCGGACAGCCACGCCGCCCACAAGAGTGCCACCCGCAGTCACCATCACCTCATCAGATCCGCCAAAAGGGCCTCACTCAAAGACCGCCTAGACAACAACGCACACAACAGCAAAGAGCTCTTCAACATCGTGAAGGAACTCTCCAACCCCAGCTCCAACACCAACGACATCCAGCCGTCGCGAGACCTGTGCGACTCACTGGCCACCTTCTTCCACCGCAAAATCGCCGACATCCACGACAGCTTCAACACCACGACCGCCCCGGCAACCACCGAGACCACTGCCCCCACAACCACCAACCGCCTGCTCTCCTGGACCAACATCAACGACGAGGACACCAGCGAGATCATGAACACCATCCACTCCGGTTCACCGCTAGACCCGTGCCCTCACCACATCTTCAACAAAGCCAGTACAGCCATCGCGCCCCATCTCCGGAAAATAATCAACATCTCCTTCGAGACAGCAACCTTCCCGGAAAGCTGGAAGCACGCCGAGATCACCGCCTTACTCAAGAAACCCAAGGCAGACCCCAAGGACCTCAAGAACTTCCGACCCATCTCTCTGCTCCCGTTCCCCGCGAAGGTCACCGAGAAAATCGACAACAAACAACTGACCCGCTACCTCGAGGAGAACAACATCCTGGACCCTTCCCAGTCCGGCTTCCGCAGCAACCACAGCACCGAAACCGCCCTCATCGCCGCCACCGATGACATCAGGACCCTGCTAGACAACGGAGAAACAGCAGCCCTCATCCTCCTGGACCTATCAGCCGCCTTCGACACGGTCTGCCACCACACACTACGAACACGCCTTCACGACGCCGGGATCCAAGAGAAGGCCCTGGACTGGACCACATCCTTCCTTTCCGGCAGAACACAAAGCGTCCGCCTCGCCCCTTCCGATCCAAGGCCACCAAGATCATCTGCGGCGTACCCCAAGGCTCCTCCCTCAGCCCAACGCTGTTCAACATCTACATGGCACCCCTCGCCCACGTCGCCCGACAGCACAACCTCAACATCATCTCCTACGCCGATGACACCCAGCTGATCCTCTCCCTCACCAAAGACCCTCACACCGCCAAAGCCCACCTCCACGAAGGAATGAAGGCCGTCGCCGAATGGATGAGGACCAGCCGCCTGAAGCTGAACTCGGACAAGATGGAGGTCCTCATCCTTGGTTCCAACCCTTCAGCCTGGGACGACTCCTGGTGGCCAACATCACTGGGAACAGCCCCGCCACCCACCGACCACGTACGCAACCTAGGGGTCATCCTCAACCCCACCCTCTCCATGACTAAGCAGGTCAACGCTGTTTCCTCATCCTGCTTCAACATCCTCTGAATGCTCCGCAGGATCTTCAAGTGGATCCCCACCGAAACAAGAAAAACAGTCACCCAGGCCCTCGTCACCAGCAGGCTGGACTACGGAAACGCCCTCTACGCAGGAACGACGGCTAAGCTCCTGAGACGGCTGCAACGCATCCAGAACGCCTCTGCACGTCTTATCCTCGACATCCCCCGACGCAGCCACATCACACCCCACCTGAGAGACCTGCACTGGCTCCCTGTCAACAAGAGGATAACCTTCAAGCTCCTCACCCACGCACACAAAGCACTCCACAACTCCGGACCAGCCTACCTCAACAGACGACTCAGCTTCTACACCCCCACCCGCCAGCTCCGCTCGACCAGCCTCGCCCTCGCCACAGTCCCCCGCATCCGGAAAACGACCGCCGGCGGCAGATCCTTCTCCCACCTCGCCGCCAAGACCTGGAACACCCTCCCCACCAACCTCCGACAGACCCAAGACCTACTGGCCTTCAGAAGACTCCTCAAGACCTGGCTCTTCGATCAGTAGCAGCACCACCCCCTCTTCCCCCAGCGCCTTGAGACCCTCGCGGGTATGTAGTGCGCTTTATAAGTGACATGATTGATTGATTGATTGATTGTTTTAGACTACAGTTCCACAACTGAACAAACGCTCCACCAGTTACAATTAACACTCTTACTTAAATAAGGTTGTCTCTCTTCTTCTATTTTATTGTGACCAGGAGTTAATTGTCACACTTACACAGCACTGGCAAACTCATGAAAAGAAACCATTGCTTCCATAATGATTAGAGAAATTTGACCAGAATCTTGCCAGCTATGCCACCTCAAAGATGGCCACCAGCACGAGGATCGTAAGTTCCTATAGCTAATTGCTGTAGTTGTAGAGTATCCATATTGCAACAGACATGTTTCACTGGGAACACTGTGGTCGAAGCCTACGCACACACTGAAGATGGCTGCTGTTGCTGGAAGCATACATTTCTACAACCGATTGCTATAGTTGTTTCAATGCAGACCCCGAGGCCAGTCTCCTCAAACACGCATCCATCACATGAGTGCCTCAGACCTCCTGAGTGCACAACTCCAACAAGAAGAGAGACTGTCCTCTACTCCTACTTCTCACTACTGAGATATTGCTGGCATCTCAGATGTGTTGGCAAACTCTCCCGAATCTCTCCTCAAAATGACTCTTGCCACATCGCCCTTCGTTGGGGTGCCTCCATTATGCAGTGTATCCCATCCCTTATGACCAGTATAAAGAAGTGCACCAAGGCGTGCTTTTTGTCCCTCGGTGCCAGTGTAACGAGGTAGAAAATAAGCATAGGACAGGTTCTTAAGATGAAGAGAGTGAGCTTTAATGTACCACTCCAGCAAGCTATAGGTCAGAAGACCAACTGCCAAATTAGGAACCCTTCAAGCATTCTAAAGTTAATATTCTAATAGTGCGTTGGCTTGCGCTCATAAATCCATCTCAATAAGTCACTGAAAGAAACTATATATCATAACAAAGATAGGACTTCACACCCCTTTCTCATTATTCAGTGACTTTCTTGCCAATTTAGAATCCTTTTTCTGGGTGAATGGCTTTCATTCCAATTCTTGTGTTTGTTGTGACCAGGGAAGCATTTTAGTTTCCATCTGTTTTGATTGGATGACTTGTACACTTCTACTGATGGCATGAGCGAATTGTTTTTTATGTTTCTTGGTGGTTTAGCGCTGGCTGCAAACATCTCTGTTCAAAGAGCATATCACATTTTTCTCTGGACTCATAGGGGCCGATTCCGATCTCGGCCGGTAGGGCTCCGAATCGGATTCGGCTTTACCGGATCCGATTCGGAGCCCTATTTCCCGACCGAATCGTACGTGCGTCCGGGCGAGTGAGTACGATGCGTGCGCTCGCGAAATCTCCGACCGACTCGTTCGCAGGACCCGACCGCTCCGACCGACTCGCACGGGGACGACTCGCACCGCGCAATGGAGACGTTCCCCGGCCGGGTAAGTACGATGCGCACCTCGACCGCTCCGACCGACTCCCGCAGACCGGCTCCAAGGAGCTGACGGAGCCGCACTTTGGGGGTCCGTGTCGGAACCCCCTGGAAGCGTAGGCACGCGAGTCGCACACAGGGGGGACCCATGGGTCCCCCCTACACGTGCATGCACGGTGCGACCCGCATCGACGCGAACACGCTGTAGGGGGCGCCCTTGTTCGCGTCGTACCCATTGAGTCAATGGGAGCCCGTGTACGCGTCGTACGACTGGCTCCCATTGACTTCAATGGGAGTCCGACCGAATCGAGTCCGATGGCAAACGTGCGCATCGTACTCGTTCGGTCGGGCTGCCAGGGTCCGATTCGGTCGGAAATCTCTCCGAGTCCGGCTCGGTCGGAGAGATTTCCGGCCCGAATCGGAATCGGCCCCATAGTCTCTTCCTTCCAAGGTCCATAAAATAGAGATCAGTGAATTTGGTAACAAGATCCCTTATTATTTACTCATGCATTTAGGCAATTCAGTTGTGTAGCGATGGTTAGAGATGGCAAAAGCAATAGTAAACGTTCTACAGTGCATCCCACAGCTGCACCCATTAGATTTTACAGCCCCCTCTATGTCACCGCTGTGAAAGATCAAAGAAGAAGCTAATCACCCTGCAGCCATAACCCTGCTCTGATGACTTCCAGAGTAGCTCACGTTGTGTCCTGGTTACAAGAACTGCTGTGATTAAATGCATGCAGTGCCTGTTAAAGGTGCTGCAAGGTATCAGGTGATTGAAGAAGGGAGTGCTGCCTGGGTGGAAGTCAGGCCCCCATGAGTACCGGTACTCTCTCTGCTCTAGGAAAACTGCAGGTACTCAAGGGGAGAAAATGAAAAACTGCTGGTACTCCGTACCGGTGAGTGCAGGCCCATTTAAAGCACTGGCTACAGGTGTATGTGCTAGCAGAGTTGTGAGCATGTGTTGGATGTGAGGTAAAGCTTCCGTTTTCTTTGAGCAGGAAGCACTTATGGTGCTCTTGTCTTGTTAACTGTGGCAGGCAAACCATGTACTCGTCACAAAAATGCCGTTCGGTCACAACTGGAGACTCTGGTAGTCACTTTCTATGTGCTGGTAGACTGTCCACCTCGAAACAAGAGGGAGTTTGATGCTAGACAGTGCATTTCAAAATTTGATAACTGCTCTCTCTGGCATCGGACAGCCATTATTCCTAAGATACACAGGGCAGCTGAGGGCAAATGCAGTGGCGGGTACACTGGAGACTCGAAAGTGGGAGGGATGTGAGTGAGGACAGGGGGCCATGAGTGTCCTGGGGTTGTTGGTGGTGTTTCCTACATTCATATCTCAAACGTGATGAGACGATCACTATATTGATGAAAGGTGGGCTAAAACATTCTAGGATGCCAGGTGGTGTGGGCAAAAGATGCCTTTACATTACACCAAGCCAAGACCGATTGACTTTGCCATTGCTTGTTATATTTGGTGTTACATACAGGTGTATGTGGTCTGCTGATTATTTTTCCTAATAAATTACCTGAATAAAAGTAAGTGTCCCGTTTTTTCCACGGTTTATTGACTAGTTGACAATGTGAATTATTTTTTTTAAAAACTGATAAAATGTGTTAGCTGAGCTGACGGAATGAGTCTATGAACAGAAAATTTTCTAAGTTATGGTAAATGTATCTGGTCAAAATACTAACTCTTTTGATGGATTCCATAGCAAGATGTTTAAGGGTCAGTATATGGGGTTGGGCACAAAAAACATCTTTTTGGGGCAATCTTGAATACCTTTTCTGCTAAAGAGGACTAGAGGTTAAGATAATTACTTCTGTCATGGCCCAGCCACTAAGGTTTGTAGGCACAGGTTTTTGTTTCGACCTGGAAGGACGCAAGGAGAATAGTTCCCCGACATCTGCATGAAACCACTTCTTGTGAAAGGTCTGACATCACTTGCTGGGATGCTCTGGGACCATGTCACCCTCATACACTACCTTTACCATATTTATTGTTCTTTATTCCGAAACAGGGGTGGTAATAGTGCCACTCTCTACTCGTGGTGCCTTGCGTTTGTCAGTAAAGGTTGCCATGAACCGAATTCTTTCTTCATCCAAATTATTTTTATAACTTGGCCCTCGGCTTGTTCCATGACCTTTTCCTTTACTGTTCTTTGTCACATCTCTCCTTGGCTTTTACATTTGGCATGACAGCACAGCTGTGTCTAGCACGTATGTGGTCAAGAGAAAAAGAGCTTTAGGAAGCAGTACTCAACAGGGGCTTTGGCTCTTCCTACATGTTGATTTCCTTAACAACATCATTTGATTGGACAGGAGATATGTGGTTCTGTTGAAGAAATATGGATTGTATTAATCATAATGCCTTGTTGGAAAACGTATACTCAAACAATACAATAGGCCTGAAATGCCAATGATGCAATTTATCAGGTGCTATAGGTCAGCTCTTTTATTATGAAAAGTTACAACAAAGTTAGTAGCCCGGACTTCTATATTGTGAATAGGCCTGTCAGAATGGACTGTTATTACAATGTGGTAAAGCCTGGGAACAGGTACATTATTACATGGAATCTCACAAATTACGGTAGCAGGCAGTGATTTTGGTTTTGGTTACCTTTTTTGGTAAACCCTTAGGGTAAATGATTTGCACCATGAGATTCTCTGGTATGCCGATTTAGGAGGGAATGTACATTGTTTTGTCAACTGGATGACTATGCAAATGGTTGCCCTGTGAGAAAGCTTATGCTCCATACAGTACTCCTGACTTGGTTATGGTGACAAGCCAATGGTCCCATTTGTCAGATGCCATACATCTGATCTGTTTATTATGAAACATTACAACAAATGCAATAAGGCTGACGTACTTATGGTGAAAAATAAATCAAAGCCAACATGATTTTAAGGATGGATTATTATTACCCTGTGTTAAAACGTGGACAGGAATTATGTTACATAGAATCTCACAGATTACTATAGTAAGCAAGAGTTTTGGTCACCACTCTCTGTCAAACTCTTAGCGTAAAAGAATTTGATCCTGATGATTATTGTAAAGGTTTGCATTTTTTTGCATGTATGCCCGGCGGTTGCCCTGCGGCAAAGCTTATGCTCAGTACGTTAGGGTAGTAAAGTGAGCAAAGTTTATGCTCAGTGCAGTAGGGTAAAAAGCCAATGATAAACCTGATTGGTTAACTGGAAAAAGTCATGTTAGATCTGTAGGAATCTGGGGGGGATATTAGCAAGGGCCTTATCGCCGCTTTAGCGGCACTTTTTGCCGCTAAAGCTGCGATATTTCTATCGCCCTATTAGCAAGCTGTCGCTAACAGCTGTTAGCGACAGCTCTATGGCGAAAGCAACCGTTTTGGTGCCGCTTTGCATGTCAGCGATATATATCGCTAATGACATGCAAAGTAGGCGTTCCCAACTTAAAGCGACTGAAAACAGTCGCAAACACAACTTCCCCCTATTAGCAATGCCCGCGAAGCGATAACATTTTTTGCGCTAACCGCGATTATCACTGGAATCTAACACCTGCTAAAAACCTGACTTAACCATTCTAGTCAATGGGAGGTGGATTGTAAGGTTAAGTCCTCACCTGCCTATTAGCAAGCTTTTCATTAGCGCGTTGAATTTATCGCTGGATTTCTCGCGCTATTGCTGGGTTTCGCCGCTATCGCTGGATTTTCTATCGCCTTGGAGATAAGCGTTGATAATAACGCGTTATCTCCACGATGAAATCCAGCGATAGCCGGCGATAAAAAAAACATTGCTAAGCGCGCTTTGCGATAATTATCGCAATTTCTTGGTAATATCCCCCTGGGTTACTGGTTTAGGGGGTGAATTCTACTCACGCATCAACCACACTTCTTGTCAGGGTGAAGTCACAATCAACCCCATATTAACATGTGCTTAATCCTCTGGTAGGTTGGTGCTAAAGCAGGTAGGCTTAACTTAGAGGCAATGCATAAATTATTTATGAAGCACTTCAAACATTAAGAAAGTGAAAACACAAAACACGATTTGCATTTAAATTGCAATTTGCATAATTCTCTTAAGTAGGTAAAGTCGGGTAAGAAGTTACTATTTTGAAAATGCCACTTTAAAAAAGTTGGCATTTTTCTGGCTAAACCAAATGTGCCTTTCTGCCAGTGTCCAGAGTCACACGACTGTTAATGGCTTTCCTGAGGTATGATGTGTATTCCTTCCAGACAAGTTAAACAAGGGCCTTTGGAGTAGGGAAGGGTGTTCCTTTTCCTGAGCAGGATGGCCTGGGGGTTCTTGCCCTTCCTGAGCTTCAAAAGGTGCCCAAACCCCTTTCCGACTTCTGAAGCTGTCTGCTGTGTTACTGGCAAATGCAGCCCACACTTGGGCCTGTCTGCCCTTTGTTACCATAGACGGTTTGAAGCCAGACCCAGGGGAAGTGGAAGAACTTATCGGAGACAGTTTAGGGATAGACAAAGAGAAGGACCCCTACATACTGGCTGGCACTGAGTGTAAAATTGTAACCTTCAGTACCTCTCATCAGAACACTCCTGGACCTGTGGAAGATTGAGAAGAAGGACTGCCATATTGTCTGAAGAGGGAAGACTGCACCTTCTTGCCTTGAACCCAGGTACCCAAAAGTGACTCCAAGGGTCAGTTGGCTGACCTCCTGTTTGATCTTCCGAGATACAATTAGCTTTCAGAGGTCTTTCTGGCAACTTCCCAGCTGAGCAGCACCAACTGAACCTTCCTAAACCCTGCTGCTGGCCTCTGCTGGAGTGAGTCCTGACCCCCAATGTCGTGTAGTTCCTATATTACCTATACAGGACCTGCGCGTTCGGATAACATAAACTGTGGGTTAGGTGGCAGACGGACTCTGAGCACCCCCACCGAGAATGTTAGCCTGTTTGCATAAGCTAGCTCACAGTGCCACTAGTGTCTCCTATTATCGGGGAGAGAATAGTTTCTGGCAACCTCAGAACATGACAACCCTGATCCCTCAGGATCGTGGAAACAATGTACTACTTTTCGCTTAGTCACTCATGCTTACTTATCTTGACTCAGAGATACACAGAATAAACAGCCTGGGCGTTTTAATAAGGGTTTATTGAACAGTCGTTATTCTTGTGTAGAATATATGAGCTGAAACAACCATTAGACAGTAGCAGAGATATATGATTAGCAGTACAATGAATATAAATGGATAGTACAATTCTACCATCCTGCACTACGCATGAATAAATACATGAGTGTAAAATGCATTGATAAAAGAAAGTGCGCACTCCTACGATGCCTATCTAGATGTACCTAAGTGTACCTAGCATGTGAGTAGGTGTGAAGCCAAGAATCCCTCTAGGATTTAGTCGAACCCCATTACCTGAAGTATGAGAATGTAGGAGCCCTTCCTGGTCTCGAGCTGGACACCCCGCAAGGGATGTTCAGACAACTGTCAGCTGGAGCGTCTGCATGCAGGAGCCTCAGCGTCTCTGGTCAGTATGTCGGCCTGGAAGTCTCGGTTCCCTCTAACTAACACTAGCAAGATGTGCTGTATTTATACAGAAAGTATCTAGGGTTCCTTTGTCCCTTGTTGCTTGTATTAGCCATTGTTGGATGTGAGGATGACGTATGGGATGAAGCGTGTACGTAGATATGGGGAGGAAGGTGGTGTAGCCCCAGCCTGGTTTCTAAGAACCCTTATGAATATTCATTCATACTGTGCGAGTATATTGATGGAGTTATAGGACTCTATTGTTAGGAGAAACCCTCCTTCTGCACCCAGGACTAGAACTAGGGGATCTATTAGGATGTCGTGCGGATCGCCACCGCCCGGCCAGCGGTGGCGGGCGGTGGCTATCCGCACGCCATCACAACACAATTTACCCCCCACCATATTACTATGGTGGGGGGTACCACGGCGGACGGAAAGTTCGTCCGCTGCTTTTCCGCCGGTCAGATTGCCGGCCGAGCGGAAAAGGCACACAATATGGTATGCAGGCACCGCCATCCATATTAGTATGCCTGCGGTGGGTATGCCTTTCCATGGTGGAGACTCCGCCATGGAAAGTCATGCGGTAAACACTTTGGGGGCCCGTTGCGGGCCCCCGGGGGGGTGAGGGGGTGGGTGGCTGCACTTGGGGGGTACCTATGGTACCCCCCTTCATTGCCACGCACAAGGTGGCAGGCACCGCGCGGTGCCTGTCACGTTGTGCATGCCAATGCACAACATGCATATTTAACATTGTGGCAGGTGCTGCTTACAGCACCGCCCGCCACAATGTTAAATATGTGGGATGCGACCGCCATGGTGGCGGTCGCATCCTAATGGGCACAGCGGGACCGCCGCACCACTGGCGGTCGGTCCCGTTTACCGTTACGGTGGCGGGCGGACAAAGTCTGCCCGCCATCGTAATCGACCCCTTGGTAAAGGTTCAATCCTAAAAAGCCTGTTACAGTGTAGTGTAGGGGAGGTAATGAAGGTGAAGGGGTATAATGTTACCCGGGCCTATATTAGAGTACCTATATGGAACATAACACCCACTCCTCTTCCGAACAGTCAATAATGATAAAAATGCTGGCTAACCATTTCCACTATTAGGTAGTAGCGCATTAAAACCATTAAAACCATCACGAAGTGTTGTAAAAATATTTGTCTCATTTAAAAACAGTTTTAAGAGTTGAAAAAAGATAAAGATAAAAAATCTGTTACTTCAAAAATCAGTTCTTTTTTGGGATTGATACTTAAGTCGAAGTCCTAATTGAGTTTGTTTATATAAGGCGAAGCACTACAAGCGTTCGAAGGCCATGCTTTTTCAGGCAAAGTGTCAATTTAAAGGAAATGTTCCAAATTTAGTCGAGTTTTGGAGAAAAAGAAAAACTGAATTCTTTCCCAGCACACGATGAGCCAATTATAGATTAAGTGTCCTGGCTGGGAGACGCACATCGTCGTTGCTTGCTGATGCAGGGGACGGTCCTTGTAACACCTCGCAAAGTACGTCAATGGAGCATAGATGATATTCAGCACTGCCAATAGCTGGAGTAGAGGCAGCCGGTGCTGTAGTCGATACGTCGGTGCTAGTGGTGCTAGCGGAGGAGCTGATGCTCAACCCAGTTGTAAATGGCACCTGCGGATTCTCGAGGAATGCAGCCATCAAGATGGGAATACGCTGGGGACATTGCCGATCGTGGGCCCTCAGGGGTTCCAGCCGGGTATTCAAGGCCGCAGGCGTGTCCGTTGCAAGTGTCAGACAGAGGTCCAACACGCATTCTTCTCTGCAAAACAGGCATCGAAGAATAGGTAAGATGCAGTCCATCCAGACTGGTATAAACGATAGGAACCAAGAGGCGCTTAGTTCCCTTAGGCGAGGTGTGCCTAGATGTTGTACCATGCGTTCACGGTATTTGCGCTCCAGGAGCGCCTTTGCCATCTCGTTGGTAATTGGGCCGTCCATTGTGGAGCAGGAAAATGACAATCAGGATCCCTGCAATAGAAAGCAGGATCAGCGGAAGACCTCCAAAAATGCTTCCCAATACGGAGTGTATAAAATTTGGAATAACTCCGAGGATTGTCTGAAAGGTGCTTAAAAATCCTGACCCTATGGTCTTAAATAGGTGTACAATACCACTCGTATCTGACATGTTAAAGATACGACCCACCATTTCTGCGAAATGTAAGGGTCAGTTTGTACGTATCAGTGCCTGTATCTCGGTCGAGGTCCTTGCGATTTGAAGATCAAAGGTCTCTCGAATGGAAGTTAAGGGTACGGGTTGCTGCAAAAGCATGGCTTTCAGTCTGCTCAAAGTATCAAATTGTATAAAGGAAACATTCAACGAAGGCCATAACGGCGCCTCCTTGACTGTACTTGTTGGGGAAACAATACTTGCATACAGCAAGTAACCCTGGAGTTCACAGTGACCAGATAGGCAATGCCCGGAATCATCCCACAGCAACCTTGATCATTCAGCATCAAGTAACTCCCATTCAAGAGCAGCTCGAATACCGGCGTAATCACGGCTGCTGGAGTCCCTTTCATGTGGCAGGACAAATTCGCCACTGAGCCTTTACAAGCTCCGTGCAATGAAATGTCCTAGCACATGAGAGAACCGCTTAGAGCGTTCTTGCAGTTTGTACCGCTTAGAAACACTTCTCGATCCCCACTCCGGCATCGAAATCTGTATAGTAACTCCCAAGATTCCTTAATGTATTCCTTACCCATCTTTTCATATTTGCCCGCCTGCCTTTGCTCAAGGCAATATTGAAACTGAAAAGTAGTGACCGGTAGAGTGATGTGCCCATGGATAAGCCGTTCTGTAGACGGAGACGCCGCCACTGTGAATGGTAACCTGTCCAGTTTTTCAATACGCAGCATTGTATATTTTGCACCCCTTTGTGCCATTTATCTGTTAGATTATATTCAGAAAACAGAGACGTATTGTTGATATAACGCCAAGGCACATAGCCTGCACGCAAAGATTGTAGTGTCCAGCTCAATAACATAACAGAACGTAACTGAGATTGTCCGTGTTGTAATATGGCTAAATCTTGTTCCAGTATGTCTATCGCAGAAGATACAATGTTACCTAAGGAATATATCCTGGAGGTCAAAGTTGTTAACCCTTTGTCTACCACTGCTAGAGATTTCTCCAAGTTAATACGGTCTATTTCCCGTATTCTCTCTGCGGCCTCTTGTTGGCATATTTTCCAGTTTTCATTATAGGCAGCATAAATGCCAGCATATATGAAACCTTTCTGACGAGGTTTCCTGGGACCTAGTAAAAATCCCTAAGATCCATGTCTTGTGAGTGTAAGGCTAAGTGTTGTTTTACTTCTGTGAGTGTTGAGGTTTCTAGCCAATCAAGGCACAACTTTCCAACACTGTAGGATGTCACTACCCCTGGGTGTTCTCTTTGTACATAGAGTAGGTCTGGCCTGTGGATACTGTACCCTTCGGTAATACCCAAGAATCGTTTCTGACATTCGTTCATGTCTAAGGGCCAAACCAACCATTTTTTCCAAACAGGGTCTGTTCTATTGTACTGAAAAACGTCATCTATTGTTGCCCCTTCTTTTGAAGTCGAATTTTGCCACCCCTCCATCTGAGATGGAGTTGGAAATCGAGGTGTGTTCAGGTCCTTGTTCTTGGCTAGTCCAAGACAGGATGTCTGTTGCACAGTGTTATTTAGAAATATCATCTGCTGTGAAATGAGGCATGCTCTAAATAGCGCTTCTGTTCCCTGGACTTGCCAGTCCCTAGATCCCCAGACTGATTTTAAGTCTATTGTGTCCTTCCATAGGTCAAAACCCTGTTCAGACAATTGGGCAATAAAGGAAGCAGAGTATATCTGTTTGGTGTTAGTCAACATAATTTTCAGTGCCGATGTCGGTGTAACCTTTTAATAATATGAGGTTGGGTCAGTGGTGTTAAAATCTGAAAAATATGAAAATGTCTGTGCAAATGTATGCAAACTACCTTTTGGTGGTGTAGGGCAATGCTCCCACTGGTGGTACTCAAAAACATTTCTAGGTGAAATAGATTTGTGTAGGAAATGATGACCATATTGTTGGTAACAGTACAATGTGTCATAGTCTGAATTACCTTCTAACATTTCAGTGTTCGGAAATGCGGCAGTTTTTTCTGGATCAGACAACATGTTATTAACAGTTTCAGAGTCCCAATAATCAGAAAATGAACTGGAGGTAATGATATCACTTAATTAAATTTTAAATACATGTGCAAGTTTTAAAAGTTCAGTCGGACCGAATATATCAAAATCAACTTTGTCCCAGACTATACCGTCCGGTATAGGAACTGCTGTGATGTTCACTGTTGACAAGTCTCTTTGTTCACGATGTGAAGATTGATGTGGTTTTAAAATCAAATTCACCTTTTGGGCTGTAGAGCTTTGTTTTAGGTATCGTCCATTAATAAGCATGCTAAAAGTTATAACTAAGCCTAGCCAGAAAAGGAAAAATAGAATCCCAGTAATTACCCAGAGTTCTAACCAAGGCGACACCAGGTAAGTCTTTTTAAGAAAGTTTAGAAAGTCTTTAGCTTGCTGTTTGTGTGATTTTTAGGCTGGCGTCGTTTCCGGTTCACTTGGATCCAAGGAAAACGTATCAAAGTTCATGAAGTAGCCTGAAGCAGTTCGATCAATTGTAGGAATTGCATCGGGATTTGTTGAAATCTCATTTTGCTCTCGTTGAGGCATGTTGACGTAGACGTCTGTATTTGGTCTGATTGCAACTTGTGTGTTGTTCTGAGTTTCATTTTGTAGATGAACTTCGGGTTTAAGGGGAACGAGTTCCATAGCACTGTTGCTTATTCCTTCATTCCTCACAGGAGGCTCTTCAAACGTGATGAGTCTTTCTGTTTGAACTTCTTGGATTGTAGCTAGAGGAGGGCGTCTGCTACTGTGGAGTCCACGAGGCCTACTATTCAGTATCGGCTACATAGTGTGGTTTGATTAAGTCGATTGAGACAAATCTTTTCTCCTTTTTTCCGGCAAGAGGCGGCAAAAGAACAGTTTGTGTTCCTTGAATTGCTAGGACAGGTACAGGCTTTCTGTATGATGGACCAAATTCTTTTTTGTCCGCTATTTTCTCTCTGACCAGATCCCCGATTTTTGGGATCCAGACAGGTCTTGCTGTGTTTGCCTTGACTTCCCCAGTGGCGGTCTGTTTCTGGACAACGTTGCTTTGTTGTGTCCTGGATTCATTTAGATCCTGTAAAACAGCCAAACGATCATGGATATCAAATGGTTTCTCATCCGCCACTGCGCCTTCATAATCAAGATCAGGTACCCACATTCTCGTCCCAAAAAGGACCTCATATGGAGTGACACCCCCTAGAGAATTTTTTGGCTGGTTATTAAGTGCTCTTTGTACCCATAAAGGTGACTGACCCAACTACCTCCCTTGCCCAATACCCTAGCTGATAAAGATTGCTTTAAGTCCCGGTTTTTCCTTTCCACAACCGAATTTCCCTCAGGATGGTACGGAGAGGAGTACCGCAGTACAACGCCCATACTTTTCATGGCCTCTTTGTAAGCCAGAGAGCTAAGCGCCGGGCCACGGTCAGAATGTAACGTGCCAACTGCGTATGTCCCGATAAAGACTCGCAAATCTTTTATAACAGTTCGAGCGTCAGCCGAGCGCTGAGGCCAAACCCATAGGAATCTTGAGCAGCAATCCACTGCAACCATGAGATACTTGTAAGCCCCGTCAGATTGTAAGGGGCCGCAGTGGTCCAGAATACACGCATGCGAGAGGTTTGGCAGATATTAGTAATGGTGTCTGCGCCGGGCGTGTTCTGGTGGAGCCTTTTATCTGTTGGCAGATGTCGCATTTCAAGACATAGAGGGTCATTAGGTTGGCGGTCGGAAAATCACCCCGACCGCCATGGAAGCGGAAAACAACCGCCCGCCGGCACCGTGGAGAAACCGTCGGCCAAATTAGGATCAACCGCCAAAAAACACCGACCGCGGCGGTACAGGGGGAACAAAAACCGCCCGTAGCGTGCGGAGATGGCCAAAACACATCCGCGGCAGACGGATCCGCTGCGGAAAAACACCAACCCGCCGCAAGGATGGCGGAGACACCGCACGGCAAATTAGGATATCCCCGCTGGTCCCGCGGCACGTTCCGCTCTTTCCGACCGCCGCGATCGCTAACAGTGATGAATGGGAGAGCATGCGGAAGAGCTGCAGCAAAGTCACCGCCGCGGACGCTCTGTGACAAATTTGGCGGACGAATCAAAAATCACACAATAAGGCCACAAAGTGCCCACACCAAAGTAGCCATGCCACCCAAAAACAGAAAACACACCCCAATGACACAACATTGCACACAAATTTTTTTTTACAAGGACAACCCACACAACACACCTGAGAGCACTCCCACATGTGGACACACCCACATAGCAGAGCATAAAACCAGCCCCTTCCTTGACCACAATCCTCTGCACTAACCCACAACTGAAGGGCCCAACCCCTGAGAACAAAGGCTAGGCAAAGCTACACACCATCACCACTCACACCACACACAGCACCACCACCACTTCCACACCTGCACCCCTAACCCCTTTGCACATCACACACCATACACATCACCACCACCACCACCACTTACACCCCTGCACCTACAACACCTCTGCACATCACACACCATGTCAACACATAAATGCCCAAATTCACAGAGAGTGAGTTGAAGGTAATGGTAGATGAGATAGTCAGAGTGGAACCACAACTGTTTGGTAGCCTGGTCCAACAGACACCATTAGCCACAAGGACTCAAATGTGGGCAAGGATAGTCCAGAAGGTCAATGCAGTAGGGACCATCCCAAGATCCAGAAAGGAAATCATGAAGCGGTGGCATGACTTGAAGAGGGTTGTCAAAGAGAGGAGGACCAAGAACCGTCAGCTGGCTGACAAGACTGGCGGTGGCACTCCCATACCACCAAAACCATTCACCCCATGGGAGGAGAAGGTGCTTGCCATACTGCATCCAGAGAGTCTCACAGGAGTACCCGGGGAGTGGAGGCTGGTAAGTACAAACAAATGACTACCACCACACTGCTATGTACTGCCTTGCACAACTACAAAGATACACCTCCTAGGAACAATTCCATTCATCTGCACCACACACTCACTAAAACATGTCTCACAGATCCAACATCCACCCCCTCCCAAACACCACCAATGTACCTAGAAACATTACCATGGGTGCATGTGCACAGGCAGCCTGCACTGCAACTCCCACCATGCCCCCTTGTCCCACACCTCAGCAGGATGGAGCACTCCCCCACCCAGAAGCATGTGTCACCATTACATCCCCAACAAACAAACTTACAGGTAGGTAGCCATCTTGTCATGGAGGGCTGATTGTGGGAGGGAGGCCTGTACTACTACTCCCACCATGCCCCCTGTCCCACACCTCAGCAGGATGGGGCACTCCCCCACCCCACCCAGAAGCATGTGTCAGCCATTACATCCCCAACAAACAAACTTACAGGTAGGTAGCCATCTTGTCATGGAGGGCTGTTTGGGGTGTAGGCCTGTACTACTACTCCTACCATGCCCCCTGTCCCACACCTCAGCAGGATGGGGCACTCCCCCACCCCACTCAGAAGCATGTGTCAGCCATTAGATCCCCAACAAACAAACTAACAGGTAGGTAGCCATCTTGTCATGGAGGGCTGTTTGGGGTGGAGGCCTGTACTACTACTCCCACCATGCCCCCTGTCCCACACCTCAGCAGGATGGGGCACTCCCCCACCCAGAAGCATGTGTCAGCCATTACATCCCCAACAAACAAACTTACAGGTAGGTAGCCATCTTGCCATGGAGGGCTGTATGTGGGAGGGAGGCCTGTACTACTACTCCCACCATGCCCCCTGTCCCACACCTCAGCAGGATGGGGCACTCCCCCACCCCACCCAGAAGCATGTGTCAGCCATTACATCCCCAACAAACAAACTAACAGGTAGGTAGCCATCTTGTCATGGAGGGCTGTTTGGGGTGGAGGCCTGTACTACTACTCCCACCATGCCCCTGTCCCACACCTCAGCAGGATGGGGCACTCTCCCACCCCACCCAGAAGCATGTGTCAGCCATTACATCCCCAACAAACAAACTTACAGGTAGGTAGCCATCTTGTCATGGAGGGCTGTTTGGGGTGGAGGCCTGTACTACTACTCCCACCATGCCCCCTGTCCCACACCTCAGCAGGATGGGGCACTCCCCACCCAGAAGCATGTGTCAGCCATTACATCCCCAACAAACAAACTTACAGGTAGGTAGCCATCTTGCCATGGAGGGCTGTATGTGGGAGGGAGGCCTGTACTACTACTCCCACCATGCCCCCTGTCCCACACCTCAGCAGGATGGAGCACTCCCCCACCCAGAAGCATGTGTCAGCCATTACATCCCCAACAAATAAACTTACAGGTAGGTAGCCATCTTGTCATGGAGGGCTGTATGTGGGAGGGAGGCCTGTACTACTACTCCCACCATGCCCCCTGTCCCACACCTCAGCAGGATGGGGCACTCCCCACCCCACCCAGAAGCATGTGTCAGCCATTACATCCCCAACAAACAAACTTACAGGTAGGTAGCCATCTTGTCATGGAGGGCTGTATGTGGGAGGGAGGCCTGTACTACTACTCCCACCATGCCCCCTGTCCCACACCTCAGCAGGATGGGGCACTCCCCACCCCACCCAGAAGCATGTGTCAGCCATTACATCCCCAACAAACAAACTTACAGGTAGGTAGCCATCTTGTCATGGAGGGCTGTATGTGGGAGGGAGGCCTGTACTACTACTCCCACCATGCCCCCTGTCCCACACCTCAGCAGGATGGGGCACTCCCCACCCCACCCAGAAGCATGTGTCAGCCATTACATCCCCAACAAACAAACTAACAGGTAGGTAGCCATCTTGTCATGGAGGGCTGTTTGGGGTGGAGGCCTGTACTACTACTCCCACCATGCCCCCTGTCCCACACCTCAGCAGGATGGGGCACTCCCCCACCCCACCCAGAAGCATGTGTCAGCCATTACATCCCCAACAAACAAACTTACAGGTAGGTAGCCATCTTGTCATGGAGGGCTGTATGTGGGAGGGAGGCCTGTACTACTACTCCCACCATGCCCCCTGTCCCATACCTCAGCAGGATGGGGCACTCCCCCACCCCACCCCACCCAGAAGCATGTGTCAGCCATTACATCCCCAACAAACAAACTAACAGGTAGGTAGCCATCTTGTCATGGAGGGCTGTTTGGGGTGGAGGCCTGTACTACTACTCCCACCATGCCCCCTGTCCCATACCTCAGCTAGATGGGGCACTCCTCCACCCCACCCAGATGCATGTGGCATATAATGGATCACTCCAAATAAACAAACAGCTAGCCAGACATATTATTCTGTCTTGTGCCTCCACTGAGCAGGATGCAAGCCTCCACCACGCACACACAGATGTGTCACAAAACAAACACAAATGCTAACACACAACAGGCAAGTAGGCAATACGTGCACCTAGCCATTTGACACAAAAAGAATGGTGCCATATGACAACACCAGTCCTCTCAATGTACAAATATGCACACCGATCATATTGCCACGCACAGTGTGCACACAGCTAAGCAAAGGAAACTGTCACAGCAACGAAAGTGTGACACACCAATGCACATGTAGAGGAAAGACTGGGAACAATCATGCACAGCAATGAATGACAGGTTCAGTGCCATGGGGCCAGAGTAACAACGACCATATGAACAGTAAGAAAGCATGTTATGTGGTACCAATCCAGATATGCACATGACAAGACAAAGGTATGCAGGAGATGACAATGGCCAGGACATGCCCAGATGTGACGGCTGACAGGTCATAAAAATCCACATACAGTCCGCACAAAAATCATATTTAGCGCAAGGCCCTAGATGTCAACATGTCCCTGTAATCACAAATCATGCACGTGGCGCATGGTACATATTGACACCTCACACCATGGACAAGAAATGCATGTACCACCGCAGCATGTCAGGAGGCACAGTAGTGCACATAGGAAACAATGTGATGATCAGTCAACTGTGTAGTGTACTAACAGTGAATGACACACAGCTAACACAAATCTTACGTGGTGCACCCCAATGACCATTTCCCATCTGATCCACAGGTGACCAAGAATTGACTGCAGAGGACGACACCAGCAACCTTCAGGGCCAGTTTACGCCCCCCTATCCCCCCCCCCCCCGGAACATCGACTCTCGGATGTTGACTTCCAGGAATCTTCGGACGAGGAGACTGAGGCCGGGCCATCTGGTGTTCCAAGGCGCAACAGGTCCCAGGACCCCATCGTCCCCCCACCACACCTGCAGCTACAACAACCAATCTGCAGGCCCCTGCTGTTACGTCCGGTGCGTCCTCCACCACCACCACAACCACAACCACCAGTGCTGCCTGCAACACCCTCCCTGTCCCACAGGATGACCACCCCACCCCAGCAACTGAGGAGGGCAGGGAGAGGATGTGTGGTCCGACAGTGGAGAGGCAACCGGTCCATGGCAGCAGAGCAGGTGGGAGGGGCAGGGTCACCCACACACGAACACAGCCTGGGACCGAATCCCTAGACCACATCCACAGAGTCCTTGGGGCATATGAACGGGCCCAGGGACAAACGGCCCGGTCCGAACAAGATTCACGTGAGCTCCTCCTGCTGATGAGGTCCATGGACACCCGCATGGGACAAATTGTGGACCTCTTGGGCCAACTAGTGGCGGTACTGAGTCACAGGCCTGCGCCATAAACAACACCTCCCCCTCCCACTGGTGGTCCGCAGGATGACAGTTCACCATCCTCCCCTACGGCCTCAGAGAGTGGTGAGTCCTCAGACCCCACTGGCCCTATAGCAGAGGCCCCCCCCTGCCAAACGGAAAAGGGGCCGTCCGAAGAAAACCCTGGGAGTATCTTTTGGCAAAGCACCTGCCAAACACCAGTCACGCAGCCAGCCATGATGGCAACCCTCTGCACCACTGCATTGACTTTTTGGACTGTCCTTCCCCACGCTGCCTTGTGAATGGCATCTGTCTGTTGGACTGGGTCACCACACCTATGTGGTGACCACTCGATTATCTCATTTACCATGAATGTCAACTCACTGCTCCACTAATCACCTCACTGTCAATGTACCCCCCCCTCACATGTCACCTTTGTAAATAAACAAATCCTTACACACACGTTGTTGTACCTGCACCGTCTTTATTTCAGGATGTACAATTTTCAACAGGAATACAATGTACCAGGGGACGGAGTGTATGTAGGCAAGGAGAGGTCAAAGGCACCTAGGAAAACACAACAGAACAACATTCACTAGTCTGGGTGTGGCATCACAGACATCACACAACACTTCACAACAAGAACAACCCACATGCACACATAACAATGGGCAACAAGTGCCAACATACACATCCTGTAGATGTTCAGAAATGAACTGTCCCATCAACATTGACAGCAAACCCTGAGTCTACAACTGGCTGCTGTCACAAATCTCACTTACACCCTCACAACAACAGCAACATCATCAGACAATGGGTACGTTGTACATTGTCACCCACCTTCAAGTGAAGTAGCGGGTGATGAGCTGTTGACGCAGGTCAACACCTTCCTCCTCTCCACTGTCATCATCACTGGACACCGGTTGGTTTGCAGGCGGGGGCCGTGGCTGCTCATCAGCATCCAGGAGCAGGGGAATCTCCTTGCGAATGGCTAGGTTGTGGAGCATGCAGCATGCCACTACAATCTGACACACCTTCCTGGGCGAGTACATCAGTGCCCCTCCGGTCTTGTCCAGGCAGCGGAAACGTGACTTCAGCAGTCCAAAGGTACGCTCCACCACACGACGTGTCCTCCCATGGGCATCATTGTAGCGGACATCAGCTGGTGTCCTGGGGTTCCGCAGTGGGGTCAGCAACCAAGGACGGTTGGGATATGCAGAGTCACCTATTTGTGACACACAAAGAAACATTGCAATGTTGCAGATGCAGAGGACAGCAGGTCACACACACAGCACGCCAAATGACTAGGCATACTCACCCACAATCCATGCACGCTCAGGAAGCAGATTGGCCATCAGCTGGGTAACAATGCTGCTACGCAGGATGTATGAGTCATGGGCCGAGCCTGGAAATTTTGCACACACGTGGGAGATGAACATATCTGCCAGGCATACCACTTGGACATTTATGGAGTGGTAATGTTTACGATTCCTGTAGATGTGCTCACGGACCTGTGGTGGCACTAGCCCAACATGGGTGCAATCAATGGCACCAACTACATGGGGGATGTGTCCAAGGGGATAGAAATCTCCCTTTACAGCTGCCAATTCTGCCCCCCTGGGGAAATGGATGTATCTGTCCTTGTAGATCATCATGGCGGACAGAACATCCCGCAGCACCATGCTGAACATGGGTTGTGACATCCCACCTGCCTCGGCCACCGTGTTCTGGAATGATCCAGTCTCAAAAAAATGCAGTGCCGCCATCACCTTATACGTTGGGGTGAAAGCTGTTGGATATGTTCGGCGAGGCTGCAGGTGGGGCTCCAACAAATCACAAAGGGTCTTTAGGGTGGCTCTATCCAGACGGCATTTCCGGATGATCGCCTCATCCTCCATGTCTGCCAGCACTGTCAAGTGACGATGCAGATTTGGTCTCCTAGTTGAGATGAGAGTGGACACATTGTAATGCAATACATCATGGAATGTGCACAGCATCTCACATCATGGCTGACACAACGGCAACAAAGAATGTCATATGAATTGAGTCACAGACCAGCTGACATGTAGGGACCCCTTCAACTACACAAATCACACACTTGTCAGATTACACACAGCAAGTCCCCCAAACAACACCTCGGTCAAAGTGAATGGACATTGGGATATGGCCACATTCCCCATGGGCACGCCTGGGAGTCTGTCATCCTGCACATGTGTGACCAGGCAACCCCACGGTATCCTACCTAGCTGCTGTACATGACACACATTCAGGCGTCAATTGAACCTGGCACACCTCAACAACACAATGACCACAGTCTGAGTATCAATGACAAGTGTGTGCATGATCTAACATGAGAGGACATGCTAAAACAAACATCATCAATTGTGGAAACAAATGCTGTGATCGACAATGCACATCAACACATTGACATGTGTGCACATTGTATTGTCCATACCAACACTGTCCTGTAGTGTAGTGTAGTGTAGTGTACTGTAGGTGCGGTACTGAGAGACAAGTGATGCCCAAATGGTGGTTGGCATGCTCCGCCACCCAAATGGCGGTGCCTCATGTGTGTCAATGGCACCCAAATTGCGGAAACTACCGCCTGGCACCAGCGGTGTGTGTGCAACACACCCCAATGCACAGGTGCGGTACTGATAGCCCCAGAGACATGGCCAAATGGCGGTTGGCATGCTCCGCCACCCAAATGGCGGTGCCTCATGTGTGTCAATGGCACCCAAATTGCGGAAACTACCGCCTGGCACCAGCGGTGTGTCCCCGCCATGGTCCATGCCATTACAGCCAATGGGCTCCGCGATCGCGGACGCTCGATTCAATTTTGAAAATAGCGGTAGGCGTGCTACACCACCGCGGTGCCAGTCATTGGATGCAATCAAAAGATGCAATACTGCGGTAGCGCCCGCCTGACCCCTGCGGTGTGTCACCGCCATGGTCCATGCCATTACAGCCAATGGGCTCCGCGATCGCGGAAGCTCGATGCAATTTTGAAACTAGCGGTAGGCGTGCTACACCACCGCGGTGCCGGTCATTGGATGCAATCAAAAGATGCAATACCGCGGTAGCGCCCGCCTGGCCCCTGCGGTGTGTCACCGCCATGGTCCATGCCAGTACAGCCAATGGGCTCCGCGATCGCGGAAGCTCGATGCAATTTTGAAAATAGCGGTAGGCGTGCTACACCACCGCGGTGCCAGTCATTGGATGCATTTGTAAAAGGCTGACCTGGTAGACCAATTGCAGCAGCCCAGGACTACTGGAACGAAACCAGGGGGCTATATATGTGTGGGAGAGTGCCCAGAATTTCCACTCCTCACACAGCCTGCTGCCTGAGACCCTCCCCTGCTGCTGCCTCCAGGGACTGCTGGCTGAGACCCTCACCTGCTGCTGCCTCCAGGGACTGCTGCCTGAGACCCTCACCTGCTGCTGCCTGAAGGAGGGTCCCGAGGGTCCCATCTTACCATCTAACAAGAAACCCATATCTGATTTTGCATTACCCACCAAACATGATGCTCCTAGATAGGCCCCACCAGGCAGGCCCTGATAGAATGTCTTAAGTTGTCCACTTTCCTTCATCCTGGTAGCACATACACATAGGCCCAAACATGCCACTTTAGATACACACACATAGGCCTAAAAAGCCCAGCACCTCTAGCTATCACTTTTTAATAAAACAGATCTCGTAGGCTTCACTAAGCTGACAGCAGAGACCTGTGCCTTCCACTGCGACACCACACCAGCCCCCTCTTGTAAATTTCCACAGTTACGAGAATAAGATTGGCCCCCACCTACGTGACAGTCTGCTGGTACATCTGGCTGTTTCACAAGCAAGGTTTGCGATATTTTTAGTTATGAAACTTTCTGCGCTTGCTTAACTGAAACTGGAAAGGCGGCAACGTGACCAAGAATTAATATATAAAATATAAATTCTGAGCATTTTACGGTAAAAATTATCCTTTGTTTACTTTTTGCGGTCAGGAGCACTGACCATCTGCTAAAAGCTCAGTTTCACCATGATACCACTTCTCGGTTTTATATAAAACTTTCCAGTTACTGTAAGCGGGCGGTCAAGGGCCCACGTCACAACTCACGTCAGAGGTGGGTGCAAGTTCTGCATTTAACCATATAAAAGAGCTGCGCCCAGGGTGCGGCTCCGAACTCTTTTCACATCAGTGCTTGGCTGCATTGAGTGGGTTCCCGATCGATCGTCCTTGTGACTGGGCCTAGAACTTCAACTTCCAAGGTGGTAATACTCTTATCTGATTATTTTGCCTATTGGCTTTATCAGCCTATCTGATTATTTTGCCTTTTGGCTTTGTCAGCTCAACTAAATACTAGCCTGTTGGCTTTGTCAGCTCAACTAAATATTAGCCTTTTGGCTTTGTCAGCCTATCTAACTCAGCTCGTTCTAACCCAAGCCATTGCATTTATTGTAGTTTAAACTGCGTAATCTTGAATGGTGTTGCTTTCTTAAAAAGAGATTAGCCTTCTAGGCACTAGCCTACCCATCCTCTTTAAAGTCAGGGTTGCTCTTTAGGCAGCTACTCATAGCACAATATTTAGACATATATTTGCTTCTTTTGAACAACTGATTTATAACATTGTCAATGCATTTATTTTTCATTCTGCTCATGTGTTGATGGGCAACATTTAAATTGAATTGTTTTCTATGCTTTTGAACTGCTTAAATAAAGAAGTCACTGTATTTTACATCGTGGTTCTTTCTTTCCAAGAGAACGAGCAGAACAGGGGTCAGGCTCTCTGGAGTCGGTAAGCAGAAGGGTGTGGCCATCCAATTACCCCTCATCAGCTGGGGACCACGAAAAAGGTCTCGAAAGGCGAGTCGCCTACGGTGCGGTCCAGGGACGCACGCTGGGGTTACACCTGTGTGGCTGCCTCTCAGGCTCTCCTCTCCTCACGTCCACTTGGGTAAGTCAGGGATGGTTTAGATTTTTATTCCTTGAATTTACCTCAGGTTGTGGCGTGTGTGGGGCGGTAGGTCTGGCTGCCTTTACCATCCAGGGTCTCCCTTGTGTGTGCTCCTTTGCCCACCTGTGGTTGACTGACATGCCACGACGTCCTCTGTGGCTGGTCACATCTTACCGAGGCTTTTCGGTGCTGTCCCCTCTGCTGTCATCAATTCCGTCTTGGTTTCCTTCTGCTTGCGTTCTCTTGGCAACTCTTATTCTAGCTTTCTAGTGTCTTTGCCTTTTACGAATATTGTGCTTTCACTTCCGTTGCCGTTCTTTATTCCTCAGTTAATATTGTATATTTGCCTTTCACGTTTTTACATGCTTATTGATGCTTGAGGTTTGAGTCCTGCGCCACCACATGGTACGTGGTTGGCCGAATTCTGGCATGGTGTACACATGCGTTTGCGGTTTTGATGTTTTAGTACTTGGCACACGTTTATCTAAACTCCTATAGAGGCCACGGGTCCTTGACGCTGCTTAGCATGTGGCTACTCAAATTCTGTTAATGGTATTCCTTGGCAACAGTTCACATTGCACAGATACAGGGCTGTTGCGCCCTTCACACGGTGCACAGGTGGCACGCGTGTCTGCGGTGTTGTTTTGCTTGGACTTGGGGTCCTTCCGCATTGTGTTATTTAAGGTGTGGTCCAGGCGCCATTTTGTATGCTCTTGGCGCCATTTTGTATTATTGGGTTTTACATTTTGCAGTTTCTTTCTTTGTATTCTATTGCTAACATTTTGTTTTATTGTACTTTCTATCATACAGTGCCTCTCATACAGTTGTTCTTTGCATCATTTCTTTCGTTACTGTGTTTCTCCCTACATTGCATTTCTATTATAGTTTCTATTCTCACCCATGGCTCCTCCACGCCCTGCCACTCCATTCTATTTCTTTAGTGTCTTCAATGCGCCCCTCTTTGTTCAGGGTTCTTTCCTGTGTATTCACACATTCATTCTTCGCACTCTCTGCCCGGTCCCTCTCTGATTCAGTTTTGCATGGCTTGGGTGGTTTTCTATTTTTGTTTCTTAAGTTCATATCGCTCTCTGATCGCCGCCTCTCTCGCTTGTTAACTGCGCCACTCCAAATTGAGGAACTAGTTACTTCACACCATCTGGCCCAGTCTGACATCCCCTCCGCCTTCTTCTGCTCTCTGCCATCGCAGAACGAGGAAGTGAGCCTCGCTCCTTCGCAGCTTCACTGCAGCTCCCCCCGCCCCTCCTTTTTCTGTCTTCACAGGCTGTTCTTCAGCAAACACTGTCACATTGAACGTTATTATTTTGAAATGCATTTCATTTATTTAATTATTGTTTATTTGTTGTCCATTGTGTCTGTTTTTTGTGCTTCGTTTCCTTAAACATTTACTCGCCCTGCAGTCCCACCACAGTTCTCTCCCCGCACTCCACACCTGTTGCTGACCTGCCAGCTCCACACTCGTTTAGCCGAGTGGCAGGCTGCCAGTTATTATTGTTGACTCAGTTGCCCCCCACTTTTCCTCAAAATTAGCGGCAACTGCGCCAGGTAGCTGTTGTCTGGATTGCCTTGCCTTTAAAACATAGCCGCAATCCCGCTAAGTAGTTGCACCTACCTTCAATACACATTGCACATACATTGCGCCTCTTTTTTTTTTTCTGTCTCTGACACCTTTTTTGCCTACCACTTGTCCACGCCAATTGGTAGCCAAGGGGGGGTGGAGTTGTATCTCCATTCCTCGTGTCCGTTCCCTTAAACCCCCTCCTCCCCGTTATGTCCCTTGACCCCACGCAAATTATTAGCCTTCTTATTCATTCAGTACGTGGTACTGCTACTGAGGTCTACCACACCACCCTTGACCGGTTTACCCCCCTTACACGCCATCAAAGTGACGTTCTTGCAGTTGCTTGGAACATCTTAGGGGTCACCTTCACACCCACTACCGAACTACGCCTTTCACTCTTGTCTCTCATAGACTTACCTCCCTCAGCCACCGCTTCTTCCCAGCCACCACCACCACCAGACACCACCCGCCCAGATCTTCTGTGGCCTGCCCACTCCTCTAATTCATCTTCGCGCTCCCCACCATCTTTAAGTTCTTCTGTTTATTTTGCTAACTCTCCCACTGTCGTTAACATAGACGGTGAGTCCAATACTGACTCTGCGCAGTCCACGACATCCTCTGAAGAGGCAACACTCCCTAACCTTACCGCCCCTGCTTCCCCCACGGTATCAGCATCAGCATTTAGTACTGCTCTCCCTCAACCACTGTCTCCTGCTAACGAGTCCCCATTCCTCGTGGCACTCCTGCAGGACTATTCAGTGGATCTAGAGGACTCTGCACCAGACGTCCTCATTGTGCCTCCCCGGCAAGCCCACCTCCGCATTTTCAGTCGCTGTAAGGAATGAGTGCCCCGTCTCCTGATAGTACAGCTTCTCCTATTTTTGTATACTTAGTTAATAATAACGTTGTAGGTCTTTCCACTGGGCACCCATCTTCCTTTTGTCACGTTACACCCTTAGCAAGCACTGTCCTTCTCACTATATTTCAAGTTTTAGGGGTTGACTATACCCAGGCACAGCAGATAACACTTTCACTAGCACCGTCCTTTCCGCACCCCATTGTCACTAAAGTCAAAGAACAAAAACATTGCAAGCACTGACATTTTAGGGAACACTCTAGTCCCTTAACTATTATTGGTCCCCATGAACAGGATTATAGGCACCTCTGTTCATAAAACACCGGCTTGCATTTACATACGCATTTGCCTAATAGCGCCAGGCTTGGAGATACCTACCACACTAATCACATCCTATCCACGCAACCCGCTACAAAGCAAAGTAATTGCTGGTCTCTCTCGTAACCAGCTCCAATTCCCTGACTTCTCCCCTAATGGAATATACACCGGACCACAGGAACTGGACTTAAGACGAGCATTATATCACATCATTAGTAGTGCCATAGGAGAGGAACTGATAAAAGACGCCATTCCTCCTATTCCTGACATTCAACACTCTCCTGCCACTGAACCCTCGCCTGCCACCTAATTACATCCCTTTCTAAACAAAGCGACATTTACCCTCAAAGCATTGTGCTTTTAAAATAACACTCATGAATGGCATAGTGAGCTCTACAGTGTATAAAACGTCTACCCACTTTCACATCTTTTTTATCATACGTCCCCCTGGATCGCTACTCACTGCCATACTATCTAGCACGTGGCCAAGGCACCCTCTCCAAAGTTACATTGCTGAAGCTTGCTTTGACGGCCAGCTTCGCTTTCCACTTTATACTCAAGCACAAGAGCGAGACTTGCAGGACGGGGTGTATGATATTGTCATTCAGGCAGTAGAGCAAGAACTCATTAGAGACATTGTCCCTAGCACCTGAGAAAACGCGCTCCTGTAATTTAGGCTTTGCCTAGAGCGCCCTGTGTTAGACACACCAACATGGCCACCCCACTCCAACATGTTTTAAAAACATTCGGAGGCCAAGAGCACCATATACTAAAGCACTGCTGTGAGCTACATAAGCGTACGGTCAAAATGAGTCATCCTTGGCCCTCAGAGGGAAGCTTTGATCCAATCATACTAGAGCATGCCACCACCTTTCTAGACACTAAGTATTCTGGCACTAAGTTACAGAAGAGAAAGGCTACTTTAGATCTCTGGCGCATTTTCAAAGACAAGGCTCAAACACACTCTGACTCCACACACCCAGCTATACCCAATGCTCCGCCCCCACCGCCTTACCACTTCAGCGGTATGTATACCGAACGCACTCACAAAGAACAACCAGAGCTGCCAGTCACCACTAATGATTCTCCGGCTGCTGGCTTCCAACCGCTACCAAATGAGGCATCTTCCTCACCACACCTCGGTCCAGACATACATATCACACAACCGGAGGAATTCCAGGCTTCCCACACATCGCCCAGTCACCCGTACCACCCCGTGAACAGACCACTGACTCCACCCATGCCCCCCGGTGATGTATACCCTCACCTGACAGAACTGCGCAGCGTACACATGCCTCTCCCCAACGATACAGTAAGGAAGACAGCAGTATCGGGTATCCCAGGCTTCATAGATGCACAACTATCACTGAAATTTACACCCACAGCCAATACTGCACAACCACGCCCAGGTGAAGAGGATGAGGAAGACTCTGACTCTGCCTCTCAAGCATCATCTCGCCACTCACGTACATCTAGCAAAGTCTTCCGTGGCATTGGCACTAAAAATGACACTGTCACTAACCCCTTCCTTGACACCAGCACGCACCTGTTCCCACGTTCGTGCCCCCCACCTCAAACCAACATGCCTTTCGCTGCTAATGCACCATTCGGTGAGGGACCAGGATCTGGCCTTATGACAGAGCAGCGGCAGCTCATTGAGTTCCCCAACCCACCATTGCTGTGCATAACTGAGGGACAGCATGCCCCCCTCACAGGTCCCCTCACAGGTCTTCCCTCCTCATATGACAATTATAGACAAAATGCAGACTTGAGCAAAAGCTCCAGCCTGGAAAGTATTTCACCACAGCACTTTGAAGAAGAACAGTCACACATGCATCAATCGCCTAGCCACACAGAACAGGTAAACACAATGAGACGCTTGTCATTTAAATTAGAAAACATGAACAAAAACATTACAGACATGATCTCGAAGGTCAACTCTCCAGCACCACCCTCACCCACGCTGCACCACCTCGTGCAACACCACCCACAGACAATTATCAGTAGGAATGGGGAAGGGAGTGTACAATATCTCCCTAATGAGCACCCCTACCGCTATGACGCTGCCGCCTCTGGAATAACACAAACAGTCACCAACGCACACCAAGCCCACCAGTCCCCAACAGCATTAGGGCGGGAGAAGACACCACCACTGGTGCTAGAAGGCCACAATCCAATGTTTGGTGGGATCCCAATATATTGTGGACTCCCACAGGAACAAGACAGAGTGGTAAGAAGGAAGGTCTGGACCACCGAAGCACAGAAACTTAAAGTCCTGGGAACACATGGACGCACAGACGACATACTATATGATGTCTCGGGCTCTGCTTCCTTGCGTACCACTAGGTTGATGAATAGACGCAACATGTGTCTCAGCAGATCAAGCGTACCAAAAACTAGCAATGATCTTACTCCCAATGAGATAGTGATACTAGGGGAAGGCTCAGACTATGCAGTTAACCCTTTCTCAGACGATTTGGCAGGCTGGTCAGAGCCCTTAGCGCCGCAAATGCTCCCTTGGCCAAGAGAAGGCTCTTTTGAGCCTCAGTACATGGCAACAGCAGTTGAATGTATCCTCAAAGGAGTAGGAGATGAGGATTGGGACTATGACTACATGAGGGAGAGCCTGAAGGTCTGGCAAAAATATGCTCGCCAGCATGACTCTACAGGACCCACAGTGCAACGCCCTGGGGTCACGCGCCAGATGCCACTGCTGTACAAAAATGTCACTGATCCCCCCATCTATATCCCATGGTCTACATTAGACAAAGAAAATGTCAAAAAGCAACTCCCACCCCTCACTGAGGGTGCGGGAAAATGGATTGCAGCTTTTGAAAATTGCACCACAGGTAACAACATAGCTATAGGAGATGTAAAAGCCTGCTGATCTCCCTCATGGGAGAAGACGCAGAAGATCTCTTCACACGTGTCCATGCCAATCTTACGAAAACAAACACCAAACATGATGGTGTTTCCTTTAATGAGATTAGAACACAAGCATGGGCTGAGTTGCGCAGGAAATTCCCTGATGTTCCTGACATTGGGGCTCTGTTGTCACAAACAATGCAACCAAATGAAGACCCTGCCAACTATCTTTCCAGAATGAAAGAAAAATGGCACCAGGAGTTAGGGCAACGATGGGATGCAGCTGGAGGGTATGGGAGATTATTTTATCACACAATAAAGAAAGGTTTACCCACTGAAGTGCAGGAAAAATTAGATGGCATTGTAGCAATGGAATGCAAGCCATGGGCTGAAATACAAGACCACATTATAAATTACTGCAAAAAGAGACAGGAACAGGAGAAGATTAGACAGCTGGCAATAGAGAATGCCGCTGCCAAATTGGTGCAGCAGAAACTTAATAAGAAAAAAGACAATACAGACACAGTCATGTTTGCAGCACCGGTCACTCAAATGACAGCAGTAACATCCTTCCCCCAGGCTGCCATGAATGCTCTTGCAGGCAACGCCCAACCAGCCCCACAACAGGTTCAAGCACCACCTGCCTTACAATACATACAAGTCCAACCCCAGCATGCCATACAGTATGTCCAGCCACAACCACAGCCAATGGTACAATACATGCCAGCACCACCTACTTACAGCACCAACACACAGCCCTATTACAATAACAGACCAAATATGAACAGGAACATGGGTGTACCAGGAAGAGGGCGAGGGATGGGACAACAAAGGTTTCCACAACAGCCAGGACAAGGGACACCACCGATTATCTGCTACTATTGTCAGAAACCAGGCCACATACAGAGAGATTGCCACAGTAAAATGCGTGATCTGGGCCAGCAATACATGGGTCCTGGCTACCAAGCACAAGCACCATTCCAACAACAGCAGCGCACGCAACAGCACCTTCAACAGCCCCAAATACTATACTATGCACAACCAGCACAGCAGCAACAAGTGCAGCTCCAAGCGCCCATAATGGCCCAGGTTCAGCCAACAGTCCAACAAATACAGGTTCCAATGCAACAGCCACAGCAAGCACCTGCTTATCAGGTGGTCCCCCAAACACAAAGCAATGTACCTCTAGGAGGAACGATTGTTGCCTCCAACAACCCCTTTACCCAGGGCACCATCCAGCAATATCAGGCTGGAGGATACACTGGCTAGGACAGCCCACAGACAACTCTTGTGTGCCCAATTTTGTCATGCACAAGCAATACTGAAGAGGACCCTATTGCAAGTGTTGTGATAAATAACAAAACATATAGCTTTCTTGTTGACACAGGTGCCACATATTCCTGCATTACAGGTGGCCCTCTGCCCATTTCTAACAAAACAGCGGACACACAGGGATTTTCTGGGGCAATAGCAAGGGTCCCTTTCACCAAGCCAGTATCAATGGAGATAGGAGGCCATGTAGTGGAGCAGCCTCTGCTCTATTCACCCAGGTCCCCAGTCAATCTTTTAGGACGTGACCTCATGGCCAAACTAAACATGACCATTCACTTCGATGACAACGGAACACTGATTTGCTCCATACCAGGTACCCCACTAACTAGGATAATGGCAGTCACTGCACAGTCTTCCTTAGATAGCCAGGTCAGAGCATGCCCAGTGGATGAGCACGCCTTCTCTGCAGCTGTCCACACTATTGTCGCCACCACTCCCGAATTACAAGGCCGCACTGTTCAGTTACCAAAAGAGTTCCTTTTCAGACCCCAAGTACCAGACTCGCAGGTATTAGACAAACACTTGACATTTGACATCTGCGCCCTTGAGGTAACACCGACCTATGGCGCATTTCTGGCATGCGATGACAACGCTCATACTTGGGCTTGTGTCATTTTCATTGAGCCTAAAGGGTTGGTCCGAGACATTTCAGATGCCCAGTTATTTGGATCTCCTGAAGACTACTCCAAGACAGAGATTATCTATCAAAACAATGTGCCTATCTCAGTAACAGTGGAGATTAGGACACCAACAGTCACCCCTAGCTATGACTCTTCCCGAGAGGCAGATCTGGCTCAAGTTCCTGCACATCTTTGGACAACAGGCCCAAACGATGTAGGCCTTATTAGCTCTGCCGCGCCATTTAAGATAACTCTTAAACAAGGCGCTATCCTGCCCAGAATAAAACAGTATCCATTGTCCAAGGCAGCGGAAGAGGGCATTGCCCCTACCATACAAGCATTGCTGGATCAAGGAGTAATATATCCTTGTATCTCTCCTTGTAATACGGCCCTTTTCCCTGTGCAGAAAGGGAAGACAAATCAATGGAGGCTAGTTCATGATTTGCGCCCCGTTAACAACATAGTTGTACCAGAATTCCCCATTGTCCCAGACCCCTCTGTCATCCTCACTAATGTCCCCCCCCGATGCACAGTACTTTTCTGTCATCGACCTGAAAAATGCTTTTTTCAGCATTCCCCTGCACCCAGACAGCCAATACTTATTGGCTTTCTCATTCAGAAATGTGCAATTAACATACCGAAGATTAGCCCAGGGGTACTGTGAGTCGCCTAGCGTCTTCAACAGGGTTGTCAAAGAAGACCTGTCCAATTTCCAATGTGACAGCACCTTACTGCAATATGTCGATGACATACTGCTTTGCAGCCCCACGGAACAACAATGCAGGAAAGACACCACCTTCTTACTCACCACTCTAGCACAAAGAGGATATAAAGTTGACAAACAGAAGTTACAGTACTGTCAGAAAGAGGTACACTATCTAGGTCAGCTACTGTCCGCATCAGGCAGACGAGTCACTCCAGGTCGAGTTGAGGCAATAAAAGGCACTTCCGAACCCCAAACAGTTAAAGACATGCAAAAATTCCTCGGCCTGGTTAACTATGTCCGCCAGTGGGTCTTTGATTTCGCAACAATAACTGCCCCATTGTTGAAAGCTGTGAAAATGGGCAAAGACAGACACAATAAAATTGAGTGGACACCTGAAATGAGAACAGCCTACACCCAGCTCAAAGATGAGATAACAAATGCACCAGTGTTAGGATCACCTGATTACACAAAAGAATTCTACCTATTCACTCACTGTGATGGTCTAGTCATGACAGCAGTACTCACTCAGAAATACCCCATGGGCCATAAGCCCATTGCCTACTTCAGCGGCATGCTGGACGCTGTCATGAAAGGTCATTACCCCTGCGAACAGGCCCTTGCTGCCGCAGCATTTGCTGTTGAGAAAACTACCCCCATTGTAATGGGTTCCCCACTGACTATGTACACCGAACATGCCGTCTTTGCAATAATACAAAAAGCCAAGACAACTTTAACAACACAAAGAGTGTCAGGTTACGAAGTCATACTGTCATTACCTTCTCTGAAAATTGTCAAATGCCATACAGTAAACCCTGCCACATTTTTTGCCCACCCAATAGCCACCTCAGATGATGACACCCATGATTGTGCCACATATTCACCAGACGAGTCAGGAGCAGCAAAAGAGGATCCCTTGCCAAACAGTACTGTATATTTTGTTGATGGCTCCTCTACCATTGATCAAGAAACAGGAGTCAGGTACACAGGAGCCGCAGTAGTTAAAGCACAGCAGAATGATTCCTCTGATTCCCTAGACATTGTACAGCAACTTACATTACCATCACATTATTCTGCCCAGGCAGCTGAACTGGTAGCCCTCATAGCTGCCTTAAACATTGGAGCTGATGACCGCATTACAATTTATTCAGATTCTGCATATGTCACCACAACAACACACTCCAGCATCCTCCGCTGGAGAAGGCGCGGCTTCCTTAAATCAGATGGTACACCTGTCATTCACAAGACGTTACTAGAAGAACTTATTGAGGCCCTTACACTACCAGCTGAAGTAGCCGTAGTTAAATGCGCAGCGCACACCAATGGCCAAGATTTTGTCTCCAGAGGTAACGCCCTGGCAGATTGGGCAGCTAAGGCTGCAGCCAGAAGCCCCCCAGCAACAGGACCCCCACTTCAAGTAACACCAGAGGTACCATTTGCCCCCATTTTACTTTCCCAAACACTACCTCCCACAGAGCATGACAACAGCAATGAAGGTATTTCAAAAACACCATCCAAATTACCTACTCCATTTGACATTGACACAACACAGCAATATGATCACACTGCACAGTTACACCTCAGAGAAATGCAAGAAAGTGCACCAGATCAAGAGAAAGAGTTATGGAAGAAGAGGGGAGTACAACAGGACTCCGCCGACTTCATTTACAGACAGACAGTAACAGGGAAACCTGTGATGCCACAGGCCTTATTACAAGTAGCGTTGGACCAACTCCACCTTCCTACACATGTCACCCGAGATAACATGTCCACCACCTTGCAAACAGACTGGTTCATTCCCAATGCCTATGAACAGATACAATTGTATGTTAATAAATGTCTCATTTGCCAACAATATTCCCCAAACCCGACTCTCAAAACAGTTGCTTCCCCCATTCCTAGACCATCTGGCCCCTTCAAAGAGCTACACATTGACTATGTCGACATGATCGACCGCTGCCAAAATTACCGCTATCTCATTGTAGTAGTGTGTCCATTTTCACGCTGGATCGAAGCTGGACCTTGCGTCCACTGCGATGCCAAAGCAGCTGCCACATTCCTACTCCGTGATGTCATTACTCGCTGGGGCGTTCCAGACGCCATCCGGTCCGACAACGGAAGTCATTTTTCAAACGCCATCTTTTCCTCCCTGACCACAATGCTAGGCATTAAACACAAACTGACATCAGCTTATCACCCACAAAGCAACGGCATTTGTGAGCGCCTCAACAGCTTGCTCAAAAATAAAATAAGCAAAATAAGCGCAACAATAGGAAAGAAATGGCTTTTTTGCCTACCCATAGCACTCTTTGCACTAAGAAACTCCCCAAGTTCAGATCACCACCTCACGCCCCATCAGCTTGTCACTGGACGATCCATAAATGTAACAGTTCCGTCCACACGCCCTAAAACAGATAGTGAATCATCACCAGAGATAGTTAGAGCAGAACTTTACCAATACCTGTGCCAACTAACAAGCGCAGCGCAGTTCCTTTCTACCCAGGTATCCAAGAGGAAAGACAAGGGCCCCACCGATCCTGAGCTCCCACCAATCCGTCCCGGGACACTGGTCTTCGTCCGGAAAAATGTCAGGCGTTGGAAGGATCCTAAGTTCGAAGGTCCCTTCCAGGTGATAG
Source organism: Calotriton arnoldi (assembly GCA_963921515.1). NCBI lineage: Eukaryota > Metazoa > Chordata > Amphibia > Caudata > Salamandridae > Calotriton > Calotriton arnoldi. Next base: position 347,374 of record CAWUFW010010822.1, on the reverse strand, counting down.
ACTCATCACCAACTGCAGTGCGAATAGCTGAGAGAAAAGCATGGATCCATCGCAGCCACGTCCGCCTAGACCCCGCACCACCACGACTTCAGCCAATGGACTAAAGGAGGGACGGGACATACCATTGGTGCCACTCTATGAAGACAGCGGGCTTCCATCCTCCTGTGATGAAGAAGACAATGAGCATCGCGAACTTACAGTTGAGGACGATAATGAAGATGCAAAGTTATGTATTTCACTTCTCTTAACATTTTGTTTTATTGCTGCAGTGACTTTGGCAGTTCTCAATTGGTACATGTTTTATCTTACAACTATTGGCCAGTATTATTTTGCAGATGCTATCACACCATCTTCAGGACAGTCAGTTGTGCCACCAGACAGAGACAACACCGAAAATCCGCCACTCCCACATTGTACCACTGATAGCGCACACACTAGCACACACCCCACATCCACAGCTGCTGATCTGATCCCAAGCAGTGCTACTACCCCATGGGATGGTATTCTGGATCTCACAATAGGTCCCCAGTTGCCCCGCCGTTCCCCTCCCCGCACTAACCGTAGAGTTAAACGAGGTAGGCCAAGGTTCTGGAGGACCCGTAGACCAAAGCCTGAGGCCACACAAGATTGGGCCACCGCTCTTCAGGACACAATGGTTCACATTGCACACCTTCATCCAAGGCCCAATTTCCATTCCACACGTCCTGACAAATTCGATCAGGATCATGGAGCCCATGATGCCCTGTTAGACAACATGTGGTACCGGCATATGTCCAAAATAGGGAAAAAGGTAACAAAAGAAGCATGTTTTGTGTGCTCACACATCCCTCATGCAGTAGGCGCAGACAAAATGATTTTCCCAAAAGAAGTACCACCCCCAATCGCCAAGTGTCTCCTCCATCTGTTCCTTTGCCGTATATACGGCCAGATTCAGCTTCTGTCAGCAAGTCTCGAAACTGCGTTTGCAAACACCACGGCATGGGATCATAATTATGTCACGTTCAGAATTGTGACTGACAAACAACAATTTGAGAAGGGCATGGAGGATCTGTATAGGATGCAAATATCTGACTCCTTAACACAACATTGGGAGCGTAGCTTTGCCTATTTACGCTACTTCACCTTTACAACACCACAAGCAACATGTCATCCACAAATAGACCAAAGCCCCTGTAAATACATGCCTGTGCTACGTTTACGGGCCAATATCTATTTCAACAACAAGTGGCACGGTCCACACAACCTGACCTGTAAAGCAGCTTCCTTAGGAGCACCCTTTATAACGACAGAGTGGGAGGGGGACACCGATTGGGATACCGAGAGTGAGTGCGAAGGGGTCTGGGCACAAGAAAGTAGAAGGTACACCTTTAGTAAAGATACCACCTACCAATGGAAGAGAGCATATAAACTAAAACATCCTCTCCTTTGCTTCCTAGGTAACGGTACCCGCCCTGTGGGCAGCAACACTAACTGTAACACAACAGTTTTTAATTTGGACCTCCAAGACGGCACCGCCAGCCTTATGGACATCTTCTGGGCATGCGGAGAACGCATCTATCTCCAGTTGCCTCCTCAATGGAAGGGTCTATGCACCATGGTCACTATGCATGAACTGCATCTCGTTGTCCCGGCATCCAACATTTCCCAAGTGTTTGAACACCCCATGACAGGTGATGTCACCCTGCTTCACCGGCACCGAAGAAGTGCTCAATATTTTGCTAACGACGCCATTAAGGAAGTTCCTGAAGAGTTTCGCCTGTTCAATGGCGCCCAGGAATTCTTTGGGGGCCTGTGGCCCATCTGGCAAACATCTGCTAATGCCCGGTGGCTGCAGGTCACACGCTATGAACTAATGACTCTGATCAACAACACCCGAGATGGGTTCAACGCAATACAGGAAGAATTACGGCCTATAAGGCTTTTGGTTCTAGAGCATAGATATGTTCTAGATCAGCTCACAGCTATGCGTGGTGGTGTATGCTCTTCCATCGGGACGAGCTGCTGCACGTTCATACCATCGAATGACGCAGCCAACGGGTCGCTCGCTAAAGCCATTGAGGACCTGGACAATCTGGGAAAAAAGATGCGTGACGAGGGCGGTGCCGATGCAGACCCTATTACGAGCTGGTTCAACTTGGACTGGATGCCTTCATGGCTATCTGCTATCTTGAAAATTGTGTTACCTATTTGTTGTGTCATCATGTTAATGTGTTGCGGTGCACAGGTAATAATTAAGTGTGTCAACAGATGTAGCACCAAAGCAGTAGGGATGAATTACGTTAAAACGGGAATTTATCACAATGCAGACTATCAGGACATGCACCGCGTTCCTGGGGATGGGAATGGGCAGATCCACGTACAGCTCATAGAACAAGCTGCCCCTGATGCTTCTCCCAACACACCCACAGCTCCACCAGTTCCACCATATAGGTACACTTTGAGGGAGGAGCATGACGCTCGCGAGTATGACCAGTTAGTGAGCAATGATGATGGAGAATATGTTACCATAACACCAGAATTGCCACCCCCGGCTGCGTGCCTGTACGTTAATGACCCACTCAGCATGCACCAGACCCCAGAGGTTCCTGCAAAGTATTATATCCGAGATGTGTTCAACAATGAACAAGAGCAGGGATATGAAGGAGGGTCCCGAGGGTCCCATCTTACCATCTAACAAGAAACCCATATCTGATTTTGCATCACCCACCAAACATGATGCTCCTAGATAGGCCCCACCAGGCAGGCCCTGATAGAATGTCTTAAGTTGTCCACTTTCCTTCATCCTGGTAGCACATACACATAGGCCCAAACATGCCACTTTAGATACACACACATAGGCCTAAAAAGTCCAGCACCTCTAGCTATCACTTTTTAATAAAACAGATCTCGTAGGCTTCACTAAGCTGACAGCAGAGACCTGTGCCTTCCACTGCGACACCACACCAGCCCCCTCTTGTAAATTTCCACAGTTACGAGAATAAGATTGGCCCCACCTACGTGACATTCTGCTGGTACATCTGGCTGTTTCACAAGCAAGGTTTGCGATATTTTTAGTTATGAAACTTTCCGCGCTTGCTTAACTGAAACTGGAAAGGCGGCAACGTGACCAAGAATTAATATATAAAATATAAATTCTGAGCATTTTACGGTAAAAATTATCCTTTGTTTACTTTTTGCGGTCAGGAGCACTGACCATCTGCTAAAAGCTCAGTTTCACCATGATACCACTTCTCGGTTTTATATAAAACTTTCCAGTTACTGTAAGCGGGCGGTCAAGGGCCCGCGTCACAACTCACGTCAGAGGTGGGTGCAAGTTCTGCATTTAACCATATAAAAGAGCTGCACCCAGGGTGCGGCTCCGAACTCTTTTCACATCAGTGCTTGGCTGCATTGAGAGGGTTCCCGATCGATCGTCCTTGTGACTGGGCCTAGAACTTCAACTTCCAAGGTGGTAATACTCTTATCTGATTATTTTGCCTATTGGCTTTATCAGCCTATCTGATTATTTTGCCTTTTGGCTTTGTCAGCTCAACTAAATACTAGCCTTTTGGCTTTGTCAGCTCAACTAAATATTAGCCTTTTGGCTTTGTCAGCCTATCTAACTCAGCTCGTTCTAACCCAAGCCATTGCATTTATTTTAGTTTAAACTGCGTAATCTTGAATGGTGTTGCTTTCTTAAAAAGAGATTAGCCTTCTAGGCACTAGCCTACCCATCCTCTTTAAAGTCAGGGTTGCTCTTTAGGCAGCTACTCATAGCACAATATTTAGACATATATTTGCTTCTTTTGAACAACTGATTTATAACATTGTCAATGCATTTCTTTTTCATTCTGCTCATGTGTTGATGGGCAACATTTAAATTGAATTGTTTTCTATGCTTTTGAACTGCTTAAATAAAGAAGTCACTGTATTTTACATCGTGGTTCTTTCTTTCCAAGAGAACGATCAGAACAGGGGTCAGGCTCTCTGGAGTCGGTAAGCAGAAGGGTGTGGCCATCCAATTACCCCTCATCATGCCTCCAGGGACTGCTGCCTGAGACCCTCACCTGCTGCTGCCGCTGCTGTCTCTAACCAACAGTGATGTCAAGGACAGAGAAGATCCGTGCCAGTCCCTTCACCGGCGAGGAGCTTGAGGTCCTGGTGGACGAGGTGCTCACACAGTACCCAAGGTTATATGGTGCCCCAAATGTCGTGGTAAGTCTTCCACAGTGGGTGTGAGAGTACAGGGGGGGCACACATGTAGTCGGTCTGATGCAGCATGTGCATGTGAGTGTGGGTTTGTGTCATGCATTGACTAACTTGCATTTCATTGGGTGAAGGGGTGTGTACCCTACTCCTCAAGTCTCCCTGCCTGCACATCAAGATTTGAGGGACATGTCTTGTCTTGTCAGCCATACAGTGAAGCAGCAATTTGGTAATGGAGGATTCAGGCCAGTCATTGCTAGTGTGCATGTCTTTGCGTTTCCCTGTTGTCCATCTCAGTGTGAGCCCACCTGGCCTGCACAGTCATCGCCCAATCCAACAAGAACACATCACTGACTGTACAGAGTGTAACATGTTCATTTTCAAATTTGACTCCCCATCAATGTGCCAGGTCAACCCTGTAGATTGCACACGACTGGCACTGTGAGAAAGGAGGTGGGTTTGTGAGATCATGTCCCTCAATGTGATATACATGACACAGTGGGCTACTCACAGTGCATGTTCGTTGACGCATGCGCATTGTCGGACACAGTGGGTCTCGCCACATACACATGTTGTTTTGTGACGTATGTCTTGCTCTACCTAAAAATGGTTAGTAGATGTGGGCAGAGTACACATGGTCTTCTGTGCTGGCATCCTGCTTGTACATGAGATGTGCAAGTATTGTGTCCCCCTTATACATGCATGCATTTACGTGTGATTCTCACATGCAGATGTACCATGTGAAAAGCATTTCTGTCTCTGCATGTGAGATATGTGGATTTGTGATTAATCTGTATCATGCTACTGTCCTGAGTGATTTTGTCACATGACACTGTGTCACTGATGTTTGCCCCCTCTTGTCTCCCATGCCTGCAGCTCAAGGTGCACCAGCGTAAGGCCGTGTGGAGGGGCATAGCGAACAAGGTGCGTGCTCTGGGAGTATCAAACCGACGGCACACCCACTGCCACAAGAGGTGGGACGACATCTCACGGCTGGCAAAGAACGTTGCGGAGATGACACTGGGGCGGATCCCTCGCACTGGCCGGATGGCACGGCGCAGCATGACACCACTAATGTGCCGCATCTTGGCCGTGACTCACCCTGAGCTGGATGCACGATTGAAGGAGCATCGGCAGGCAATTAGGGGTGAGTGTACTGGGAAGGGTGACTATGGCTGTGTGTGGCTGCATGTGTGCACAGCATGTGCCAGCGCTGGGCAATGTGATGTTGGTAGTGTGATGCAGTGGCCTGTGAGTGTCAGCTTGTGCCGGTGCTGGGTGCAGATGTCATGCATGTGTCCTACCTGTACTTAACACTGGGAAATGGGTATGGGAAATTTAAATGGCATTGTGGGTGGTGTGAGACAGGTATGAGCTATCTGTGTTGCAGTTGTAACGGAGCCACATGCAGGATGTTGTGCTGTGTGGTCATCACATTGCTCACTTTGTCCCGGTTTGATAGTGCACACGCACTGTTGTGATGACAGAGGTGGGTTTGAGCGATGTAATTGCACAGGGTGGCGTGCAACATGTAGATCTAGACATCTTAATGGTTGTCTGTAATGCATATGTTTGTTCTGTTGCTGCCACTGCACTGACCCTACATCTCTCTCTCATGCAGCATCTCCCGTGGTCACGGAGGAACATGGGACGGACACCAGTGGTGGGGAAACTAGCACAACAGCTGCAGAGGAGCCCTGTGAGACAGATGTGACCAGCGCCTCGGAGGGGGACAGGAGTCTGCTGGAGGAATCACAGCCCGAGACGCAAAGTACTACGTCATCTGATGCCAGCGGTGACGCAGACATGTTGGCGGGCACAGGGAACGCGGACTCTGCATCATCTTCCACCACACAGCGTGCAGTGCCCACCCTCCCAGCCACTTCCTCTGGTGCTGCCCGTGTTCGCACCGCTAAGAGGGGAAGGGTGTCCTTCACCCCCGGCACCGCAGCCCCTGCCCCGGTCCCCCCTGCTGCCATAAATGCTGAGTCTGTGGACCTTTTGCACCAGCTGTGTGTAGGCCAGACAGCTCTCCTCAATGCATTCATGGACCACGACAGTAAATTGGCTCAGGTGGTTGCATTCATTGAGGGCATACATTCAGACGTGGGTGGGCTGCACCGGACTGTCCAGTCATTGTCCACTGCAGTGACATCAGCCCTTCAACTGGCACAATCTGGGAGTCCAGCGAAAGTCCCTTTGTCCACACCCATGCCAGTGGCCACGTCGGACAACAGTGACCACGCTCCACAGACCTCTAAGTCACGATACGGCACACGTAGCACACAGCAGCAGCAGAAGCCCAAGCGGTCCAGGCCGCAGACACCATCCCCACAGATGACCAAAGCCACCCCAGTGCTCACAGACAAGAGCCCATCAGGCAACACCAGGGGACAAAGAGCCAAGAAGCAGACGTCAGGGTCACGTGCCTCAGGGACATCCCCAGCCAAGGACTCTCCTGTCCCGAAAGCGTCTCCCAAAACCAAACATACAATTTCCATGCCCACTGAGAAGGTGGTTAGTGCCAAGGGTAGGCATAAGAAGGGCTGCAAGTCCAATTCACCCACTACCTCCACTCCCATAGCAAGCCCAGTGAAGCAGGGAATGGAGGGCACTGTGGGGGGACCACCTGGTAGGCAGGGGATGGAGGTGCAAAGCCAGGGCCATGCAAAGCGTTGCGCAGGTTCAAGCACGTCACCAGAGGGAGGGCCAGCGTCTGCACCTGCTGCAGCCTTGGTGTTGTGTGAGCCTGATGTGTCCACGCCACTTCCCATTGTTCCCAAGACAGTGAAGCCATTGCGACTCCCCAAGAAGTGGAAAGGCACCCCTCCACAATCTCCCATCCACACTGTGTCTCATGTCTGCATGACTCCACCTCCACGTGCCACTACACCACCTGGTCCAAGCAGCCCTCCGTTTTGCCTAAACACTGATAGGTATACCTCAGCTGTGCCTCCCTCTCCCCAGTCAAGTGCTCCAACTGGGCCTGACACACAGCCAGCTCCCAGTACGACTGACAGCCAAGTCTGAGTGTTGGTCGACCTCACAGGCCTGTCTCTCACACAGCGTGGCCTGTGCTGCACATCGTCACACCCCAGACTGTGTTGCTGACCATGGTTAGGGTACAGTTGCAGACATTCCCTGTGCAGCTTCTCATGGACTCACTCTACACTTTGTCCTGCCCACTGGCCTTGCCATTCACTGCTGTGTGCCCCCTGCCTGTCCAGCTTCTCATGGACATGCTCTGCAGCTTGGACTGGCCACTGGCCTTGCCGTTCACTGCTGTGTGCCCCCTGCCTGTGCAGCTTCTCATGGACTCACTCTGCACTTTGTCCTGCCCACTGGCCTTGCCGTTCACTGCTGTGTGCCCCCTGCCTGTGCAGCTTCTCATGGACTCACTCTGCACTTTGTCCTGCCCACTGGCCTTGCCGTTCACTGCTGTGTGCCCCCTGCCTGTGCAGCTTCTCATGGACATGCTCTGCACCTTGGACTGGCCACTGGCCTTGCCGTTCACTGCTGTGTGCCCCCTGCCTGTGTAGCTTCTCATGGACTCACTCTGCACTTTGTCCTGCCCACTGGCCTTGCCGTTCACTGCTGTGGCCCCCTGCCTGTGCAGCTTCTCATGGACATGCTCTGTACCTTCGACTGGCCACTGGCCTTGCTGTTTTGCCCCTGCCTGTGCAGCTTCTCATGGACATGCTCTGCACCTTGGACTGGCCACTGGCCTTGCTGTTTTGCCCCGTCCTGTGCAGCTTCTCATGGACATGCTCTGCACCTTGGACTGGCCACTGGCCTTGCTGTTTTGCCCCTGCCTGTGCAGCTTCTCATGGACATGCCCTGCATTTTGTGCCTTGCTATTATCTACTCTTGTTGCCTATCTGTGCATTTTGTGAATAAAGACAGTTGATCCTGTTGTCTGTTTTGTCAGAGTCCTTACTGAATAAAGTTATTTTGCTGTGTGTACATGGTTTACTGTGCCACATGCTGTGTGTGCCACTTCAACCTTGCCAATTTCTTTACTCACTTACTCTATTTTTTGCAGGGGTGAGGGACTTCAGTTTTTCCTGTCCCTGATACTTGTGTGGGCAATGTATTAGATTTGAGGTGTGATGCAGTTGTCATTGTTTGTTCATGTTGGCTGTGTTGTACACATGTCAAGTTGTGGTGCACTGCCAGCTCAGAATGGGATTCTGTCCAGAGGATTGCAGGCATGCTGGCCAGGCTCATCATGTATGTGTATTTGCTGTGGTACTGCTTCACTTCCTGTGTGTGATGTTGTCTTTGTGCTGTGCTGATTGATGTTGTGTGGGTTCATGTTGTGTCGCTCATTTCTGTGTGTGGCTGGTATGCTTGTTGTTCAGACACTGCTTGTTGTGCATGCAGTGCTGTGGGGGTATGTTGCCTTGTCATTGGCTGGTATGCATCCACTTATGTCCTGCTGTGTTTGCTATGTGTTCTTTTTTTGGCTGTGCATCTGTTGTTTGTTTGCAGTGGCTGTGTTTATCTGTGATGGTACACTTCTTGTCTGTGTTGTGGTATGTTGTGTGTGCATTGTTCCTGACTGATGGGGTTGTGCACTCCTGTTGTGTCTGTGCTCCCATTGCCTTTCCACATTTTTGCTGCACAGGGCATGTATGTTCTTATTGTGGTTCTGTGTGTGGGTCTGTTGGGTAACTTATGTGTTTGTCTGTTGTTTTTGTGCAGACATTAGTTCTGGCATCCCTGTGTGTATGTGATGTTTGTGGCTACCCCCAGGGAGTGTGACTGTTTGTCTGTGTATTGCCTGGACATTATTGCCACCCTTCTGTTTGTTTGACACTGGTGTTGTGTACTGCAGATGTGAGGGGGGTATATGTGTGGATTCCTACTAGTGTTTGACAGTCATGGAGTGTGTCAATGGGCCCTGTGTGTTGTGCTGCTGGAGTATTCCTGTGAAGTATTTGTATACATATGTGTGGCTGTTCACAGTTTGACTTCAGGGCCTTCATTTCATCTTTGTGCCTCTACATGTGTTGCCTTGCTGTTTCCTTGGGTTTTTGCACTGTGCTGTCTGTGGTTTGACTTCAATCACTATGCAAGCAATGTGTGATTAGGTGGGCTGGGGGTGTTGTTCTATGTTCCTTGTCTTTCATGTGCTGTACACATGCTTGGTGGTTGTCTCCTTGGCCTTCCATTTGTGTGCACCTCACTTTGGCTTTCTTGTTTTGTGTGCTCCATTGCTGGTGGCATGTGGTGTGTGTATGTGTCTGTGTGTCAGTGTGGGGTATGTGTGTGTGACTTGGCAGGCTGTGTGTCCAGTGAGATGTTTGTTCCTTGTATGTGTCCATTTGATGCCTGTACTGAGTTTACTTGCCATTGGTGTGGTGTTGTTGTGGTGTGTGTGTGTAGCCCTGGCCCTGTGCTTCTGTGCTGTGGGTTCCTGTGCAGCAACTCCTGCTGTGGCTGTGTCCCTATTTGTTTTGTTTGTGGTGCAGGGTGTGGTCACCTGGCTTGTTGTTGTGCATGGGGGTGCACAGGTGTGGCACATGGCATGTCCCTTTAGTGTGGGGCTAGTGTGTGAGGGTGGAGTAGTGGCCCTGTGGTCTTTGTGCCCTGCCCATGCCTGGTGCTGGCCCAGCCTTCTGCATTGTGCGCATGTATTCCCTTGTCTTCACCGCTGCGGTGACGTGGCCGTGACATTGCCGCACGATCGCGGTCGATGTGTGACCTGGATGCGGAGCGGTGTATTGGTGGCAGGTGGGTCATGTGTGTGTGCACTTGGGGATGTGTTCCTATCCCCACCAGGGTATCTGATGTGGTTAGGGACCCTGTGCCAGTCCATGGTTTGTGTTTTGTGGTTGTGTAATTGCGTACCTGCGGCGGCGTCCGCAACAGTCCATTATTTGCTGGTGATGTATCAGGTACAGCACCGGGAAAACGTGGAGTGCTGGGTCCATGGCGGTCGTGTCCTGGCGCTGTGGGCCGGGTCTCTGGTTTCGCGCTCCGCTGTCGAGTTTCCGCCGTGTAGGATTGGCCGGTTTCTCCGCTGCGGTGCGACTGGTTTTTTGGAGCATCCTAATTTGTGGACCGGAGCGGACGTCATTCCGCACGGTGGTGTGTCTCCATTGGCTCCCACCGCCACGCTTGCGGGCGCACTTTGATGGCGGTTCGCGTCGCATGGCAGCGGACGGGAAATGGTCTATGTTTGGCCATTCTAATATGGCGGACGTGATTCCCGCTGCGCGCGGGCGGAAAAATGCATTTTTCCACACCGCCAGCAGTGCGGTGGTGCCACCGCCCGACATCCTAATAGACCCCATAGTCTTTAGTTTGCTTTGTTAGACAGGGCCACCAATAGCGCTGTTTCAACAATGAAATAGTCGCTGTAATGCCTGTATGTGCAGAGCCCAAACCCTCGTCTGCTGCTAGTATTAAACCTTGCCAACGATCCATATTTGGTATTACTCTGTCCCCCACTCCAGGAATCTGAGCATATGGAATGTTGTTTGCATCTAACTTGTAGGAGTACTTGAGTGGAAATTTCTTTGGTACTGCTCCGCTGTTTTTGCTTGAAGCAATGACAGCGACCATAATTTCACCGTCTATCCTCGTTTTTGAACGAGTGATTGCAGCTACTGAAACTGTGAGTACAGTCCCCTTTGCGGCTTCATCAGCCAATGAATTCCCTTCAACGTGAATGCCATCACGCTGATGACTCAGTGTATGAATCACGTGAGCCCTCGGTAGTTCGTTCTTCAACTCAACTACCTGTTCCCATAGCATTTTATGCTTAATTGTGCCACCTTTTGCATCTTTAAACCCGTTTTGTTCCCAATGATACAAGTATTCATTGTATGACTGTACACAGTAAAAGAAATCACATACAATTAGTGTGGGGAATTCGTGATCCGTATTTACAAGTGCCAGTATCAGGGCTTTTAACTCTGCCAACTGTGCCGTGCAGAGATTGTGTTTTGGTGCAACTTGGATGGAACTTTCCATCCCGCATGCGACCTTTAACGATTGCACATGCTGTGCTGTATTGTTGCTTACTCCCTATGGCCGGTTGAGCAGATCCGTCAGTGTAAATAATATATTCATACTGATCGAGAGGCAATATTTCATTTGGTAGAGGATATTCTTGTTCGTATTGCAGAAATGCTTGTGTTTTTAGATTTGGATCAAATCTGTATTCAACGTCCATTGCAGTAAGAGAATTAGCCCATTTTATCCATCTTGGATGTAAGGCTTTTGCGTTTGGAATGCTTGCCTTTGTAACAGCTTCTAAAGCTGGTACTGGGGTCAAAACAATTATGTGTTTACCCTGAGCCAGTACTCTTTCTCTTGCTACAGCGGTCTGAACTGCTGTCAGGATTTTTTCTGTTGAAGCGAAACGCATTTCTGCGCTTGTGTACAGGTGTGATTTGTATGCGATTGGTACTGTTTCGCCTCCATTGAAGGTTAAGTAAGTGTACCCGCATTGACCCGCTATTACACGGATCACTAGGTTACGTACGTTTCCTTGTGTCTGTAAGTGTTTTGAAGCTATCATGTCTTCTTGTAGTGAACGTAGGATGTTTGTGTGTTCCTGTGTCCAATGTCTGACTGAAAAGTCAGGTTTGATTAGGTCGTAGAAAGGTTTTACTTTTTCTGCGTAATCTAAAATGTATGTTCTGCCAAAATTTAGGAATCCCAGTGTTGATTATAGATTTTTTAATGATTTTGGTGGTTGAAGCAGTGCACACTTTTCTAAGAAGTTAGCTGGCAGGCTTTTCCCTTCACTTGATAGAGCGTATCCTAAAAACAGGACATTGAGGTGGGCTATTTTAGATTTCTTAAAATTAAATTTGTAGCCCTCAGAGGCGGATCCCATAATAATGGTGCTCACCCTGGTCAAGTGCTTTTTTAACCCCTTCCATGCGCGGCCGATTTTCGCCCTGTGCGAGGCGTTGCATTAAGCGGACGGGTTCATGACGAGCTCAGCTCGTCATGCGCACACGAGCACTGCGCAGCATGACGAGCTGAGCTCGTCATGAGCATGGAAGGGGTTAAGTCATCGTGCGTCAGATAAATATCATCCACATAGGACAATGCTTCTTCATCAAAATTTTGGAGTAACTCTGTTACTCTTCCTGAGAATACCCCTGGGCTGTTCTTATACCCCTGGGGGAGACGACAAAATTGCCGCTGGGACCCCAACGCTGAGAATGCGGTCAAATACCTGCTTTCAGGTGCTATATTTTGGCAGAAAAATCCATTTGAGATATCAAGTGTAGTTTTGTATTTTTTACGCACAATGTTATTCAATAAATGCGGCACTGTGTGCGTTTTGGACATCGAATGTCTTTGTGCATGAGTTTAAATGTCTGTAATCTAAAACTAGATGATATGTATTGTCAGGTTTTGATACGGGAAACAAAGGGTTGTTCATTGGTGAGGTGCATGTTTCAATCACCCCTTGGTATTCAAGTTGATCTAAGATCTCCCTGACCTGTTTTTTAGCTTCTTGCTTTATTGGGTATTGCCTCTGAGCATTTGGTGAAACTTTTAACGGGATCACATGGTGGGTTGAATCTTCATCCCAACCAGCATGATTTTTGTACAATGCTGGAGCTAGGGCAACCGCCCACTCCTGTGCATATGCATGTTTAAGATGTATGGGAACGAGGTCGGAGAATGATGGAAAAATTACATTTTTCTCCTGGAGCACTCCATAACGAATGCTGGCGGCCAATCTTGTTCTGCTAATAGGATGTCATAACCAGATGATAGGTTTTCCCAAAAGAGACCTTTAACTTTCCTGGCCTTGTCCCCCTCCATTTGGAGTGTTATTTCGTGTAGCTTATGTGGGACGCTCACCCTTGTGTCTGGTGTCTCCACCGTGATGTAATCATTCAATTCCGCTGTCACCAGAAATTCATTCAGGTTCTGGCGAGCTATTGTTACTTCTGCCGCACTGTCTAGCATCGTCAGAGCCCATTCCCCGTTCAGAAGTTGCGTCCTCAGAATTCTGGGCATGTCTGATCTTTATGCCTGCAACTTTCTTCTTCTTAAACTGAGGTTTTGATTTTGGCTTGTCTTCTTTTTTGGAAGTAAAATCTTAAGCGTGCTGCTTGTCTCTGGACTTTGTACGCTCTTCTTTGTGTTCTGACCGTCCTTCTCTCTCTGAGTTTTTTGTCAAGCCCTGAAAGGAACGAGAGGAACGTGTATCAGTATCCTGATACCTGACAGGTTTCCTAATATTATCCCTATTCCTAAGGTTGTACCTCTTGTCAGAGGGCTCCTGTGGAGGAGATCGGCCTCAGGATTGAGATCTGTTTTTAAAGTTTTGTTGTTTTTTATTATCCCACTTCTTTTTAGAAGAAGCAGGTGTCTGCTTGGTAGTGTCCTTTCCAGGACTGCCCATCAGTTGTGGTTTTATTGCTTTCCCACCCAAACTGTCTCTGCCTAATTCTGCATATGCAGTTTCTATTATTTTGGGCAGTTCGTGTTGTTGTTCTAACGGGCTGAACTCCCTTAGGCGTTGGCGGATTGCCACTGAAGCTGCGTCCCCTTTAATAATAGCTAGTATTATGGCTGATACCTGGTCATAGTTATTTAGTAACTTCATCCCTAAGTTCAGGGCAGGTTCTGCTCCGTACTTGTTTTGTATTTGTCTCAATACATCTGGTACTACTGCTAATGAAGGAATGCCATGTGTTCTGGTATACATGGCAGCAAAGACTGTACCCCAAGAGGTGCAGTCCTCTACTTGTGGTGTTATCCCCATGGGCACGCAGAGTGTTAGCATTCTGTGTTTTTCAAACGGGGTAGTATTCGGGAATACTGCCTCCACCTGAGTTATTTTCTGAGCTACCCAGAATGGCATTTGTTCACGTTTCGTGGGCATCTTGCCCATTACTGCGTGTAATGTTTGTGGTGTGATTTTAGTTGCTGTACTCTGATATTGAGCTCAATTTGTTGCAACTGATGTTGGTTGGACTGTGAAAGTCCTCATGACAAATTGTGTCAAGTTTCTGTAGATTTTGATTAAATCCTTGTGTTGTAAGAGTAAGTCTGGCTGCGGCATTATGTCAATGTCAGGATGTGGTGTTTAGGCTGCTAATATTGGCCATGTTGCCCCATCTCCTCCGAGCGGGCCTAATCTTACTCTGTTTCTTATATGGGGTAGGGCGCCTTTAAACCTGTATAGGTGTTCCTGGTACGTGAGTGGAACTTCTATGTCCTCGAACGGACCATATTCCTGTGGTGCATCTCCTTCTACATAGTAGTGAAATGTCTGTGTCTTGCATCTGCTGCTGGGAATGTAACCCACGAATAAAATACCTCTGTTTTGTTTGATTCGTGTGCCTCAATCACGAAAGCTACTATGCCACCCCTAGCTTGTAAACCATTTTCTAATAGTTTCAGGGTGATAGTACGTCTGAATTTAGGTGCAATGAGAATTCCTCCCACCTCTTCTTCTCCTATTGAGAGCCATCTAGGCACCACCGGATTATCTTGGTCCTCAGTCATTTTGTACAGGAGAAGTTTTGTTCAAGGGAACTAAGATAAGGTGTTATGCACAATTTAGGAACCAAATGTCCTTTAAGCTTGATTAACCAACAGCCAATAAATAGGATTTCTCGCCTACTCAGCTGTGGCGGAGTTTGTGCCCACCCACTCCAGACGACTCGGGTGTTTTGTGAGTAGGGTCTCTGAGAATAGCACGACTGAACTACTCAGATTCTACTGTTAAATAAGAACTCAACCATCGTTGGTGGCGCCATGTCGTGTAGTTCCTATATTACCCATACAGGACATGCGCGTTCGGATAACTTAAACTGTGGGTTAGGTGGCAGACGGACTCTGAGCACCCCCACCGAGAATGTTAGCCTGTATGCATAAGCTAGCTCACAGTGCCACTAGTGTCTCCTCTGATCGGGGAGAGAATAGTTTCTGGCAACCTCAGAACATGACAACCCTGATCCCTGAGGATCGTGGAAACAATGTACTACTTTTCGCTCAGTCACTCGTGCTTACTTATCTTGTCTCAGAGATACACAGAATAAACAGCCTGGGCGTTTCAATAAGTGTTTATTGAACAGTCGTTATTCTTGTGTAGAATATATGAGCTGCAACAACCATTAGACAGTAGCAGAGATATACGATTAGCAGTACAATGAATATAAATGGATAGTACAATTCTACCATCTTGCACTACGCATAAATACATGAATGTAATATGCATTGATAAAAGAAAGCGCGCACTTCTACGATGCCTATCTAGATGTACCTAAGTGTACCTAGCATATGAGTAGGTGTGAAGCCAAGAATCCCTCTAGGATTTAGTCGAACCCCATTACCTGAAGTATGAGAATGTAGGAGCCCTTCATGGTCTCGAGCTGGACACCCCGCGAGGGATGTTCAGACAACTGTCAGCTGGAGCGTCTGCATGCAGGAGCCTCAGCGTCTCTGGTCAGTATGTCGGCCTGGAAGTCTCGGTTCCCTCTAACTAACACTAGCAAGATGTGCTGTATTTATACAGAAAGTACCTTGTGTTCCTTTGTCCCTTGTTGCTTGTATTAGCCATTGTTGGATGTGAGGATGACGTATGGGATGAAGCGTGTACGTAGATATGGGGAGGAAGGTGGTGTAGCCCCAGCCTGGTTTCTAAGAACCCTTATGAATATTCATTCATACTGTGCGAGTCTATTGATGGAGTTATAGGACTCTATTGTTAGGAGAAAGCCTCCTTCTGCACCCAGGACTAGAACTAGGTAAAGGTTCAATCCAAAAAAGCCCGTTACAGTGTAGTGCAGGGGAGGTAATGTAGGTGAAGGGGTATAATGTTACCCAGGCCTATATTAGGGTACCTATATGGAACATAACACCAAGCGCGCTCGAACCCGTAACAGAGCAGACACTCGGTCCCTCTGTAGACATTCACTTGCTGCTTTTTTGCACTGCTTTCTCGGCACCCTGTTTTTAGCCTTATTTTAACCTTGTCACTGTATAATTGTGTACTGTTATTGAATTTGGGGGTGTTTGTAACAAATTGAATACTGCTGCTGGAGTTGGGAGGGGGACTCGAACCCTGAATCCTTTCTATCACTTCTACCGACGCCGCCATCTTTGGGACGGTCACGGTCTAGTTGTTCTTCCTATGCTGGAGATAAAACGGGACGCTGCGCGAGCGCGCTCGAACCCGTAACAGAGCAGACACTCGGTCCCTCTGTAGACATTCACTTGCTGCTTTTTTGCACTGCTTTTTCGTCACCCTGTTTTTAGCCTTATTTTAACCTTGTCACTGTATAATTGTGTACTGTTATTGAATTTGGGGGTGTTTTTAACAAATTGAATACTGCTGCTGGAGTTGGGAGGGGGAATCGAACCCTGAATCCTTTCTATCACTTCTACCGACGCCGCCATCTTTGGGACAGTCGCGGTCTAGTTGTTCTTCCTATGCTGGAGATAAAACGGGACGCTGCGCGAGCGCGCTCGAACCCGTAACAGAGCAGACACTCGGTCCCTCTGTAGACATTCACTTGCTGCTTTTTTGCACTGCTTTCTCGTCACCCTGTTTTTAGCCTTATTTTAACCTTGTCACTGTATAATTGTGTACTGTTATTGAATTTGGGGGTGTTTTTAACAAATTGAATACTGCTGCTGGAGTTGGGAGGGGGAATCGAACCCTGAATCCTTTCTATCACTTCTACCGACGCCGCCATCTTTGGGACGGTCGCGGTCTAGTTGTTCTTCCTATGCTGGAGATAAAACGGGATGCTGCGCGAGCGCGCGCAGCGGGCGCACCGCTGGCGCGCCAAAGGCGCGCCTAAGGCAAGCACGTCTGCGCCCGTCAGCGTCCCGGAGGCGGCTGGAGTCGCTGTGGGTCTAACTTCGGAGCGGCCCATACCTATCAAATACGACAGAGAGTACTTATTTAATATTGGTAGGTGTATGAGTTGCAGGCCCCACCTCCCCATTCCTTTGAGCGAGGTTGTCACCTGTAAGGATTGTAATTGGCGGGTCTCCCGTACCCTAGGGAATTGTAGCGGGACACCGACTCCAGTGACTAACAAAGCTCAATCGGGAGGGGGCGGTATGCACCTTTTGGCATCACTGCTTAATACACGCTCAGCTAAAAAACATGAGCTTCAACTTCATGAACTCCTAGTGGACTCTAGTCCTGACATGATGTTTTTAACAGAAACATGGTTGACTGAGGCCTCTAACCCCACTATAGCAGGCGCGATCCCCTCGGGATACCAGATTCTGAGGAAAGACCGCCGCGAAGGGAGAGGTGGTGGTGTGGCCTTAATTTATAAAAGTACCTTCAGCTGTGTACCTTTAGTCCTGACAGAGATTGAGGGGGCTGAGTCTATGGGCTACCTCTTAACTATCTCGGCCCATCAGTCCATAGCTGGGGTGGTTATTTACTGCCCGCCAGGGCCTGCGGGGAAGTTTTTGGAGGCGATTAGCCGCATTATTTCTCCCTTAGCTGCTAAATATAGTCACTGCCTGATCCTTGGTGATTTCAATTTACATATGGATAACCTATTGGAACCTGAGGCCCTCAAGCTCCGTGAATCCCTTGATATATTAAATTTGACCCCCTTTGTTCACCTCCCTACTCACGATAAGGGCCATACATTGATTGGATCAGATTTTCTCTTCCAAATTGATAGAAGTGGAGGCCCCGCTCCCCCTTACCTGGTCTGACCACTGCCTGATAAATTTTAGAATCCCAAGGGATCTGAATAGGTCGCGATCTCAGGAAAAGGTCCGTGCCAGCAGTTTTAGGCCTTTTAATTTGATCACTCCCGAGGCGATGCAAAGTGCCTTGCAAACCCACCCTATTCCAACTTGTGGGATTCTTGAAAGAGACGTGTACTCCTTGGAGCAATGGCTGCTACTTAGAACCTCTGAACTTGCCCCCCCTGTTCTGAGGGTGGCTAAGGTGAATCGCGCTTCTGCCCCTTGGTACACGGAAGCTCTAAGGAAAAATAAAAGTGCATGTAAACGCTTAGAAAGAATATGGTGAGCTAATTACACGGCCTACGATAAATCTATTTTTAAAGCAGCCCTAAGAGACCATTACCGGAAAGTTCGCGAGGGCAAGAAACTCTTCTTCTCCACGAAAATTGACCAGGCTGGTAAGAAAAGTTTTGATTGGTGCCCCTGCCATTTGAAGGGGCATGGTAGAATCCCACAGCAATCTATTTAATAAAGTCCTTCATTGGCTGACGCGTGGGTTGAATTGGAGACTCCCAAAAAGTTATTTGATGGAAATGTATTATAGTCAATTACAACAATCCTATCTATGTAACAAACATTACTGACACAGTCCAATGACTGGGAGCAAACGTGAGACCGAATTGTCACCCTGCCCTTGAGCTACTTTTACAGTCCTCCTGCATTCCCTTCACTCTCAGTATTTCCAGCACATGTGCAGCCTAATGCAGCTTCTGAATTTAGGCACGCTGATCAGATCTCTTATACCTGCCGCTTGTATGCCCTGCTAGAGACTTAAGATCGCTTTGGAGTCTTATCAGGTTTAGCCACTGTTAGACCTGTCAGATTTAGGGTGGTATTCTCCCAAACGTTTTACCTTACTTCTGCATATTTTTGCTGATCTTGTTTTTGTTGGCCTTTGGACTCTGTGCACTTTCCCTAACCAGTGCTAAAGCGCATGTGCTTACTCCCTCAAACATGGTAACATTGATTTACACCCAATTGGCATATTTAATTTAATTGTAAGTCCCTAGTAAAGTGGTACTACATGAATCCAAGGCCTGTAAATTAATTGCTACTAGTGGGCCTGCAGCACTGATTGTGTCTCCCATCTAAGTAGCCCTTTAAACATGTCTCCGGTCTGCCATATAGTCTGTGAGTACAGTTTTAAACTGGCATTTCCACCTGCCAACATAAACTTTTTATTAAATATGTCACCCCTAGGGTAGGCTCTAAACAGCCTCTAGAGCAGGGTGCAGTCGGACATGTACTTTAAACTTTCACATGTCCCGATAGTGAAAAACTCTTAAATTTGTTTTTCACACTGCATTGCCTACCCCTCCCATAGGATAATTGGGTTACCTTAATACTTTTTAATAAGTGCTAACGTTCAATTGGGAGCAGGCAGGAATGTCTAGTTTGGTGTCTAAGGAATTTTAATTTTGACCCCTCTTTAATGGTAAAGTCGGATTTTAAGTCACAATTCTGAAAATGCCACTTTGAGAAGGATTGCATTTTTTTGCCCCAACCATTTGATTACTGCAGCCTGTATCCCGGGTCACCAATTGGTCTTTGTTTATTATTCCCAGACAGTGAGACAAAGAGGGACTAGATATTGGAAGGATGGGCCATCTCTGACTTGATGAGGGGGTAGAGCTATTGCTTACCACACTTGCACATTACAAAGGCTCTACCCCAGAACACTCACAAAGGGATTGGCACTAGTCTTTTGTGCCCCCAGACAAGCTTGGGCCAGGGCAAGGAGGCAGGAAATTCCAAACACCTCTGGGGGGGGGGGAACCTCCTGTATCTTCTCCTACTTCAAAGCTGGCACCAAGTATAAATATTGGACCCTCAGACCCATCGCTTCAGTACACCTTTGGACCTGTGGAAAACACAAAAGGACTGCTGTACAGCTCTGCTGCAAAGACTGCTACTCTGCTACCCTGCTACTCTGCTGCCCGGATGCATTACTGCCTGAGTGAAAAGGACTGGACCAGCATCTTGAACCCAGGACCGCCAGAGTGACTCCAAGAGCTAGTTGGCTGGCCTTCTGATCAGATCCTCAGGGAAAGAAAATGCTCCAACTACCTTTAACCTAGCACCTGGACTCCATCCACTATGAGACTTGCTCCCAAGTGGTGGCACCCCAGTCTTGGGCCCTTGGAAGTCGGTTTGAAGGTACTCTGCCACCTCTGCTGCGGTTCAAGCAGAACTGATGCAGCACAATGCATCACATTGATGCAGAACCACGCATCGCAGCTCTGCAACTCCTCATTACCACCACTGCACAACGCATCCATGAGGCAGGATCTCACATCGCAACCCCAAAGCTCCCCGGAATCACTGCTGCACAACGCATCCTCGATGCAGGACCGCACATTGCAGCCCACATCTCCTCAGAACTGCCACTGTATGACATATCCTTGACGTTGGATCTTGCAATTCTTCGAAACCAGGATTTAAGGTACTTTATTCAGTGGGCCTTACTTGGACCCAGTATCCAGCCCACGCTCCATCGTGGTCAGCCTGAACATGTAACTTTGTCCTGGCCCGCACAACCACAGTTGGTGCTTTGTCCTTTTAGGCACTATTTTCACTTAAATCTTTAAAATTGTGTCTCTCCAGTCCCACTGATTGCATTTTTGTCATTTTGGTCTCAAATAATTCATTACATTTAACTCAATTTTTCTAACTTGGTGTGGCATTTTTCTTGTGTTGTGTTGTCCTTTTTGTTACTGCATAAATACTTTACACATTGGTTCTAAGTTAAGCCTGACTGTGTTTGTGCCAAGCTACTAGAGGGTTAAGCACAGGTTAATTTGGGGTTTGCCTTTTACTTCACTCTGACAGCAATTGTGCTTGCTGCTTGGGTAGGGTTTCAACCCCTCAACCAGTAACTCAATTTCTTAAAGCTGCCATTGATTGACTCCCACCCAACTGCAACAGACCCTTGGTCATGGGCTCATCACCAACTCCTCTCAAGACTCTTGGTGACTCTTATCATCAACACACATTATCCAAGGCTGCCTGCCCATAATCAGCTAGGTGTAAGTTGTTGGTGCAAGAGTGAGTACTGTTTATTGAAAAATATAACATCAGATTTTTCCAGGAACCCTGGGATATAGGGCCAGTAGTGCACAATGGCTATATTTGCTACTCTATCCCTGCTATCTGCTCTAGGAGTGGTCGAGCAAAACGAGACTTAGCAATTTGGATAAAAGTCTCACCGAATCTTGTTGTGAAGGAGGTCCCTACCATGCACTGCGCCTTTCAAGTGATCCATGTAAAGGAGGGAGAAACATTACATGTTTATTTGATACATTTCTACACTAATGATTTTCATAATGGAACAAATAGCAATTTTGTGTGTTTCTTTAATTTTAATTTTCTTGCTCATTGAAAAACTCAGTGCCACACTCAACAGTTGAACTATATGGTGGGTCTAGATTTTAATGCAAAATATATTTCTAATGCAGTCAATGTGGGTTTCCATAGCTTCCATAATACCTCCTAATCAGGCTACCAAAGGGGTGAGGAACCGGGGAGATATCTTGCCATGTTTGATCTAGCGATGTCATGGCTTACAGGGATAAAGGAAACAGGAGACCTCCCTCTTTTCAAGGGATGGGTTTGCTACGAATATAGACTATGGGCCATATTATCAAGAACGGCGCAAACATTATCGCCGCTTTAGCGGCAGGAAACTGCTGCTAAAGCGGCGATAAGGGGCTTGATAATATGCCCTATAGAATACCAATAGAAGCCCAGGTTTGATGTCCTTGACACCAGAACAGCACTGATACCACATTCATCTCAGGAGAATGGCTTAAATCTATGCTGGTATATGTGTAATCCCAGTATGTTTCTAGCTAAACTGTTAGGACAGAATATAATCACCTTTCTAAAATGCTTCTCCAAACAGGCTGCCAGGATTATTATTCTGTGCATTTTTGAAGAACCGTGCACTTATATCAGAATGTCCCTTTTAAAACCTTTAGAGAAACCTGTATAGTGCACCCAAGTAGTACCTAGGATGTTCGACTCAAAAAGCTCCACCACAAATAGGCGTCTTCGGAAACCTCTGTCAACCAGACCTAAGATACCACAAGAGGTAGCATGCACCAGATTACAGTATAAGCAACAACTAAACAGAAAGAATACATTTGGCAGTAGAATAAATAAACTGGTTCAAAAGAAATAAAAAATACTCCCCTCTTCTTCATATCTATAGCAATGAACAAAAGATTCAAGAATAGCTGTGGGATGCCCACTTCTGCACTTCACAACTGATGACAGCACAATAAAAACATGGAGGAACAAACCTCTGAATATTTCAAAACCGATGAGAATCTTGATAATATTTAAGTAAATAATCCCTCTACCTGATCCTCAGCCATCCCAGCAACACACAGCTCTATGGGCCTCAGCAGTCTATCAGCTCTTCACTTTCAAAATCAGCGACGACCCCCATGCCAATTGTTCAGTAACTGCTTTGCGAGGACATATATGAGATACCTCTATAATATGTATGGCAAGAGGACGGTGCTGCCACTTCAGCCAAAAGCCCTCAAGCAAGCGCCCCTGGTCATTATGGGGGTAGGGAAAAACATAAATGTGGAGTCGATGGGTGTGGTGCACCAGAGAAAAATGTATTCAATCTGCACATTCCCCTAAATGATGGGATACTGACAACAAAAATATTGACTTACATAAATGTTGTGACCTAAAACTCATTTACATAATATTCCCCTGTTACTTGTAGATTTTCTATTATTAACTCCAACTGGGTGATATTTTTGTAAAGGATATTTAGGACGCAATATATTTGTAAGACTATATTTATGCCATAGCATCCTTGTACCATACCTGTAGCGCCATCACTTTAGTACGGGGCGGAGAGGGTCCTGTATATAGAAAGTGGAACATTGGAGGAGCTAATGGTAAGAAGGACCTTGGGTTTTTAAACTCAACATTGGGAAAAGGGGGACAACTCCCACTACAAGAATAGCCACAATTGAAAAAACTGCCCTATCTTACTCATCTCGCTGGAGATATGGGTATACCAAACAAAATACAAAAGAAACAACTGATCCATCACTGGAGAATTAGAAAGGAGTGAGAGTGTTCAGATGGCTACAAGGTTGGAATGTTGACACTGAAGTCAACATCTTCTTCCACTTAGACACATTGGTACCTCACATTTGAATGCATATCATCTCAAAAAAGACACAGCAGAGCAGGGATAAAAGAAAAGTTTTGAAGGAATTAAAAAGAGATTAATGATTACAGGAAAGTAGCTGATGCTCAAGACAAATTGTTATCCAACCAGATATCTAATGAGTAATTGCTTTTCACCCCAAGAAAAAGGATATGCAGTGGGAAGGAAAAATGAGTTAAACTCCATAATCATTTACATCCGTCTCTGATTCAAGTTTGTCTCTAATTGTTAGTTCATGTCCAGATTCAGAATCAGACCACAGTGTCCTAAGCATCTCTCCCTACCTCATCATGGGATGTGCAGAGCAGGACAGAAGAGAGGAACCATTAGCAACAAGGTGCAAGTGGGCAGTCTAAATCCTCATTGATGATGTCAGATCACCTGCAGTATAATCTGACAGAAGTAAAACGGTCTAATCTGAATCAAGAAAATTCATGAAGACTGGGGACATAAAGGTTACACTGGAATGGCTAGCTCCAGAAATTGAGAACTTTTCTAATAGGATTACAGTAGTTTAAAAAACATTTGAGTCATTAGAGATGCTTCATAGTCCAAAGGATCTTGACACTGGCATAGCCCTGAGAAAGCTATAATGGAAAAATTAGAATCTAGACAACTGATAAATAATCCAGTATTCCCCTGGTTGGATACCCAAGAGTATGGAGTAAGACATTGCCACTGAGGTTTTCAGTACTAATTGATAAAAATGCAATAGCAAGACTTGACTAGAGCCCAGGCACAGAGAGTCCCCTTCCAAAATCCTAAATGTGGGGTACCTAATTGAGCAATAGTTTTTTTTTCACAATAAAAAGGTGAACGAGCAGATATTGGTAAGTATGAGCACCCAAACCTTGTGACGGCTACTCTTTCAGTATACTCTCAGATTTCCTATTTGAAACTGACAATTGGGAAAAGGGATGCACATTTGGATTTTAGAATTTAAAGCAATGGATGCTCAGGGACAGTTTGTTTAACAGCTTAGACTGAAGTTTGTCTGAAAGGAAGACCATACCATTATTGATGGGCTCACTGTGTCCAAAGCCTTCCTGCAGGAATACACACTGCTGATGTTGTCTAAAGAAAACTAGGTAATGCAACTGGGTGTAGGTGTGATGGACAGTTTGATTTGTCACCTAGGCCAGAAATAAATTTGACCCCTAGCTGTCTGTAGGAAGTTTCAATGGGAAGGGTATGTACGAAAGGAATTAAATATTGTAGTGAGGAGATAATTAGGCCAATATTGCATCAGAATACATGTTGGTGTCCAGTGGAGAAGTGGAGTCCAGTCAAATCTTTAACATTCCATCTTCTTTTTTGGAATGCTTGTATGCATGTTTCCTAACAGAAGTGGTGGGATGATCCTCCACCTTCCCTTCTCCCTCCTTGAGAGGTCGATCATGCTAAGGCCTTGCTTAGGAAATGCATATTTTACAGTGATAGGTATTAACGACCTAATCATGGATGAACCCCATCCACTTGAGGACTTCCCCCTATAAATAACAAATTTCTAATTCTTTTTCCACTGCGATAAGTGTGAGGGGATTTTATGGTGACAGTGGAAGAGAAACATGGGTTGGTCCCTGGAAAGTGGATCATATCTAATCCCTAAACCTACATGAGAGAGATTATGTTACAATAAAGCTACATTTGATAAATAGCTGGTCAGACATGCCTGCCTGCATAATGGAGCCTATCCACAATTTGCATTTTGTATTATGTTTAGTAATACTACAATAGTACCTATAATGTACTACAAAATGCTATCCATAAACCTATGTGTGGAAGTTCTTCCTCCTCACCTATCTTTTCCTGTGAGGAGATCTCCTCCTCGATTGTGGCTTCTCTGCACACGTAAGTACACGTTTTAGTAATAAATGTGGGAAGGACAGGGATAAGTGGCTGGAAAATAGGGGATATTTACTATTAAAAGGGAGGGATTAAACGAGGAGTAAGGAGGGTGTAAAAGAGGATTAGGGAGGGGCTAGAGAGGGACATGTACCCACTGCTAAAAGAGTAAGCTCATTTCTAATCACAAACTGCACTTCTTTGGTTACTACAGCGAAAAAGGACAGAAAGGAAGTAAAGGTTCTCCAGCTCAGCCCTGGCACCACCCATGGGTAACCACTGGTACTGCAACACTCTGCAATAGAAAATAATTAGGGTGAAGACTTAAAATCAAAGCCAATGGGAATTGATATTATGTTAAATTAACTAATTTTAACTTTGTAAAAATATTTTAAAAATGAATTGAATGTTAAAAATATTATATATAAATTGCACTTAAATATCCATTTAAAATAAAATATGTTCCAACTAATTTAAACATTAAAGTTTAGATTTTAATTTTTAAATGAATTTAAATTATTTCTAGACATACGTTTAAATACGCTACTACATAATAAATACATATACATTTTATAATTTGTGAATTTCTTTTTAATTTAATTTTCTTTTACGTAAACCTGAGGAAAAATCATTTTAATTTAATATATTGAAAATAATAAATATGTAATAGAAAATTATGTTAATGTTGTAACTCTTTTTATTATGTTCTACATTTAATTTTTCTAATTAATTTACATTAATATTTATTTAACATTTAAAAAATCTTTACAAATGCATTTTTAAGTTTAATAAACTTTTCCCTATACTTTCTCATAGGGAGAAGTCCCCTGGTGATGGAGTCCTCCATCTAATTATGAAAACTCTAGTAGTAACTGTACATTTACTAATTACGCTCTGCTCCCTGCAATCAGGGTTTGGGGACATGTAAGTCTATACTTTTCAGAATAATTGCACTCATAAATGGTAAATAGCCAAAAGCAGTAAAGTTATTCAAAATTGTAAGAGTAAACTTACATGTGTAGCTTTACTCATGTGTACATTTACTTTTTGAATAAGCCCCTTAAATTTGGCTCCACCATCTGATTCCGGGGGAGAAGACACGTAACTACATGGGGCATATTCACAAACTGTATTTTGTAGAATGCTTAGCAGTACTACGATAGTGCTATTTATATATTATGAAATGCTATTCACAAATCTTCATGCAGAGGTTCTGCTTCCGCCCCTCCTAACTTTTTCTGAGCAGAGAACTCCACAGTGACAATGGAAGTTCTGCACATGTCAGTAAATGTTTTAGTAGTAAACGGGGGAGGTGCAGGGAAAAGTGGCTGCAAAATGGGAAATACTTACTAATAAAGGAGTGGGATAAGTGAGAAGTAAGGAGGGGTTAAGGGAGGGTTAGGGAAGATTTTAGGGAGCGAGACTAGACATGTCATAGATAAACCCCATGTGAATAACTTTATGTGGGTGCAGCAGGAGAAGTAAAAAAAAGGTTATCATTTAGCTACCGACAGACAAAGCATCGGACCCATTGGCCTCCATAGTGAAATCTATCAATATGTCATATATGCCGTCTGGTGGTTCAAACGGTACAAATATTCAATGTTACACTTCATGTCACTATAATAAGATTTTACGCTGATGACATTGCCTTCTTTTTGAGCAATTAATAAGAAAAACATAATGAAGGTGTTCCCGTGATGACAGAGAAATTCTCTGCACTCTGAGGTTACAATGTTTATAAGTCAAAAACTAGAAACGTCAAATTAAATGTTAACACTACTTCATTCTCATCAAAATGACAAAACATGGTCCGTAACAGTGAGCAGCTGTATCTGGGTATTCTGATCTTTGGACAAATCAAGAACATGCATAGATCGAATTTTGGTCAGCAGCTGAAAATCTAAAGTTAGATTTTGAAACTTGGTGGCACATCTTATCATCAGTACTAGGTCATATCAATCTAATAAGTATGGTTACTCTCTCACAATGCTTGTTTTTATTTGTGTGTACCATGGTATCTTTATGAGGGTTTCTTCAACAGATTAAATGGGATTATCTCTTTATTAATTTTGGGAGTGTAAGAGTATCCAGAGAAAGATTACGTATTTCATTAAAGAAAGATATATGGGCTTCACTACTCTTTGGACCTCATTACTCTTTGCAATGCCTCCATCAGTTTTGGCGAGGTTTCCTGCATCGTGAAAACATGCAAAGGTTCTCCCTGTCTTGAAATAACTCTCAGCAGATCCCAAGATCCTGTCGATCTACAGTCTCTACTTCTGCTGCTGGCCACACTGCTGGAAAAAGACATCCATAAACAGTTTTATAACTATCTGGAATCTAATTCCTTTATTGAGCCTTCTCAATCAGACTTTCGTGTCAATTAAAGTAAAAAAAATTGCTTTGATTATCATAACAGACAATTTGAGAATGTCGGTTTAGACCTTTTAGGGAGTTCTTTACATTTATCCTACCTTTTATGTTTCATGATTGGGTTCTGTAGGGGGGGCGTGGCTGAACCGCCTTCAAGATGGCCGCAAGTCGCTGAGGCTCCGCTCGGCATAGGGGGCATTTCATTTCTTCTGGCGGCGGCGTCTGCCGAAAACGGATGCAAAATAGGTGGAGAGACGAGGTAACTTCTTACTCCGAGCCCCGGCATTAGGGTGCGCTCATTAGATATCTTTATGCCACATTTGCCTTATGTCTAATAATTAATCGCTCTGGACAGTTTTTAAAAACTTTTCAAATTAACTGTTTTGTAAAATTGTATTGTTACTTTCATTATTTCTGCTCGTGTCGTATTGTGTACAACACTCTATATACTTACTCCTACCTGCTGCCAGCTGCCCTCGGTCCGCCACGGCTTGTGCCGGTTGTGCGGAAGGGCGAACTTCCTCTGGCTGAATTTTCCCGTGCATGACCGGAATTGAGGTCAGCGTGCTAGTCTTTTCACGATATCCCCCCAGGCCTACATAAGGTGAGGAAGGGAGCAGACGCGTGCAGCGGCACACCAAAGGCAAGCCCATCTGCGCCCGTCCGCGCCAGACCGCGGCCAGCGCCAGGACCCCTGCCCGTTCTCCGGTCTGGCTTTGCTTTTCCGGGGTGAAACGGTGAGTGACAAGCCATGGCAACATTGTACTACTCTAGTGAAGAGCTCAAAACCTTAAACAATAATCAGGGGAAAAAACCAACTATACCGGGTGGTTTAGGAATTGCCAGTACATCAGGGAATCTTAGTTTAAAAAACTCTGCTTCTTCATGTGATTTTACAGCAAATTCTGACTTGGAAAATACCAACAATTCCAAACTGTTAAAGGGTATCTATTTAAATGCCTGCTCTATTCCAAAGCATGCCATTGAAACATGGAGCCTTCTGGACATGGAACGGCCCGACATCTGTTTTTATAACGGAATCTTGGCTCCACGAACATGCTTCCTCCTCAATATAACATAACCAGAGTAGATAGGAATGCTAGAAGAGGGGGAGGTCTTCTCATAGCCACAGTTGCAGGCCTGGAAATCACCCCCTTGGAATCTATGAGCTCAGAGGAACTGGAACTCTGTATTTTTAGAATAGATGGGCTATGCAAGGGTACCTGGAGAGGAGCCTTAGTATACAGACCTCCTGGGCCGAGAAAGGATTTTACACATATTCTGCTCGAGATAATCGCCCCCCATGTCCTTGCCGCAGAGAATTTCCTTTTAATAGGAGATTTTAATCACCATGCAGAAATTCTATCAGACCCAGACACCAATAAATTGATCACTAGTATGGGTACTCTGGGGTTAGTCCAAATGGTGACTGGCTCCACACACTCCGCGGGACATACTTAGGACCTTTTGTTTTCCAACTCCAAAGACATCTTGGTTGAACCTCCGCTTCCACACTTGTGGACAGATCACGGTCTATTGAAATTTACCATCCCAGTGCACATTATTAAAAATGAGATTGGTAAGGAAACTTTATGGAGAAGGTCTTGGCGGAAAGTCACTCCCTCTTCCTTCTCCGCACACTTTAAGTTTCCTCTGGGGGAGCCTCCTTTTACAGGCCACATGGTCAGTATAGATTAGGCAGCCACCTCCTTCGAGGATGCAATAACTACAACACTAAACAAGGTTGCCCCCCTCACTAAGGTTACACTCAAACTTAGATCTGCACCTTGGTTTAATGAACAACTAAAAACAGAAGAACTGTTATGCAGGATTGCAGAACGGAAATGGCGGAAAAGTAAAAAGCCGATGGATCATGAAAAATATAAATGTATCCATCGTAGCTATATGGCAAATATCAGCCAAACCAAAAAAAACTGTTTCTAGTACATCAGATTGAAAAGCAGCCAATTCCAATAAGGAACTTTATAAAATCTTAAAAGAATTTTTGACTATCCCTGTCCAGACTGGTGCTCCTGCCTCACAGGACTGGACGGACTCCCTTTCTGACTGTTTTGAGGACAAGATCTCTGTAATCCATTGCTCTTTTCCGTCTTCCGAATCTTTAAACACTCTGGGAGAGGACGTTATCGATTCTACTAGCCCTCCTCCTCTACTGGTAGATTTTTCCCAGTTTAATTTGGAGGATGTGGCAATGGCCATGTCAAAAAATTAAATCTGGCTCACCAGTGGACCCGATGCCGCCCTGCTTCCTTGCCACCATTGCCCCTTTGCTTATTGATAACCTTACTGACCTCTTTAATAGATCACTGTTACAATCAACGGTTCCTGTAATATGGAAGGCTGCTAGAGTCAGGCCAATCCTAAAAAAACCTTCTGCAGACCCTAAAATTTGGACAAACTATCGGCCGATTTCGCTACTTCCCTATTTTGGGAAGGTGCTCGAGTCTTTAATCAACAGACAACTTGTAATCCATCTTGAAAGTAATGGCCTATTGGATCCATCACAGTCGGGTTTTAGGGCTGCGCACAGTACTGAAACAGCGCTGGTGGAAGCCGTGGACAACATCAGACTGGGATTGGATAAGGGACAATCATCTATCCTTGTACTGCTAGATCTGTCGGCTGCCTTCGACACCATCTCCCACAGCATTCTGGAACAACGGCTCTGGGAGGTTGGTGTCAGAGGGAGGGCTTTGAAGTGGCTCAAGAGTTATTTAACCGATCGAGCCACCGCAGTCCAGATTGGTAACGTGGCTTCATGCAGTCGACCAGTAAGAATGGGAGTACCTCAGGGCTCTATTTTGAGCCCAACGCTCTTCAATCTCTATGTAACTCCACTGGCCAGGGTGATCAGATCATATGGTTTTGATGTAGTGTCATATGCAGATGACACTCAGATTCTGATCACCCTTGGTCCTGATCCCATAGACACAAAAACATGCTTTATTAACTGCATGTTGCACGTTGACAGTTGGATGAGCACTAACCATCTGCAACTTAATGGTAACAAGACCGAGGTGATACTCTTTGGGAAGGCACATGAGCACTGGTCAAAAGACTGGTGGCCTCCCAAACTGGGCCCCTGTCCAATTCCTAGGCAGGCAGTGCGTAATCTTGGTATTCTAATTGATGACCAACTATCAATGAAGAACCAGGTTAACCAAACGCTAGGCACCTGCTTTGGCATCATGCACAGCTTGCGCAAAATCTTTAAATGGCTTCCGATAGAAGCTAGGAAACCTCTAGTACAGGGACTGATCATCATCCGGATGGATTATGGGAATGCCTTGCTGACACCAATAAATGAAGATCTGCTGTCCAGGCTACAGGTCCTGCAAAATACCGCGGCCAGGCTGGTGTTGAATCTCCCGTCGAGATCACCCTCAGCACCAAGCTTAAAACTCCTTCACTGGCTTCCTGTAAGGAAGAGAACCAGGTTTAAAACTCTCTGCCTGGCACACAAGATTATGTACGGTAGGTGCCCCAGCTACTTGGCAAAGAGACTTAGCTGGTACCAGCCGCGTAGGCCATTAAGGTCCAGTAATACATTTCTCCTCACCCCTTTCAGAGTCCGTACTGCCAAAAATGGTGGAAAATCATTTTCTTCTTGGCGCCCACCCTCTGGAACGAATTGCCCCCCCACCTACGCATTGTCACTGATCACAACTGCTTCCGTAGGGAGTTAAAAACATGGCTGTTTGATCATTAAACCAACAAGATCTTCTCTCTAGTCGGAAAGTCAGAGTTGTCCATCAGCGCCATGAGACCTTTGGGTGATATGTGCGCTCAATAAATATCCCTGATTTGATTAAGGGTTGCGCGCCTCGTTCTTTCCCCCACATCGCACACCTCAGAGCTGGCGGTCGTGGCTGCCATTTTGTTGCAGCGGAGCACGCTGGAGCCAGTTATTAATGCATGGTATGGCTGAACTTCGTGGCGTCATATATAAATCTTAGTGGAATTGAAAGCCCTGAAACAATATTTTAATGTTCCTCTGCTGCCTGCATTGTTTTAATTGAACGATAGCTGAAGCTCCAGTAATTGGATTTAAATATGGATTGAAGAATTGATTCCTGTGAGACAATTTATTCAGCACACCTTGGGCATTGTATTTTTCACCTTCTCTATATGTTTTTTCAGCAGTATACTGAAGAAATGTAGCAGTCATGCCTGACACATAGCCTTTTTCAATAAATACTGCTGCAGTTTTAATAATAGTTTTTCAAATGCTTCCTCTCATGTAGACTGGTCTCTACATTATTTATCTCTTGGATAACAGAAGGGACTGATCTATTTAGTCATGTTTGATGTAACTCAGATAGTGATTTATTTGGTTTATTCGTTTTGGGCCTCATTACACACTTCCTGAATTGAGCACATATTTTGTACATCGCTTTTTTTTTCTTCTCCTCCTGGTAGGTGTCAACATATGAAGCCCCCTTCCACCTCTACTTTGAAGGCTGCTATCACATCAACAGCTATGGCTGTTGCACGCAAAGATACAAACGCTTCCACTAAAAGACAGAAAAAGGATCCTGGTTCTCCTACAAAGTCTCCTCTAACTCTGACTTTGGAAGATCTTATGGAAGAAATTAAGCATTTGAAACCTTTCATCATGGAAACTAACATTACACTTCAATGTATTGAGGAAAGGTGGTCTACGCTGGAGTCCAGGATATGCGATGTAGAACAACGGATCAGTGATGTACAAGATGCTGCCAATAAGATAGATAGTATGTCTCAAGAGATAATGCTTTTGAAGCAGCAGACTGAGGATTTGGAAAACTGCAACAGACGTTATAATCTTCGGATTTATGGTATTCCGGGAGGAGCGGAAGGAATGGACATGCTTGCCTTTCTTGGGGTCCATATCCCCAAACTGGTGAGTCTCAAAAAAGGAGTAATTCTCAATTTACAGCGTGCTCACCGCATTGGCACCCAAACCTTCTGATATGTCAAGCTCTGGTCGTCCTAGAGGAATATTTGTTCTTTTTCTAGAATATACTGAACTTCTGATGGTGTTATCGGCAGCTAAGCAAAGAAAACAAATACTATGTTCTGGCCAGAAGATATTTATTTCTCAAGATGTGTCACGAGCAACTGCTGCTCGTCGGAAGGAATGTCTGTCCTTTCGACCAATTTGACGATCCATGAATGCAAGATATGGCCTTGTGCAACCTTGCTTCTTCAAAGTTACTTATAAAGACCAACCTTTTTCTTTTGACTGCCCAGATGACCTAAGGAAATTTATTTCTGAGCACAAGGGTGAAGCAATGAAGCTTGGGAAAGTTTGAACTTCTTGTTTTTATGGTGCTTTTCCCTCTCTCGGTTTAGATCTTTTTCCTCTGTTTCTGAAGTTGAATTCAATATATGTTTTATTTCTATTGTTAAGTCCGTTGTTCTACTGACAATAAATACATTGTCAATGTTGTGTTTTCTGGTTGTTTTCTTTAGTCATTTGAAATAGTTTTTAATATTAATATATATTATTCCGTTTTACAGTTATTCGTTGTCTGCCCTGGACTTCCTCCCTTGATTTGATGTGTTGCCTTCCGTGTACCTCCCTTCCCACACTATTGTTCCCCATTTTCCTAGTGTTTGGTAAGTTGTTTTTATTGTTTATTTTCATATGAGGTATCTCCATTGTTGTTTATTTATCTTGATGTCTTGTTGGTCTTAGCTATTGTTTGATTGAAGTATGTTCACTTCTTCATACGCTCTCCGTTTCTTTTTTTCATAATAATGTTTGTCTCCGATGCTGTTTTCCTTTATGTTAAATGAATGTTTGCTTGTTGTCCATCTTCAACTTTGCGAATCTCCACCAACTCACATTATTCTTTCACAATACATGTGTTTCCATTCTTCTCATGACTAAAGCTTTTTGGCTTTCTGTTATCTTCCCTATTTCTATCAGAATTCTTGTTTTATTTCTTGTATATCTTTCTTTCCTTTTTCTTTCCTTTTCCCTTTGTATTTCTCTTATTATCTCTTTTTTTGTTTCTCTATGTGTCACAATCTTTTATTGATTTCATATTTAGATCATTTTTTATATGCTATGCATTCTTAGATTGTTTGATGCTAGTTTCAACTATTCTTTGGTTATATTGGTTCAGAACATTTGTTAAGATAGTACAATGGTGAACTCCCTTAAGGTTATCTCCTGGAATGTTAAGGATTATGTAACCCTATTAAAAAGCAAAGAGTCTTGACTCATTTAGCGCGCCTCAATTGCAATATTGCTGTACTACAAGAGACACATTTGCTAGATAAAGACTTAAATTCATTGTGAAAAAGTTGGGTCGGTCAAGTCTTTTGCTCTCCTGCCCTTAACCACAAAAATGGGGTTATTATTCTGGTTCATAAATCCCTTCCCTTGGTGTTTGAGAAAGTTGAAAGTGATGAGGAGGGTCGATGGGTTTTATTGCATGCTACTCTACACCATATGACTGTTTCTATATTAAATATTTATGGGCCCACAGGTATAGATGTACGCTTTTGGAATCAAATGTCAGATGTTTTGCGCTCCTGTTCTGATGCAAACTTGATAGTTGGTGGAGATCTTAATCAAATTGTAGACCCTTTCTTGGATAGAAAATCTCAGGTTAAATATGTGCCCAACAAAATGCAGAAAACATTTACACGGTTTATACAATCTAGGGGATTAGTTGATGTCTGGAGATTATACTCTCCGGACATATTGGAGTATACCTTTTTCTCACCAACACACAAATCCAACACACAAATCCCAGTCCAGGATTGATTATATATTCCTCTCACCACCCCTTGTTGCTTCACTTACACATGCTGAAATTCGGTCAATTTTAATTTCAGACCATGCACCGGTTATAATAGATTTATTGCCTGAAGCCTCTAAACCTAACAGATGGCGTTTTATCAATAATCTATTAAAAGATAAATAATTCTTGCAGAATTTTGCATGCTTTCTAAAAGAGTTTTTTCTGAATAATATTACGCCGGATATCCCATTCCACATTGTTTGAGATGCTTTCAAGGCTTCTGCCCGGGGTCATATAATGAACTTTGTTTCAGCTAAAAAGAAGAACGCTAGTAAGGAATCCTCAATTTTACTTCAATCTATTAAACAGTTAGAACATGAATTTTTTACTACTAAGAATGATACTGCGTTACAGCGTTTAATGAATGATAAATTTGAGTTTAATAAAAGGTCAACTGAGGAAGCTGCCGGTACATTGTAAAAAATCAATTCCAAGTTTTTTGGGAGACGTAATAAGGCTGGTAAATTACTCTCCAATTATTTGAAAGTTAAATCTCAAAAGTCTAAAATAGTTCAGATTTTGGATGAAAGTGGGAACCAGTTTTTTAAGAATAAAGACATTTTGAAATGTTTTACTGACTTTTATAGAAATCTCTATACATCAGACCACATTTCCACTGATGAGGCACTTGATTCTTATTTTCATTCTCTCCCGCCAAGGCAACAACAGATAAAGGATCTCTCTTTTCCAGAGGAGCCAATCTTGATCTCTGAACAAAAGTCTGCTCTTAATGCTTTACCTAAAGATAAAGCTCCGGGTCCCGATGGCTTTACGGCTAAATTCTACTCCTGTTTCTCGTATCTTTTACTTCCTCACTTTCTCACTTTATATCAGTCTTTTCTTTTGCAAGATGGAGCTAAAGGAACCTTTCTAGAGGCTATGATTTGTTTGATCCCTAAAAAGGATAAAGATCCCTCCTTATGTGCTAATTATAGGCCCATTTCCCTTATAAATTTAGATTGCAAGCTTTTTGTCAAGATTCTTTCAATTAAAATTTCTCCTCTAATTCCTGATATGGTTGGACTTGAACAAACTGGATTTGTCAAGGGAAGACACATGACTGATAACTCGAGATTGTTTCTTGATATTTTACATATGGCCTCTTCTACCAATATTTCTATGGCTGCTGTTTCTTTGGATGCCAAAAAGGCTTTTGACAGTGTCAACTGGAAGTTCATGCTGCGGGGTTTACAATGGCATGGTTTTAGTCCAACTTTTCTTAAATATGTAAGTGTATCTAAGATGACGTCTGTCTTTTTAAATGGGTCCCAATCTTCATATTTTACCCTATTACGTGGTACCAGGCAGGGATGTCTTCTCTCTCCATTACTTTTTATTTTATCCCTAGATCCCTTTTCACATACATTACGTAACTCAACACTGTTTCGTGGTTTTCAACATAAGGACACTGAGACTAAGTTCTCAGCCTACGCTGATGATGTGATCCTTTATATCTCAGAACCGGAAACATCAATCCCGGCTTTTACCAATCTTTTATCAATGTATTCTAAATTATCTTGATACAAACTGAATTTTTCCAAATCTGAAGTACTCCCCCTCAACAAATATTGTCTGAAAAGTATGTTTGACGGCACCGGGTTTAAATGGCCTTCGCACGACATCAAGTGCTTGGAGGTTAAATATTCTACCTTCATCGCAAAGACAATTCAGATTAACTTAGAAGATGTTCATCATAAGATTCTTCAAATTACAGAGAAATGGTCTCCATTATATTTGTCATGGTGGGGAAGGTTAGCCACTATCAAGATGATGTTTCTACCTGTCATTAATTTTTACCTGTCCATGTTACCTATTAAATTACCCGTAGCATTTTTCAAGTTGTTGAATAAATCAATTGCTACGTTTTTATGGAATGGTAAAAAAGCGGGCATCTCTTTAATATCTGTTTGTAAACCCAAGGAGTTAGGATGTGTAAATTTCCCAAATTTTCAGCACTATCATAATGCCTTTGTTTTAAAACAGGTCCTACCTTATATGGAAGGCATTGAATCTTTAACTAATAGTATTTGGCGCAGATTGGAAGATGCACTTGTGTCACCATTTCCTTTTCATTCGTTACCATTTTTTTTTACACCTCCTCGAACCTCTTCCGCTCCATCTATTAAGTATTCTAGTCAGGTGTCTTCCCTTATCCTCACAAGACCCTTATCCCTGTTACAACAATTTCTAGAATCCTCTATATGGCATAACAAAGCTATCAAAATCTCGAATCGAACTATATTTTGGAAAAATTGGGTTCTAAAAGGTATAATTCAAACGAAACATTGATGTGTGACAGGATCCCTCTTACTTTTTCTGAAATTCAAAACAAATTTGATATTCCATCTACTTATGCTGGTAAATATGAGTCTCTCAGAGATGCCCTTAGGCAAGCCATCTCCACTCTTACTCAGTCTCAATCTCCCATGGGCTCCTCATCTCCTGTTCCACTTGTACTATTGTTGTTACTCAAAGCTTCCCATATATATAAATATCTGCATTACACTACTCCTTCCCGTCCTAAATCCAAAATTGAGACAATGTGGAAATCTGACCTTCAACACTCCATATCTCTAAAGGACTGGGGTCTCATTTGGAATAAAATACATCATACATCCCGGAATTCTAGCACTACACAAACTCTTTATTATTTTTATAACAGGTTATATATTACTCCACTCTCTTTACAAAAATACAATTCAACATTCTCAAACATGTGCTGGTCTTGTCCCCGGGTAGCCATGCTCTTTACAAATGCCTCTTCATTCATTCATTCATTCTTGTAAAAATGTTCCTTGTACATATTTGCATATGTTTTTTCATTTTCCTCCAACCACTGTTTTCTGGATACAGGTTTGCAAGACTATATCTAATATTTGTTCTATTGATTTTCTTTTTGATGTTGAATGTATTTTTCTAGGAAGTGGCTTCACGCTTTTGGCCTACACGTTCCAAATTGGGCACATTTTTTAGATCTGTCACTTGCTATTGCCTTCCAAGTCACCACATCCAATTGGAAAAATGCCAAAGATATTAATATTTCCAGCTGGTGGAATCTTCTTTGTTCACATCATAGACTTGACACAGCAGCTACATCTATATTACAAATGATGAATAAGGACCTCTTTTGGTTTCCGCTTACTGATTACTTAAATAAAAAGCGTAAAACCCCCAGTGATTCCACAAGGGTTTTCCAGCCCCCATGATAGCTTCTTTTCCTATTATTTAAAGTAGTTTATCTATTTATTTATTATTGTTATTATGAGAAATACGTTATTAATAACATGTTTTTATTATATGAATTAATTATCATACGATATAGGATTTATTATGTGATGCATGTGCTGATATGCAATACGTAAATATTTCTCTTTTCTCTTTTTCTTTTTTCTCTTCTTTCTGTTTTCTTCCCTTTTTCTCCTTTCTTTTTCTCCTTTCCCTTTTCCTTTTAATTACACAAAATATCAAAAAATGTGATGTTCTAAGTACAGATTGATTTCATTTATTCAGTTTATGATGTATTCTTTTCTTCTATTAAGTCTTAGTATTTTTTTTGCCTTTATGGTTAAAATTATATGTCCTAGTTTGATTTATCATTCTGTGTAATATATAATTCTGTACATTCATATTTTATTCAATAAAGCTTTATTAACTAAAGATTGGGTTCTGTAGACAAACCCTCAAGAGACTTACCTCATTCCTCTCACACAGAACGCAAGTGGTGTCTCTCATACCCTACACCTCTGCAGCACTAACAATGGCGCAGTGCGTCCCACAGGAAGATTCTCAGAACCCACCTCCGTTTAGCGCTTTAATTCTTCCTTTAGAAGAGATGGTGCTCTCATTTGGTTTCTAGACATTATCATACACTGATGATTCTTATATTATAGTTATCATCTCCAACAACGTAGCTGATACTAAAGCCAATTGCCAGGCATGTATTAGCGCAGTTGCTACCTGTATACCTCTAATTGTCTTAAACTAAACTCTGATAAAATTTAAGTTCTTCTGTGCCGGAAACAAGCCTATCCATGGACCAATGAATTGGGGCCAACAGACCTTAGAGCCATCCCTGCACTGGTATCCTTAGTTAGGATCCTGGGAATTCCTCTTGCCCAAAAGCTACCTATGGCACATCATGTGCACAAGCTGGCAGCAACCTGCTTCTCTTTCCTACGAATGCTTCTAGGTTCCTTCCCATCAAGACATAGAAACCTGTCACTCAATCTGTCATTGTGTCTATAATGGTCAATTGTAAATTTCTATGCTTTGGCATCTTGACCTCTCTGCTTTCTCATGCTACAAGTGGTCCAAACCTCGGATGATAGGCTGATACTCAATCTGTTTAGATATGTCCATATGTTCACACTCTTGCGGGAGCTGCCCTGGACTCTGGTTCATAAGAGTTTCCTTTTCAAAACCTCTATTTAGCTCACAAGCTGCACCATGTGCCCTGCCCCATGTACTGCTTCAAAAAAGATCATGTTCTGTTGCTCCAAGCGAAACCTGCACTCAGTCAACACGGCACTAGTTACTATTCCAATTTACTGTAGTTGCTGCAGCAGCCGTGCTTTTTCCTACCTGCCACCAATAAACGGAATGAGGTTCCCCACTCCATTATGATATAGTCTAGTTTCCCCAGGTTTAAGAAACTCAAAACGTAGTTCTTCCAACAACCCTTAATCACTCCCTGTATATTTCTGTAACTGACACCTTAACTCACTTTCCCAGCAAAAAATAAATATTGTGTTCAGGATAACATATCAAAAGTTTGCTTTGCTACAGTTCTATCCACAGAGACTCTGGACCATTCCTAATTCTTTCGTGAATGTAAACAATCATGAAATTCATGTGCACGACCATAACTCACCGGATGCTATGTCACCGGTGAGTGGCGGTCTAAAGTCTATTAGATTAACAAATTCACACAGAATTAATTTGTTTATCTCTTTGAGTACTGTATATTTGAACTCTAAATTAGATGAATGGGAATGTTTTTCCTAAGAACAAATATATTACTCTATTATATTGTAAAGATATTTCCTGGAAGACTATGCCACTTCAAATCAGCGTGCTGTTAATTCTAAGCATGTTCTCAGCATGGGGCCTGCTAATAGACTTCGACCGATCCGTAAAAGTGTTGAATGGCAAATTCTGGGGACATTAGTAATAAGATTGTGGTAAATGACTGGGAGGTCTCTGTTTCTCAAACTCATAAAAACTGTTCTAATTAGGCGTCGTTGTTTTTTACAATCTAGATCGTCTCCTGGAACATAATAAATGCTTTTGTGATTGTGCACAATTATTTGATGTCAAGGTCTCAGCTAGATGGACATTCAGGAGGAATTTAGAGGGACAATTCCTGAATTCCATATTGACAATGGCAGGAGAGATCAATGAGGGAAATTATGTGAACATATATATTCCACGATCTGAAAACAAATTGCAATGTATGCACTTGTATAAAAAGAAAAGTGCATGGCATCGGTGCATGACATCAATGCTCAACGTGCATGTGTGTGTTACATCAAACACTCTTTTTACTGAACCAAGGAGTGACTGGTGCTATATGACTGATATCTACAGTGCACTGCAGAGTTTCATTCTTTTTCACTGCAAACTGTCCTTGTTGATTTCCTTGCCCCTCCCAGTATTTGCAACATTTGCAACGTTTACTCCTGGCTTTTAGTTTTTTTAATGTTATTCTTAGTATTTCTCTTTTATTAGGCCGTTATTACAAGGTAAGGACTAAATTCTGATCCCTATGCAAAGAAAGGATTGCACAGGTATCGCGAATAACATTTGCTTGATAACTATCATACGCTCACAATTTTCCACTGATAATTTCCAGCAAGTGAAACTTGTTAAAATGTATTTGGAAAACGGCCTGGGAAAATGCATATCATGAGGAATTAGGTGTGTTAAAATCTGATTATGCATGATATGCCTCCTTTCCTGTTGAAAATGCAGAATAATAGGAAGTTCCCACACGTGGTAAATATCTCACTCTGAGAAAATAATATTTACCATGTGTGAGATATACCTCCCCTTATTCTACTTAACTTGCAATGAGGGCCGGAGTATTTTGTTTTTGTTGGCTGTAGGACTCTGTGCACTTTACCACTGCTAACAAGTGCTAACATGCTTGGCTCTCTCCCTAAAACTTGGTAAAATTTGGACTACACCTAACTGGGACATTTAATTTACTTATAGGACCCTAGTAAAGTAGTACCACATATACCCAGGGCCTGCAAATTAAATTCTGTCAGTGGGCCTGCAGCACTCATTGTGCCACCCTATAATGCAGCCTTTTCAAACATGACTCAGGCCTGTCACTGCAGCCTGTGTACTGTTTTAAACTGCCATTTCGACCTGGCAAAATAAACTTTTCGCCAGTCTTACCCTTCCTTTTTAATGTATATAAGTCACCTCTAAATGAGGCACTAAAGGCTCATAGGGAAGGGTGCATTGTATTTACAAAGTAGGTCATGGGAGTTTAACTTTTACATGTCTTAGTAGTAAAAAACTCCTAAAGTCGTTTTCCCTATTTCAAGGCATATCTCTGCCCTTGACTAACACTGGGTACCTTATTACATTTAATATCTTTTGATTGGAAACAGATAGAGAAATGGGGTTTACACTCAAATGAATTGTAATTTAAAATCCTCTTTAATGGTAAAGTTGGATATTAGGTCACAATTCTGAAAATACCACTTTTGGAAAGTTGTCATTTTCTTGTCGTAACCATTTATGTCTTCTGCCGGTGTCCTGGGTCACATTACTGTGAATGTCTCTGCAGTTGGAGTTTGTGTATTACTCCCAGACAGTGACACAAAGGGGACTAGGTGTGGGCAGAATGGGCCGTACTCCCAGGATTACTGGGGGCAGAGCTGTGCCTTGGCCCTCTCACACTTCAAGGGATTTGCCTCCAGCACACACAAAGGATCCTGGCACTAGTCTTTTGTCACTCCAGACTTCTCGAGGCCTTGACACAGGAAGGGGAAAGCTTCCCAGAACCAGAGGTGGGGGGAGTATAGGAAATCTCCCCACTTCAGACGCTGGCACCAGGTATAAATATTGGACCTCCAGACCCACTCTTTAGTACGCTCCTGGACCTGTGAACATTACTGGACTGCCTTGCCCCCTAGAGGGCTGCCCTGCTGCTACCAGAGGACTGCCCTGCTGCGCGAGGACTGCTGTGCTCTCTGAAAAGGAAGACTGGACCTTTTCCCCTTATCCCAGGCTAACATAAGTGACTCCAAGAGTTGGTTGGCTGACATCCTGTCTGAAGTACAGGGACACAACAAGCTCCAGACGCCACCCTGCAACTTTCCAACTGACCTACTGCACTGGACTTGACTTTCCTTGTAACTGAACTGCCTGAAGACTGCTGGCCTCGACTGGAGTGAGTTTCTGATCCCCCAAGAGCTGCCTCCCCAGGTCCTGAACCTTTGACTGGCATCAGTTGTACTTCTCCTGTGAAGAAAGGTGAAATCCTGAAGTTTTTCGTGGCTATGACTGGGTCCATGTGCGCCGATACACTGCTTCCTATGACGACAGCCAACGTGATGCTCCAGTGAACCCGACTCCTCGTTCTATATTGATTACCAGTGATAACTGGCATCACAAGATCTGCAATTTGTGCTACAGCAATAACAGCCTGCTGTGACCGCCAACATGAAGCTTCAGCAAAGACCGTCTGCGACCAGCTCTTCACACTACAGAAACAACAGCCTGAGCCGCCCGGTCTGCTCTTCACACTGCAGCAACAACCGTCCGTGACTGTCTCCTTGCAACCTTCTCCACCACGAATGGAACTCTTCATGCCAGACTTTGAGAAGGTAACCTTTTCAGTTCGACTAACCTGGTTCCTATATTCAACCCACACTCCATATCGGTAAGTCTGAACTTATGACTGTTCCCAGGTCAAGCACAACCAGATGACCACAAGCGGCGCTTTGTGCTTTTAGGCACTATATTTTCTTATAACTTTGAAATTGCATATCTCTGGTTCTACTGGTTGGATGTTTGTCGTTCTGGGATCATTTTACCTATTACAATTTTTTCTAATTTTCAAAATTGGATTTGGGATTTTTTTTGTGTTGTGTTTTCACTTTATTACTGTTTGTGTGCTGCATAAATACTTTACACATTGCCTCTAAGTTAAGCCTGACTGCTTTTGTGCTAGTCTACCAGAGTGTTAAGCACAGGTTAATTTGGTGACTTTTATGGTTCACCCTGACAAGGATTGTGGGGGTGTTGCCTGAGTGGGGCATCCACCCTCTCAAGCAATAACCCAATTTCTTACAAGTCTAAAATTAATTTCTTTTATACAAGGTGAAACAGAAAAATATTCCCTGCTTACATTAAACAAGACAAAAACATTTCAAATTCTAAACAAAAAATTCAGACTCACGGTTTCAATTGGGAGTGTCATCTGGGGAGAGGAACAAGCTTGTGACTTTTGTCTTCTGGCCAGATTTACCATTGCTTGTACCACATCGTCACCACCAACTGTGGTCGAGGCTTTCCGACAGACATCAATGGTTTCAATTCCGACTGCCTAATTTCAATCTAGGCTATCGGAATTGAAACCAGCCGGTCATTCCAGCTGGTTTCTGACATGCTCAAGGAGTTCGTTGGCCAGTCAGAACCAGCACATAATCCCTATGCGACGGCGTTTCTGCCGCTGGGATTACAAAGTCGGTTTCCGACAGGCTTTCCATGTCGGGCTTTCCGACATGGAAAGCCTGTCGGAAAGCGACTTTGGGGGCCCCTAGACGGGGCCCCTTCTCCCTACGACCTCCGGTTGAGGGCCGAGGGGGCACCTATGGTGACCCCCTGTTAATCTCTGCACCGTGTGGCAGGCACATTGAGGTGCCTGCCATGGGATGCAGGGATGAACAGAATCTCCCATTTCTCTATGGGAGCTTGTGCTTCGGCCCGTTTACGGCGCAGCACAAGCTCCCATAAAGAAATGGGAGTATGTGACTGCACCATGTGTGGTTGCATTGTAATACTGCGTTCAGGACCGCCGACCGGAGGTCGGTTGGTCGGTCCCGAATCCGCAATGATGTCAGTCGGAGGCAACTCCTGCTGACATCATGATAAGGGCCTTAGTGTTGAAAGGGAATAGGATTGGAAGGAGCATTTGCAAACAGTTTGAGAGGTCAGTGATGGAAAAAACTTAAAAGTCAAGAAAATTGACAATATAAATTAATAATAAAAAATAATTATATTCTGAATCTGTAGCCACCTGCAACCCTGGCATTGACACTAGCCAACATCCTAGCAAGATACAGAGTGCTAACCATGCAAATATGTAAAATACAAAGGATACAGTTTACAATAATAAGGAAAGTTAATGCCTCCAGAAGTGTGCATTGTCTCTTTAGCGGTCTTAAGCTGGAGCAGAGCAGAAGCAAAAAATAGATGATTGGAGTCATTTTAATTGCAAAAGATCTGAGACTTGAATGACATTGGGAAAACAGTATAAATTGACAGATTGATCATGTGAAAAAGAGTATTCACTGATGCGCCTGTATGGCCAATCATATTGTAAAGATACCAATAGTTCATGTAAGGCCAAAAGGTCCTGAAAAAGCAAGAGTTGTTGACTAAAGAAAGCGTTAATCACTTAGCCTATGGCATTGGGCATATTACTGAATAAATGCCATAGGGAGCAAAAATAGACAATTCCAATTGTAGGAAGGGACAAATGTGGGCATTGACATAAGCATTCATTTATTTATAAATATTATATCAAAACAGTTAGAATATAGATCCGGTGCTCACAAAAAAGTGAAAAAGAACGTGATGTGGGGAGTGAAGGTGATATTTAAAAACATACATCGCATTGACAACATAAGCAAAAACTCATGATGATAATTATCAAACAGTAAAGGAGTTTTTTGTTACACAAAAGGTCGACGATGTTTCGATCTCAGGAACTTGAGATCT
The DNA here is from genome assembly GCA_963921515.1 of Calotriton arnoldi. Classification (NCBI taxonomy): domain Eukaryota; kingdom Metazoa; phylum Chordata; class Amphibia; order Caudata; family Salamandridae; genus Calotriton; species Calotriton arnoldi. Next base: position 303,277 of record CAWUFW010010822.1, on the reverse strand, counting down.
TCATCAGGACATGGTTTGTGAGCATGGGGAATTAGGTAACCCAGAAGGAAGCCGGGGAATTTGCGGATTGGTGCTTGTAAGGTCAAAGAGAGTGAATCTGGACCCGAGAGCCCGTCTTTTGGGATTCAATAGTGCAAGTGCATGGGCCTCCAGATACCAGGTAATTGGTACAGTTTGGAAAGGGCGGGAGCTCAAGGATCCGAGCTTTCCCAACCGTGACAGCGGTGTCATTGATCACTGCGTTAAAGGCAAAATCCACACCGCGTTGTCGGTGTTACTGTGTTAAATTAGGTATGACCACATAAGTCAGTCGGTTCGAGGAGACAGGCAGCCGCTCCGTCTCGTGCTGGCAGGGTCTGATCGCGCCTGTATGGCCAATCAAGCACCACTCCCAGACACAGAGCAAGTGCCTTGACCACAGAAAATATACTCATCATTAGTGTTGTGAGCAATGCATTTATGGGTGAGTATCTGTTGTATTCTGATAAGTACATTCCCTGACACTTGTAGCTTTAATTGTGCTGCTCTATGACATGGTATTTATTCTATACTAGAGTGCTCTCTGATGTGTGATGCAGTGGAGTTCTCTCAAAGGTCAGTTGTTTGCTGGCTGGAGAGGGAGCAACACCTACAGTCGTTGTGTCTAAAAATAAACCCTTATCAACCCTTTGGAAGCCTCAGAGTCATCTTCACAAAATTTGGCGGCGATTTTTCCAGCTTGTAATGACTGTGTTCCACGGGGGTGTACAAACCGATGAGGAGTGCGAGGATGCTCATGTAAAAGGGCATAAAGTGAAATTATTAGCCATGTCCGTTAATGTACGTGTGCCTGCCTCTCACACTTAGCAGCACATTGAGCTTCTGGTGTCGGCCCCCGCGCATTGGACCTCCCAGGCATGAGTGGAACTCAAGTTTATTGCAGCCTTGCCACGAGCTCTTACCTTTGTGCTGGAGTCTGTTCACATAGCGCTTCTGTGATGCAAGGGTTCGCGTCATGTTCTTGGTGTTGGCTGTCGGCATACACGGCGGAAGCTACGTTGTGTAAACAAGCTCTATCGCCACTAGAAATTTGCGTGGCAATGTACATCGTTGGCATCCATATTTTGCACTTGGGAGATCTTACATAAGATATTGCTACAAGCAAGTTGTTTGTGTGGAGAAGTGCATTGTCATCGACATCCAGAAAACAGCTGGTGGTCGTCACACGCAACGTAGGGGTAAAGAGAAGTGCATTGTCATCGACATCCAGGAAACAGCTGGTGGTCGTCACATGCAACGTAGGCCTAAAGGAATAACAGCATCGGGAAAGAGATTGTTTGCCTGGAACAATATCGTTAAAGAAATTGTACGTGCGGAGCAGTGATTGATGCTGACTTGGATTTAAATAATTTTTACCCAGCAGGTACTGCGTCTTTAGAGTTTCTACGGTGAAGGTCACACCATTATATTGCAGTGATAGGCACACTGTGTTATCTCAGTGCCTTCACGTGTATTGTGGAAATATTATACCTACAGTGATAGGCACACCATGCAAGTGCAGTGATAATACTCTTACAGTGTGTATATGTTTATAGTCTATTTCTGGGAGATGTGAGTGAAACAGTAAGTATTGTTGTGTCATGGAGGCTGCAATTATTCCTCCTCCAGTGTTTCTTGAACAAGTAGGAATTCCACCCATTGATTGGGATGAGTGGATACACATTTTTGAGAATTACATAGAGGCATTAGATGGTAGAGAATTCAGCAGTGCTAGGAAAATAGTCTTGTTACTAAGCACACTAGGGAAGGAGGGTCAACATATATTTAAGTACTTACCGGTGGCTGTGGGAAATAATGGTCAACCAATTACAAATGTGTATTTAGAAGCAAAGGTTAGATTAGAGAGAAGGTTTCAAAGGAAGTTAAGAAAGTTATGTGCATGCACAAGTTTTATACCCAACCCCAAAAAACAGATGAGTCAGTGGACCAATTTAGATTATGCGAACTTTCAGTCAAGTGCCAATTTGGGACCATTAGGGAGGAAATTATTCATAATCAACTGATAGTGCAGTGCAAGAATAAGAAAATGCAGGAAAGGTTATGGGCAGCTAAGAATCCATCATTACATGATGCCATAGAGATAGTGAAAATTGTGGAGCAGTCAGATCAGTGTATGAAAGAGATGGAGAGAAAAGAGTGTAATGCGGGAGGAACGTGTGTTGATGGGGAGGATGCAAAAGTATTTAGTACAGGTACAGCGTATGGAAGAGATATGAAGAAAGGTGGGTTTGCAAAAAGAAATGTTAAATCCAGAGCTTTGGATGGTGGTAAACAACAAGTAAAAATATGTTCTAGATGTGGGAGTAATTTCCATTCTGCTGATTTAAAAAAATGTTGTGCCCTCAGGAATGAGTGTAGACATGGGCAAAAGGGGCATTTTGCTCGCATGTGCAAGGCGAGCAACAAAGCTAAAGTAGCAGCTGTACAAGAAAGTAGATTGGACAGCGATGATGAAATTGGACCCGACATAATTTTGTGAATAGATGATCTAGAGAGTCACTACAGGAAGTCAAGAACTAAGGCCTCTTTTGAGATTGAGGGGGAGTCAGTTCAACTCATGGTGGATTCGGGTTCTCTTTATACTATAGTGCCGAAAAGTATGTTTGTTGAACATTGGCTATTGGTGTGTTTGCGATCCAAAGACATACATCCTGGGGGATACCAAGGTGAGAAGATAGATTTTGAAGGGTATATGCTCGCAGACATAAGTTTTCAATGGCGGACAGCGAAAGGCAAAGTTTATGTAGCTGAAAGAGGTCCTCCAATCTTGGGTTGGCAACATCAATATGATTTGGGCATAATTATCAATCCCCGCGCACCTAATCAGGCGATGGTGGTAGATGAATTGACAGTGGAGGATATTATTGAAGGTGCAAGTAAAGTATTTTCAGATAAAATTAGCGAACTAAAGAAATATGCTCATAAGATAATGATGAAACCTGGTTCAGTGCCAGCTCCACACAAAGTACGGAGAATCCCCATAATTGCTAGGCATGAGGTAAAGCAAATTCTGGATGAAATGGTGGGTCAAGGAATTATAGAACCCATTGAGACCTCCAGTTGGTTTTCTCCGGTGGTTATCATGGGCAAATCTGATGGACGTTTTCGACTTTGTGTGGACTTGCGCACGCTGAATCAACATATTGTGGTGGACAATTACCCACTTCCCAACGTCAGTGAATTAGTATTATCTTTAAAACGTGCCAAGTATTTTTCCAAACTTGACTTGAGAGAGCGTATCACCAGATTAAGCTGCCTCGAGATTCCAAACATCTCACAGCCTTCATTACCACAAAAGGTATATTTCAGTTTACAAGAATGCCCTTTGGTCTCTCCTTGGCATCTAGTGTTTTTCAGAGGATGATGGGTCAAGTCTCGAAAGATATTGAGGGAGTAATCTATTTCCAAGACGACGTTTTGGTATTTGGTGAGAAAGTAGGGAGCCATTACATGGTCTTGAAAAGGATCTTGGACAAGATTGCTGAGGCAGGGTTAACCCTCAGGAAAGACAAATGTAAATTTTGTGTCATTGGAGTACCTTGGGTACACTTTGTCGGCTTTGGGAATTAAACCAAAAAGGGATTTGATGGAGGCCATAAGGAGGGCTCCTGTACCAAAGGACAAAGACCAGCTGAGGTCCGTTCTTGGACTAGTCAAATATTAATCAAAATTTGTCAAAAACTTTGCTGAAAAAACTGAGCAGGTAAGGAAACTGTTGAGGAAAGGGTGCACATTTTTATGGACTGATGAACAACAAACATCATTTGACAACATTAAGCATGAAATATGTACGACCAAAGTATTGACTCTGTTCGACACAGTGCTGTGGGAGTGGGGGCAGTTTTTTCACAAATGCATATTGAGGGTGAACACACTATAGCTTTTGCTTCCCCCTCCTTAACTGATACTGAGAGGAATTATTCAGTTGTAGAGAGGGAAGTATTGGCTGCGGCATGGGCATCTGAATATTTCAGAATGTATATGTTGGGTTTTCCAATGGTATTAAGTACTGATCACAAGCCTTTGTTGAAGATTTTGATGCCAGGTGGGGCTGGGAATGTATCTGCATGGTTAGCCCGATCGCCGGCGTGCCGGCAAAGAATTTCAGTACAGATTAGAATACACTCCTTGATGGAGGAATACGCATGCTGATGGTTTGTCAAGGTTAACATTGCCTTGGCAAGAAGTGGACAAAGAGTGTGTAGAGGCATACAATGATGAAGGTGCAGTAGCCTGCGTGAGTGATTTAGTGGAGTGCATTCAAGGGGCCATAGGGAAAGAACAGTGGCTGCAGTGTATGAGAGAGGATAGTGTGTTGTTGGAGGTTGTTGATATGATTATCAGAGGTGTTAGATGAGAGAGTGTAATATCTGTGGGAGTCCATCCTTTTGTAAAAATTATCGATGAGTTGCCGGTGTGTGAGGGGAATTTGATATCTAGGGGGGATACATGTGTTCCTCCATAGGGTTTACGCATTGAGCTCTTTAAATTAGCTCATGACGACCATTTGGGACAGACACTTACTAAAAGAAGATTACGTGAGAATTTCTGGTGGCCAGAAAGGGATCAGGGTGTAGCAGATTGGGTGGTCCAGTGTGTGGATTGTAAAGAAGGAGAGCAAAGGTTAAAAGTGGGTGACCAGTCTGTGATGGGTGAAATTGTTGATCCAGGCAAACCATGGCACATGGTATGTATGGATTTCATAGGGCTGCTGAGGGGTGTAATGTCGGAGTTTAAGTTTACTGCAGTAATGGTAGATGTACATTCTATATGGCTAGTAGTGAAATTCAAGCATGATATTACAACCAAGAATACTATTAAAGTTCTTGAATACGTTTTCAGGGAAGAAGGATATCCAGTTAAACTCATTACAGACGATGGTACCCAATTGACATTGGGGGAGATGAAGGTTTTATGGACCACTGTAGAACTTTTCATGCTCGCACATCATTGTACAACCCACTGTTATGAGCCCCAATGTACCCCAATATAGGCCAAGGTAGTTGCATGACCTTGTACCTACATTTGTCCTACCTTACACTACATAACGGCTCTGGTGCTGACCTTTTACCTAGTTAGGTGCTGAATAGATGTTGTGTGGTTTTGTTCGAAAACTAGCCTCATTTATTATGCATGAGGATTCTTAGTATCATAGCAGGATTACCATCTTCTGCATAATAACTCTGTACAAAAGTCACCACTATAGTCATCCTTGGCCGACAGGCCCACAGTACCATGACACAGCTAGGTAGGACCCCTGGGGGTATCTTTTGGGTATATAAGTACCACATCTTCGCGGGGCAAACTAGAGGAGAAGCTTCCATGCTGACACGAGATGCTGAAGTCCCTGCGCGCAGACACTATAGCATTCAGTGGTCTGACATCCCTCGCGGGGTGTCCAACTCGAGACCAAGTCAGGGACCTTCATTCTCTCCCATCAGGTAATGGGTTTGGCTCTTTCCTAGGGGAATTCTTGGCTTTTACACCTACATACATGCTAGGTACACTTAGGTACACTGAGTTAGGGTTTGCATCTTAGGAGTATTCATGATTACTGCCATTTCTCTAGAAAGCCTGCATATATTCACTGTTTTAGCACCATGGTAGAATTCTACCTTTTATTTACTCTGTTGGTGCTTATAAATGTATATATCTGTTTCTGTCTAATGGTTGTTGCAGCACACGTATTTTATACTAGAATGACTCTGGTTCAATAAATGCTTATTGAAAACGTCCCCACCGTTTATTCTGTGTATCTCTCTGAGACAAAGTGAGCACGAGCGACTGAGCAAAAAGTAATGTACTGTTTCCACGATCCCTGAGGGGTCAGGGTTGTCATGTTCAATAGTTGCCAGAAACTATTCGCTCCTTGGTAAGGTTGTGGGGCTTATAGTGGCACTGTGAGCTAGCTGGTCTACAGACTAGCATATCCTCTGGAGGTGTCTGGAATCAGTTTGGACACCAATCCCTTAGTAAATGTTGTCTAAACCCGCAGATCCTATAAAGATTTGTAGGAACTACACAACACCACAAGCCAATGGTATGGCTTAGAGGGCGAACTGCATGGTCAAGGGTGTGATTCAGATGGCTTGTGTGGGTAGGGGTGATGTCAGGAGGATGGTGAATGATTTAGTGTGGGCATATCTGATCACTGAAAATGGTCTTACCAAGAAAATCCAATTCAGTGTAATGAGGGGATGTGATGCGATTACCAAGATGTCTCCTGCTTGGGTGAACATGTTGTTGAGTCAAGGAAGTGAACGAAGTGACAGGGTGCGAGAGTCCATGAGGTATGGGAAGATAAGAGCAGGTGACTTAGTAAAAATCAAAACAGGAAGAGTGGAAGGGAGCTATACGAAATTTTGTGGGCCCTTAGAGGTGAGAGAGGTACATGATTTGTATGTTGTGTTGAGTAATGGTGAACATTGGAACAAGCGGAGGTTGCTTTATATGAGAAGGATTCTGTAGGGGTGAATAGTGGTGTAGAGGAGAAGGAAGGTTGAATGGATGAGATGGGTACGGAAGGCTGTAGTGGTTTTATGCTGATGGATGACGGTGAAGTTTTGGGAATGAACGATCAAGGTATAAGTGTAGGTGTGAGAGTAGATCGTCATAGGCACAGAAAACCACCCAAGTATTTGGAGGATTATGTGTGCAAAAAGGTTTAATGACTTTATTCTCGGTGTGTGGTATTTTTGTATGTATGAAGTAAGGGTGATCATTTAAGTTTGGTTTTGTAATTGTAAGGGGAGAAGATGTGTTGTATTCTGATAAGTAAATTTCCTGGCACTTGTAGCTTTAATTGTGTTGCTCTATGACATGGTATTTATTTTATGTTAGAGTGTTCTCTGATGTGTGATGCAGTGGTGTTCTCTCAAAAGTCAGTTGTTTGCTGGCACCACCTACAGTTGTCTCTACAAATAAACCCTTATCAACCCTTTGGAAGCCTCAGAGTCATCTCCACAAAAGTATCCCTACCACGTTTTGCGTGTGTCCAAAAAAATCTTGGAATCCTGATTATGTTAGCATGTTTAAGTTGACAGAAGGTTGTTTAATTTTCTAGAGTGTAGAAGAAAGAGGCTAGTAGTTCTAAGCAGAATAACACTTTTGAAAGCATGAAACAAAAGTTCCTACATCTATATTTGTGAAATGTATTTCCAGGTACCTGCGGAGGTTATGGAATGGTCCATAAGACCAAAAAAATGTAAGAAGAAAGAAGAGAAAAAAACTGAAAAAATAAAAATTTCAGTAAAAACGGGAAAAAGAATAATTTTAGTATTGGTGAAGTAGCCGCTTCTGGGTGGACATGTTGGTCACACAAGCCTAATAAGATTAGGTTTTACCATTGTTCTAAAAGGTTGGATCAATTTAAAAAAAAAAAAAGAACTGTGGTGGAGGTTTGGGGTCCATATATGTGTGTCTAAATCAGAAATTGTTAGGCCGGACAATTCTGCCTCATTCTCAGCCATAACTGCTGTCACTGCACTACTGAGAGAAAGAGGCTTTTCTGTCTAACGGACTGACGATTTTAGGGGTGACACTTGGGGTCCAGGAGTGCTTCCAATATGTTGCTGCCCAAAGGCGCATGCTTCAGATACACAGAATTGCACACATTTGCACACATTTGCCACAGAGATAAAAGGCTTTAATGTCAGTCTTTGTAGTGCTGTTGCTCCTTTAAGGGCATGCTTCCCACATAGGAAGAGTAATAGTCTTCCTGGAGGCAGTCAGGGCTTCTGGGACAACAAGGATAGCGTCTGAAAGACTGTCAAAAGTTGTTTAAAATTTAAATAATATCCATGGTGAAGAGACTATGACCAGGCTCAAAACACAAAAGCACAAAATGTATAAAATCAGTATAATCATCAAAATATTTTAGGGCACTGAAAGGGCCTTAACACCCTCAGAACCACTATTTTAAAACTTTTACATGGGATTGCTTCTTCTTAGGGTTCAATTACAAGTCCTGATTGAAATTGTTGATGGGCCAGAAACAGGAATTTCCAGCCCCAATGGAATTCAGTTTCCAAAGAAGCACTATGTGTCTGGTGTGTTTCACCTATAGACTACACTGCTTAAAGCACGTGGAGCTCCTGAGTAGCATATCAGGTAGAAAATCAGGAAGAGCCAGAGGTATCAGGTTAGGAATTATCAATTCCCCAATTAATTGCTCATTTCTAAGGGGACTCACATGGGTCTTACTTGTAATCCTGGTAACTCTGCACTCTTAGGGCCACATGTATGTACCTTTTTAAAGTTTGCAAATGGCCTGATTTGCAGAATCGGGACGTGTGCGGCTGGAAAAAAGGCTTTCCCAATGTAACAAACCCTATTTTGTGATTTGGTAACCTATTACCGAATCGCAAAATGGGTTAGGGATTCGCTATTAGGAAGGGGCGTGTTTAGGGCGTCCCTTCCTAATACCAAATTGCATCGGTATGTAGGAATGTTTTGTGACCACAATGAGGTCGCAAAACATTCGCTTGGATCACTGCCTGCTCTTAAAAAATTAAAAGAAAACTTTTAATTTCTTTCTTTTTAAACGCAACATTTAAAAAAATAAGAAAAAAGAATGATTTATTTAAAAGCAATCACGGACATGGTGGTCTGCTGAGCCCAGCAGGCCACCATCCCCATGATTTTAGGGATTACTAGGGGTCGCAAATTGCGATCTACCTCATCAATATTAATGAGGTAGGTCGATTTGCGACCCCCTAGAAATAGCTGTATGAAACTCTATGAGTTTCATACATTTATAATACCGATTATCTAATTGCGATTCTCAGAAAATCGCAATTAGGTAATTGCTATTACAAATGTTGATACATGTGGCCCTAAGTCACCATTGCCCCTCTCATAACTATCAACTGAGCAATGCACTTGCTTTTTTCCTCCAATGTCAGTTCTACATTGAATAGGAATTAGATCAAACTGCTGTTAAGGTTTTCTTTGTTAACTCTTTGTATTGATTTTTAGCCAGTATCAAAGCACACCAGACTTGTTCTTCATCATTGCTAGATAGTTGGACAAATACATAGTAGGCCCGATTCACAAAGTTAAATTTAGATGTTTGGTCTAAACTTAGACCAAACGTCTATGTTTACGGCTTTGGGAATTCACATAGGGCATTTACAAGTACTATCTCTATGTCCACACTCAGGCCAGATCTCCGCCCCGAGTGCGGACATAAAGATAGTACTCATAAATGCCATTTGTGAATTTCCAAAGTCGCAAACTTGGACGTTTAGACAGGCGCTTTCATGAGCATAAATACTTTCAAAAAGCTACACAATCTGCTTCGCAGCCACGCTACTGTTAACGAAAGGAATGCAGCAAGTCTAGAAGCAAGGCAGATGCTTTCATGCCCACAGCCCAGGCTACCTGCCATGACTGCTGCACCGGAATCTGGTGAGAACCATGCATAGCTCAGGGTGCTGCAGATACCAAGACGAGAATGTATAGAAAAGTCAGGGAGATGTGTCCATCTCAAGCCTCACTTAGCCCGTAAATTTCGTTTTTTGCACTGAAGGCACAACAATATAGCCAGGTCAAAGGTTCTGCCAATCTCACTTCACAGTTTACCACAACTGAAAGTAATATTGCAAAACACACATACTTCTCTCTGGATAACTACCACATGAAGAATACGCACTGGTGAAGAATATGTATTGCAGGCAAGTAACCTATTTGGAGAATAACCCATGTCACTGTACTGCTGTATCATAATATTTCGTCCGATTACTAGGTGGTATGCATATACTGCAAAAATAACTTTAAACTTGAGTCTCTCAACTACATTGAGAGCTCATGTTAACACAAACTATATGTTTTAGGGTTGGCATGAAAAATGTAAGGAGAAGGAAAAAAGGCAAGCAACAACTTCCTTAGCAGTACAACTTTGCAACTAAAAGTATGGCGGGGTGGCCGATACAGTGTGTGTATGGGATAGTATTCTTATGTTTTGGGTGTTCATAGTTGTTATGATCCCTATCAAGTGCATTTTGATAATGTAAGCACATAAATCCCGAAATTTTACAATAGGATTAAATTGATTTATAAAAACATGCTGCAGCAAATGTGCAAAAATATGACAAAATCTCTTCAAATTTCAAAAAGTGTATTTTTATTAACATGCAGAACTGTTTCATCTTAGTAAATCAGATTACTTTAGTGAACTGAGAAGTATTATTTTAATTTAAACAGAAAGATGAGAGGGAATACAATTTATACAAGATGTTTCAATGTTCAATAATAGTTATTTCACTGTGTTCTTGTGTACACAGAAAGATTCTTTATTTTGTGAACCTCTTTGACAAATAGGCACAGCCAATGCGTTTCACCCTAGAAAGGGCTTCTTCAGGGCTGTAAGTACATACAAATGAAGGGCCCGATTCACAAAAGTAATCTGAGACAAAATCCTAACTTTACGACTTTCGGTATTCACAAAAGGCATTTAGGAGTAGTAAAGTTAGGATTTTGTCTTAAGTTTGTCTTAAGTTTTGGTCTTAAGACAAAATCCTAACTTAAGTTAAACTTAAGTTAAACTTAAGTTAGGAGTTTGTCTTAAGTTTGTCTTAAGTTTTGGTCTTAAGACAAAATCCTAACTTAAGTTAAAAATCCTAACTTAAGTTAAACTTAAGTTAAACTTAAGTTAGGATTTTGTCTTAAGACCAAAACTTAAGACAAACTTAAGACAACATCCTAACTTAAGTATAACTTAAGTTTAACTTAAGTTAGGATTTTGTCTTGAGACCAAAACTTAAGACAAACTTAAGACAAAATCTTAACTTTACTACTCCTAAATGCCTTTTGTGAATACCGAAAGTCGTAAAGTTAGGATTTTGTCTCAGATTACTTTTGTGAATCGGGCCCATTGATTGTAAAAAAAGAGTATGTATTTTCCTATGTACAGGTTTGCTCATAAGTATACCCTGCGTCACTGAGGCAATCAAGGTATTAAGAAAGAAGAACCAGTAGTGAGAAGTAGTGGAAAAATGAAAAGTGTCAAAGAATATGTGATATACATAGAATAAGCTCCACCTTTGGAGGTTAAAAAGATGTTTTTTAGCAATGAGAATAATTTGTCTAAGATATAAAGATTCAGTCCAGTGTGAGGTAAAAAGTATAGTGTGTAGAAATCGGCTGGCAGGATGAACTTAAGTTTAAAGGCGTGTCCAACAAGCATATTCCCCTATTCCAGTGACTCTACCAAACAATGATCAAGTTGCTACACCATAGAAACCCTAAGAAGTAAGAAGATACAATGCGTCAAGTGCTTACCAAAGTACTGAGTAAGCACTATCCCAAGGTCCAGGTGGTAAACGCCAGCAGTGTGCTGCAATTAGACCGTTCCTTGGTCACTCATGGAATTTCTATAGTTCATCATGTGTTCCACTATAGTACCTTAAACACTGAAAAGTCTTTTTAATATAAGTGAACATGGTTCACCCTAATTAAGCTCAAAAGAGTTCCAACATCCCATATCCGTATGCCATACTCTGGCATGTGAACTGTTCCCATAATACAAAATCAGGTGTTGATCCAAAGTTTCAATAAACTTTGGCATGTGAGGCTAAAGCAACGCTACACATGCATACAATATGTCTGCAAAATGAGTAGGATAACAAAGTCATAAACCACAAACACTGTTGTGTCCAACATAAGCCGTAATATATCCCTTAACGAGTGTCTAAGCCATAATATACGGACATGCGATCACGCAGAGTTAGTGCATCATAAAACATCTGTACGCGTACCTTAGGTAAATGAGTTACATTATAAATCAAGTGACGTTGTTCTTAAAGTACCCAGGGTTTCCGAGTCCGTAGTTAATTGCTGAAAGGTAGGACGAGATGGAAATGAGGTGTGTTTACTGCAGTCACCTTAAAACAAAATCATATCAACCCTCGACCTAGCGGCCCATTGAAACCGGGACGTAATAAACCTAACCGCGCGTTTTAATGGGCTTGGTACTTAACAACCCAAGCACTCCTTAATATATTCTTTGTGAATATCACTAGTAATTGGTAATTAATGCTCGAGAATTTTGTTTTCTTTCACTACAAACGAGGTTCATGTGCGAACAATGGGCACTATCTTGACAACCCTAATATTTCTCTATACTCTTTGTAAATACTAGTTATGCATTTTTTATTTCATTTTCCCTCTGATATGGAAGCTACATTACTTCTTTTAAATCCTCTCCCCCTGCTATGAGGTTAGAAATATGAACTCAGATTGCGATGTAAGAGATTGAACTTTATTCTTTTAGAAGAACATGAATTGTGTAACTCGGTCTTAATAATCTCTCGTTTTAAAAATGCTGTATAAAGTAAATATATTTTTTTACTAAGGCATAATTCATAACAATGTGCAGGTTGGATTAATCAAAATAAGTAAATGCATAAATAATCTAATATCACCACAATTTATATATGTTATATAACTGGAAGTATGGTGTATACGTTGGTTGGTGTTTTCTTTTGCAAGTGCTATAATTTGTAGTAACTTGATTGCCAGTATTCTCTATGTTCATAGTTACTACTTATGTGAGGAACTAACAGGGCTTTACGTGTAATAGGAAAATTGGCCAAATGCCTCAAATAAGTTGTATGACACTTATGTTTATATATTTATTATCCGTTTAAAGAATTCTAAAAATTGTCTCCACTATGTGCGACGCTTTCTTCTTTTTCTATCCTTTTCACATTACTTTCATGGGCATACATTGTAGTTTTTAGACAAATAACTTAGTGAGACACTATGTCTCAAAGTTTTTGTTTATTCCTTGAGTTAACAAAAATCTATAAGCTTGATTATTCATGTTCGATGTGTCTGAGAAGTTTAGGATCTATCCAATCATCAAGAGGAGTCACTGAAGTGGGATAAGGATTTCGTAACGTCCTGAACTGTTGGTAGCGGTCTAGTTGTTGCAGGGAACGCGTGTACGTGCTTGAGATGACTTACGGGAGATGGGAACGCCTTTAAGTTGGTAGGGAGACAGAGAATGCGGGTTGACGACTCTCTGGACGTGGGACTAGCCCGATACATATTTGTGAGTACGTGTCTGTTCGGATGGTGTTGTCTGGGTTGATCTTGGTTTTTTTAATCAGATAAGGGGTGGAAAGATCAGCGGTACATCAGAGATAACACTAAGTCTGCCGCAATGGGGTTAAAGTTGTTTGTCGACAATGAAAACAAATGCCAGGATCTATGCATGCTTTATGTATATGTTCTTTTGAACTTACCCAGGCAACTGCAACACGCTCGGTTAGGTTTATTACGTCCCGGCTTCAATGAGCCGCTAGGTCGAGGGTTGATATGATTTTGTTGTAAGGTGACTGCAGTATTTGCATCTCATTTCTTTCTCATCCTACCTTTTAGCAATTAACTACGGACTTGGAAACGCTGGGTACTTTAACAACCACGTCGCTTGATTTGTATTGTAACTCATTTACCTAAGGTACGCCTATAGATGTTTTATGATGCACTAACTCCGCGTGGTCGCATGCCCATATATTATGGCTTAGACACTCTTTAGGGGATATATTACGGCTTATGTTGGACACAACGGTGTTTGTGGTTTATGACTTTGTTATCCTACTCATTTTGCAGACACATTGTATGCATGTTAAGCGTTGCTTTAGCCTCAAATGCCAAAGTTTATTGAAACTTTGGATCAACACCTGATTTTGTATTATGGGAACAGTTCACATGTCAAAGTATGGCATACGGATATGGGATGTTGGAACTCTTATGAGCTTAATCAGGGTGAACCACGTTCACTTATATTAAAAAGACTTTTCCATGTTTAAGGTACTATAGTGGAGCACATGATGAACTATAGAAATTCCATGAGTGACCAAGGAACAGTCTAATTGTAGTACACTGCTGCCATTTCCCACCTGGACCTTGGGATAGTGCTTACTCAGTACTTTGGTAAGCACTTGACGCGTTGTATCTTCTTACTTCTTAGGGTTTCTATGATGTAGCACCTTGATCATTTTTTGGTAGAGTCACTGAAATAGGGGGATATACTTGTTGGACACGCCTTTAAACTTAAGTTCATCCTTCCCACCGATTTCTACACACTGTACCTTTTACCTCACGCTGGACTGTATCTGTATAGCTTAGACAAGTTTTTCTCATTGCTAAAAAAACGTCTTTATAACCTCCAAAGGTGGAGCTTATTCTATGTATCTCACATATTCTTTGGCACTTTTCGCTTTTCCACTACTTCTCACAGCTGGTTCTTCTTTCTCAATAACTTGATCGCCTCATTGACTCAGGGTATACTTATGAGCAAACCTGTTCATGGGAAAATACGTACTCTTTTTTTACAATCATTATTTGTATGTACTTACAGCCCTGAAGAAGCCCTTTCTAGGGCGAAACGCGTTGGCTGTGCCTATTTGTCAAAGAGGTTCACGAAATAAAGAATCTTTCTGCGTACACAAGAACACAGTGAAAGAACTATTGTTGAACAGTGAAACATCTAGTATAAATTGTATTGCCTCTCATCTTTCTGTTTAAATTGTATTTAATTTATGACCATGTGGCAGCTGGTTGTGTGAGGTGGGCAGTACATGTGTTGTTATACATGAGTGACTAGACTAGACTTTCTTTGCCTTAAGTATTATTTTAAAGTGATATCTTTCAAACTTGAATTTACTTGGTGCGTATTTTCACCTTTTAAAGCAAAAGTTTGGAGTGATATTTGCACTGATATCTGTTGCTGCACCCACACGCGCGGTCTGTTTTTGGTGCACATAGCCTTGGCTGCAGCGCACAGAGACCTTACACTGTCGCACACAGAGGAAAAAAATTAGATGGAACATTGGTCAGCACCAATGCATCTTTACCACTGCGTGGATTGGAAACGGTGCTTCGTCCCTGTTTACATGGACCAGAACTGGCATATCACTGCATCTGTGTGGCTCGGAGCCCCTGCATTGCTTTCGGAACCACCACTGGGCGGCACTTTTCAAGTAAAGTCCTCGCATCACCACGAAAGCATCAATGTTGAAGCTGAAACTCCGCATTGCATCGGAGCCGAAGTATCATGACTGTTGCCCCACCAGGACCAGCACATCACCACTGACGCATGGATCAACATCGGCGCATTGCCCCTTTTGTGCTCTGCAGCCTCTCCTCAGACAGGATCTTCGAATTCAATGCAGCTCGGACTAAGGTACTTTTATTCAGCGGGCCCAACCTGGTCCTAGTAGCCAGCCCATGCTCCATCGTTTTCGGCCTGAACTTTTGACTTTGCCCTGGTCCAGCGCGACCAGATAACTCTTGTTGGTGCTTAGTGCGTTTTGGCGCTATTTTCAATTAATTCCTCTAAATTTAATATCCATGGTGCTTCTGATTGGATTTGTGTTGTATTGGTGTCAAATAATTTATTACAATATAATCTATTTTCTAATCTGATTTGGGATTTTTCTTGTGTTGTGTTTTCACTTTATTACTGTTTGTGTCCAGCAACCCCATGTCTCACACATATCCATGTAACACAAGTTGGGACTTTATTATTTAACTTTTAAGTCATTTTTAATACAGATAACAATTGATTCAAAACAGATCACCATGCTTTAGAAAACAAAGACCAATTCTTATGAAGGAAACAATACACATTTAGAAAATGCTCCTCAAAATGTTTTTCACAAACAATGCATAATTTTGTTTAGCACAGATGCCAAGGAATAACATTTCATTAAACACTTGCGTCTTCCTTGTGTAAAATATGTACGGGGCATATTGCAAGCCCTTGCAACCCCTGCAGTGCAGAACGGCCCCCACCCTTCAGGAAGGCTGGCATTCCACCTAAAATTCATGAATATCTGTGACATACAGACTTCTAAGTGGCTCACTGCCACATTCTTCAGGGAGTCCTATCATTTTATGTTGCACCACTGAACATATGCAACGCTGTACTCAAAAGAACACACATCTGTGTGTACACATCTCGCTAACTGCACAGGTATTTGCAGAGTTCCCCTACACTGGGATCTCATGAGCTTTGGTGTAGTGGCAACCGATAGGATGCCATTGCCCCACCTCATTTAGAGGGGGGAGGATCATGTTGTTTCTTTCATGAAAGAACCCTTTCTGGGTCTGGGGACGCAGGTTGTGTGCCATGTCATGTTTTCCCTTTTGTCTGCACCATTTGATGCAGCCTGCTATGGCAGTCTGCATGAGTTTGGTGGTGTGTCCCTTAGTGTGGCACAATACATGCTGCAGCCCTTAGGGGCCTTCTTTAGTACCCAGGCCCTAGGTACTAGGGGTACCATTTACTAGGGACTTACAAGGGCGCTAAAGGTCTTGCCAATTCTGGAACAATTGCACAGTTACCTTGTTTTTGGAAAAGAACACTGGCACTGGGGACCTGGTTAGCAGGAACCCAGTGCACTTCAGGCAAAGTTGCATCAAATACTAGGCAAAAAATGGGGGTGACCAGGTCAAAAAGTGGCTCTTTCCTACACTTCTCAAATTACAGTGTGACCTGAACCTCACACATTTGTGCCACCAGGCTTATATGCAAGTGTTTCTTGACAGTATGTGCAGCCACTTGTGGGAACTGACAGAAAATCTGAAGATTCTCTGAGCTTCATTTAAAGGTTTGAGAGCACTCCACCAGCTTACCAGTGCATGGAGGCCCTCGCCTCCACCCAACCTGCAGAGGACCACTCACCCACTCTAGAGACCCCTGCCAAGTTGGCAGTGAACTATTCTGCCAAAAGTGTTCCGATCAATGAACAGTAATACTGACCAATTTATATCAATCAATCAGTTTGTTATAGCGCGACTACTCACCCGTGAGGGTCTCAAGGTGCTGGGGGGAGGAGCGGGGGTGCATGTTCCAGTCCATCAAGGAGGGGGTCTGTCGAAGAGCCAGGTCTTGAGGTTTCTCGCGAAGACGGGGAGCGAAGTTGTCTGGGGTGGAGTGGAAGGGCGTTCCAGGCTCTGGCAGCGAGGAAGGAGAAGGAGCGGCCTCCCAATCTGGTCTTTCTGGTGCGGGGGACCACAGCGTAGGAGAGCTGGGCTGATCGTAGGGTCCTTTGGGGTGCGTGGAATTTGAGTCTGCTGTTTAGGTATGCTAGTCCGGTGTCGTGGAGTGCCTTGTGTGCATGGGTGAGAATCTTGAAGGTGATTCTAGCCTTGATGGGGAGCCAGTGGAGTGCTTGCAGGTGTTGGGAGATGTGGCAGTGTCTTGGCAGGTTGAGGACCGGTCTTGCGGCGGCGTTCTGGATGTTTTGTAGCTTGCGGGTGAGGTTTTTGTTTATTCCGGCGTAGAGTGTGTTGCCGTAGTCTAGTCTGCTGGTGACAAGGGCGTGAGTGACAGTCTTTCTGTGCTCGAGGGGGATCCATTTGAAGGTCTTACGTAGGAGGCGGAGGGTGTGGAAGCAGGAGGATGCAACGGAGTTGATGTGGCGGTCCATTTTGAGCTCAGCGTCCAGGATGATTCCAAAGTTGGGTGCGTGGTCCGTGGGGGTGGGTGGGCTTCCGAGGGCGGGGGCCACCAGGTGTCGTTCCAGGCATTGGGGATTGGGCCCAAGATGAGTACTTCTGTTTTGTCAGTGTTGTGTTGTAGGCAGCTGCTTTTCATCCATTTGGCGACGGCTTCCATGCCTTCTTGAAAGTTGTGTCTGGCGGTGTTGGGTTCTTTGGATAAGGAGAGGATGAGTTGGGTGTTGTCTGCATATGACACAATGTTAAGTCCGTAGGTTCTGACAATGGGGGCGAGCGGAGCCATGTAGATGTTGAAATGCGTGGGGCTGAAGGAGGACCCCTGGGGGACTCCGCAGGTGGTAGGTGTAGGGTCTGAGAGGAAGGGTGGGAGTCTGACCCACTGCGTTCTGCCAGAGAGGAAGGAGTGGATCCAGTCGAGGGCCTTGTCCCGGATCCCTGCGTCGTTGAGTCTGCGTGTTAGGGTGCGGTGAGAGACTGTGTCGATTGCCGCTGAGAGGTCGAGGAGGATGAGGGCTACTGTTTCTCCTCTGTCCAGTAGGGAGCGGATGTCGTCTGTTGCGGCGAGGAGGGCGGTTTCTGTGCTGTGGTTTTTTCTGAAGCCGGATTGGGAGGAGTCAAGGATGTTGTGCTCTTCGATGATAGTGGCGAGTTGGCTGTTGATGGCTTTCTCAATGACTTTCGCTGAAAACGGGAGCAGGGAGATGGGTCTGTAGTTCTTGAGGTTGGTGGGGTCTGCCGAGGGCTTCTTCAGGAGGGGGTTGATCTCAGCGTGTTTCCAGTCATCGGGGAACGAGGCGTTCGTCAGGGAGCGGTTGATGGTGTGGCAGAGCATGGGTGCGATGGTGTCGGCGGCTCTGTTGAAGATGTGGTGGGGGCAGGGGTCCGTGGGGGCCCCGGAGTGGATTGACTTCATCGTCTTCAGTGTGTCTTCGGTGGTGAGGGCTGTCCAGTTGTCAATCGTTGGCTTCAGGGTGTCGGGGTGGCTGTTGAGGGTTCAGTGTGTTGGTTGTCTTCGTTGAAGTTGTTGTAAATGTTCTTGATTTTGAGGTGGAAGAAGGTGCTGAGTTTGTCGCAGAGATCTTGTGAGGGAGGGATGTCAGTAGACTCGCTGGTGGGTTGGACGAACTCCTTGATGATGCTGAATAGTTCTATGCTGTTGTGCGCGTGTGTGGAAATTCTGTCTTCAATTGCCTTTTTCCTCGTTTTTCAGATGAGTTGGTGGTTAGCGTTGGTGGCGGCTCTGAAGTCGTTGTGGGCCTCTGTGGATTTGGAGTTCCTCCAGGCCTTTTCGAGGCGGCGGCACGTGCGTCTGGACTCTCGAAGTTCTGTGGTAAACCATCTGGCTTTCTTGGCGTGAGTGTTGTTGTTTTTCTTGAGGGGGGCTCTGGTGTTGGCGCTGTCGGAGATCCATCTGTGCAGAGTTCGGGCTGCGGTGTTGGGGTCGTTGTCTTCCGCAATGGTTGGGGTGGATTTGCTGAGTGAGGAGGTGAGCTGGTCGTCGGTGATTTGGTCCAGTTTCTCTGTGGGAGCTGGTGCTGATGTCTGTGGATGGTGGGTGTTCTGAAGGTGAAATAAACGCATCGGTGGTCTGTCCACGGGAGTTCGGTGGTGTGGCTGAAAGCGATGGAGTTTCCTGTTGTGAAGAGGGGGTCGAGGGTGTGGCCTGCTGAGTGCGTGGGTTCGGTCACGATCTGGGGGAGTCCAATGTTGTGGAGGATGTCCAGGAGGGATGTGGTGTTGGGGTCCCTTTGGTTGTCGAGGTGGAAGTTGAGGTCTCACAGCAGGGTGTAGTTGGTGGATGCGATGGCATGCAGGGACATGATGTCCGTAATGGAGTTGGCGAATGGTCCGCAGGGTCCAGGGGGTCGGTAGATGAGGGTTCCTCGGAGGGTGGTGGTAGAGCTGGCCAGTATCTTGAAGTGAAGGTGTTCCATCAGGTCTGTGGGCTTGTCGGGGAGTGTGCTCAGGCGGAGGGTGGATTTGTGGACAATGGCGATTCCTCCTCCCGGGCGGGTGGGGCAGTCCTTCCTGGAGATCTTGTATCCTTGGAATTTATAGGTGGCACTTTTTGCAGAGGGCCTGGTCAAAGGTTTTGGACAATGGAGCCAGCTGAGGTTTCATGTAAATGACAATGCCTTTTATTTACCTGTTTTAAAAACAACACATAAATATAAGGCATTGTCATTTACAATGCAATTAGCAGAAACTCTCATAAATGTGAGACCTATTGCATTGCAAATGCTTGTTGACTACTAGGTGTTGGTTTTCTGACTCTGGTTATGCCCTGGGGTCTGCTAACCAGACCCAGGGCCTGTGCTCTGATTAAAAGTACATGATAATTAGGTATAATTATAATTGGTACTGGCAGACCCCTTTAAGTTCCTAGTATATCATAAAACAGGGAGGGAATCAAACTACCTATAAGTCCATGGTATATAATAGGACAGGGAGGTTTAGAAGCCCAGTAGATTTCCTGCACTGGGGAGTGCACTGCTGTGTGGCCTGCTGTCATTTTAAAGGCAGCCCTGCTTTACTGAAGGCCTTTAAAATTAGATTATATGCAAATTCAAATTTGGAATCAAAGGTACTTCCAAAGAAGTAATCTTCCTTACTTTTGTATATACGTCACCCCTAAGGTCTACCCTTGGTGCCCTAGTGGTAGGGTGCCATGTGACTATAAGCAAGGATATTATACAAGGTATTGTATGCGCCCTGGTGAGGGAAAAACTGCCAATTTCATTTTCCCCCAGTAGCTCCATACGCTAACATTGGAATTGTTTATTTCTGTATAAATATTGATAGGAGTGAACTACAAATGTCATTCAAGGACTTACAATGATAGTTATGATAAATCCAATATTTGTCCCTGTTAGACAATAATTATTAGTTATAATAACTATCACAGAAAAGAAGTTATTAAACTTTCTTTTCTGTTAGCCAATATCCATCCTTCCAGCAGCCCTTCTCTGATTGGCTAGCCTCTGCCAGGCTGAGCCAAGCTGTCTTAATGAGGTGTTAAGTGGCCTTCTAGAGAAACAAAGGATTCCTGTGGGAGGAGAACTGAAACTGCAGAAGCAGAAGGCAGGGTGATGGTGGAGTAGCCAAACTGGTCTTGAAAGGGAGAATGACACCTTAGGACAGCACAGGCTTACCCCCACATCCTGCACCCGCAGCCACACAGGAGCCCTTGAAATTAGATTAAGGAGAGGGCTGAAAGCGGAGTGCTAAGGAATATTAGCCACACCAGTTGGTTAGCTTAGCCTGATCTAACCTCCAAGAAGAGACTTTCTCCATCTTGGATTTTGGAAGAATGGTGGCACTCTGTTTCCCATTGGTCAGTGGTGCCCCCCTGCTTGACGCCCAGGAACACTGCATATATATGGAAGAGCTGCATGGCAACTCAGATCCCTGCATGGAATAATCAAGAGAAGAAGGACTGCCCTGCTGGAACACATGGTCTGCACCCCAAGAGGACTGCACTCAGAAGGATTGCACCTGTAACACACTTTGGAACTACAGTCATAAGGACTTTGCCTTACTTCAAAAGGATTAAGGAGGGACTCCCTGAAAGCAATAGGAAAAAAGAGCTACAAGAGATCCCTGCCTGAAAATGCAAGGAGAAGAATGACTGCCCTGCTGGACCCTGACCTGCACCCAAAGGACTGCACTCATAAGGACTGCACCTGCCGTACACTTGGTACTACAGCCCTAAGGACTTTACCTTGCTTCAGAAAGTGGAAGGAGTGGACTCCCTGAAAGCATCAGGTTAGAAGAGCGTTCCTGCACCATCTCCACCAAGAAGCCCCCAGCCTGGAGTGTCTCCAGTGGACTTTTAAGGATTTGGCCAGGTGCATTGTGGGAATTGTAGTTCCAACATCCCAAGGACCATTTCAGAGATTCTAGACCCATTAATTGGTGTTGTGGATACTTTGAACCGTCAAGGAGAAGTTTGGAGCGACTTTTGTAAAAAGCTCCATAAGTTGACCATGTGCATTGTGGCAGTCCCTTACCCTGAGAGGCAAGCAGGAGCATCTGATCCCTTGGCAGGTGCTGTGGACCACTTTCCTGCATCCAAAAACACTTCTGGAAGTAAGTGTAAAGAACTCTTGACTTTGACCCGGTCCAGCATGACCCTTTTTAATCCTTTGAGTGCTATTTGCTTCTAAGCGCTAGTGTTACTTTTATTCTTTAAAAATCCATATCTCTGGTTCCCTACATTGGATGTTTGTAATTTAGGTTTCTATTTGTTCATAAAAATATAACATATCTTTATAAATTGGTATTGGATTTGTATTGTATGTTGTGTCTTACCTGTTTATTGTATTGGTGTTTTGTAAATGCTTTCCACACCTGTCTTCTAAGTTAAGCCTGCTTGCACGTTGTCAGCTACCAAGGGTTGAGGAAGGGAATAATTTATTGAGATCCTACCTTAATCTTTTATTGTGTTGTTTGTGGCCTTATTACTATTGGTAAGTCACTACTTATCACCACTAATAAACCACTTTCCAACACTGTCTAGTCCAATTCCTAGATAGTACAAGTGAACAGGGAAGCCATCTTGTGTACATGTACTGGGCACTGGTCATTATGAGTTCCCCAGCTACATGATGGCTTCACTGAAACCTATGGTGTTTGGTATCAAACACCTTGTCTTAATAAATCCATACTGATGCCAGTAGTGGGGTTATTAAAACATGCACCTAGAGGTAACCCTGGGCAGAAAAATCCACTCCGCTCGCGGAGTTTGCGGATTTTTGGTAACTCCGCGTTCCGCGTAGTACGCGGAGTTACTGAAAACTCTGCGCTCCGCAACGGAGCAGAGGTTTATTTTTGTTCGCGCATTCAAAATGTGTTTTCGCGCGCGCGGGAGCGACTTACCTGGATGCCTGCGTTCGCCGACGAGATTTCCTATCCGTTCGCGTGCGACACGAGATTTGGTAGCCGGCCGCACGGTCCCGCGAGAGTATGCGATCGCGAACACGTCATTCGGACGCGCCACCGGACTTCCGGTGGAAGTTTTGTGAAGATCGCGCTGCCGAACACGCAGAATTTGCAAGCTGGAGAAGAATATCTCTCGAGCAGCATAAAACCTTCTCGAAATGATGATTTGGATGAAAAAAACTCCTCAGATTGACATGTGGCTGTACTTTTTTGTGCAAGGAGTCCTTTTTCTTTTTTAACTTATTTTTTGAAGAGGAAGGAAGTGCCCCAGTGTCTCCAACTTCCTGTTCCTGTCCAGCAGGCTCCTGCCAGTGCTTTGTCCATCTTCTGTTCACTTTTCATTTGGATTTGGAGCTGGAAAGATCCCTTTTTTTGTCTGCTGCATATATATATCTCTGGATTTGAGGACTTTTGGATTTGAGATTTCACAAGTAAGTTGGAAAATTGGTGTTGTTTGTTTGATTGGGGCATTGCACCTACGTTTTTTTGTGCTTTTCATTGGTTTTTTTCAATGTATTGTGGCGGGTGGCCTGTAGTTTCAGTAGGGGCCTAGTTGTTTCTTTGTATGTAATTTTTCTTCTAGTTTTCTTTTATAAAGGAAACATGTTGCAAAGTTCACTACATTTTCTCCAACTTTTGCAATCAATTTGCAACATTTATTTAATTCACTAGCCCAGTAGTCTGCCAATAGGCCTTTTTCAGCCAGTAGGCCCAGAGCTACTCATGTGTGCATGAAACAACTGTTTATGTGCTGTCTGTTGAATTTAAACATCATTTAGGGCATGGATGGCATTGGATTGAATTGCAAAATGTGTTTTTTGGGGGTATTTCACTTTTTTCATGTGTGTTAAATAAATGCCTTTGTTGGATGTGTGTGGTGTGGTTGTTGTGTAACTTGCAAACCTTTTTTAGCCCTGTGGTTTATCGTTTTTGCATTGTTGCATTAAAGCTGTGTTGTTTAGCATGCCTCCTTTGTCTGGCCATATAGGCCTGCTTGAGTTCATTGTTTTACA
Source organism: Calotriton arnoldi (assembly GCA_963921515.1). Lineage (NCBI taxonomy): Eukaryota > Metazoa > Chordata > Amphibia > Caudata > Salamandridae > Calotriton > Calotriton arnoldi. The sequence continues at coordinate 279,812 of CAWUFW010010822.1, read as the reverse complement.
GGCCTCCTGCTTGTTGTTGTGTGAGTGACCATGTGGCTGGTGGCCATTTTGTGGTGGTAGTTATTTAGTGTGCTGCTTTTGCAATAGGCCTGCATGTCTTTCCTTTGTTCCTCTTGGCGTACTGCTTCTTGTTGTTGTGGCCTGGCCATGTGGCTGGCGGCCATTTTGTGAAGCCAGCCAGTGTGCTTTTGCCATAAGCCTGCATTGTCTGTCTTCCCTTTCTTGTTGTTGTGGTGGCCCAGCCATGTGGCTGGTGGCCATTTTGTGAAGCCAGCCAGTGTGCTTTGCCATAGGCCTGCATTGTCTAGCATTGTCTGCCTTCCCTTTCTTGTTGTTGTTGTGGTGTCCTGGCCATGTGGCTGGTGGCCATTTTGTGAAGCCAGCCAGTGTGCTTTGCCATAGGCCTGCGTGCATTGTCTAGCATTGTCTGTCTTCCCTTTATTGTTGTGGTGGCCTGGCCATGTGGCTGGTGGCCATTTTGTGAAGCCAGCCAGTTTGCTTTGCCATAGGCCTGCATTGTCTAGCATTGTCTGTCTTCCCTTTCTTGTTGTTGTGGTGGCCTGGCCATGTGGCTGGTGGCCATTTTGTGAAGCAAGCCAGTGTGCTTTGCCATAGGCCTGCATTGTCTAGCATTGTCTGTCTTCCCTTTGTTGTTGTTGTGGTGGCCTGGCCATGTGGCTGGCGGCCATTTCGTGTAGCCAGCCAGTGTGCTTTGCCATAGGCCTGCATTGTCTAGCATTGTCTGTCTTCCCTTTCTTGTTGTTGTGGTGGTGGCCTGGCCATGTGGCTGGTGGCCATTTTGTGAAGCCAGCCAGTGTGCTTTGCCATAGGCCAGCATTGTCTGTCTTCCCTTTCTTGTTGTTGTGGTGGCCTGGCCATGTGGCTGGTGGCCATTTTGTGAAGCCAGCCAGTGTGCTTTGCCATAGGCCTGCATTGTCTGTCTTCCCTTTCTTGTCGTTGTGGTGGTGGCCTGGCCATGTGGCTGGCGGGAATTTTGTACAGGCAGCCAGTGTGATTTGCCATAGGCCTGCAATGACTAGCATTGCCTGTCTTCCTTTCTTGTTGTTGTGTGGTGGCCTGACCATGTGGCTGGCGGACATTTTGTGAAGCCAGCCAGTGTGCTTTGCCATAGGCCTGCATTGTCTAGCATTGTCTGTCTTCCCTTTCTTGTTGTTGTGGTGGTGGCCTGGCCATGTGGCTGGTGGCCACTTTGTACAGGCAGCTAGTGTGCTTTTGCCTTAGGCCTGCAAGCTTTCTTTGTGGTGGCCATGCCTTGCCCTTGTTGTTGTTTTGCATGACATTTTTTCCTTTTTACCCAGCAAAAAAATGCAGGACAGTTCACTACATTTTCTAATACATTTGCAATATTATTGATTTGAATTGATTCACTATGTGGCCTAATCTACCAATATGCCTTTTTCAGCCAGTAGGCCCAGAGCTACTCATGTGTGCATGAAACAACTGTTTATGTGGTGTCTGTTGAATTTAAACATCATTTAGGGCATGGATGTCATTAGATTGAATTTTTGGGGCATTTCACTTTTTTTCGTGTGTGTTAAATAAATGCCTTTGTTGGATGTGTGTGGTGGTGTGGTTGTTGTGTAACTTGCAAACCTTTTTTAGCCCTGTGGTTTTTCGTTTTTGCATTGCTGCATTAAAGCTGTGTTGTGTAGCATGCCTCCTTTGTCTGGCCATATAGGCCTGCTTGAGTTCATTGTTTTGCAGGCCTCCTGCTTGTTGTTGTGTGAGTGACCATGTGGCTGGTGGCCATTTTGTGGTGGTAGTTAGTTAGTGTGCTGCTTTTGCCAAAGGCCTGCATGTCTTTCCTTTGTTCCTCTTGGCTTACTGCTTCCATCCCCATTGCCAGCTGCAGCTTCCTGGATGATGCTGCATCCCACGGGATGCACAATCACATTCACAAATCACAATGCCAAACAGGTTCCATTACATTTGTATTTTTGTTTTTTGTTCTTCTTCTTTCCTATCCTTCCTGAGTGTACACAGTGCACCATGAAAGCCCTTGTTGTCAAAGTCTCACAAATGGCTACACTGTTGTTAATAATAACACTAATAAGTGTGACCACACACTAAGTTATATATTATATTTGTTTGTTTGTACAGTAGTAAATTGAACCACAACAATAAATGCCACATTTCACTGATGTTCTTCTTGCTTCTTTGCATTTGGGTGCACAAAAGAGAAGGAGGCGTCATCACCCATTGTACTGCCAGACAGAAGTCCTGCTGCGCACGACGTCACGTGACGTGTGACCACAGATATCTCTTCAACTTGTGCCACTGCGTGCTGCTGATATCTGAAGAAGATGGCCCCAAAGAAAGGTACCAGGTCCTCCAGTACCAAGAAAGTTGCCAGTGAGAAGAAGAAGGAAGTGCCACTTACCACCACTTCTGGTGTGCCGACCAAGATCTTTTTTGGGAAACCAAAAGTTGCACCTGCAGCAGCGGTGTCTAGGGATCAAGCTGGGAGCAGCACCCCCGCATCAGTGGACCCACCTCACCAACCTAGGCCTAGGCACATGTCTGTCGCAAAGGCAGCCAGTCTCATCACGACAACGAGCAGCGATGTTGAAATTGACTTATCGTTATTGCAAAGTAGTACCCAATCAACGCAGGAAACTCAGATAAGTGGACAACAACAGCCGCAACCACCGCCCACAATAGTGGTTGTTCCTCCCGAAGTAGGGGCAGTTCAGGAAATCGAGCTTCCTGCAGAGGAAGAAGAGCAAGCCACTCTTTCGAAAGATCCATTGTCTTCCAGATCCCCAGCAAGGAAAAGGGGGGTTAGTCCATCGAGTTCTTCTGCAAGCCCCCCTTCTGATGATCTAGATGCCACTTGGAAGCCACCACCTCTGTCTGAGAGTGAGAGATGCCACGAGACAAGGCTAGGGAAAAGGAAGGTTCCAGAAAGCCTCAGAGTTATGGAGGTAGATGTAGAAGACTCAGAGGAGGATGATGACGAGCCAGTCATCATCATGGACATCAGTCCCGCCCCAGTGGAGACCGACATTACCCCATCCCAAATTGCTGTGAGGGATGTGGCACGGATACCACCAACACAGGTAACACCAACACCACCTCCAGCTTCCATATTTGCATTTGCAAAGGCCCAGCAGCGACCTATATCCAGCACAACCACCTCAGTAGACGTAGGTAGTGGTAGTGCACAGAGTCAAATTCCACGCCCACCCTCCAGTTCATTCGGCATTGCAAGTGGCACCTCCAGCAGCTCCAGAAAGTTCACCTCCCGTTTGGGACTTCTTTTCGGTTAGCAGTAAGGAGCAGAACGTTGCTATATGCTCCATTTGTAAACAAGGTGTTAGTCGGGGTAAGTTTGGTACAAACTATGGTACCAGAGTCCAAACAACCCATCTGAAAACACACCACTTGATCCAGTGGGAGGAACACCTTAAAGGCCAAAAAAGTAAAACTGCACCCATTGCTGTTGGTGGTGATGAAGAAGTAGAAGATACGATCGCGGTGGAAGGTGCACAAGAGGGAGACATTTTCTCTGGAACACAAAGTAGCCCTGTCCCCAGCAGTGCAGTGGTACCGCCCACATCCTCAGCAACATCTCAGTGGCACAAGAGTAAGAGTCAGGTTGAGAGTGAGACACCAAGGCAACAGAGTACTGCAACGAAAAAAAGTGCGGCGTTGAGCCTAACAACATCTGGCGTCGAGAAGTCACCTGCATCAGTGGCACCAGAAAGGACAAAAAATCCAGCCTACAATTCTCAGCATGTTTAGGTCGGAGGGGCAGTACGAACTCAACCACCCAACGGCACGTTTGTACAATGCGAAGCTGGCTAAAATGTTAGCGTTGGACCTTCTACCTTTTCCTTTTGTGGAAGGGGTGGGTTTTCTTGAATTTGTGACAGCCATTTGCCCAAAAGGGAAGGTTCCCAGCCGGTCCTATTTTGCCAGAGTTGCTGATCCAGCACTACATCACGACATGCTGGAATTGCTTGGACTAGCTTCGCTGCACACTGGATCTCTTTTGTGGGGTTAGAGAAAAGATATCAGCTGGTGTTGACACTGCTGAGATTTTAAATGCCACTCGGAAACATGTAACTGTAGCTATGTTCGCCATGGAGAAATCTCATACTGCTGCAAAATTTTGGAAGAGTTTAACAGCAAGGTCTTTGAACGGCTGCACCCAAGAGGGCTTAACATTGGTTTTGTTGCCACGGACAATGGCAGTAATATAGTTAAGGCCATGGACAATGGTGGCTATTTCAGGGTCCTGTGTTTAGCGCACTGCATTAACATCATTGTTCAAGACGGTCTGAAAAAAGAATACTGAGTCAGCAACTTACTGACCACCTGCAGAAGAATATGCACACATTTCAGCCATTCTTTTAAAGCCCAGAAGCAGCTGAGGATCATTCAACGTGAGTATAGAGTGCCAGTTAAAGCACTCATCCAGGAGGTGCCAACACGTTGGAAGTCAACTTATTACATGCTTGAACGTCTGTTTGAGCAGTACAGACCAATCAATGAATGTCATGCGAAGACTAGGGGATGCTACTGTGAAAGGCATGACCGTTGAGATGGACCAATGGGGCCTAGTTAAATGCCTGACTGAGATGCTACTTCCTTTCAAGCTCTTCACACGTGAAGTCAGCAAGGAGGACTGTACTATAGGCCAAGCTATCCCATTGTTGCACATGCTACAGGAACGGCTGAAGGGGGTGTCTGCAATGTGCGCAGGTGTGGAGGAAAAAAGAGAAGCATATGAGTTGGTGGAGAGCTCATCCCTTCGCTTAGCAGAAAATACAAGGGTGCAAACTAAGATTGTGTCATCCAACCATTACATTTCTGCCACAATTCTGGATCCACGGTGCAAATCAGTTCTGAACACTAACACATGAATTCCTTTTTCACAAGTGGATGTTGCCAGTTACAAAACTTGGATAGCTGTGGCAGCCAGTGACTTTGAAAAAGACCGGCTGGAAATTAGAGGCCAGCTACTCCAGCCCACAACAAAAACTGCAGGGCAGCCTGTTTCAAGTTCAACTTCAGAGCCTGAGGGCAGTCCGTTTCGCTCACAGCAGTCAAAACCACCAGCATCAACATCAGCAAGAACAGGATCATCACCAGCCCCAGTAAAATCGGCACAAGAATGGTATCTACAGCAAGTGCTTGTTAGGTCCAGTGCTGATGCAAATGCAAAGGCAAAAGAGGCCGGGCAAAGCGGAGCACCCCTGAGCATTGAGCGGATGGTCCAGGCCTATCTGGATGACCCAACAGAGGTCTACATTGATCAAAACCCATTGCTGTATTGGTATGGAAAAGTCGCCGTTGGCCAGTGCTCAGCAGGCTGGCGATAAACTATCTGGCTTGCCCTTTCGCAAGTGTCTCTTCTGAGCTTGTTTTCAGTGCTGCTGGTGCCATTGTAACAGTGAAAAGGACCAGTCTCTCGCCCCAAAACGTGGAGAGGTTAACCATGATCAAAATGAATCAGCACTTTATACCACCGATTACACCATACCTGAAGCACAGCAGGAACAGGAGGACAGTGACTTAGGTGACGAAAGTAGTGTGGTAGATGACCTACTTCTGGGTGAACCACCAGAGTTTGAGGACGAGGTCTACTTCCCTGACAACTAGGCTTTTAACTTGTTACTTTCTTTCTTCCTTATTTACTTTTATTATTTGAGTGTGTCTCTGTTTTTCTGGTTCGAATCACAACAAATCCATCACCACCGTCTTGTCTTTTTATTGCCGTATTGGAGTTGCAACTGTGTGCATTTATTAAAGAAGTCCACTCCTCCGAGACCTGCTCCATCCATCCTGACTCGCCCTAAATCCATTTCCCTTAAGCCAGACATTGGATGGAGAATAGTACAAGAAATATGTGCCTGCCTCGTCGAGTCCCTCTAAAAGAACATGACTATAGCTATCCTCCTTTCCGAGCCGAGAGAGACTGCCCCTTAAGATGAGAACAGGTAATGATGAATCTGATGGCATGCATTGGACGCTGACTCTGAGTTATTGGTGTGTTTGTGTTGTTGTTGTGCATGAAGTGTACTAGTATTTAATCTACACACTAAAACAAAGTGACTCAAGTAAATGTTTTCCTGCTTGTTGTTAAATAACAAATTGTACGTCTTCTACTGCAGGGTGATCCATTGCATTTTTGAATATGGAATCTGGACTCACTCTGGTCAACACTATAGACTGAGTTGGACACCATGATGACGATGATGACCACATACTCTATACTCTTCGCAGCCAGTCAGTAGGATCGATGATGATTGATGGAATAACTCTGGCATTTCATCAAGGTGGCATAAAGGTAAACAAGTCAATCAACAACAACCACAGCAGACCTACATGTCTGTGACTGTAGTGGTGGAGTCGAGTCAGTGTAGTGGAGTGGTATGACTGACAGCGGTGCATTGATTTAGTTACTTAATTTGGAAAATGCTATGTTGCTGTATATGTGTGCTGTGTCTGGCTCAGTCAAAATCTAAGCTAACTGGAGTTTTGGTGGGTGCTGTTGGCATGCTCTGTCCTGTTGTAGTTGTAGCGTGGTTAATGCTGGAAACAGAGTAGACATGATGTAGCCATGCCACCTCTGAAACTGTTCTTGTTGCACTGCTCTGTAATTTATGGATTTTTTTTCTCCTTGATTTTTCAATATCCCTTGGTGTTTTCCTTACACTTACAGGCCGGCCGCCCTTTACCCTGTGCTATACTGGGAAAAACAACTCACACTTAGCTTACCTATCCGCATCCGCCAGGCAGGCAGTGGGGCACCCAAGATTGGCAGACGGAGCATCCATGGAAGGGAGGACCCCGAGAGGAATAACGAGATGCAACTTCCCAATTTGACCAGGATAATACAGTAACTTAGTATCATTCATCATCTTTTAATTAATTTGATTCATTTTTTCTCTTCACTCATTACGACTGTGCGTTGTTGTTTATTTGGTTTGCTCTTAGTCTTTGCTTATATCCCTACAGCTATTTTTTAATTTTCTTTGCTAGCTTTAAAAGGAAGCCCGGTACAACATAACATAAATAAAATGTATGTAATTTGGGTCTCTCTGAGGGCAGACAGGCAATGCAATTGCATAATAATAATTAATATACTGCTGCCATGTGTCTACTAGTCTACTTAGTAGTAGTAGTACTACTTATCATTAACCACATCATGAATGCATTTCCTTTTTCTCCCTTAACAGATTTATGAATATGATGGTCGTCTGCCAAAATTGTGTGTTATCCACGTGTAGTGTTTGTCTTTGTCAAACCTTTCCCTCAAATACCCCTTTCCAACCATTCATCAAACCCTAACCCTCTTCCCCCGGGCTGTGTGATTTATTGAGGTGTGACTAAATTAAATTTACACCAATAATTGATCATACACTTACTGGGGCGGATGTGGTTCAAGCAAGTAACCAACACAAATTCAAGGCAGGTCGAGGACCTTCTAATTCTGCTCTAAGTATATATATATATCGTCGGCCACACTGGCAACAGATTAGATTACCCAGTGCCCACCCATGCTCAGCAGTATTCACTATTCTCTTTTTTTTCCAGAGGAACATAATTATATTATTAACCCATTATTAATTATTAATTGCCGTCATGAATTTCATCCTTCCAGCACTAAAGGTTACGCTTGTCCACTTCACAGGTCAAGTCCACTACTTCAGTTTGTTGTAACTGGTTCTAGGCTATCCCTGCCACCATTATGTTTTATTTTACTTTAGCATTAATAATATCAATATCATTCATCATCACTTTCTTCTTGTTTGGCAGTCTTCTTCTTGTGTACTTACTACTTACTGTACTTCTACTACTCGTTCCCTAGTCTCACTCAGGTGACTGACTTGTCTCATTTTATTTTTTTGCAAATGCAACTATCTACTTCTGCTACCACCACCCACCTTGGCACCTTAGGAAACCAAACCATCACCATGCAGCCATTGCTTCGGCTAAACATCAATCACAGGTAAGAGAAGAAGTGTGGGGGAGTCAATAATGTATATCCTATGGAAATTAATTCACACACCCACATCCTTCCGAGTACATACTACAAAGGGGTTTTAGTTGCAGAATGCATTGATTAGGAGGAGAGACTGACAGTAGTAGGACAAGTGTGGATACTGCATCTATCTATCTATCTGTGTGTTACACTATTAGCAGATTTCAAAAACTGGCTGCGGCCCTGCAGCAAAAGGAGGAAACAAAAACAAACAAGGTGACGTAAAAGAGTAACCACCCCCCCAGAAAAGATTTGCATCATATCATATGTATTGGAAAACTATAAATTATTTATTATTATACCCTAACAAATATAAACTATAAGAAAAACCCACAATACCTGACCCACCCCTCTCCCTAACCCCAACCAATATCCAGTAATGTGCATGTCCAAAAGTAAACCCCAAGGTTTCCCAACTAGTCCCAACATCCCACCCACCAAAAAAACTGATTAAAAAAGGGGCAAGAGTCAAAGAAGACTGAGGTCATGATGTGATAGTCTGACGTCTAGCGGCGGGGGTGCTGGCTAGTTTTTTTAGGACCTCCTCTATCTGGGCCTCCAGGCGCTCCACTCTACGGAGCACGCGGTGCCGAAAGTTCCTGCAGGAACAACAGGGGTGTGCAGCAGTAGATGTTGTTGTTGCCAATGGTGATGGGCGGCGGGCGGCTGACAGACCACGGCGCCGTACCACCGGAGGCACGGGGGGGCTGGCTGGGCCCCAGGGCATTGGAGGAAAAAGCTGCCGCCTCCTCCGCCAGGACAACCAGCCGGCGATATTCATTCCGGATGGCCTCCAGCTTCCTTTGCCGGGCCCTGGCCGCCAACTCCTGCCTAGTGGGTTGGGAAGGAGTAGCTATATCAAGACAGGAAAAAAAAGAATTGTTGTAACCAATACTCTTAGCAAAACAGTAACACAAAATTAAATTACAGTCCACACATAAAAATTATAGTGGCACAGTAGTGCCAGTAGCACTAGCAGCTGTCGTATCCTCCTCTCCTCCTCACTTTCCTTCCTCTGCCCCTAAGATTTGGATGTGATGATTATACTTTCAGGCACTAAGGGGCCTATTACGATGGTGGGCGGACAAAGTCCACCCGCCACCGTAACGGTGAATGGGACCGTCCGCCAGAGGTGCGGTGGTCCCGCTGTGGGCATTAGGATACCACCGCCACGGTGGCATCCCCCATCCACAACATTGTGGCGGGCGGTGCCCACAGCACCGCCCGCCACAATGCTGTGGATGCACGTTGTGCATTGGCATGCACAAAGTGACAGGCACCGCGCGGTGCCTGCCACCTTGTCCACGCCAATGGGGGGTACCCCCATGTGCACCCCCCACCCCTCCAACACTCCGGGGGCCCGCAACGGGCCCCCAACAGCAGAGACCGTATGCCGTTGCCGCCATGGAAAGGCTGATCACCGGCTGCATCACAATATGGATGGCGGTGTCTTGCAGACACCGCCACCATATTGCGCCCGTTTTCTGCCCGGTCGATGAGTCTTCCCATCCGCCGCGGACCCCCCAGCCATCCTAATATGGCGGGGGGTCATTCAGGCATGGATAGCGGGTGGATAGCCCCCGCCGAGCCGGCGGTGGCTACCGCCGGCCCGGCTGGTGCGATCCGCCCGCCATCCTAATGGGCCCCTTAGTATGGAGTAGAGTAGAAGTATTCTTTTTCTCTCTCATTTTTAGCACAATTTATCTTGTAGGCATGCCAGCTCAGTCAGCTTTTGCCCTAGACAGACATACTCGTGTCGCAGTCTCGCAGACTCATGTACTTTGCTACTGTCTCCATGTGGGGCAGCTGTACTACACAATTATATATTTCCATTACGGCCATACTCTGTTAAATCAATGGCAAATGCTCAGACAATTTCACTTTCACACTGACTGCACTACTTCAATAAGGCACATGATGATGGTTAATGATCATCACAAGCTTAGGGATGATGAGAAACGGCGGCACAACATCATGTCACTCACGTCACGTGATGATGATGACACACTGAGTGATTTGTAAGTACTAGTTACCAATTACCATGCAGCCGATAGGCCACCCATGGCTGACACAGGGAGGGGACTGGAGCGGAAGTGGGCCTTGGAGTCGGAGGGAGGCGATTATGGGTGGGGTAAATATTTAGTCATGCACAATATATACGTTGTGCTTGCAAACTACTGTGAGTCAAGGGAGTATTCCATTCTGAAATACAAGTACAACCTCAAACCTCTGAATCAAAAACCTTGCAAAAAAGCAGTCTTTGTTCTTCCCAGGGCTTGTTTTTTCATTTACATTCAGTGCATTGCTCTTCTAGCATTATTATTATTTTATTCGTAATATTCTTCACCCTTGGCTTTTGTACTCTGGTACGGTTTAATTTTCTTTTACATTCTCTTCGTCCAGTCTGACTCTGTTTTCACCTACTATGATACCATCCAGGCATCCATCCATCCAAACATGGCTATCATCATAAACCGGCTTTCACCGACAACAATATACATTTTAGATATATAACCAACCACCACCCATGCCATGCGTCCTTGCTTGCCTTAGAGTTTGACCCCTCAAACCCCCCCGGAGGATTCCTTTCACCCATACAGTTTCACCCACCCAGAAAGGCATCCTTTTTGCTTTCTCTTTCACCTTTTCACCCATCCTTCAACTACCCATGCATCCTATTCTAATCCTTTTCATTTTCTTATGCCACCTATGCATCCCGGGGCCCCTTCCTTCACCCACGCATCCTTCTTTGCCAGTCATACATGTCGTCTGACTGTTTGTCTTTGTCATAAAACTGTCTTTGCTGAGTTGAAGATAGAATATGCCATTAGTTACTCAACCCCCGCAGCTAATTCTAATGTTTAAGTAAAGGCCAGGGTGTCTTCTTTTTCAGTGTTCTCACAAGCAACAACTTAGCCTCAACAGAAGTACAGTGTACTACTAGTACTGAGTGTACACCCTTGCAGCAAGTGTATTCATCATTCTCAATAAGTAAGGAATATGACTTACCACCGCCTGCCACTGCTGCTGGCTCACCCCCTGTGGCTGCCGCATCCGCTTCCTCCGGAGTGGCATGGTGGCCCTCACCGCTGGCCCCGGCACTGGTGGTTGGTACGCCTGGAAAAAAAAATCCCATTTTTTTAGATGCCCTATACTCCTCCCCTATTTATTTTTTAATTAGGAAGATTGAAAATACATAATTAATAATACATATACACCACACACATCACTATCTACAATTCGGATACCAGTACAGTAGACGTTATGTCCTATCAAAAATAACTAAATAATATCCGGTTGGGCATTTTGTTGGTGGCAATTTTTGAAAAGCCTCTCAAGAAGAGGACAACCCATAGGACTGGACTCAGTGGCTAGAGCTATGGTGCATCTCATTTTTTGAAAAGAAGAAAGAGTAGCCAACTGGGCGGACATGAGGTCTCTCTTAGTTGGAAAATGGTGCCGTCCTCCTACTCCTCTCATATACTTCCTTCCAGCCATGGTGCACGGTAACAGTTGTTCAGTGTTCACCATCAATTGCTGCTACTTAAAGTACTAGGCCTGCATTAGAAAAAGTAAAATACACCACTGTGGGGGGTCCTGCTCCTGTCCAACGTGAGTGACCACCTTTACTGATTGAGCATGATGAGACAGTAAAGGAAACTAAAGCCTTCTCATCTCACAATTCACAAACCTGCGGATATACCTTACTTGTTTTGGGCATGCAATCTGCAGTCTGAGTCTGCACAGCACATTAGTGCTACTAGTAGTAGTAAGGAGTCCTTACTACTACTAGTAGTAGCCTAGGCTAGGACCAATGGGTTCTCTGAGTCTTACAGTACCACTACTAGGTAATCCACATAAGGGGAGAGAGAAAGCTCAGTGAAACCCAGAAGAAAGCAAGCTACAGACAGACTGTCTAATAGAGTCAGAGCAGAGGTTAGTCAGATGCAGTTTGATTTGATGTGAAAATAAAAACAGACACTAGAAGAAACAATGTTAGTAGTAGTACTTAGTTAGTAGTAGGGAACGGTGGAGCAAAAACCAGAATTTAGAAGCAGATAGATTGAAGAGGATTTTGGAAAAATTAAAATTAGGAAATGGAAATAATAGAGCGGTAAAAGTTAGGGAAATATTAATATAACCACCAGGAGGACTTACTGGGCCCAGCAGCAGAGCCATCTGCGGCTGCGCCTGAGGCCGCTTCCTGCTGTTCCTGAGAGGCCCCTCCAGCTCCCGCACCCGCCGCACTGCCAGCTGCCCCAGTCTTCTTCTTGCCCCTGGATGTTGATCATGTAAAGAGACAAAAAATGATTTGTGTTAAATATATAAATATAATTGCTCTAAAAATATTTTTAGACAGGAAACGGCAATTGCAATAACATTGACCTATGCTAAATCAATCAGATCGACTTATTCGACTAGTAGTAGTCGACTAGTATGTATCGCAGTCGAGTACCATCCGATCATTATTATTCCACAGTTCAATTCCGATTCCTGAATCCTAAACATACTTAGCCCGCCTATTCCTGAATTTGAAATGAATTAATTGCAAAAAAATTATATTTGCATTTTGCTTCTAACTAAGTTCAGATCTCATTCCCAATCATCTCTCAGACAGTCTCAGTCTCAATTCCAACAACCCCCTTTGACGGGCCAATTACTAAGTCTGCATTTATACTTCTTAATGCATAGATGGATGCATGCATAATTGCAGCATACACCAAATTGGTTGGTTGCTATTATTCACTCAGTATAAGAACTACAAAAAGTTCTACTAGGAGTAGGACTGAAGTCATGTGAGAGCCTGAGTGAGGACGCATCACTCACGAGTCACGACGCAGGCCGCTAAATTACCAAATAATACTAACTAACTAACTACTACCACTATCTTAGTGACAGGAGGAGACAGGACAGCCTGACAGGACAAAGGAAAGGACTGGAGTCTTTCCTATGTGGATTAAAATAAATACCTACCTAACTTAAATTCTCTAACTTCTCTTGCATAACCAGCCCAAGAGAGCGCAAAGTTGCAAACAAGTACGACGATTAGTTAGTAGCGCCGAGCACCTGTCTGGAAGTAACAATCACATAATATAACATTTTTAAACATAGGTTACCTTACCTGCATGTAAGCACTGCAGCAGCAGCGTGTTAGCTATTTGCGAAAAAAAAACTATTCGCAATCACAAAAAATAACAGTCAGAACAGAAGAACACAAAATAGCAATATAAATAAATAGCTACTCACCAAGCCCCGGGACCTCAACTCCTAGCAGGTCCAGCAGGTCATGCTCCCGGTCCAGGATATCGGACCACCAGTGTGTCAATTGGTTATGGGTGCGCCGGACCCCAGAGCAGCGAAACACTGACCGGCGCACCCTTGCCCACCGCAGGTGATGCTCCCGGAGCCCGTACCCGGACCCAGGCCTGCCGCCTGCTGCCAGGGTTAAGGGGAGGTGGCGCTGGATAAAAAAAACCAGGGCGGCCACCTCCGCCTCACTAAATAAGGCCCGTGCATGCACCCCATGTGGACGCCGCCTTCCGCAAGGAAGGCGGTCGCGGCTCTCACTGCGAGCCCTCTGACTCATCTTCTTCCCCTGGCCCTTTGCCATAGTTGTGGGTAGGCAGGGACGGAAAAGAAAAGGTAGGAACTAAGAAAGTAAGTAAAAGAAATGAAAAAAGCAAGCAATAGAAAAAGAGTGAAAAACGCAGTAAAAACACTAAAAAGTAGGAAAAAACGCAAAATATTCAATCAAGAATAGAGAGGGATAATTAATAAATAAAAAGATTAAAAAAAAGTTTCTAGAAGCAAAGGACTGAAAAGATATAGGGAGGATAGAAAAACAGGCTCAGAACCATAGCAAAAAGTGAAAACAAGATGGCTGCGCCCATTGGCGACCGTGTGGTGAAGTTTGCGAGATATTTCCCCCCGAGCACGCAAAAAGCATCCCCGAACACGTAATACGCATTCCCGAACAGGAAAAACGCATCGCAAACAGGCGGAACAAGCAACTCCGCGCGATCGCGGAAATTCGCGTAGCTCGTGGAGGTTTTCTGCGGCTTTGCGGGATTCCGCGTAGCGCGACTACACGAACTTCGCCCAGGGTTACCTACCTTAGAGGTGCCCCCTGAAAACCTACCAACCTCTAGTGTACTGGCTGACTGGTGTAGACCAGCCTGGCACCACAGACAGGTTTCTGACCCCCTGCAGGTGAAGGCCCATGCTCTCTGAGGTCAGAAATAATGCCTGCTCCGGCTGGAGGTGTTGTCAATCAATCAATCAATCATTCAATCAGGGGTTTATAAAGCGCGCTACTCACCCGTGAGCGTCTCAAGGCGCTGGGGGGGGTGCAGCTCCGGATCAGTCAAAGAGCCAGGTCTTGAGGCTCTTCCTGGGGGTATGCAGAGTGGGGGAGCGTCTGATGTTGACTGGGAGCTTGTTCCAGGTCTTTGCTGTGACGTAGGAGAAGGCTCTTCTGCCTGCTCTGGTTCTGCAGATGCGTGGGGTCTCTGCCAGGGCGAGGTCGGTGGAGCGGAGGTTCCTTTTGGGTACGTGGAAGGAGATTCTTTCATTGAGGTATTTGGGTCCGATGTTGTGGAGGGATTTGTAGGCGTGGGTGTGTAGCTTGAAGGTTACTCTCTTCTCGATGGGGAGCCAGTGGAGGTCTCATAGGTGCTGGGTCATGTGCTTGTGTCATGGGGTTCCGAGGACGAGTCTGGCTGCTTTGGAGCTTGTGTAGCAGGGTTTTGTTGGTTCCGGCGTAGAGGGCGTTACCGTAGTCCAGTCTGCTGGTTATGAGTGCGTGGGTGACGGTCTTTCTGCATTCGGGGGGATCCACTTGAAGGTGGTGCGGAGGGAGTTGAAGCAGGTGGAGGCGACAGCGTTGATCTGGCGGGTCATGGTGAGGGAGGAGTCTAGAATGATGCTGAGTTTCCGGGCGTGGTCCGTCGGGGTGGCTGGGTTTCCAAGGGCAGGATGGCTAGTAGTCAGCATATCAAGGCAGGAAGTTTCAAGGGCATCTGCCCCCTTTGATATGTGACCCTGGCTTCCCCCAGACAGGGGAATGCCAACCCTTGCCCAGGGCCCATTTAGCACAAGGACAGATGGGAAGATTAGCTAGTCAGGAGGAGTGTTCACTGTCAGGCTAGTTACACCCCTATGGTGGGCTACCTGAAATGAACATAAAAATTAGAATTTCACCATCTTGATTTTTGATGAAATTAGATACACTGGGTCAGGGTTATGCCCACTCCCCACAGGAAGTGATCGCATAGGGGGTGTAGGCCCCCCACAGGTAAGTAGCCCTTTGGTACTGCCTTACTCTCCCCTTAATGCCCCTAAATTGAGTACTTAGGTGGCACCCCTGACACCAGGAACTCAGATTCAATGAACGCAAGAAGCAGAGGACAAAGAATAGTGAAGAATGCAAGGCCTAAGAACCAGCTAACAACTTTTTTGGTGCCAAATCCTGCCTGCCCGCACCTGTCCCGACAATCGCAACAAACTGACTCGTCCTGCCTCTGTCCATCTGCCAAGAACCCCAGTGGGCTGCCAGCACTTTGCAAATTGCCAGCAATCTCTCTTGGAGCAGGGGAGCTATACCCCTGCAGCCTGCAGGCACCAAACAGCAAAGTCTGGTTTACCGTTCTGCCGTCCCCTGGTTCCACTGATGCAGCAGCCACCCAGGAAGAGGTAGTCATGTTCCAGGAGGTCAGATCCATCTCACCACCAAGTGAGAAGACACCAGGGCCAACTGGAGCCACACAGCACCAATATCCGGGATACCGGACCCCTTGTAGCAACCAAAGCCTGTTTGAGTCCAATCCGGACACTAACGACTCCAAGACCGAGCAAGCGTTGACGGACAACAACAATGCAAAGACCCACTTCGATAGCTGCCATGCTGTCCTGATTTGTGTCTACTCAACTGGCGAGACTGTCAACTGTGAGTGCCCGTGACGAACAAGCCCACCCAACCTAACCACTCTGCACTCAAGCACCCCAGCCCGGGTTCCAAGAACCGACTGTGCTTCCCTGCTCCCAGGGCCCTCCTGAACCGAGCCCCTCATTTGGAGCTCACGGAAGTGTCCCAAGTCCCCTTCTGCAGCCTGCTTCTAGCTGCTTCCCCCCCCCCATCCTCTAGTGTAGCGTGCAAAGCTATCAACGCGACCAGCATCTCTACACTCTGACACTCCTGGGCAGGTAAAGACTAACGGCTGGTGGTTCTTTGGACCTTGGCCCCCCTAGCACCTTAAGTCCTGAAGTCGGGGTGGGTGGGTTTCCAAGGGCAGGATGGCTAGTAGTCAGCATATCAAGGCAGAAAGTTTCAAGGGCATTTGCCCCCTTTGATATGTGACCCTGGCTTCCCCCAGACAGGGGGAATGCCAACCCTTGCCCAGGGCCCATTTAGCACAAGGACAGATGGGAAGATTAGCTAGTCAGGAGGAGTGTTCACTGTCAGGCTAGTTACACCCCTATGGTGGGCTACCTGAAATGAACATAAAAAATAGAATTTCATCATTTTGATTTTTGGTGAAATTAGATAAACTGGGTCAGGGTTATGCCCACTCCCCACAGGAAGTGATCGCATAGGGGGTGTAGGCACCCCACAGGTAAGTAGCCCTTTGGTACTGCCTTACACTCCCCTTAATGCCCCTAAATTGAGTATTTAAGTGGCACCCCTGACACCAGGAACTCAGATTCAATGAACACAAGAAGCAGAGGACAAAGAATAGTGAAGAATGCAAGGCCTAAGAACCAGCTGACAACTTTTTTGGTGCCAAATCCTGCCTGCCCGCACCTGTCCCGACAATCGCAACAAACTGACTAGTCCTGCCTCTGTCCATCTGCCAAGAACCCCAGTGGGCTGCCAGCACTTTGCAAATTGCCAGCAATCTCTTTGGAGCAGGGGAGCTATACCCCTGCAGCCTGCAGGCACCAAACAGCAAAGTCTGGTTTACCGTTCTGCCGTCCCCTTGTTCCACTGATGCAGCAGCCACCCAGGAAGAGGTAGTCATGTTCCAGGAGGTCAGATCCATCTCACCACCAAGTGAGAAGACACCAGGGCCAACTGGAGCCACACAGCACCAATATCCGGGATACCGGACCCCTTGTAGGAACGAAAGCCTGTTTGAGTCAAATCCGGACACTAACGACTCCAAGATCGAGCAAGCGTTGAGGGACATCAACAATGCAAAGACCCACTTCGATAGGTGCCCCGCTGTCCTGATTTGTGTCTACTCAACTGGCGAGACTGTCAACTGTGAGTGCCCGTGACGAACAAGCCCACCCTACCTAACCACTCTGCACTCAAGCACCCCAGCCCGGGTTCCAAGAACCGACTGTGCTTCCCTGCTCCCAGGGCCCTCCTGAACCGAGCCCCTCATTTGAAGCTCTCGGAAGTGTCCCAAGTCCCCTTCTGCAGCCTGCTTCTAGCTGCTTCCCCCCCCCATCCTCTAGTGTAGCGTGCAAAGCTATCAACGCGACCAGCATCTCTACACTCTGACACTCCTGGGCAGGTAAAGACTAACGGCTGGTGATTCTTTGGACCTTGGCCCCCCTAGCACCTTAAGTCCTGAAGTGGATCCCTGGAAACCTATTACAAGTAATTGAATGCAGTATTTGCCTTTTTTCCCATAGGAAAGCATTGCCGTGTAAAGACGCATTTAAGTGAACATTTTACTTACCTGTGAAAATCAATATCTCAAAAAGTACTTACTTGATCGCGAAGTTCTTGGTGTTGACATTTATATAAAAAATACTTGTTATCTCTTCTTGAGTGTGTGTCTCATTTATTGCCTTGTGAGTACAACAAATCCTTAGCACTACCTCTGATAAGCCTAAACTGCTTGCCCACACTACCACAAAAGAGAGCAGTTGGATTTGCTACTTGTGCCTCTGTAAATCAATAAGGGTTGCCTGGACTATCTGCACAGTGTACCTTGGTTTGGTACACTATATAGAGAGAAGAAGAGAAAAAGGGTGTGCGCTTCTGGAACTTTGATTTGACACTTTATAGAGAGCCAGCTTCCTACAAAAAGAAACCGGGTCATCTCAGCATACACATAAAAATGAAAGTAACTTAATTAGGAGGAAGTCTATTTCTGCTATCCAAAAAACAATCAACTGGACTAATGAAATGAACATTTAAATTGTCTGTTTCTGTTTTAAGTAACTTGGCTATCTAATGCTTGTAGTGAACACTGCACTGAATACAAAAATATGAAAGTATGAACAACCCATGATAACATAAATACATCCAAAAATGTTTAAGGCTATAAATTAAGTGCAATACGAACCTATAAGACTTCATTTTGCTGTGTGGGAACTTTTTCAGGAGTCGCAGGGCAATCAGGTTTACTAGGTTCATATTGGATCATTGAATCAGCTGTTGGGGCTTTACCCTTCTTTTGGATCCGAAACTGAGCACAAAGTACACTCCTTCAACACTTGACCCAACTTGAGAAGAAAAAGGTACTCTAAATATGGCACAAATAGTATCTATAAAACGTAGAGTGCACTAATGCACAAACGTACACTTGGGGAGTTATCACTGTGTTTGGGACCAGCCAGTGCTGTTTCAGGCTGCTCCTAGACACTCTTAGGTACAGGATATTTTAGTAATGCAGTCAACGTGGAGCAGGAGAAATTCCACCTGGGGAAAATTAGTAGGTTGTTCTTTTCTGACATTCTTCTGGAATGGTAGCTATCTTCTATGTGTAAGAATGGACAGGTCCTTTATTAAACCGAGCATTGTCCCAATGGCTGTTGCTATAGATGCAATGCCTCTTATATCACAATGTACCTTAAAGGCCTTTGTGGGCTGATGCCATTTCTGTCAATTGGGGACTGGGTTGGTGCCAATTCTACTGGTGTGCATCCGCACACAAACCATGGAGAGAGGCGACATTGACTCTGCCCCGGCCCTAAAGACATCTTCAGTCCCCACTGTTATGAGCAGGTTCCCGATCCTGGCAAACTGAGTTGGCAGTTAGTGGCCACAACCCTGAAGCTCAAAGTCTTTTTCGGTCTCCACTAGTGTGAGTGTTCTTGCACTGGTCGAAGAGATGTCCTGCCTCACATTCTAGGAAAGTTACACATAGAGATTGTGTATTGCACAGATCCAGCTCTGGGACTGGTTTAAGGCAGTTCCTGACTTTATTTAGCCTCCTACATCCTCTACATGACACTGATAAAGGAAAATTATGCAATGGCCAATATTTGTGGCTTTGCTGTTTCCAACACGTTGACCTCTTCCTGTAATAAAAGAAGAACACATGCGACAAAAAAGAGCCCGAGAAATAATAACACTTTTTGTGTAACTCACATTATCTAAGCATGGGCCCATTGTGGTCTCTTATTCAATATGATGGAAGTTTACTCAAATATTTGTTGTGCTTACGTTGAAAATCCAACAAGATGCCATCATGACAGCAACATAAAAAAAAAGCAAGGGAGATAAGGGACTGCTAGGACTGTTTCATGCTCCCAACACGTAAACCAAATTGGAACACAAATGAACTATTGTAAGAATTCTATAGATGCCGTGGCCTTGACGGACAGCCCATCCAAGCAATGGCAAAACATGAAAAACACATGTAAACCAGTGGCTAAAGGTGGATGCCACAAAGATCACTAAATTTATGCATGTACTTCTTCTTACTTTTAAAAAGTTCTTTTAAAAAAATGCACTTTTTAAAAGAATTAATAGTGTGAGTTCTTTACGACAACAAAAGATGTATGTTGTTCAGACCTAAAAAGAGCAGTGTACGGAGAGTGGCAACTGCAATATAATGACATTTTTATAAACTTACACAACATAGTAGACTTTAAGAGAATTCTCAAACGTTTTGCCGTATACTTTATGCATTTGATGAAAATACATGTAGTTGGACGTGCTGCCATTTAGCCAAAATGCGAAGCATTGTGCAACCATAAAAACAATCACACGATATATATATATATATAGGATGGCATTGTAAGGCTACATTGTTCTAGTAGGAGGAAAGAAGAAAATAATAGAATTAAAAGTAAAATTTGGTGGTTTTCCAATCTTCTTTTACGCTATGCATACCGTATGTATGCATAGAATCCACCCAGATGGAAATGCGTATGCACCATGAAACAGTCATGACTAGGTCACGTGACTGAAAACAGGTAACAGCGGTTCTAAGGGGCATATTCTCAAGGACTTATCGCCAAGTTAGCGGCACTTTATCGCAGCCAAAGTGGTGATAAATTCATTGCACCATTCACAAGCTGGTGCTAACAGCCGATATCGCCAGTTATCCTGCGATAGCAGCCGCAAAAAACATCGCCACGGATGACACCAGCAACTAACGCTAATGAGATGCAGAGTAGGCGTTCCCGTGCAAAAACCCGCGGAAACATCACTACGCAACATTCCCAACGACCAGCCAGATCGGCGATAAGAATCAAAAACATGCGATAAGGCGCGTAGGCAGCAGGGATTTAACACCTGCTCCTACCTGGTGTTAAGTCGGACGACAACCTGCACCATGAAAGGGAGCCCAGCCCAGAGCCACACCTGAAGAACAACAGATGCCATGGAGCTACTGATCATGCAGCCCGGAGCCCCAAGAGGGCCACAACACCCACCGCCACCACACCCAGGCCCCCCCCCCGGACAAAGATATTTCAAATCTACCTTACAAATTCATGAACACAACAATTCACCTGATGTCGCACAAGTACAACAACCAACATCCATGTGTGGTCCGAAAAAGGAAAAACATACATATATATTTGAATTCCAAAAATAATCAATTTATTCAAATTCAACTCAACATCAATAATTGGAAGGGTCATGGCGGGTCTTCTCCGGACAAACCGTAAGTCACAGCCTGCAAGACAAAATTGAAGGTAAGAAGGTGTGTCATGCGCTCAACAAAGGACAGAGACAGAGAGAAAGAGAGAGAGAAAGAAAGCGAGAGAGAGAGAGAGTGAAAGAGAGGAAGAGAGAGAAAGAGAGAGAAAGGGGGAGAGGGGGAGAAGGAGAGAGAGAGAGAAACAGAAGAAGAGAGAGAGACAGCGAAAGGAAGTGAGGGAGAAGGAGAGAGAGAGTAACAGAGGAAGAGAGAGAGACAGTGAAAGGAAGAGAGGGAGAGAGAGAAAGATAGAGAAAGAGAGGGAGAGAGAGAGAAAGAAAGAGAGAGAGAGAAAGATAGAGAAAGAGAGGGAGAGAGAGAAAGAGAGAGAAAGATAGAGAAAGAGAGGGAGAGAGAGAGACAGTGAAAGGAAGAGAGGGGCAGGGAGAGACAGTTCCGACACTGCGCACCCAGGCTGCTGCACCCCAGCCCCTCCCGCCGCCCAGCGGGGATTGCCCGCCCCTGCGCACCCAGGCCACACTGCTCACCTGCTGCCACCGTTGTGTCTCCAACCACGTGCCGGTTCACACTGCAGGCCACCAGGTCCCTCATCTGAAACAGAGTCCACAGCTAATGATGGCAGAGTGTAGTGTAGCTCCTATTTCCCTAATAGGCTCTGCGCATTGGAATAATATCCCCTATAGGTTTGACATAGGACTAAGGTCAGTATGTCCCTATCGAGTATATTAAACTTAATTACTTGTGCCAGCTAGCTCAGAGGCCACTAGAAACTCCTTGACAAACAAGAAGGGAGTAGTTTCTGGCAGCCGCAAAACATGACAACTTTGTTTCCCTTTAGAATCAGAACGTGTCCCAGAGTCGTAGAAACAATAGATAACTATTTCACTCAGCTCAGTCGTGCATACTTAGTTTTCCTCAAAGTTACACAGAAAGAATAGACAGGCGTTTCAATAAAAGGTTTATTGAAAAGTCTTGTTTCTGGTGTAAGTTAAATGTGCTGTTACGATCACAAGACAGTATGCAAGATAAATAATGTACAGCGTAAGCAGTAGAAATAAATAATACTGCGCTAGCATGATCTTTAGCAGATATTCATTTACATAAATAACACAGACTAAAAATGCGAGTACTCATACGATGCGTCTCTAAGCTAGTTCTACCCCGATGTACCTAACCTGTCCTAGGTGTAGGGAGAGGTATGAAGTAGGTGAAGTATTCCTTACTATGGTATACTAAGAGTATGTTAAGTCTAGTATGCCTAGTAATGCCAAGAGTCCCTCTAGGTTTCTAGTCAGCTCCATACCTTTAGAATGAGAGAGGTGGGAATCTCTTGCCAGATTCGAACTCCAACACCCCGCAAGGGAAGTCAGATCACTGGAAGCTGGACTCTCTGCGTGCAGGGATGACAGCTTCTTCTCAGTGCGTCAGGCCGGGAAACGGGCTCCTCTGAAGTCGAGGTCTCCTCTGATTTACAGGGGCTAGGGAAGGTATATTTATACCTGAGAGGTACCTCAGAATGTTAGCATTGACGTGAATCGGACAGAGGAAGACGTCATGAATGAACCCCTAAGGTATAATGGTTCATGCATAATATATGAGTCCTTGAAGAAATCAATAGTCCTGTGCTAGGGAAACTCCCGGAGCCTAAGGGTCTGTTCTTCAAGAACTCGTTGTGACGTTAGGGTGGACGGATGTCGGAGACCATGCCTGTATTTGGAGTGCACGGTTTAATGCCTAAATAAGGACTGGGATTTTATGCCTATATAAGGGCAGGGCAAATTGTGCCTATATAAGGACATGATACAGGAAAGCCCGTGTATGGACACCCTAAGAGGAATACAACACCCACTCCACTTTCGTGTGTACGATAATACTAAAATGCTAAACATTTAAAATGCCAAACATTAAATAGAGTACCGCATATTAAAAATATTTCTTAAAAGCATTAAAAAACATAGTAAAATGCAAAAGGTACTGTACATATTAAGCAATGCTTTACATTTCAGGCATAAAGTTCGAAATTAAATGCAATTTGAATGAAATAAGCAGTAATATTTACATGTGACAGAAAAATGCTCGATACGTTTTTCAAAATCAAAGTCATTTCATGTCATGAAATTAATGAACTATTTTAGACACACAAGATGACTAAGTGTCCCTGGAAGTACCGCGAAGTCTGTACTATAAGGCTAGTTCTACTTTAAGCAGATTGAAGTGCCATTTTAGTTCGAAAAAATGGAAAAAAGTTCAATTTTGGAAGAGTTCCAAGTTTTTGAAATATGAAGGCCAAATTGTTACTGCATCTCTGGAACACTGTATGCTGAATCAGAGTCAGTTTACGGGTCTGGTGTAAACATGAGATCATCTATTTCTGTAGACAAAATATCGTCCACTGAAGTTGGTGTCAGTTGGAACACCTCGTGTAGTAGATTAATTGCACAGAGATGTGAAGCATTGCTTTCAGCAGAGGCTGCCGCAGCAATGTTCGCGTCCGTTGTTACCTGTGTGCCTGTGGATCTTTCTCGTACCTCAGCAGCAGCCGGAAGCGTCTGTGAGATCTCAATGAATGCTGACATCAGTATTGGTAGCCTCTGGGGACAACACAGAGCATGGGCCGTTATCGGGACCAGCCGAGTATCGACATCCGTTGGCGTTGCTGATGGAAATGTTAGACAGGTGTCCAACACGCATTCTTCACCGCATAGCAGGCATCGTAGAACAGGTAAGATGCAATCTTGCCAGATTGGTCTGAATGACAGGAACCACGTGGTATTCAGGTCCCGTAGACAAGTCATGCCCAAAAGCTGAACTAGTCGCTCATGGCACTTTCGTTCAAGGAGAACTTTCTCCATTTCGCTCGGAGTGATGTCTGCGAATAGGCTGGCCATAGCATAATAGCAGGAAGAGAAAAAGAATTCCGGCAACAAGTGCTAGAATTAATGGTATGCCACCAAACACCAAATGTGCAAAGTTCGGAATAATTCCGAGTGTTGCCTGGAAAGGTGCTAACAGACCGGGGCAGATGCTCTTAAATACATGTACAATTCCGGTGGTATCAGACATGTTGAAGATACGTCCTATCATTTCCACGAAATGTATAGGGCAGTTTGTACGTATTAAAGTCTGTATCTCAGCCGAAGTCCTTGCTACTTGTAGATCATAGGTTTCTTTGGCCGAGGTCAAAGGCACTGTTTGCTGTAAAAGCATGGCTTTCACTCTGCTCAAAGTATCAAATCTTATAAAAGAGACGTTCAGCGAAGGCCATAGAGGCGACTCCCTGACTGTGTCTATTGGGGCAAACAATACTTGCATACAGCAAGTGACCCTGGAGTTGACCGTTACTAGATATGGGATGCCTGGCAACATGCCGCAGCAACTCTGATCATTCAACATGAGGTAACTCCCATTAGAAAGTTGTACAAACGTTGGATTAATCACAGCAGCTGGTGTACCCTGCTGATGGCAAGACAAATTTGCCACAGAACCATTACAAGCCCTGTGTAAAGAAATGTCCTGACATATAAGTGAACCGCTCAGTGCACGTTTACAGTGTGTACCGCTCAAAAACACTTCACGATCCCCACTCCAACATCTATATGTATACGGTAAATCCCAAGATGTCTTAATGTATTCCTTACCCAACCTTTCATATTTGCCTGCTTGCATTTGTCTGAGGCAATACTGAAACTGAAAAGTAGTCACAGGTAAAGTGATTTTGCCATGAATGAGCCATTCTGTAGCTGGTTTTTCTGCCACTGTGAATGGTAATTTTTCCAGTTTTTCAATGCTCAGCACTGTATACTTTGCTCCTCTTTGTGCCAGTTCGATCTGTTTATCAGTTAGATTGTATTCTGCAAACAGAGCCGACGTGTTGATGAAACGCCAAGGCACATAGCCCGCACGCAAAGATTGCAGCGTCCAGCTTAATAACACAATAGAACGTAATTGAGATTGGCCTTGCTGTAACATCGCCAAATCTTGTTCTAGTATGTCGTTAGCAGAGGATACAATGCCATCCAATGAATATATTCTGGAGGACAAAGTTGTTAACCCATTGTCGACCACAGAGAGGGTTTTCTCTAAATTAATACGATCAAGTTCACGTATTCGTTCTGCGGCCTCCATCTGTGACACTTTCCATGCTTCATTATAGGCAGCATAAATGCCGGCATATATGAAACGTTTTTGACGTGGTCTTCTTGATCCAAGCAAGAATTCCCTAAGGTCTGCGTCGTCTTTAAGTAAGGATAAGTGTTGTTTCACATCCTGTAGTGTAGATTTCTGAAGCCAATCGAGGCATAATTTTCCTACACTGTATGTTGTTACTACCCCCGGATGCTGTCTTTGGACGTATCTTGGGTCTGGCCTATGAATAGTAAAGCCCTGAGTTTTATTCAGGAATCTTTCCTGACAGTTGTTCGTGTCTGTGGGCCAGACCAGCCATTTTCTCCAATCAGGATTAGATCTGTTGAGTTGTAGTATTTGGTCAACTGTAACCGCTGCCTGTGTTTTGTTATCACCGGCAGGTGTTGGTACAGAAGGTGTTTTCATCTCTTTGATCTTGGCTAATCCAAGACAAGATGTTTGTTGGACAGTTTCATTCAAAAACATTATTTGTTCAGGGATAATGCAGGCTCTAAATAAAGCTTCTATTCCCTGCACTTGCCATTCTTTAGTACCCCAGACAGTTTTTGTGTCTACTGTGTCTTTCCATAAGTCGAAACCCTGTATAGACAGTTGGGCAATAAATGCTGCAGAGTAAATCTGTTTTGTATTAGTTAACATAATTTTCAGTCCTGTTTTGTTTACATTTTTATAGTAAAACGTTTCTGGATCAGATGTATTGTACCCTGAAAAATATGGAAACTTGTTAGCAAATGTTTTTGAACTACCTTGTGGTGGTGTAGGACAATGCTCCCATTGGTTAAACATAAACACATTTCTTGGGTATACAGATTTATGCAACTAATGATGATCATAGTGGTTATAACAATACATTTGTTCATAGTCTGATGAACCCTCTAAATATTCATTTTTAGAAAATGCAGCAGATTTTTCTAGGTCAAACACTATGTTGTTAACAGTCTCAAAGTCCCAATCATCAGAATAGGTACTGGACGAAATTAGATCACTTAGTGAAATTTTAAACAAATGTGGAATGTTCAATTGTTCCGTCGGGCCAAAGATATCAAAATCTGTTTTGTCCCACACTATACCATCCTGTATAGGAACGGCTGTGATGTTCACTGATGACAAGTCTCTTGCTTCACGATGGGAAGATTTATGAGGTTTCAAAAGTACGTTCACGTCTTTTCCTTCAGTATTCACATGGATGTATCTGCCACTTATAAGCACGCTCACAGTTGTAACCAAAGCTAGCCAAAGCAGGAAAAAAAATAGTCCAGATATAATCCAGAGCTCAATTCATGGTGAAACCAGATAAGTCTTTTTCAGAAAGTGAAGAAAGTCTTGTACCTGCTGCTTGAATTTCAATGATGCTGGCGTCGTTTCAGGTTCGCTTGGATCTTCCGAGAACGTATCAAAGTTAATGAAATAGCCAGAAGCAGTTCTGTCAATTGTTGGAATTGCATCAGGATTTGTAGAAATCACTGGAACCAGTTCATCACTTGCTACATTGGTGTAGACAGGTGTATTTGGACTAACTGTTACTTGATTTTCAAGAGGGATGAGTTCCATTGCATTGTTGCTTAGTCCTTCATCTGTTACTGCTGAATTCTCGATGGTTATCAGTCTTTTAGTCTGAACCTCTTGGATAGTAGCGAAAGAAGTGCGTCTGCTACTAGGTCGGAGTCCACGTGGTCTACTATTTAGTATTGGCCACATACTGTGGTTTGATGAGGTCGATGGACACAAATCTTTTCTCCTTTCTTCCAGCAAGGGGCGGCAGAAGTACTGTTCTTGTTCCTTGAACTGCTAGGACAGGTACTGGTTGTCTGTAAGAAGGTCCAAATTCCTTCTTGTCCGCAATTTTTCTCTGACTAGATCCCCAACTTTTGGAATCCAGACAGGCCTTGCTGGGACCGCCGGTTTTTCCCCAGTGGTGGTTGGCTGCAGCAATACGTTGCTTTGTTTCGTTCTTAACTCATTCAGTTCCTGTAAAACAGCCAAACGAACTTTGATATCAAACGGTTTATTTTCCACCACTGTGCCTACGTGATCGAGATCTGGTACCCACATTCTTGTCCCAAATAGGACCTCATATGGAGTGACCCCCCCTAGAGAACTTCTTGGCAGATTGTTTAATGAGCGCTGGACACCATTGAGATGTTTGACCCACTCATCACCCGAACCTAATACCCTAGCTGTTATAGACTGCTTTATGTCCCGGTTTTTCCTTTCCACAACCGAATTTCCCTCAGGATGGAATGGAGAGGAGTACCGCAATGCAACGCCCAGACTGGCCATGGCTTCTTTGTAAGCCCGAGAGCTAAACGCAGGGCCCTGGTCAGAATGTAGCGTGCCTATTGCGTATGTGCCGATAAAGACTCGCAAGTCTTTTATAACAGTTCGAGCGTCAGCCGAGCGCTGAGGCCATATCCATAGGAACCTAGAGCATGAATCCACTGCAACCATGATATATTTATAGTTACCGTCCCTTTGCAATGGACTGCAGTGGTCCAGGTAAACACAAGCTAATGGTTTGTCTGAAATTAACAGGGGTGTCTGCGCAGGACGTTTCACTGTTGAGACTTTCATCTGTTGGCAAATATCACATTCTAAAACATAGTTTTTAGTTTGTTTCCGAATGCCAGGCCACCAATATCTTTGCTTGAGTAAAGATACTGTCGCAGAAACACCTGCATGGGCAGAAGCTATCCCTTCGTGTGCTGCTAGGATTAGTCCTAATCTGCGTTCCTTGTTTGGAATTACCCTATCCCCCACTCCAGGGATTCGAGCAAAAGGAACGTTGTTCGCATCAATTACATAAGAGTACTTGAGTGGAAACTTTTTTGGTAACGCTGCACTGCTGCCCTTGCTTGAAGCATTGACAGCCAACATTATCTCACCGTCTATTTTCGTTTTTGAACGAGTGATCGCAGCTACGGAAGCCGTCTGAACAGCCCCCTTTGCGGCTTTGTCAGCCAATGAATTCCCTGCAACGTGAACGCCATCACGTTGATGACTCAGTGTGTGGATCACGTGAGCCTTTGGTAGTTCGTTTTTCAACTGAACTACTTGTTCCCAAAGCATTTTGTGCTTTATTGTGCCACTTTTCGCATCTTTGAAACCATTTTCAAGCCAGTTTTGTATATATTCATTATACGACTGAACACAGTAAAAGGAATCGCACAGTATCAGTGTGGGGAATTCTCGATCTGTACTTTTAAGTGCCAGTTTGAATGCTTGTAGTTCAGCTCGCTGAGCTGTACAATCTCCTAGAGATTGAGTTTTTGTGACCATAGGTCTGAAGATGCCATCTCGCATGCGACCTTTAACGATTGCACATGCTGCACTGTAAGCTTGCTTACTCCCTGTTGCGGGCTGTGCGGATCCGTCAGTGTAAATTATGAATTCGTACTGATCGAGAGGCAGAATCTCAGTGGGCAGAGGACATTCTTGTTCATATTGCAGGAATGCTTGTGTTTTTAAATCGGGATCAAAAACATATTCAACATCTGTTGGAGCAAGAGAATTAACCCACTGTATCCATCTTGGATGTAATGCTTTAGCATTTGGAATGCTCGCTTTTGTGACCGCTTCTAAAGCTGGAGCTTGGGTTACGACAATAATGCGTTTCCCTTGGGCTAAGGCTCTTTCTTTTGCTACAGCGGTTTGAACTGCTGTCAGAATTTTTTCAGTTGAACTGAAGCTCATTTCTGCCTGTGTATACAAATGAGACTTGTATGCGATTGGTATTTTTTCACCCTCATTGAATGTTAAGTAGGTGAATCCGCATTGACCCGAAATTATTCGGATCACCAAATTGCATTGACTTGTAAGTGATTTGTTGCTAACATGTTAGCCTGGAGTGAACGCAAAATTTCTGTGTGTTCCTGTGTCCAGTTTTTGATTGAAAAATCAGGTTTGATTAATGCGTAGAGAGGTTTAACCCTTTCTGCGTAATTTAGAATGTATGTTCTTCCAAAGTTTAGGAAACCCAGAATGGATTGTAAGTTTTTTTGCGTTTTTGGAGGTTGGAGCAGCGCACATTTCTCTAGAAAGTTAGCTGCCAAGCTCTTGCCTTCACTTGAAAGCTCATATCCTAGAAATAAGACATTGAGATGGGCAATTTGGGACTTTTTAAAGTTGAACTTGTAGCCCTCAGAGGCGAAGCCCAGTATAATGGTGCTTACCCTGTTCAAGTGCTTTTCCAGGTCATCGTCTGTCAGATAGATGTCATCGACATATGACAATGCCTCATTATCATAAATTTGTAGTAACTCCGTTACCCTCGCTGAGAATAAACCTGGGCTATTCTTGAACCCTTGTGGGAGTCGACAAAAGTGACGCTGGGTCCACATTATGGAGAATGCTGTTAAGTACCTGGTTTCAGGTGCTATGTTTTGACAAAAGAAACCATTTGTGATGTCTAATGTTGTTTTGTATTTTTTACGCACAATGTTATTCATTAATGCTGTGCTATGTGCATTTTGCACTGCAAATGTTTTAGAACAAGTGTTTAGGTGTCTGTAATCCAAAACTAGACGATATGTATTGTCTGGTTTGGAGACAGGAAACAAAGGATTGTTCATTGAGGAGGTGCATGTTTCAATCACCCCTTGGTATTCAAGTTGATCTAAGATCTCCCTGACCTGTTTTTTAGCTTCTTGCTTTATTGGATACTGCCTCTGTGCAGTTGGTTCATGTTTCAGATGAATTTTATGGTGAGGTGAGTCCTCATCCCATCCTACATGATTTTTATATAATGCTGGGGCCTGGGCCACTGCCCATTTCCTGGCATATGTATATTTTAGGTGTATTGGAATATGGTTGGAGAAGGCAGGCATAATAATGTCCTCGCCGTGTGGGCACTCCCTGACAAATTGTGGTGGCCAGTCTTTTTCTGCTAGAAGTATGTCATAGCCCCTTGATAGTCTTTCCCAAAAAAGTGCTTTCACCTGTCTAGGTATGTCTCCCTCCATCCGGAGTGTTATTTCATATAACTTTTGTGGAGTACTAACCCTGGTGTCTACAGTCTCAACTGTAATGTACTCATTCAAGTCCACTATCTCCAGAAGTTCCTTCAGGTTCTGGCGAGCTATTGTGACTTCTGCTGCACTGTCCAGCATTGTCTGAGCCCATTCTCCGTTCTTGAGTTGTGTTCTCAGTATTCTCGGCATGTCTGATCTTCAGACCTGCTACTTTCTTTTTGGAGAATTGAGGTTTTGCTTTATTTTTCGGAGCGTGTTTGTCGTCTTTCGATTTCACGCGTTCTTCTCTATGTTCTGATCGTCCTCTTCTTTCCGAAGTCTGTGATGAGATCTGAAAGGGACGAGAGGAACGTGTATCAGTATCTTGATACCTGTCAGGTTTTCTCAAATTATCCCTATTCCTGAGGTTATACCTCCTTTCAGAGGGCTCCTTTTGAGGAGACCTACCTCGGGATTGAGAACGTTTCTCGTTTGAATTTTGTTTGTTAGTCTCCCACTTCTTTTTAGAAGATGTAGGAGTTTGTTTAATAGAGTCCTTCTCAGGACTTTCAGATAGTTTTGGCTTCACTGGTCTTCCACCCAAACTATCTCTGCCTAATTCTGCATAAGATTGTTCTATAATTCTGGGTAGCTCTGTTTGATGTTCTGTAACATCGAATTCTCTTAATTTTTGGCGGATCGCCACTGGTGCTGCCTTCCCTTTAATATTAGATAATATTATTGTTCGAGACCTGGTCGAAATTTTTCAGTAATTTCATACCTAAATTTAGAGCAGGCTCTGCCCCGTATTCGTTTTGAATTTGTTTCAGGACATCTGGTATTACCGCAATTGACGGAATGCCATGTGTTTTAGTATAGATGGCAGCAAAGACTGAGCCCCAAGTGGTACAGTCTTCCAGTTGTGATGTGATCCCCATCGGTAAACTGATTGTTAGGATTCTGTGTTTCTCATACGGGCTAGTATTTGGAAATACCGCTTCGATTTGATTCGCTTTAATTTTTTGAGCTATCCAAAATGGAACCTGCTCACGTTTTGTGGCCATTTTACCCATGACTGCGTATAGAGTCTGTGGTGTAATTTTTAGTGTATTCCCCTGTTGAGGAGTTTGATTTGGAAGTGTCAATGGTGGTTGGACTGTGAAAGTCCGCATGACATATTGGACCAATTGTCTGTAGATTTTTATTAACTCTGTAAGTTGACTAAGTAGTTCCTCATCTGACATTATATCAAGTTCAGGATGAGGTGTGTAGCCGGCTAGAATCGGCCATGTTGCTCCTGGTCTACCTAGTGGACCGAGCCTGGTAATGTTTCTGTGATGTTTTAGGGCGCCTTTAAACCAGAGCTGATGCTCTTGGTATGTTAATGGAGTTTCAATATCCTCGAAAGGAATGTATTCCTCTGGTGAATCATCTTCTTTGTAGAAGTGAAACATTTTTGTAACTGGATTGGATTCAGGAAATATTACCCATGAATAGAATACCTCTGTCTGAAAGGATTCGTGTGCCTCTATCACGGAAACTGCTCTATTGCCTCTTGGTGGTAGGCCATGTTTTATAAGTTTTAGAGTGATGGCTCTTCTTAAGTTTGGATGGATGTCTATAACACCCTCCTCGGTTTCATTTAAACCTGTAATGTTAAAAACTGCTGCTTGGGCTGGATCAGCCACAGCTCTACCGTTTCCGGTGGCTTCGTCCCCGTTTAAGGACATTTTATTTTTGAAAAATGTAGAACAAGTTTCAAGGAAACAAAGATAAGGTGCACAATATTTTGGAACAGTGTATCCTTCAATGTTGAGCAAACCAAACAGCTAATATATAGGGTACTTCCCTATGTAGCCGTGGCGGATACTTAACCCTGCCCACTCCAGACGTCTTTTGGAGTATATGAGTAGGGGTCTCTGAGAGAAAAAGCACGGCTGAGTTACTCAGTATCTAGCGTTAAATTACCGCCTTACCAAACGTTGGGCGCCATGTAGTGTAGCTCCTATTTCCCTAATAGGCTCTGCGCATTGGAATAATATCCCCTATAGGTTTGACATAGGACTAAGGTCAGTATGTCCCTATCGAGTATATTAAACTTAATTACTTGTGCCAGCTAGCTCAGAGGCCACTAGAAACTCCTTGACAAACAAGAAGGGAGTAGTTTCTGGCAGCCGCAAAACATGACAACTTTGTTTCCCTTTAGAATCAGAACGTGTCCCAGAGTCGTAGAAACAATAGATAACTATTTCACTCAGCTCAGTCGTGCATACTTAGTTTTCCTCAAAGTTACACAGAAAGAATATACGGGCGTTTCAATAAAAGGTTTATTGAACAGTCTTGTTTCTGGTGTAAGTTAAATGTGCTGTTACGATCACAAGACAGTATGCAAGATAAATAATGTACAGCGTAAGCAGTAGAAATAAATAATACTGCGCTAGCATGATCTTTAGCAGATATTCATTTACATAAATATCACAGACTAAAAATGCGAGTACTCATACGATGCGTCTCTAAGCTAGTTCTACCCCGATGTACCTAACCTGTCCTAGGTGTAGGGAGAGGTATGAAGTAGGTGAAGTATTCCTTACTATGGTATACTAAGAGTATGTTAAGTCTAGTATGCCTAGTATGCCAAGAGTCCCTGTAGGTTTCTAGTCAGCTCCATACCTTTAGAATGAGAGAGGTGGGAATCTCTTGCCAGATTCGAACTCCAAAACCCCGCAAGGGAAGTCAGATCACTGGAAGCTGGACTCTCTGCGTGCAGGGATGACAGCGTCTTCTCAGTGCGTCAGGCCGGGAAACGGGCTCCTCTGAAGTCGAGGTCTCCTCTGATTTACAGGGGCTAGGGAAGGTATATTTATACCTGAGAGGTACCTCAGAATGTTAGCATTGACGTGAATCGGACAGAGGAAGATGTCATGAATGAACCCCTAAGGTATAATGGTTCATGCATAATATATGAGTCCTTGAAGAAATCAATAGTCCTGTGCTAGGGAAACTCCCGGAGCCTAAGGGTCTGTTCTTCAAGAACTCGTTGTGACGTTAGGGTGGACGGATGTCGGAGACCATGCCTGTATTTGGAGTGCACGGTTTAATGCCTAAATAAGGACTGGGATTTTATGCCTATATAAGGGCAGGGCGAATTGTGCCTATATAAGGACATGATACAGGAAAGCCAGTGTATGGACACCCTAAGAGGAATACAACAAGAGTACATATCATTGCACACGGCAACATTGCTTGGCCGCCCCTGCGAACACGGGCTGCTGCACCCCAGCCCCTCCTGCCGCCCAGCGGGGATTGCCCGCCCCTGCGCACCCAGGCATCACTGCTCACCTTCCGCCACCGGCGTGTCTCCAAGAGGGCCCACCACGTCCCAGTGCAAGCTCCAAGCCCGGGGCCCGTGACCTTGGCAGCCGCCACATCACGCATCCCCGCAGCTCGGGCCACCAGGTCGCACACCTGATTCTGGGTCTTGATTTTGCAATGGCAGAGATCATATCAGTGCACACGTCATCATCGCAGGCTGCACACCCGCTCAGCTCTGTAGGTGCCACTAACTCTGTGAAACGTGAGGCAACGCCACGTGGCGGTAGGCCCGCGCTGCCCGCTGGCTCAGGCCTACATTGCGGTCCACCAGGCGCACACTTGACTCTGGGTCTTGTTATTGCAATGGCAGAGACCATATCAGTGCACACGACATCATCGCAGGCTGCACACCCACTCAGCACTTTAGGTGCCCCTACCTCAGTGCACAGTAAGTTACTGTCCCATGACAGTAGGCCCGTGCCGGCCGCAGTACAACCAGTGCCACCGACTCCGTGCAACGCAAGTCATGGACCCTAAATGATTGAGTCTCGTCATCAGCCAGGCGGACGCAGCCATATCACCTCAGGCAGTGGGGAAGAACTGGGACACGTAGCGTCGTCGTCCCCCCCTTTATACGTAAGCCGAGTGGGCTGACTCGGCTTACGCCAGGCCAGCGTAGGGGTGTGAACAATTATCCCTGGCCTCTGGGCGTGGTTCATATCTGGGCTGTACAGGAAACCAACTGATGCGTGTGTCTCTGTTGCAGTGTCTGCGCCACACGGCTCGCAATCGACAATGTTGCAATGTTGCATGCAGCCAGAGGGCGTCCGCGCACGAAGGGACTGTACAAGGAGCGCAAGGCCGCTCGGGGTCTTGGCTCATACATGGCAACTGTTGTGTGTGTTCATCGCTTTTGGTGCACCATAAGCCCAAGGCCTAGCCTCAATTGCAGTGCGATAGCCACATCACATTCCCAGGATACAAGCAGTAGTCTGACTAACATTAGGGATGAAAGCCCCTTTGTCTCAATACAGAAGGCGGAAGGACATCTGCACCCCCGACCTTGGAAATGCATGCGGCAGGCACCCCCTAAGAGAGATACCATGGCAGATGATGACAACTCCCACACTACACACGGCGCCAATGAAAGATCAAAGTCTCCACACCCCACACACAGAAGTCCTTGCTCGAGGTACTCCTGCATGGAACGGCCTTGACACTTACGTACAGGA
Organism: Calotriton arnoldi; assembly: GCA_963921515.1. Classification (NCBI taxonomy): domain Eukaryota; kingdom Metazoa; phylum Chordata; class Amphibia; order Caudata; family Salamandridae; genus Calotriton; species Calotriton arnoldi. Next base: position 245,314 of record CAWUFW010010822.1, on the reverse strand, counting down.
CAACCCATACGTACAAATTTTGCACACTCATACGACTCATTGCTCCGAGCTGTGGCATATCATCCACATAACAGCCGCAGGTCAGAAGAGTGCAGGTTCTACGAGTGCGAACAACGCAATGTCAGAACATCCCGGGCACATGCACAACCCCTGTCACGTGGAACTGTACCGTGACCGAATGCTGCATTTGTTGGGGGCACTGCCACTGGCAGTGTTGCGCATCAGTTACCGTCTGAGCTTCCGTCTTGCATACGTCACCTGCGTCCAGCCCTGGTTCCACTGCCGATCAAGCATATTCGAGAGGCCCATGGATGTCTGCCTATCCAACACAACAGTAGATGAACTGGATTATGACATGTGTGTGTGCCCCCTGTTGGCCCACGACCAGGAGTGTAACCGTGATACCCGTTCATGGGATGCCTTGGTATTGGGCATATGTGCTGGCAGTTGGGCAAGTGAGATTGCACAATTCCTCGTGTGCAGTGACCACATCGAAGCGCTCCCCTATTGGGCTGTGTTGCGGATTGTTGAAACGGCGTGGACGGAGCACATCTGTCCGAACTAGCTAATGGATTGGCTCACCCCCGTGTTCGTTGAAGTCGACAATGACGTACTCTTGGAACTGATTGCCCATGAAGCTGCGCTCGCTTTCATGGACGAGTAACTACGTTCCTGCAGCCACAAAAGATTGTAACCCATGGCACAGGTCCTAACACCCTTTTGCATCTTGGAGAAATGGACACATATCCCACCATGACAGTGGACATGGCTGCATTCGCCTGGACTCAGAATGCATGTGCGTGCAACACTGCGGATCGACACACACCTGTGCAAGGTGAGTGGACAGCGGCGCCTGGTAACGTTCCTCAAACTGACACACCGCTGGAGGGAGAGTACACACATGGCAATGTAGTACTACATGTGACCTTGTTGGACTCCTTCACCTGCTTACTGTCAGCAGAGCAGACAGTCAGAGCTGTCCCGTGGTACAGGAGTATGCAGATCCCATGGGCTGTGAGTGGTGTCCCCTGACACGGTGCAATGAGCATTTGCCAAACACCACATGACTCGTCCAGCAAGGCAAGGTGGGCTGAGACCGTCGGCATCCATCATGGTTGGTGTTTATTTGTGCCTCCCCATGTCTTGCACCTCTACATGTTCCTTTGCTGCCTGTTAGTGTATGATGCATTGGTCTGCATGTTGTGGCCCTTGTCTTGCCCGTACTGACACGCACATGCTAATAAAGTGTACGCAGCTTCACTAGTGTTCAACTGTGATGAGTGTTGATTAGCATGCCAAATCGTGTGCCTCAATGTGCATTGTCCGTACACAGGGAGGGACTGACTGACGCATTTCACTTAGGGGTGAGTCCCTATTGCCAGCTCCACCTCTGTGAGCCAGACATTGTGGTTGGGAGAGTTGCTGGTAGACCTGTGCGCTTACGTGTCTTCAGCAATGTGAGTATGGTGTCCAACTTCTTGCCATGTGGATCAATGTGTTCCATCAAACCAGGCTGTGTCCACACAGTTGAGTGTGTGTAGGTATGCGAAGAGATGTTCTGTTGTCACATGTGATGTGGGACACTACTTTAGGCCTCCCACCGACTTTGACATATTTACACACAGCCCTATTTAATACATGGACGTGGGGCTACGTTGTGGGGTGGCGAGATTGTTGTTCATGATCAATGAGGCCACAGCTAGTTCACACCTTCACAGTCATCTAATTGGCCATGTGTGTCACGGTCAAACATGTGCATTGATGTCATTTCCCAGGGTATACCTTTTTGTGCAATCAATGTCCCTACAGTCATCCATACTGTTATACTTGATTGAACATAGACATGACACATCTGTGTGATTAGGAATGTTTTATTCACATCCTTTGGAGTGTTGGAGCTGGAGCAGTACATGGCCATGCACACCCCACATTACATGGTTGCCCAGTGGAGGGACAAACAGAGTCCTTTAGGGAATGACAAGTTAATTGGTAGAGGAAGGGTTGAGTCCGCAGCCTGTTTGCTGTGTCTTTGGTAACCAGAGCAGATATGGCAGTCCATGTCGGTGTCCAGGTGAATGTCGCAGAGTGTTTCGGGGGACAGTGGAAGGTGTTGTACCAGGGCATGATGCAGAGAGCTGTACCAAGCAGAAACAGGCCATATGGCGGGGGATGAATGCTACAACCTCCTTTTTGACACAGAGTCATTACCGTCCACATCTTCATCCTCTGATATGTCTTCTGTGTCAGGTGTGCCAGGTGTGTGTGGTGGTGTTATGGCTGCATCACTGTGTGCCACTGACACATCAGGGGGCGGAGGTGGTATGGCTGCATCACTGTGTGCCACTGACACATCAGGGGGCGGAGATGTGTGTGTCGAAGTTCCTGCAGCAGTCATCTGGGGCAGGCTCTGTGGCAGCAATGGCAAGATGAGGATCTGCAGGGCATGGTAGATCCCAGCTACATCTCGCTGGTGTTCAGCCGTGGCAGCCATCCTTCCTGCCTGCATCCGCTCCATGTTCTCCATTGTCCTCCGCATCTATGCCAACTCTGTGCTGTCGTCGCTGGAGCCTCTCTGCCTAGACAGTTCTTGTATCCGAATAATGGCTCCAGCGAGGTCAGCCAAGGATTGCTGTAGGGCATGGAGCGGACTGTGGGTGTCCGTTAGGAAGTGTAAGTGGTCCCTGATGGGACTTAGACACCCACATATGGCATCTAGTTTGGCTGCCATGAGGTCGAAACCCACCGCACCTGTTCAGCCAGCCCCCTCTGGCAGTCTGACACACGGCGTTGGAATGCCATGTGTTCTTCGGTGAGGTGCTGGGAGCCAGCCGTGGTGATGGGTGCTTCCTGCTGTGTGGTCTGTGCAGGGGGTGGTATCACCTCGATGCAGCTGGGCTGCCCTGCTCCTGGAGGTGGGGTGCAGAGGCTGTCCACGAGCTGTTGGAGGGTGTCGGAGCAGATGGCCAGGGGTTCCTCCTCCTCCTCACTGAAGAGATGTCTGGTCTGCTCTGCAGGAGGTGATGATTGTCCCTCTGCAATGTGAAGGGGAGATGCAGGTTAACAGTGTGTCACATGTATGTGCACGCATTGTACATGTTTACATACTGACTGCATGACAATGTACATTGTGACTGTTTTGGAGGAGCTGGCTATTTGATGGGGGACAGTGGACATTCCGACTACATGATGGATGTGAGGTTGTACTCGTACATTATCATCTGACAGTTTCCTGCTATGCCTGATGTGATTGGCCATTTTCTACACACATGCGGCACCAGTTGTGTCCTCTGTTCTGTGGTGTTAGTGTGGCACTTTGTACCACATTTTCGTGTCAATGTTGATGTGCTGTGATTGCTATGTGTGTGCTGCATTGTGGGAGAGTCGTCCCTGCAGCTCTGATTTAGCTGCCCATTATCCCTTTGAGGCGGTGTGCCTTTGACTTGTGTGCTTTTACGGTGCTGAGATGTTGGCGACTTGGGTCATTTGTGCTCTTGGACGGATTTTGTACTCTTGTGCATTGTTTGTCTGCAGATGTGTTGTTGACGTCAGGGGTTGTATGTGCACATGGATGTGTCAGAGTGTGACCTGCTCCTTTGAGGATGTGATCCACACTGGCCACCTCAGTGTCGTGTCGTGCACCATGTCATGTATTTTGACTGCAGCCATGCTATTGGTCATGCAGTGTCACTTGCATTGTCAGTGTGGCTCACAGAGCCGCTGCTTTGCTGGGTTCAGCACATGTGCATGGGTAGGTTGTGAGATTGGTGATGGGGGGGCATTTTGTGCACATGGTGGACGGGGGCCTACTTGGTGTTTCTATGTGTGCTGCAGTGTGCCAAGGCCATCAGGGACATGTTCCACAGTCATTGTGGGTGTGCACTGTGCTGTACTTAATTGTGCATGTGTGCCATTGTGCCCATCTCCCCCCGTCGCCCCAGTCCCTAGTCATTATTTACCCTGTTGATGTTGGGTCAGGTCATATCGAGCAGTGTCCGGACCCCCAACTCCTTGCGCCGTCTCCGCACTGATGACTGTGGCCACCATTTGCTCCAGCTCATCCAGCTCCTCGTGTGGTGCAGGACTCCCACCTTCAGTGGCCGTTGCTGCCTTCCGGTTGGCAGCGAGTTTCTACTTGGTTTGGCTTGTCACATCATGCCAGCGCCTCTTGACCTCCTCCATTGACCTCCTCGACACTCCAACTGCATTCACGTTGTTCATGATGGACTGCCATATTTCCGTTTGTGTTGCCGATGACACAGTGGAGGTGACGGACAGTTGTTGGTAGTGTTCGGTCACCTCCGTTACGATGATCCGGTTTTCCTGCGGACTGAACCCCGTCTTCCTCTTCCTCTTCTCCTTGCCCTTCCCCGGGGTTCCAGGCTGGTCGTCTGTGGGGCTTGTGGGGTTTGCGTTGTCCTCTGCACTCGGTCCGGGTGCGTCCATGGTGCTACGCAGTTACATTTTTTTGTCTTTTTTTCTCTCTGCTTTTATAGTGCATTCTCACGCATGACGCGTGGGAATAGCAGGACTGTCGCTGGTTTTCGCAGATTTTTGTATCGCCATTGGGGTCATCGCCACTTTTTTCGCGTTCGTGTTTCGCATTTTTTCCGCGTCGCGTTGATTTTAACACAGGCATTTGTCGCGTTATCGTGAGGCTATCGCATGGTGCCGCCGGGTTGTGAATACTGCGTTAACACAGTGTTATTTTCCCGCAATAGACTGCGATGTGAGAAGTTGCGTTAAACGATTTTGGCGATAGTTATCACACGTTCTTGAGAATATCCCTCTAAGTGTGCTCATTCTACAATAAATTAACAAATATTCATACTTGGATAAGTAATATAAATCCAGTGATGATGCAGGTGTCTGTTAATTTACTGTGGACTGGGTCTTCGTGGAACCCCCGTTCCGTGGTTCTTGTGGGCACCCATTGGTAGATGGCACAAAAAGAGTCAGATGCATCTCTTTAAATCATTTACTCCATTTCTGCTGAGAACATTCAAGCCTCACTGAAAATGTAGCCACAACATTCTTAAAATCGAGTTTTCATAAGGTAAAGTTTTTATATGGATTGTGCAAAGGATGTGACGAGTTGAGAATGAAACAGTGTGGCTACAGAAATTCTGAATTTTACTTTTCTTAACAAAACACATATTGCTTTGGGCCAAGGCTGCCGCACAGCAACAATTAGGAACACAGAGAACATTTTGAGCAACTTGACAGCGAGCAAGGCCGTTGCAGAATATCTGTAATTACATTCAAAAGGCCCTAGAGTGGTGAATTCATCAGCTATAACGTGCCCTTACAGGGAAAACAAATCGACCAAGGGCATTATGAAGGACGTCAGCTTTTTTTAATAAATATTTCACCAGCAAAACTTTAATTTAACTGGAAACAATCACAACATGTTCCTGTCTGTTTGGACCCTTGAATAACCAGATACAAGTGATAATTAAAGGAAATAATATACTTATTGTAAATATTCAAAACAAGAAATTGACTGCAAACCTTGAAATTCAAACACGGAACGTGTAGCCTTGAAAACGTTTATGATTTGTTTGCCAGTGTTGCCATCCTTTGGGCACTAAAGGAACTGCCCACTTTAAAAATGTTAAATGCTTCACTTTTCCTGAAACGGAGAATCAGTCGTTTAGTATGGCATTTGTATTGCGCCTACTACCCCTCTGTGGAGCGCTGAAGCTCTTGTCACTGTATGATCATAATATACAATAATGGGCCATATTTACACAAGACATTGCTTCCATCGCATTCGAGTGCAATTAACTGGATTGGACTGGCCTGTAAGGCACTCTGACAGTGCTTGACGGGCTGGTCAGGTCTGTCAGGCCAGTGTGTAGGCAGTTTTTTTGGGCTATTTGTCGGCCTGATTTAATGATTGGTGGGCGGGTTTTACTGTTGATTTCGCTGATATTGCCTGCAGCAAGAACAAAAATGCATGCAGTGCAGTCTGTCATACTATGCAAAACAATATACAGCGTGTCTTTACAAGTTCAAAGCTGCTCCGATTTGCACAATATGGATCTTCTTTTAGATATCTGATTCGCCAATGGGGACATCTTTTATTTTGGTGCCCAGGCCTATCAAATGTACCAATCCGACCTTGTGTACAAATGTCAGTTTTTGCTTGCAATTGGTAACTTGTGCACTTTTACTAAATCTCTTTGTGTCGTTGAGTACACTACATGAATATCAACTTTCACATACCCTGCAACAAAATAGTGGCCACAATATCTGCAAAATTTTGTGAGAGTAAGTACAGGTTAAATAAACTAACTCCGCATATATGTATCTTGACAATAGGTTTTCAAGGTACATAAATGTAGGATTAGGAATCAGAAATGTATAATACTCATTTACTCATCTTCACAATATTTTGGTAGCCAATATTCTGGTCGCAATACTGTGGGAGTTTTATATATCTGATCTCGATAGTCTGATAAAAGCCATGCCTTTGAGTACCAGCCCCTTTAATCTAGGGAGCATAGCACAGCGGTAACATTACACGGTTCTACAGGTTTCATAAAAATCCAGATCAGTTAAAATAATGTGAAATCCTAACACAAAAGACAGGTATGACCAAGGATCAAGCAGAATGTAGCTTTAAATCCCTGCACATAACATGTGCGATTGCGCAGAACTTAAATATTTTGCCCAGCTTAACCTTGGAAAACTGTATTCATGATGAAATTGTCACTGGAGGATTTACCTCAAGTGAAATCCCACGCCTCGCACCACTCACTAGCACTTGTGACATAGAACAACGTGTAGCATTGTGGTAGACCAGTTTTTTTTGTTGCTCAAACACCACCTATGACATCAGAAGTGTGTCACTGTTCGTAGATCTGGCGTGCACAATTTTTCCTGCTTCGAGCAACCTAGTACCTCAATGTATCACACAATGTTCTGTTCCAAGTGTAATACTAAACCTAAGCCAATACGTGCATTTGCAAAGTTAGCGCTCAACCCTGGGTCTCTTGGCACTAAATAAGCAACTCCTTGGGGCATATTAGCAAGAAGAGGCGATAATCATCGCTAACCCTGCTTAGCGTGATTTGTTTTATCGCCGGCTATCGCTGGAATATATCGCCACGCTAACGCTGTATTAGCAACGATTAGCGCTATGGCGATGGATATTCCAGCGATAGCGGGGGAAATGGGCCAACATCGCTGAAAAAGCAGCGATGTTGCATGGAGAAGGGAGAACACCTTGCTGATACGACCCTGTGGTCGTATCAGCATAATCCACCGCCCCATGTTAGGTATGGCTAACACCTGCTAATTGCACGTGTTAAATAAATGGCGATGACCCCGGTTAGCGCGACTTTTCACGTCGCTAACTGGGGCCATGGCCACCTTGCTAATAGGCGATAGGCCTGTTAGCGAGTGTTTCCCAGGTTTGTTCGTCGGGAACGCCCACTTTGCATGTCATTAGCGATAAATATCGCTGACATGCAAAGCGGTAAAAAAACGGGCGCTAATGCCCGCAAACTGTCGCTAACTGCTGTTAGAGACAGTTTGCTGATAGGGCGATATAAATATCGCCGCTTTAGCGGCAAAAAGTGCCGCTAAAGCGGCGATAGTGCCCTTGCTAATATGCCCCCTTATTTTTACCCAGTGGTACTAATTTTATCATCTTCAGAAGGATGAAAGTTTAAGTGAGCCTGCTGGGCTTTAAATCTGGGGCCATGGTGTCAAACTTAGATCACTGCAGTAGATACTTTAGTCTACTAAGCTACGAGACCCTACTATAATAATAATAATAAAAGTACTGTACATCTCTGGCTTGCATGATCAGGTTCATAGACGTTCACATTCCATTCATGTTGTGTGTTAATTAAGCATATTGCCAGTTTCCCTGATTTAGAGAGATGGCGCTTAATTACGTGCCCATGTGAACATTCCTGAATAATTCAAGAAACACTATTGACATATCACATAAAGCGAGCACTGGAGGTGATAATTTAAGACTCATTCTCTGCAACAGTTTGGCTGACTGGCGGCGTCTTAAATCGTTGGCACTGTGGTATTTTACCATGTTGGACGGTGGTAAATGGTTGCTTGTCATTGGAACAGTAAATGCATGCACTGCTTTTGGCTTTGAACTGCAGCAGCATTTGTAGACATATCTAAAGTAAACAACTGAACATAACTCATTAACATACACAAAGCAACATTAGATCACAATTAAAAGATAACAGGGCAAAACATAACAGACAAAACAGAACACAACACCCACTGTACAATACAACAGCATCACATTGCAATATTGCAGAAAAATACCATTGCATCACAAAAACAATAGGAGGCATCACCACCGCAACAAAATGCCATGCAACAAATATGTACATTCCTATCACACATTGCCATCTCCCGAAGTTTGCTTTCATAATACAGTGGTAACAGGTGTTTTCACCAAGCACTACCATATCACCCAGGACATGAAAAGGAGCAGGGTGAAAATGTTCTGTGATCCAGCCCTGATCACTTAGCCCTTCTCATGTGCTTGGAACAGATTTCATACTTTTTAGGGATTCCACAAAGTATTGCAGGAATACTCAAGGAAACCTATGGCATCCCAAATTGTACTGAAATATTCTCCCTAAAATGTGCACTATGGAATGTGCACCTTTTGATGTTACAATTAACATGTTCATTTTAATATGCATTAACACATTGAAGGACACATTTATCAAAAAATCATTTAGCGCAGCAAGCCACCTTGCTGCGCTGCATGATAGGGAAAGGGCAGGAATGCACCTTATTTAACATTATACAATGCATTCCTGTCTTTTCCTTGCCCAGGCTCACAATGTGCTGCCCAACACCACCGCAGGCACCCTTGCATCATGGTGCAAGGGTGCCTGCGTTGTAAGGAGGATTGGTTTTGTGCAGAAAGGGGCTCCTTCCTGCCCAAAAACAGTCCTCTTAGGCATTTTCCTCTTTCTATGCATGCCGCAGAATGCAACACACATAGAAAGAGGAAAAACGAGGAGAAACACAGATATTTATCCTTGTTACACCTCACCTGGAGAGGCATAACATTTTGCCGGATTCCCAGGTCTACCAGTAATGGTAAATCTGGGAATGTATCAAAATCTATGGGTGGATGCGTGGGAACACCCACGCTCCACCCATGGATCACGTCCCTGGGGCAGAGTAAGGTATTTTCTTTTCTCCCCATTGAACCTATTTATGCCCATGGAAAAAGCACTCCCTTGGAAGTCCCATTGAATAAGGTTTGGCATTTTGCCTGTAAGATCTAAGTGAATCCCATACATTTACAACTTTGAGGAGGATTGCTAACTTATGCAGGGTGCATCACCCAGAAAAAACCAATATAGCATCCTTTGCCTCTAAACCTTTGAATGTAGATGTCTGGTATATTTCTATGTTTGTAAATGCATCTTACTAACATACAATCCCACCAGTCATGAATCTGTAAATCCGTGCGTAAAAATTTGGTCAGCCTGTTGAACAGCCTCACCTACGTTCAACTGAGGTAGACAGAAAGATTGTGATTCCGGTCCTTAACTGAGAGTGAAGTTTGGAGGGCATGTTTGCAAAACATTTTCGAAAGCTGAAGATTTTTTGATGTGCAACTTTGCATCTGTTCAAGTTTAGATGTCACTGCCTTAAATTATTGGAATTAATTTTATTTAATTGAACTCCCTATATGTCAGGCACCTCACGACAGAATGGAAGAACAGTCTTACAGACAACAATAGGGTTACAATTGTACTCATGTAAGTAAGGGAACCAGCAGGAAAATTGGGCAAAGGGAGCACACAGGGAGTAAGTTAGTGAATGGCAAGCAGACCAGTGGTGGCTCGCTGAGGGAGTGGTGCAGGGCAGTGGGGCGGGGCGGGGGAGGGGTAGTGAACTCGGACATACGACAGACAGAACTCAGAGGGAGTTCTGTCCATCGTAAGTCCGAGTCCACTACCCCCCACCCTGCCCCTCCCCCGTCCCACCGCCCCACACCACTCCCAAGGTGAGCCGCCACTGAAGCAGACTAGGATCTCTTCTGGATGAAAGTTACAGAGTTTAGGAGTGAAGCAACAGAAAGCTTGTTTTGAGGTTTTTGTTTTCCTTCTGTTCAGTAGGTTCTCTGCTATTAGATTTAAAGTGTTACTAACACGCCGAGAGACACCAAGGGGCATATTAACAAGGAACTATCGCCGAATTAACGGCACTTTATCGCAGCCAAAGTCGTGATAAATTTACCCCCCCATTCACAAGCCGGTGTTAACAGCCCACAGCACCAGTTTACCCGCGATAGCAGCCGCAAAAAACATCGCCACAGAGGACCCCCGCAAATATCGCTAATGAGATGCAGAGTAGGCGTTCCCGTGACAAAAGTCGAGACAACATCACACCTCAACATTCACAACGACCAGCCACATCAGCAATAAGAACACAAAACCCGCGATAAGCCGCGTTAGCACCAGGAAATCTACACCTGCCCTCACCTGGTGTAAGGTCAGACCACAGCCTGCACCACAAAAGGGAGCACAGCCCAGAGCCACACATGAAGGACAACAGATGCCCACGAGCAACTGAACATGCAGCACGGACACCCAAGAGGGCCACAACACCCACCAACACCACACCCAGGCCCGCAACAACCCCCCCGGGACCACCCCCAACCCCGGACTAAGAAACTGCACACCAACACCACGAATCCCAAAACAAACATTTTGCCTAATGTCGCACAAGCAGGAAAATAAACATACATGTGTGGCCAGAAAATGGAGAATCAGTCATACAACAATGCAATCACCAACACAAAACACCATACAAACAAAAGCAGAAACAACCCTTAGGATGAGTCCTAGCTGCTCCTCACTGGACAATCCGTAGCACACAGCCTGGAAGACCAAATCCAAGAGAAGAAGGTGTGCCATGCGCCCAACAAAGGAAAGAGAGGGAGAGAGCGAGGGAGAGAGACGGAGTGAGATAGCACAAGCAGCGCAAGGCCGCTCGGGCACCTGGCTCCACATGCCAACATGTGTGTGTGCATTGCCATCCATACACCATGAGCCCAAGGCTGTGTCCCAATCTCAGCGCCAAAGCCACATCACATTCCGAAAACGCAAGTAGTAGTCAGACAAACATCAGGGATGAAAGCACCATTGTCCCAATGCAGAAGGCGAGAGGACACCTGCACCTCTGACCTTGGTCCAGAACGCGCCTGGAACACCCTGATAGAGATGCAATGGCAGATGGGGACGACTCCCACACCACGCATTCCGCAAATGAACCATCCGACTCATCCACAGCCCACACACAGAAGCCCCTGCCTGTGGTCCCCCCGCATGGGATGCCCTTGACACTCACGAAAACAGCAACCCATTACCCACAACATTGCACACACATTCAAATCATTACTCAGAGCTGTGGCATATCCTCCACACAACTGCCGCAGTCCAGAAGTGTGCCTGTTCATGAGATGCACCAACGCAATGGCAGGCCATACCGGGCAAATACACAACCCCTGTCACGTGGAATAGTACTGTGCACGTATGCTGCATTTACTGGGCGCACTGCCACTGGCAGTGCTGCGGATCAGTTACAGGCTCAGCTTCTGCATTGCCCACGTCACCTGCGTCCAGCCCTGGTTCCACTGCCGAACATGCACATTCGAGTGTCCCATGGATGTCTGCCTATCCAACACAACTGTTGATGAATTGGACTATGACTTGTGTCTGCGCCCCCTGTTGGATCACGAACAGGAGTGTAACCGAGACAGCCGTGCATGGGATGCCTTGACATACTGCGTATGTATTGGTAGTTGTGCATGGGAGTTTACACAATTTCTCGTGTGCAGTGACCACATCGAGGCGCTACCCTATTGGGCTGTGTTGCGGATCGGTGAGACGGCGTGGGCTGAGCACACCTGCCCGGACCACCTAATGTATTGGCTCACCCTGGTGTTCCTTGAACACGACAACAACATACTATTGGAACACATTGCACATGAAGCTGCACGGGCATTCATGGACGAGTAACTACGTTCCTGCAGCCACATCCGATTGCCACCCACATCACATGGCCCAACAACTTGTTGCATCGTGGGGATTGCTCACATATCCCACCACAACAGAGGACACGTCTGCCTTCGGTCGGGCTCTGGATGCATGTGCGTGGAATAACACGTGTGTACACACACCTGTGCAAGGTGACGCAGGTCCATGGTCGGAGCAACACAGCGTCGTTTGGCAACGTTGCCAATTCAGACACACTGCTGGGGAAGAGCACACACATGGCAATGTAGCACGACATGTGAACCTGTCGGACCCTCACACCTGATCACTGTCAGCAGAGCAGACAATTGGCGAACTCCAGAGGCAGAGCACCATGCAGACCCCATGTGCAGTGAGCCGTGCCCCCTCACACGGGGCAATGTGCAGACGCCAAACAACATATGACTCATCCAGCAAGGCAAGGTGGGCTGTGAGCGTTGCCATCCGTGATGAATGTTGTCCATTTCAGCCCCAACATTTTCTGAACCTCGACATGTACCCATGCTGCGTCTAAGTGTCTTAAGCCTGTCCCTGCCTGTTGTGGCCGTTGCCTCGTCCGTACTGACACGCACATGCCAATAAAGCCTATGCCACTCCACTGGTGTCTAACTGTGAGGTGTGTTGTTTAGATTGTCCACTTGTGTGCCACAATGAGCATCGTCCCAACACAGGGAGGAACTGACTGACGCATTTGCAATGGGGGTGTGTCCCTTTGGCAAGCTCCACCTCTGTGAGCCAGACATTGTTTTTGGATAGGTGCTGGACGACATGTGCACTTACATGACTTCAGCTATGTGTGTATGGTGTCCAACCTCTGACCATGTGGAGCAATGTCATACATCACAACAGAATGTGTCCACACAGATGTGTGTAAGTCGGTATGCGACGTGAAGTTCTGTTGTCAAACGTGGTGTAGGACACCACTCCTGGCCTGCCACCATTTTGGTCACTCCTACACACAGCCCTATTCAACACATGGACGTGTGCCTACGTTGGGGTGTTGTGAGATTGCTGTTGATGTGCAATGGGGACACAGCTAGCACTCACCTTCACAGTCATCCAATTGGCCATGTGTCTCAGGGATAGACTTGCGCATAGATGTCAGTTACCAGGGTGTACCTTCATGTGCAATCATTGTCCCTACATCCAGCCATACTTCCATATGTGAGTGAACATAGTGATGACACATCTGTGTGATTTAGAATGTTTTATTCACATTCAGGTGATTGACGGAGCTGGAGCTGTACCTGGCCATCCAAGCCCACATCACATGGAAGCCCAGTGGTGGGCCAACCAGAGTCCTTTGGGGATTGCACAGTGATTAGGAAGAGGGAGAGTGCAGTCCGCAGCAGGATTGCTGTGTAATTGGCCAGTGGTGAAGAAATGGCAGTCCGTGTCGGGGTCCGGGTGAATGTCGCAGAGTGTTCCAGAGGTCAGTAGGAGGTATTTACCAGGGCATGATGCATAGGTCATGACCAGGCAGGGACAGGCCATATGGCGGTGATGGATGCTACTGCCTCCTTCCTCACACAGTAGTTACCATCCCCTTCTCACTCCCCTGATACGAGTTCTGTGTCCGGTGTGTCCGGTGTGTGTGGCGGGGTGATGGCTGCATCGCTGTGTGCCCCTGACACATCAGACTGCGTAGGTGATGGGGCAGCATCACAGTGTGCCACGGACACATCAGGGGTCGGAGCTGTGTGTGTCGATGTTCCCGCTGCAGTCATCTGGGAATGGCTCAGTGGCAGCAATGGCAAGATGGAGTACTGCAGGGCGTTGCTGTTTCCAGCCACTACTAGCTGGTGTCCAGCCGTGGCAGACATACTTCCAGCCTGCATCTGCTCCATGGTCTCCATTGCCCTCCGCATCTGTGCCAACTCTGTGCTGTCATGGCTGGTGCCTGTCTGACCAGACAGTTCTTGTATTAGATTCATGGCACCAGCGAGGTAAGCCAAGGTCTGTGGCGGAGCATGGTGCGTACAGGGGTGTCCGATAGGGACTGTACGTGGTCCCTGATGGGACTCAGACACCCACGTATGGCATCGAGTTTGGCTGCCACGAGCTCGAAACCCACCCGCAGCTGATGAGCCAACTCCACCTGGCAACCCAACACATGCCGTTGGAAATCGATGTATTGGTCGGGGGGGTCCTGGGAGACAGCCGTGGTGGTGTGTGTTTCCTGCTGTGTGGTCTGTGCAGGTGGTGGGGTCACCTCGAGCCAGCTGGCCTGCTCCTGGGGGTGGGGTGCAGAGGCTGTCCATCATCCGTTGGAGGGTGTCTTGACATATGTGCAGGTTGTCCTCTTCATCATCAATGATGGGATGTGTGGTGTGCTCTGCAGGAGGTGTTGTTTGTCCCTCTGCAATGTAAAGGGGAGATGCAGGTTAACAGAGTTTCACATGTATGGTGATGATTTGCAGATGTTTACATTCAGACTGCATGCCAATGTACATTGTGACTGTTTGGGGGAGCTGGCTATTTGATGGCAGTCAGTGTGTTTTTCGACTACATGACGGATGTGTGGTAGTACCCGTACATTATCATCACACAGTGTCAGGCAATGCCAGATGTGAGTGGACAGTTACTACGCACGAGCGGAACCTGTTGTGAGCTCTGTCCTGTGGTGCTGGTGTTGCACTTTGTACCACATTGCCGTCATTGCTGATGTTCTGTGATTGCTATGTGTGTGTGCTGCATTGTGGGGAGTTGCCCCTGCAGCTCTGATTTCGTGTAGCCTTCTCCCTTTGAGGCGGGGTGCCTTTGAATTGTGTGCTTTTCGGGGCCTGATTTGCTTTTGACTTGGGTCATATGTGCTCTCGGACTGTTTTTGTGGCCTGGTGCATTGTTCGTCTGCTGCGTGTATTGTAAGGCATGGGTTGTGGGTGCACGTGGACACGTCGGAGTGTGACCTACTCCTTTACGGATGTGATCCGCACTTGGCTACCTCCATGTTGCTTCGTGGGCCATGTAATTTGTTTTGGGCAGCTGCCATGCTATCGGACAAGCAGTGTTACTTGCATAGTCAGTGTGGGTCACAGAGCCGCTGCTTTGCTGGATTCAGCACATGTGCACGGGTCGGTTGTGATATTGGTGATGGGGGGGGCCCCTATGTGCACATTGTGGATGGGGGCCTACTTGGCATTTCTATGTGTGCTGCAGTGTGCCAAGGCAATCAGTGACATGTTCCACGGTCATTGTGGGTGTGCTGTGTGCTACGCGTAATTGTGCATGTGTGCCATTGTGCCCATCTCCCTCCGTCCCCCCCGTCCCTAGTCGTTACTCACCCTGTTGCTGTTGGGTCAGGTCGTATCGTGCTGTGTCCAGGCCCCCCAATCCTGCCACCGTCTCCTCACTGCTGACTGTGGCCACCATTTGCTCCAGCTCATCCAGCTCCTCCTGTGTCGCAGGACTCCCACCTCCAGTCGCCGTTGCTGCCTTCCTGTTGGCGGCGAGTTTATGTTTGGTCTGACTTTTCAGATCATGCCAGCGCCTCTTGACCTCCTCCAGTGACCTCCTGGACACTCCGACTGCATTGACGTTGGTGACGATGGCCTGCCATATTTCGGTTTGGGTTGCCAGTGCCGCAGTGGAGGTTCCGAACAGTTGTTGATGGTGTTCGGTCACCCCCGTGACGATGATCCGGTCTTCCTGCGGACTGTACCCAGTCTTCCTCTTCCTCTTGTCCTTGCCCTTCACCGAACGCGGGGTTCCTGGCTGGTCCTCCGTAGGGCTTGTGGTGTTCGGCTTGTCCTCTGCACTCGGTCCAGGTGCATCCATGTTGCTACGCAGTTTGAATTGTTTTGGGGCTTTTTTTTTTCTTTCTTTTATGGTGCTTTTTCCCACCAGACGCGTGGGATTTACAGGCCTGTGGCTGGTGTTCGCTGATTTCTGTACCGTGATTGGCCTCATCGCATGATTTCTCGCGTTTCGCATTTTTTCGGTGTGGCGTTGATTTTCACGCTGACATTTGACCCGTTATCTGGTGACTATCGCATGCTACCGCCTTGTTGTGAATTCCACGTTGACACGGGGTTATTTTCCCGTGATAGGCTGCGATATTGAAAGTTGCGTTACGCTACTCTTGCGGTAGTTATCACACGTTCTTGTGAATATACCCCCATATGTAGTCAGCCCTGCAATGTTTATGCATTTTCAACCTGGAGTTGTGTAGGGGGTTGATTCTTTATTTGTGGTAAAAGTAGTTCTCATCGCCATCATCTTTATAAAGTGCTCCACTTCCTTGAAGTTATGGTTAACTACGTAAATACCTTAAACAAAATATAAAAAAATACCAGCTTCACCGAGTTACTTTTCCTATTATCAATTTGCCAGCACACCAATGAAAAACCACCAACCTTCATGGCAGCTGTCTGCCAGGGTGTACAAACAAATATAAATAACGCCACCAATGTGAGCATCTGTACCCAGTATTAAGATAGTTCGCTCTGCCTTTCCATAATAATGCTGAATTTACAACTACAACATGGCCACCACTTTGTATTTTGTGGCGTGGTGCACTCACTTTATGGACTGTTGTGTATGTGCCAGTTTTCTGAGCAGAACTGTGGGAGTACTCTGTCTGTCGTTCAAGGCAGTACTTGGGACAGGTTTGGGGTTCCAGCAGGCAAGGACCTTCTTCCTGGGTATGGACACTGGCAGGCGATCATGAGAAGCAAAGGGCACAACGAAATTGGTCGTTACTAGGAATTGCAAGGACCCAGTTCAGAGATGGACCTCTGGTCCCCAGTGATAAAATGTATTTATCAAGTTGAAAGCTCACATCTCTAAAACACGAGTAATGATGTACAGGCTGGAGAATTTTTTATTTATTTCGTACAAAAGTACCTCCTCCACCCTGTCAGTCACTCACAGATACAGCTGTTTGGCTCTCTAAACTCGCATCTTCTCTAAACTGGGATCACTTTATTCAATCATACCCATTTAGGGTTGCTAGTCAAGTAGCTGCATTAGCTTTTTATGATTCCCATCTAGGGGTCAAACATTAAACCTGTTTTTCAGAATATTTGTATGCATGATGGTGGTATTCATTTGATATGGTGCCATGGCTAAGGGCACCCATTCCCAAGAAAGCTATGAGTTTTGGAAATAAATGGCTTGGCCCGCCTCATTAGATCTGACGGATCAACTGTACTAACCCTTGTATAATTAGAATTAGGTATTCATTCAATAAATCTCGAACTGGCGGAGCATTTACGCTGTTATAGCAAGTAGCCTATTGTGACAGAAGCAACATATGTATGACAAGGGCCAACATTTTGACACTAATGAGCAAATCTGGGCAGTCTTGAATATGGCTGAACGCTCAAAGTTTGATCCCAGACTTAAATAGGTGACCGAAGGAAGATTTAAGCAATATATATTTAAGACAGATCTGCAAAGTATTTCTAAACTGAGGGGAGATTCATTTTGTATCTGAAGTAGCAACATTATCATGTGCCCCCTTGGAAATACATCCGAGATGAAGTAGAGCAAAATTTACAAAGTTATTTATGACCATAAAATTATGTTTATGAGCGAAAATGCATACATTCATACCTGTCACAAATTTCCAAAATGATTCCTATGCATGCAAATGATTGCATTACTGAGGAATTCTCCACCACAAGTGCAGGAAATGTTGCAATAGTAAGCGTACACATGGGGTGGAAAGTGGGCACAAGCATGGTTAGCAAAATTCATATATTTGTGGCCTTCCTCAAATTCAACCCAGGAAATAGTCATAGATTTGCTGCAGCCAAAAGCTGAAGTAGCCCCCCGCCTTTGAGGAACTAAGCTCCCCAGAGTTGGTGGGGTTTAGGAAAAGGGCTTTCTCCACAGGGAAATTATTTTTACTGTGCAAGAAAAAAAGAAAAAAGCTTTCGTTTGCACTGCGGGTTCAATCCTATGGTATAAAAAGCTACTCACAGCAGAAATAGGAGCCAGGTGGAGATGGCACATGACATTCCCAATCACATGCCAATAAACCTGCACCTACTGCAGCTTCCCAGTTGTACTACTGGAACTGTATAAGGTTTGCAAACAGTCGTAAATCTGCGCTTGTAGGTAAGCATCCCTTACAGGAGCAGATGTAGTACTTTCCTTGTGAATTGGAAACAAAATATAGCCGCACTTTATTCATGCGGGCTGAAGTCCATTGAGTTTTACGATATTAGTACACAGCTCGCACATTTCCACAATGATGTTGCCTCCGTTTCACTTCCTTAGGCGGGCGTGACTACTGATGTATCTTTCTTCCTAACTTTGGCACCAGGCCGTTTAGGAATAACGATAGCTATTTAATATTCATTTTCTCGGCGATTGTGATAAACAACTTTTTTCGATTTACAGGACCAGCCTGCCTAGGAAAAAATATTGTTCTCTCCTAATTATTTCCCCAGGGGACTGTGATTAATTACTGCACTCAAGGACCACTGTGCCTGGGAACAACCATTATCAATTTACGATTTTAACCATTACTCCAAACTGAGCCAACTATTTTAAACATGTAATGATTTTTTAATGAACTATGATTCATTTGGGTTACATGTTTGTAATGGTTTGATAACCAGCGCTAAATTTATTATTGCTAATCATAAAAATATATCTTGAAAGAACAAGCAATCCAGCACGTTCTCCAATTTTCTAACACATATCCGACCACTCCATCTAAAAAGGGGGGAATAAATAGAGGACACAGTCACTCCTGTCCAGTTGGCTGAGAGTGGAAAGTCTCATCTGACATTCGCATCAGGATATATTGTTGATGCCCTTCATCGGGATGAAGGTGAGTTCTTCAAATGAGGTTGTCTGTGTCTCTGCTGTGTTTCAATGAACTTCTGTTGACTTCTCAGTCTTGCCGGATACGGCCTTCAAGGTTACTTCCCAGAAACCGACCTGGAGCGAGAATCCCACCATTGACCCTGACGACAAGCTAGTCAAGTTTCTTGAAGCATTGACATCTCTTGAGCATGTACGAATAAGCTGAAACCCCTTATGGTACTTCCCTCTTACCTCTTAGTCCACTCGGGTGTCTGCTTACTACATAACAATTAACCTGTCAAATTTGTAAAGAAGGTCCCCTTGACAATGAATTGCTAGTTGAAGTTGGACTTTCCAATAATGTGCTTTAGACAGGGTGAACATTTTTGTTTGTCACAAACAAATGGCAATTTATTGTCTATAATTGTATTGAAAAAAGTTGACTTTTTGTATGAATGAACCCCAAGGCCCTTCTTCTGTTTTCTACCGTGAGGCTTGTCTATTTTTCTCTAGTCTTGGGGGCTGATTTTTTTGTTTATTTATTTCACTGTTTTGAACTGCAGGGATAAGACCTGAAATTGACAGAGCTCTGAATCACAAAACTGTGACTAATTCACAATACCAGGGTCACACTGTAATGGGGCACAACTGAACCCCTTAAATGTGTGGTTGCAGTTTCTGTACCCACAAGCCCAAATTCACTCTCAGGACTCCGGGCACTGGGATAGCTCGGTAGTGAGGACAGAAGCTGAACTTATATTTTCTGCCCAATCCTCCATGTATGACAAATTAGAGGACCCACAACACTGGTATCTGTGCATTGGTTCCAGCTGCGGTCGGTGTAGGTAAGCGCAGTGGGGCGGGGCGTCTGTTGACAGATGATGGAATAGGATTTATTTATTTATTTAATTTTCCCTATTCTGTCATCTGTCGACTTCCCCTACACCTGCCCCGCCCCAGCGCGCTTACCTGCACCGACTGCCGCTGATTGGTTCACATAAGCCACATCCTACTAGCCACAAGGACATAGTGGTGATGTCAGCAGCCTCTCGCTACATTCCCATATCACCCATACACGTATCACTGACATACATAGGCCTTAATGACTATGTGCATTTCAAAATAGAGATTTATTTATTTATTTTTTTAAAATTTATTTTACAGAGTTTTATATAGCGGGAACTTGACCCGAATCGGGTATCAGAGCGCTTTACATAGCACCAGTTGCATTACATGAGGACACATTCATTTTTGTTAGGCACGGGGAGATTAAGTGATTTGCCCAGAATCACAGGATGTTCAGCGTCATTGCAGAGACTCGATCCCAGTTCCCCTGATTCGAGGTCGACCGCCCTAGCCGTTAGGCCAACTCCTCTCCCCAAATTTACATTTTGACCCCTAAATAGGGAACTGTAATGTGAATCTGTAGGCCACTGCTAATGCATTTCATGATGGAGAGAGTATGGGATATTCAATATCAACAGGCGATGCGTAGAATCCTGTGTACCTCTCTGTGAATAGGGGATGTGCTGGATTGTGCACCTGCCAAATTCCCTAGCACACTTCAGTGTACATAAGTAGCATGGAATAGGTTGCATGGGTGCCCTCATGCTTCTCCTTTTATATTGAAGCAAATTCTTATTGTAAATTTGACTGTGCACAAATTGCACCTTTTTTCTTTTCTGCTTATGTGGAAAGGGAAAATGTTTTGGAGAATTGGTCTCTTTGAACTTCCTTCCAGAGTTTCTCTGTCTCTTTGAATATTAGACCATAAGTGGGCTGGTATTATGGGCACCAGGGCTGCACTCCCTGTCAGACTGAGCAAAGGTCAGTCTGACTGACAGTCACCTTGTCAGGGTCAGGTAGCCAGGTGATTTACATGCTGATGCCTGGCAGCATGAGCAAAGCTTTATTGTACTGAAGATTTCACAGGCTTGAGAGCAGTGACCTCTTCTGCATGGCAAAGGTCTGTGAGGTCCTCTCTGTCATGGCAATGGGGAGTGCCATTGATAGAGTCAGGGCAGACTGTCTATCAAGGATACCTCGTCACAGGTGGGGTCAGCAAGTCTCACTTACCCCACCCTACTCTGTTACGAATTTGGGAAGGTCCTCATGACAATGTCAGCCAATGGGAGGAGGTGGCGAGATCTTCCCTAAGTCCCTTCCCTCCATATAGCCTCCAGCAACTTCCAAGGCCACCCACTGTCACTTCCGTGGCCTGGGAAGTGCTGGTTGAATGTTGGGTGCATGTGTGTAAGTATGAATGTATGTGTATTTGTGCATGTGTGCTGTGAATGTGAGTGTATGCGTGTGTATGTGCTTTGGAAGTGTAGCTTCATGAGTGTGCGCTTGTAAATGGATGGGTGTGAGTAAGTGTGCATGTGGATGGGTGAATGTGAGTATGTGTGTGTGTGTGCCTTTGAGTGGTTGGGTCAAAGTACATGTGCACGTGTGTGCCTCTCCCACTACTCATCCATATTATGAGATGCCATTGTATCAGCCTGACATTTGTTTTTTTATAGATTGCTTCGCTTCACCCCACTAATAATAAATATTCTTCTCACAAAAAAGTGTTATCTTTTTTGGGGGTTTGTCAGAATTCCCCATATTTTTATGATATATTATTGAATGATGGCACAAGTACATTAGGAAGCAGATGCTGTTATTTTAAAGATATATGTACATGAAAAAGAGGCAGGAAAAGATTTCCTGAGAGTTAATAAAAATGACCGCAAAGATTTGGAAAAATTGAAAAGAAAAATTAAGGGCCAGATGTACGACAGTTCCATTTTGCGGGTCACAAATTGCAACGTTTTGCAATTTGCAATTTGCGACTCGCAAAATGGAATGTACAACAGTGTCTGAGACACTGTTTGCGATTCTCAACTGGGTCGCAAGGGACCTGCCTCATTAATATTCATGAGGCAGGTCGCAATTTGCGAATCGTTGGGAATGGCCTGCTAACACAGGGATGGTGGCCTGCTGGGGACAGCAGACCCCATGTCTGTGTTTGATTTTTCAATAAAGCAACTTTTTTTCAAATGCTGCCTATTTCCCTCAAAGAAAAATGGGATGCGTTTAAAAAAAAATGAAAATTTTTCTTTTAATTTTTTAAGGGCAGGCAGTGGTCCCTGGGACCACTGCCTGCTCTTAAAAAATATTTTCGCACCCATTCACAAAGGGGAAGGGGTCCCCTGGGGACCCCTTCCCGTTGGGGAGTGGCTTGCCACCTACTTGAAGTAGGCGATAGACTGCAAGTGTTTTGCGACCGCAAATGTGGTTGCAAAACAATGGTACATACCATTCTGACTCGCTATTAGGAAGGGATGCCCTTGGCAAACCCCTTCCTAAAAGCGACTCGAAAACACTATTTTGTGGGTCACCGACTCTCAAAATAGCTTTTGTACATACCACCACCGCAAAAAACGGTCGTACATCTGGCCCTATATATGTTAAAATATTATCATCATCACTTGTTAAAACAAATGATAGCATTCTCAGTAAAACTACCAGACGGATGGGCCTTCAATAAGAGAAGCTAAAACAATTGCTTTCCCAAATGACACTTTACGCACAGATTTAATCTATCCACCCTCAAAAAGTTACCAGTATTTTCCAATATAATAGCATCAGTTTCATAGGATTGAGGATTCTATCAGTCTGCTTGATAAAAACCAAATGCATACATTTTTACTAATTTGTCTATAACAGTTAATCATTACCACTGAGAGAATTAATAATGATATTTAGACATTTGTGATTGACTATTTTAAGACACATAGGTTTAAGTCAGATTCTATACTTGGTCCTTAAAGAAACAATATGCAGCACAAAATTACACAATTGATGATGGCCATCACTGTTAGAGGACGATTTCTACCATTTTCTAAATTTATGAGTGTAACATCTGACATTTTAATCATAGAAAATTATGCCTCATAGACTTTGAGGTTGTATCTTTGTTAGGACAAGAATGCCTCCCTCATGGAAAACAAATGTGTACTCCTGCCCTAAGTGCCCAACAGCATGTGAAAATTGGTATCCTGACTTTAAATTTTTGGCCCTAGTGTCACACTGACCTAGTGTGCGCACAGAAGCCTAGGCCAGTCTTTGACAATTACCTGTCCTGTGACCTGGATGGGCGCACCAAGTCTGCCTTCATTGTAGGTAAGGGATTATTGTCTTTGCCCTGGGTACATTGCAAAAGTTGGTGGTGGCAGCGTACCATATATTGAGAATTTATAGTGTGTCCAGCCCATATTCTCGGTGTCTGCAAGAACGCAGTTTATTGACCCATCCCATGTAAAATCCGCTGTTATGTGTATCCTAGAACCACTTGCTAACATTCTATGTGTATGTTGAGACTGTGTGTACAGTAGGTGTGTAGCATGTGTATGGTCATAAGACTCTGTGTAGTGTATGAGTCGTCTTTTGGGGCCAGTGTAAGCTATTCTGGATGCCCCTGATTTAGCATGGCACAAGATGGAGATTGAAGGTAGTTTTCACAGACAGTGGAAGTGTATTGCAAGCATTCCTGTGGCTGGAGGGTGGAGTGAGGTGGATGGAGACAGGGGTCCATTTAGAAATTCCATGAGGTTATTGTGATCGAAGGACAGCAAATCAGTGCTTCCTGAGCACTGCCATTTGGTAGATGGTTGAGGTGAGGGCTGGAGCTGTGGTTTCTGGTGTTCAAGGTGAGGAAGGTTCTAGAAAGGACCTGCTCTTTGTTATGCCTTTGATTGATGTTTCAGGAAAGTTATGGCAGCCATGTGCAGAGAATTTGGAATTCATTGAGCCCATTTTTTTCACACTTCCGCTTGGAGCCATCTCTTTTGCTACCTGCTGTGAGAACCATAACTTAGCAGAAAGGCTGTCCCTGGAGAGCTGCCTGAAAATGACATTTGAAAGCAAACCAAATCAAACTGGCTCTGAAAGATCAGACACTGGCTTCCTATCTTCTGTCTGGAAGATGTGCGTGAAAGTGGAATCCAAAAACCCCAATTTGTTCAAGTTAAACATTTTTCATTGCTGAGGAAGGGAGTGGTCCACAGAGTACCTCAAGAATCTGTGTGTTACCAGCACTGGTGTTTGCAAGACATTCAGTCTCTCAGGAGTGAGTGGACATCACCTGAAGTTTGCACTTTCTTCTGGAAGAGCTGAGGATCTACCTAGAGCTTATAAGTATTCCTTCCTCCTGACAAAGGAAGGGACTGTGCTTGGACCTGCATGAGGAGAGACTTTCCGGGAGGAGACCCCCAGCGTGTTCTCGTCATAAGGAATAGTCAGAGAGAATGAGAGACTGCTGGAAGTAAGCCAACTATAGCTGAAAGACTGGTGGGCCTGCTGCTGACATTAGTGCCCTTGTGCTCCAGCAGTGCTTAGATGGGCACCCTGATAGGTCTGGAGTACGCAACTGTTGAAGTCTGAGAGGCTGAGATTAGCCAGAAGTCTGAACTTTAGATAGCAGCCGGGTTACCGACAACTGCACTGCCTGGTTGCGTCACGTTATGTAAAATGTTGCCCACCTCAAATGGTCAGCTGCTACTTGACCACTAATTAGAAACTACAATAAGCGGAAGATGAGAGGCAACACAAGCAATTATCAGGTAAGTATAAGGTACAGAATAAAGCAACAATGATCAAATGAATGCGTTGTGGTCTTTATCGTTTATTTATTTCACACATGGTCCAACTGACAGCCAACGCGTTTCGCCCAGACATGGGCTTCTTCAGGGCAATGCGTAAATAGTAGTAGAGAAATGTCAAATGGTTAAGCAATTGATCCCAAAATCTGCAACGCATCTGTTACGGAGTGTAGGAGAATTATTGTGGAGGTCTCTAAACCTGTGAGCCTTTCACAAGTCCGTTAGAGGTTCCTAGGTCAGCTCATGGGTAAAGCGTAACGTTTTGTAAAAGTCTAGGGAAGGGCGGAAAAAGTAGTAATAAGTAAAATTAGTTACAGAACAGATCTCTTAACTAGATCGTTATTGCGACGCCTCACCGGATATGGCAAGTCGCGACACGACACTGCAGCGACTCATCAGTCGCGGAAATACCTTACTTTCTGGGCGCTTTACCCATGAGCTGACCTGGGAACTTTTTAACGGACTTGTGAGAGGCTCTTAGGTACAGAGGTACTTCCCTTCACCTCGCACTAACGATCTAGTTAAGAGATCTGTTCTGTAACTAATTTTACTTATTAATACTTTTTCCGCCCTTCCCTAGACTTTTACAAAACGTTACGCTTTACCCATGAGCTGACCTAGGAACCTCTAACGGACTTGTGAAAGGCTCATAGGTTAGAGACCTCCACAATAATTCTCCTACACTCCGTAACGGACGCGTTGCAGATTTTGGGATCAATTGCTTAACCATTTGACATTTCTCTACTACTATTTACGCATTGCCCTGAAGAAGCCCATGTCTGGGCGAAACGCATTGGCTGTCAGTTGGACCATGTGTGAAATAAACGAACGATAAAGACCACAACGCATTCATTTGATCATTGTTGCTTTATTCTGTACCTTATACTTACCTGATAATTGCTTGTGTTGCCTCTCATCTTCCGCTTATATTAGCCAGAAGTCCACAACTGCAGAGCCCGTATTCCTTCTGCACCCGGCTTCCAAAGACAGGAAGCTGATGAGGCCTAAGAAAGTCGAAACCGGTCTGGAGATGCTTTTGTTTCCATCTGGAGGGGCACTGGTCTAACAGTTTGGGGCTGGACTGTCCCTAACGGAGCAGAGGTAAGACTGATATGCATATGACCGGTCTGAGTCTTGAGTGAAATAGTGAGCAAAAAACAATGGGCTTGGATGCGGCCTTGAGTGATTGCTAGTGGCTGAGATTAATTCAAGCATTCCATCTGTCACTTTATTCCTGTTGGAATAGATGCTTTTAGTACAATGGGTGTGCACAGGCGTGATTCCAGTGCTCAATGTGCCATAGGTCTGAAGCTATACCTCATTGATGAGACCTAACTAGGTCAAAACCACCCTAGGTTTGCAATTGCTCCTGTATGGAGTTGATCTGGTCTGACAATTTGGGCTGGACTCTTCCTATTGAAGCAGGGTCAAAGACTGATTTGCCTTTGACCGATCTCTGGGCAGCAGCCCCACGTGATTGACAGTGGCTAAGATTAATTCAAGCATTCCATCCATCGCTTTGTTGATCTTGGAGGAGACTCACTAACTGTGAAGGGTATGCCCAGACATGGGTCCCCTGCTCATAGTGCCATATGACTCAACTATATCTCACTGATGAGTCCTAAGTAGCTTGAAAGCGGTCTTGCATTGATTGTGTTCCTGCCTCAAGGGTTTACGGCAGTTTGGACGACTGTTCATATTGGATAGGCAGAGATATGGGCTGAGTGATTGCCGGGGGCTGAAAATAATTCAAGAATTACATCAATTACTTTGATACTGTTGCAGCAGATGTTATAAGTGAAACTGGTATGCCGAGACCGGAGTCCCATGTGCCCTGTGTTACAGAACTCAAGCTGTACCTCACTGATGGGACATGAGTATGCCAAATCCAGACTTGGGTTTCTTGTGTTTCTGTCTAGAATGAACCTAATCATTTACAAGGTAAAGATTGGTGAGACATCCACTCCTGCAGAGCTCACTTTCCTTCTGCACCCGACTCCCAAAGATGGGAAACTGATGGTGGCCCGGTCATGCAGCCCGGGAAGAACTATTCCAATCAGAGCAGGGTAAAAACTGATTTTCATATGACTAGTCTCTGTCTAAAGGGGCATAGTGGGTGAAAAATGATGGAACAGGATGTGGCCTAAGCATTTGCCTCTGGCTGAAATTATTTCAAGCATTCCATCCATCACTTTGTTCTTGTTACAGCAGCTGGGTAGAGGGAAGGAGGAGGCCACCCCACCAAGGCCCCCCAAAGTCTTCAAATCCTCAGCAAGGCCACTGCTGCATCCCAACATCTCTGAAGATGCCACAGAAGGAGCGGGATGACTGCAAGCATCTGTCATGCACTCACCAGGACTCCAGCTCCCAACAGCAGGAAACCATAGGGTATAAGAACTGAGTGCGAACGAGAGACCAGGAAGTGGGCTCAAGTAGAACGGGAAATGGGCTTAAGGCATCTAAATATTTTAAGACATTTTCCATTTGATTATTGCACAGATGAAACTACGAACCAAACTGTTGGGAGCATATACTCATTAGGAGTGACTGAGTGAATGCGCCTAGCTAGTGCTGTCTCCTTGAGTGGGCGGCAGGGATCACAAGCACTGCAGAACTCCATCAGCAGGGGGTGGGCATTGAAGGGTGTAGCTCCTAGACTCATGAGCTGAATTGAAATCCTGTATTGCATTCTCCTAATTACATTGTGCAGTCTTAAGTAATATTGTGTGATTAAAGAACTTTCCTTTACTCAAAAGACCACCACTGATGTGGACAATACTTTAATGTGTCTGTTTGCTGATTTTTGGGTTGTGAACTCCTGCCTCCACATTTTCTCCTGAGGAGCCTGAGACCGCTCACCCTCAGTATCCAGAGAGTTAAGTGCTGGAAGGGTTTTTCTTGGCCCAGTTTGCAGGACCATAGTTGGATTGACACCAGGACCCCAGTGACAAATAGCCTCCACCACCACAGTTGGAGGCCAATAATTCCTGTTTATCCTGTTGCCCCCCAAACGGGGTCTGACAATCATCAATATATTCCACACACTTTCCAAGTTCCTAGCCAACAAGAGTCAATCATGTGTTTATTTCATGCTGAATGCTTCAAGACCTGCCTGGAATTAAATAGAAATAAGGTTCAGGTGGGAAACCATTAGGAAGGCTTGTAAGCTACCCCAACATTCCACCCCCTTCCTTTTTAATCTTCCAATATGTAGACTATGCACTATTTGGATTTCTTTCCAGGCCACCAATTCTTTTCCAACTACATGCTTTTTTTGATCTGGGATTTGCCCCTTATATCCTAAAGAACTGCTTGTGAAATTGGCCTTTTATTAGATTAGCAAGGAGGCTTGTAACTGAAGGTTAAACTCTAAGTAAATATGTGCCTGAGTGAATGATGGTGGAAAGTTGAACAACTTTTGAAAGGCTGTAGTCTGAGCCTGTACACTGTTGCAAATGGGGGAGCTACTCTTCTAAGACTATGTGAACATAAAGCAAAGCAGGCACTAATTTGGCTTTGATAACCAACAGTAAACGTTCTGAAGATGGGCGCAAAAGATTACCATATGAGAAAAATATAATGTCATTTTTAAAATGGATTGATGACACGTATGGCTTTTTCATTTGTCAAACCAAGGGCCAAGATAGTTTTAGGTGGGAGAGCTCACCAATCCTATATTTCTCAGATACCGTCTACTGGTCTTATATCACTCTCTCCCAAATATAAGTATCTTGATCTTTAATATATTTCCCGCTAGTTTGTCATATCAGTTGACTCTTGCTAGTGTGGGGAGGCATCTGTGTACACTAATAACCATCCAATCAAGGATTACTTTATTATTTGTGTATTGTAATACAGTGAGATGGCATGAACCAAATTTGTGGGAATCTAGCACTTTGCTACTATTTTTCCTGATAAGCTGTTTACAAACTGAAATAACATGGTTGTAATAACACATTCCTCCTTCAGTTGTCCTGATGAGTACAAATATTTTGTGATATGGAAATATTTTGACCCAGTTTTACTCTAAGCCACTTGCCAGGATTAAGACCCCAAATAGCGCATAATGATATGTGACTAAATCCCAAATCTAGTAATTTTCATCAGAGAAAGCCCTATCTACTCCATCGAAGGTGGCTTTAAAGTCTATAAAATATGAATAAGGGTATCTTCTTAACATAAATATGGCTATGAGCCAGTAATGACAGATAGATAATATTACCGGAAGAGACCCATTTTGATCTGAATTCAGTCTGTTAGCAAGTTATCAAATTAGCTCTCCCTCCTCATGAATCAAACTCTTTTAATAATGGTTGCATGGAAGCTTTTGCTTCAACATTGAGTAGGGCAATGCGTCAATAATTTAATGGTGGAGCAGGGTTTCCCCATTTTCAGGGTGGACGCAACATTGAGTCCTTCAATGAATATGAAGAATTTGAGTCCTAGGATACATTGACAGGAGTGGATAATCCACTGTGCCCAATAATCAGGATCTGCTTTTCATAGACTTGAGGAGAGACCATTGCATGCATAGGCCTCTGAGGACTGGCTGGCCTTTATATTTTGTGCAACCTTCTCATTTGCTGGAACTATTTCTGTGGCAATATTGGAGCCAAAGAGTGTTGCACCCAGCTGCAAGATCAGTGGTCAAATGCAGAATGATATGATAGAATCCATCCAAACTTGTTGAAGACACTGTTATCTCTATACAAGGACTTTTAACTCTCTAAGCTGTTAAAAAAGGACTCATACATTTGGGTTCTCCTTCCTTGCAGAAAAGTACATTTATTAAAACATAAATGAATGATTGTAAAAAAAAGTACATTCATTGAATCAAACACAATGGTACACAACTGAATGCGACTGTTGCAGGGTTCCCCCTTGGCCACTTAAACTGATTTTCCATATTTTGGAGTGGGGCTCTTCTTCCAGAATCACCACCACAGGAACTCAATAAGCTGACACTGATTTGTCACCTCAATATCTTACATAATTGGCAGCATGATGAAGGGAGGTTGGTGACACAATCCTCAGAAGGTACATGGCAGGTGAATGAACTGAAACAGTGCAAAAAGAATAGATGTCAAGGTAAGAATTAGTGATATGTTGAAGGAGCTCTATGCTTGGCCAGGGTCAACACATGTGCGGGTTGTCCACACCAGGGCACAAGAACAAGAGGTGTAGTGTGTGATCCAGACCCCACTCTAACCAGGCAATAATGCTAGAATACTCCGCTGTCAGGGAGTGCCAAATGTTGTGTCTCCAGTGTTATGTGCCCCGGTTAGGCCCATGTAGCGAAGCTGCAAATTTTCTTACATTGTCCTCTTTTGCACATTAACATTTCTGCTGTGACCTTTTGCACACATTTGCGTGCGTGACAATGTTGGATCAGTTTCTCTGAAACTACGTCTGTTTACACATCTGGCTTTGCATAACATTACCATGATGCCTTGAACAGCAAGTACAAGGCCTTTACGCACAAATGTAAAATGTCGTTCTATCTTCGCCCATGGGGCTTCAGGGCTATCTACATATCCATACCATTGCTAATCTATACGGACATCACAAGGATGATTTTTATTATAAATAGTCAGCATCTCATAGGATTAGCAGAGGAGGCACTTCAGCTGACACTGAGGATCCCTGCATGCTGAGACTTCACCACGCAGCGGTCTGACATCTCTGTGAGGGGTGTCCAGTTTGTGACCAAGATGCGGTCCTACTTTCTTTCCCACCAGGTAATGGGGTTGGATCGTCCCTTGGGGGGATTCTTGGCTTCACCCCTATACACACTCTAGGTACACACAGAGCAGCGTTCTCATTGCAGGAGTACGCCTGATTACGAGCTTGTTTTATATGCTTGCATATACACACTGTTTTAGCACCATGGTAGAACTGTATCAACTGTTTACTCTTTTGGTGCTTGTAATCACTTTCCTCTGCTTCTGTCTACTGATTAACGCAGCACATGTATTTTATACAAGAATAATGTTGGTTCAATAAATATATTGAAAACGTCCAACTGTGTATTCTCTGTATGTTTCTCTGAGAACAAAAAGAGCACGAGTGACTGAGCGAGAGGTTCTGATCTGTTACCACGATCCCTGAGGGGTCGGGGTTGCCATGATCAGTGGTTGCCAGAAACTATTCGCCCCCTTTGTAGGGTTAGGGGGGCTTATGGTGGCACTGAGAACTAGCTGGTCTGTAGGCCAACATATCCTGCGGGGTGCTTGGAATCAGTCTAGGCACCTCACCCAAAAATTATGTTTTCCAACAAACGTGCAGATCCTACGGATTAGTGGGAACTACACGACACCAGGAGCCTTGGTATAAATCACGTACTGCAACTTGAGGCAAGAACAGAGAGATTGTTGGGGCTTCTAGACAGGGCATAGATTTTTCACTGCAAGGGAGACAAGAGGTCTTTGTTAATTTGCATCAGCACCAATTGATACACAGGGAAGAAAGGCAAAGGTGACTTGAACTGGGGGTTACTTCACTGTGTGGGGAAGAAAAGTAAATACATGGAAAGGGCAAACTGTCAGCAGAGAATGAAAGTGCGCATCACTTTAGTACATTGGATCTCTTACATTCTGAGTAAATTCCATGACTTCTCCTGCCCGTATCTCTAAATTTCAAGACAGCTATTTCTGTGAGCCCAAATCCCTTGAAGTCATAATTCTCGTCTCGATGGATGACATCCAGAGTCACCTTGGTTGCCAGAATCTGAGGACTGAAGTAGATATCGTACTAAGGCCACTAATTAAGGGATCTCACGACTGCTTAAATCCAGAGAGATGAAGCCTTTTATTACATTTGGATTTGCCAATATTTCATGTTCTACCATGACTTGTGTAAGAAGAACTATCCATGAAGTAATCCCTGGTAACATCAATCACCTCCCGTCCTGCAACTTTTTACACTATGTCAGCAACATAATAATTATGCTACTGTATGCTTTCCACTTCTTGAAAACTAGCCTCCTAAAGGTCTACCAGTCCCAAAAGTGCTTGCCTGACACTGTATTGTGCTTGCCTATCCATTCCACTAACATTGGCCTTGCTGTGCAGATCTGATTTTCAAATAGAAAAAGTGACAGTTTTGGAGTCACACTATCCTCTCATGACAGTTCAATAATAATAGGTAAATTCCTCAAAGTTAATGTTAATGCTAGTCATATTTATGAAGCGCGCAATCACCCAGAGGTTTCTTGGTGCTCAACAGGATCAACAGTCAAACGGGCAGAGATAGGTGACTAAGAGCCAGTCCAAGTGTGTCTATTCAAAAGGCCAGATCTTTAAGCTTGTACGGAAACAAAGAAGATTAGTTTTCGGTGAATATTCAGCGGGAGCGAGTTCCAAATCAACAGAGCTTGTGCCGCAAATCTTCTGCCACCAGATTTACTTTTCCAAAATTTCAGAATAACCAGGTGGTTCAGATGAGAGGATCTCAAATTTTGCGTTGGGGAATAATGATTAACCCTTTTAGCAATAGATTTCAAAACGAGACCTTCTTAGGCCTTTAAACATTAAGTAACATGTCTTGAACTGGATCAACTGATTAATAGGGAAGCAATGAAGTTTCTTCATTTGCAGAGTGACATGTGCCTATCTGGGAGATGGTATATGAGACATGCATGAATTGGCTAAATTATGACTAATACCATCAGGATAGTTTTCCTAGCTTCAAAAGGAAGGAGTGGGGTGATTTTCCTCAGTAGTTACAGCATGAAAATACATTTAGAGACCACTGCGCTCACCTGCTGATTCAGGCTGTGGTTGCTGTTGATAATCACTCCCAAACATTCCGTTGAGTGTTTAAGTGTTGGAAGGGTTCCCATTTCAGGAGGCCAGTAATCCTGATTCCAGGATTACTATCCTAGTTTATTTGGTGTCTCATATTAGTTGATTTGCTGTCATCCAGAATTTGGAACTGCAGGTTTGAAGCTGATGTTCCAGCCAATCGACTTAGCAGCTGAGAGTCATCTACATAAATATAAAGCCTGCAGCCTTTCAATGCCAGTTTGTGGATCAGAGGTTTGATGTAAAGTGGTGGCTTTCTGGTCCTAGAGTGTCCTTTATAATTCCTGCACACCGAACCCCCAGTTCACCTGTCAAGAGAAGTGGGAGTTCTTTCCATGTTCTCAAGTTGATCCATCCCTGTCTTGCATTCTATGAAAACTCGGTTCTGCAAAAGGCAAAGGATTTTATGTGGGTGTTTGATCCATGAAAAGGCTGGGTTCAAGCTGAGTTCATTATGGTCCTGTCACTTTTGGACTCTGTGTAGCCATAGCCGTGAATGAATCATGAGGGGAATGAGACGCCTCATTGAAGGGGCTTGTTTTCAGTTTATTCTTGAAAGCAACCAGATATGGTTGGGAGCTTGAATCTGGGTCAGTTTTAGAAATGTGCTCCTATCACATGAATGGATCTGCCTCCATGTGACTTGCTCTTGAACCTCACCTTAGTGATTAGGTTGTGTTACTGGACCCTAAGGTTCAACTTGTTGTATCGTTGAGGAACAGTGACTGTGAATATTTTGGGCCAAAGCCCTACCAATCTTGGAAAAGATGATCTGACCCACAATAAGCCAGTATTGGGGTTTGAGCTGGAGTGATGTGCTCCTTTTTGTTGAAACTGAAACAGAATCTATGTAACTGGTTTTGTGGTCTCTGCAATTGCATGCTCTCTTTTGGAAGTGCTCCTGCATTGATAATGTTGTAGTCATCCAGCCAAGATATTATCAAGGTCCCAACAAATGCGATGAGACAAGGCAACTGAAGCACCAAGAGTTATATTCTCAGCAGCCTCCGGCAAAATGTTGTGCTCAGAATGGTATCTGAGATTTAATGATAAAAGGATTGTGTTGCCTTGAACCATACTCCAAGATTTTTAACATCTTCAGATAGGCTTTTGATAGTTCCAAAATATTCCAACAAATTCAATGGTAGGTAATCTTGGGATTCATCTACTGTGAGAAATCAGGTTGTTGATTGAGGGGGGAGAAACCCTGCTCAAACTACAGTCACAATCCCTGTCTGGGAGAACCACTAAATTAATATGTGCTTAACCCTCTAGTAGCTTGGCACAAAAGCAGTGAGGCGTAACCTGGAGGAAATGTGTGAACTATTTGTGCAATGCACAAAAGTAATGAAATGAAAATGAAACACAAGAAAAATTCAACACCAATTTAGACAAATAGAGTACATTTTCTTAATTATTTGACACCAAGTAGATAAAAATGCAATTCGAAGAGTCGGAGATAGGGATTTTTTAAAGTTTTTTTTATAAATGAAGTGCTAAGAAGCGAAAAGCACCAACCATGGTTATCTGGTCTCAGTAGACCAGGTCCAAATCACAAGTTCAGGCTTACAGTGATGGAGCGCAGGCTATATACAGGAGTGAGTTCAGTCCGCTGGCAAAGTATCTTGTGGCTTGGGCATCGAGATGCGAAGTCCTTGTGTCGAGCTGCACTGCCAGGCACCAAAGAGTCATCGACAGGGAACTGGGATGCGAGGTCTGGTGTCAAGATGTACTGCCCAAAGGCGGAGTAGATGAAGTCGTCACCGGGCGCTTGCGATGCAAGACCCTGCATCGGTGTTGAGGAAGCTGCTGGGCCTGCGAAGACTTGCGTCGATGCAGAGGACGAGGTGAGTCATGCTGGGCGGTGTCAGCATCAAGCTGAGTAGGTGTTAAAGGAGCCACCAGGGCTTGCGATATGATGCATCGGTGCAGGGGTTGAGATACGTCATGCTGGGCCATTGTCAGTGGTGAGTTGCGCCACGCTGCGTAAAGATGCGTAGATGTGTGTCAGCGTTGAAGAAGCCTTTTATGTCTCTGCGGCTTGAACAGTGGGTAAGCCAACGGACCTTGAGAGTTTCCTGGAGTTCTGGGTCCACACAGGCAGGCAGGATTCAGCAGGGCACGTCACAGCAGCAGAAGAGTCCTGGTGCAGCAACAGCAGATCTTGGGCAGCAAAGCAATCTTTGGTCAGCAAACCAGAGCTTCACAGGGCAGATTAGACTTTACAGCTGGGCAGTCCTTCTTCCTGGCAGAGTCCTCAGGACCAGAAGTAATCTGAAGAATGGGCATGGGCGCCCCTTTTTTATACCTGGTGCCTACTTTGAAGTAGTAGAAGTTTATTTAAGTCCCCCTTTCAGAAGTGCTTGGCATTTCCTCACTCCATGACCTGACTCCATCCTGGCTACAGGCAAAATAGACTAGTGTGAAATCCTTTGAGTGTGAGCAAAGCATAGCCTATTGACTTGCAAGTGGGACTGTGCCCAGCTTCTGCCCCTCTTATGTGTGGCTGTCTAGCGGAATATACAAAGGCCAACTACCACTCACACCTAGTTATGTGACCCAGGAACAGGCTGCAAGCACCAAATAGTGAGGGGCGAAAAAATCCAGCCTTCTAAAAGTGGCATTTTCAAAATTGTGACTTAAAATCCAACTTTACCATTAAAGAGGGTTTTAAATGACAATTTCTCAGACACCAAGCATTACTTTCCGGCCTGCTCCCAATCAAACGTTAGTACTTATAAAAAGTAATAAGGTAACTCAATGTTGTCCTCTGGGAGAGTTAGGTCTGACAGTAGTGAAAAACGAGTTTATGACTTTTTCCTTCCAGGCCAAGTAAAAGTACATGTCCAACTTTTGAATTACAATGCACCCTGATCTAGGGGCAGCTTCGGGCCTACCTTATGGGTGACTTATATGTATTAAAATTGAGTTTTAGGCTTGGCAAGGGGGTTAGCCAAGTCGTATTGCCAGTTTAAAACTGCTAGCAGTCTGCAATAGTAGGCCTAAGATATGCTTTAAAGGGCTTTTAAAGTGGGTGGCACAATAAGTGTTGCATGACTGGTAGCATTTAACTTACAGGCCCTGGGTACATAGTATACCACTTTAATATGGACTTATAAGTAAATTAAATATGCCAATCAGGTGTGAGCCAATTTTGCCATATTTTAGGGAATGAGCACAAGCACTTTAGAATTGGTTAGCAGTGGCTAAGGCCAACGAAAATGAATACAGCAAAAACAGAAAAGGGGGGTGAAGGCAAAATGTTTGAGGGAAGACCACCCTAAGGCTGACAGGTCTAACACCTACTTTAAGGATTTTAGTATCATTTAGAAAGAGGTAGCTCTCCTTCATCCAAAGGTACATATGTATAAGGGAGAATATGAAGTTTTCGTGATGATCTTTATGTTGGCCCAAAAGTATGTGGAGTAGGATGTCAACCATGCACATTTGGAACTAAAAGTTGTGTTGAGAGATTGCTTCACCCAATGGTCTTAAATAAATGTTGAAGAGGAGCTGTAACAATAGAGATGTGAGATCCCAAATGGGTTAGACTTTCATTTGGAGGAGGTGGATCAACCTTTAATTTACTGGCCGCAATTTGATATGAATGATTGGCACCATGGAAGGCTGGTCCTGTGATCCCAGTCCAATTTTCCAGTTGTTCTGTCAGTGTTTAATGAGCCACTGTATTAAAGGCAGCATTAGGATTAACATTCTAGTGTGCCTCTCATCCCGGCAGGAGAAAAGATCTTCCCTAATGTTGGCTACAACTGTTTCAGTGCAACTCCTCTGTCTGAAATCTGATTGTCTATGATGAAGAATAGTGGGCCAGATGTTCTAAATGTTTGAGTGGTTAGAAATCCTCAGATTTGCTACATCCGAGTGTTTGCAACCGCTTAAAAGTTATTTGCTATGTACCAAATCCATTGTTAGAGTTAGTACATTTTTATGACTCCTAAAATGGGTTTAGAAATGGTTACCAAATCACAATTTGGAAGGGCATGCTAAGGGCATCCCTTCCAAATTGTGATTCTGTATCATGTGTATCAATGGTCTGCAACTGGTAACAAACCATTGATAAGGTACTAACTCCCAAACTTGGCGATAAGCAAAAAAAGAGGGATTTGCAAATTGATACCTGCCTAATTCTGATTCATCATGCAGATCGTTTTGCAACCACCCTCCAATTCATTTATTTATTTTTGCAAACTTACCTATTAGAGCATAGGTCGGTTTTCAAAAGATACTGATTAATAAAAGTAGAGTTGCAGTTTGCAACCACTATTTGCGACCAGTATCTTCTTGCATCTGGTCCCATTATTATGAAATCTTGCAGCTGGCATCTTACCTCAGAATGCAAAATTTGCTAATAAAGGATAAATTAAATATAGTCTGCAATTGAAGGGTTTCATTGGGTCTAGAACTATTTCTTCAGCTTGATAAGAGATTACTGCTTCTTTAAGGGCTTTAATCATGAATCCTTGTTTTAGAGGACAACATATAAATCTTTGTTATATCCAGGCCAAGCATACCGAAGAGGCCTTTTATTTGGATGGTCTAACTAGTGTCAACAAGAATTTTTGACGCTGTCAGTTTACTGGCTGCTTTGCACACTTGCTTTAGGCTCAATACTGCATTCAATGAGTATACACCTTGAATGCTCGGGCATTTGATTGGTACATAACATGGCACTGTTTTTAGTCTGTGTGATATTTTTTCACATGAAACTACAAATTTAAGGATCTCGTGGAGTGTATTTACTATTTGCACCAGTGTTTTGTGTCCCTAAGCTCAAAGGATTTCTGAAGAGGAACAAGGTTGCTCTTTCAATTGAAAATGACAGCAGTTTAGGTTCTGCAAACCTATGATTCACAGCAACCATCACACAATCATAGTTTCTTTACAATTTCCCCATCTGTTTGTGTTTTTGTGTTCCAGATGAGATGTGGTAAATCATGTTTAAGGGACATCAAAGGCAAATCATTGTTTTTTTCTAGAAAGCTATCCGACACATACCATTGCCCAATCAGCCACGCTACTAGTATCAGCTATTCCCACTCACTATGTGATTTACCTTCAATCTCCTAGATCATACCTACTATGTAAGTACTCATTCACCAGGGTCCATGTAGCTCAAGGCCTGGCTGTAATAGGCTGTAGAGCAGAATACATTTCAGCATTCATATTGCACTGTGCCATATCATGCAGAAGGTCCCTAGCCAGTAGGACCTAGCCCTTTCTCAAACTCACCGCAAACTGGAGCTTCTTCAGTAATAATAGTATTGAAGCTAGTTTGTGCACTGATTTGGGGATGACAGCTAAATACCACAGTAGGCTCACCATGGGTGATTCTGAGACTTTAAAACATATTATCTGAGATATCATGTAGATGACTTCCTTTCAAAAGCGTTGATCTCTTGGGCAGAGCAACAACAATGAATATAATCACCCTACAGAATTTTACATCTGTGGCAGGTGTGGCCTATGTTATGGTCCAGTCCATGCAACAGAGATGGTGTATAAAGGAAACAATATAGGAAATTAAAACGCACTTGTGAGAAATTGGGTTGTTGGTTGATGGATGTGTGAGCCCTTCTCAAGTAACTGGCACAGTTCTTGTCAGGGTGAACCACAAACAGTCACTAAAGTAGCCTGTACTTAACCCTCTAGTAGCTTGGCACAAAAGCAGTCTAGCTTAACTTAGAGGCAATGTGTAAAGTATTTATGTAGCAAACACTCAGCGATAAAGTGAAAACATAACACAAGAAAATTCCCACACCAATTTAGAAAAATACTGTCAAATGTAATAATCGTTTTTACATCAAAACGACAAAAATCCAGTCAGTAGAACTGAAGATACTCAATTTAAAAGTTTTAAGGTAAATATAGAACCTAAAAGCATAAAGCGTCAACTGTGGTTATCTGGTCATGCCAGACCGGGAAAAAGTCAAACGTTCAATGGTGTGGGGGCTGGATACAAGGACAATGTTAGACCCACTGAGAATTGTACTTTATGTCCTTCAAGTGGAACATTGAGGTGTGTTGCATCAGTTCCGATGAGGAGCTGCGAGGGCTCCGACATGAGGTCCTGAGTCTAGTTGCATTGCTCTGTGTTCTTTTTTTCCCAGAGTGTTTTATATAGCGCAAACTTGACCCAAGGGTATCGGGTATCAGAGCGCTTTACATGAGCACTAGTTGCGTAACACAAGGACACATTCATTTTTGTTAGGCACGGGGAGATTAAGTGATTTGCCCAGAATTACAGGGTGGTGAACGTCATTGCCAAGACTCGAACCCGCTTCCCCAGATTTAAGGTCGACAGCCCTAGCCATTAGACCACATGAGGAGCTGCGAGGGCTATGATGCAAGGTACTGCATGGAGTTGCGTCATGCTGCATTGGTTCTGATGAGGCCGATGATCAGGGACTGCGAGGTGCTGCGATGCAAGGTCCTCCACCACGCTGTGTTGAGCTGCGTCATGCTGCATCGGTTCTGAGGAAACCCACAGTTGGGCCAGGAGGAGTACACTCTGAAGCCAGTCAATGGTCTAGGGCCTGGGGAGGAACCTTCAGGGTATCAGGACTCACTCCAGCAGAGGCCAGCAGCAGGGCACAGTCAGGTCCAGTTGAGTCTAGGCAGATACAGGTCAGGCTCGGAAGCTTGTTATGTCCCTGTAGCTCAAAAAGGAGACCAATCAGCCAGCCCTTTGAGTCACTCTGGTAGTTCAGGGTTTAAGAAGCAGCTTCAGTTTTCCTACCTCAGACAGCAGGGCAGTGGGACAATCCTTCTTGTAGCATGGCAGAAGGGCAGTACTTTCTGCAGCAGGGCAACAGCGTAGTCCTTCTTCTGAGTCTTCCACAGGTCCAGAAGTGCTATGAAAAGTGGGTCTGAGGGTCCCTTTTTTATACCTGATGCTAGCTGTGAAGTAGGAGAAGCTTCTGGAGCTTTCATTCCTCAGAGGTGTCTGGAATTTCCTACCCTGGTCCCAGTCTGTCTGCAGGCACAATAGGCTAGCGTAAAGTTCTTTGTGTTTGAGCTGAGACAGTCTCTTTGAAGTGCAAGCAGGTGTTTGTATTGCTCCACTCACCTATCCTACCTTAGATGGCCCATGCTGACAACAACCAGGACCTCTATTGTGTGGCTGTCTGGGAGGAATATACAAAGACCAACCACCAACTAAACCTAGTCATGTGAGGAAACAAACTGCAGGCACTAAATGGTTAGGACAAGAAAATGGCTGCTTTCAAAAAGCGGCATTTTCAGAACTATGACTTAAAATTTGAGTTCACCATTAAAGA
This sequence comes from Calotriton arnoldi, assembly GCA_963921515.1. NCBI lineage: Eukaryota > Metazoa > Chordata > Amphibia > Caudata > Salamandridae > Calotriton > Calotriton arnoldi. Next base: position 205,766 of record CAWUFW010010822.1, on the reverse strand, counting down.
GGGTTTTAAATTACAATTACTCAGACAAAAGACATGACATTTCAACCCAGACTAAAGTTATCACTTATTAGATGTAATAAGGTAGCCCAATGCTATCCTATTTGAGAGATAGGCCTCAAAGTATTGAGAAATGAATTTGTGATATTTTACTACAAGGACATATAAAATTTAAACATACCAGTCTAACTTTTAAATAGAATGCCCCCTGCTCTATGAGCTGTTTAGGGTCTACCCTAGGGCTGACATATATGTAGTAAAAAACAAATTGCAAGCTTAGCAAAAATGCTTATTTTGCTAGGTCAAAATGGCAGTTTAAAATTGCACACACAGTCTGCAATGGCAAATCTGGGACATTTTAAAAGGCTACCTAAGTGGGTGGCAAAATATGTGCTGCAGGCCCACTAGTAACAATTCATTGATCAGCCGTGGGTATCTGTAGTACCACTGTACTAAGGACTTACAAGTAAATTAAATATGGCAATTAAGTGTAAGCCCATTGTACCATGTTTAAAGGAGAGAGCACAAGCACTTTTGCACTGGTTAGCAGTGGTAAAGTGCACATTGTCCTAAAAGCCAACAAAAATAGGTTCAGATAACAGGAGGGATGAAGGCCAACATTTCCCTGCTATTGAAGCCTGTGTGTGCAGGTTTACTCTGCCATTTTTACCTGGCAAGATAAGCCTCTTGCCAAGCCCAAACCTCTCTTTTTAATACATTTAAGTCACCTCTAGGATAGGCCCTACACAGCCCTGAGGGGAGGGTACAGTGTGTTTAAAAAGGTGGATGTGTACTTTTAAATCTCACATATCCTGGTAGTGAATTTTTTTTTGGGTGTTTATCACTACCTTGAGGTGTACCTCTCCCATAGGATAACATTGGGTTAACTTATTACATTTAATAAGTGATTACTTTCAATTGGGAGCAGGTAGGAATGTCGAGTCTGCTGTCTATGGAATTGTAATCTAAAGCCCTCTTCAATGGTAAAGTTGTAGTTTAAGTCAAAATTCTAAAAATGCCACTTTTAGGACGTTGGCATTTGCTTGTCCTAACCATTTTTTTGCCTGCAACCCATATCCTGAGTCACATGACTAGATGTAGCTGGCAGTTGTTATTTGTGTATTAGTCCTAGACAGTAAGCCAAAGGGGAATAGGTGGTAGCAGGATCGGCTATCTCTGACTTGATGGGGAGGAGCTTTTATCTGCCACTCTTGCACAGCACAAAGGCTCAGCCTAAGCACTATCACAGAGGGGTTTGATACTGGCCTTTTATGCCCCCATATAAGCTGGGGTCAGGGCTTGAAGGCAAGAAACTCCAGACACCTCTGGGGGTGGAAACCTTCAGAACCTTCCTACTTCAATGCTGGTTCCAGGTATAAATATTGGATCCTCAGACCCAACTCTTCAGTACATGTCTGGACATGTGGAAGACTCAAAAGGACTGCTGTACTGCTCTGCAAGAAGGACTGCCACTCTGCTACCCTGCTGCCTGAGAAAAAGCACATGACCTGCATCTTGATCCTAGGACCAGAGTGACTCAAGGGGCTAGTTGGTTGGCTTCCAGGTCAGAACCTCAGGAACAGAACATGCTCCAATCATCTTGAACCCAGCATCTGGACTCTACTCGCTGTGAGTCTTGCCACCCTAGTCCTGGTTCATTGGAAGTGGGTATGAAGGGGTTCTACCAGCCCAACCTGTGGTCCATGCAGAACTAAAACAGTGCAAGATAAGAAAACACACGTACATATTTAGCTATATAGTAAAAGTAACAAAATATGTCAATGTGCAAGCAATTTAAACAAAAATAAATATTTTAAGAGGTAATCACGATATCAGTGAAAGTTTATTTAAAAAAAAGAAACACATGTTATATTCAAAGACCGTATACAGGGCCCGATTCACAGAACTAACTTACGTCAAAAACGTAAAGTTAGTACCTTTTGGTATTCACAGAATACACTTACTCATTTTGGTATTCACAGAATACACTTACTCATTTTGGTATTCACAGAATACACTTACTCATACTAACTTTATGTCCGCACTCGGGCCGGAGATTCCGGCCGTTTGTGGAGATTCCGGCCCGGAGGTGGAGATTCCGGCCGTTTGTGGAGATTCCGGCCGTTTGTGGAGATTCCGCCACCGGCCGGAATCTCCACAACCGGCCGGAATCTCCACAAATGGCCGGAATCTCCATAAACGGCCGGAATCTCCGGCCGGAATCTCCACAAACGGCCGGAATCTCCACCTCCGGGCCGGAATCTCCACCTCCGGGCCGGAATCTCCACAAACGGCCGGAATCTCCACCTCCGGGCCGGAATCTCCGGCCCGAGTGCGGACATAAAGTTAGTATGAGTAAGTGTATTCTGTGAATACCAAAATGAGTAAGTGTATTCTGTGAATACCAAAATGAGTAAGTGTATTCTGTGAATACCAAAAGGTACTAACTTTACGTTTTTGACGTAAGTTAGTTCTGTGAATCAGGCCCACAGTTTTCACAAAATTAAAAACATCTTCTTGTTTAAGAAGTTACAATACATCTGACATAAATACAATCAGTTAGTAATACAAATTGAAGAAAACTTAAAAAGAGTCGACGCAGCGTTTCGGTGAAATAAGATTCCTTCACCTTCTTCAGGACAAGTTTTCATAAAAATCTAATATGATTAAGCAAGACTTTATCATCAATTCTTGACTAAGATTTAAGAAAATTAAAATCTTAATGGAAGGAACGTCTCATCCACGTTAGTATGAAGCCTCAATATTCGTACAGATTCTTTGCTGTTTGTTCGATGGAGCCACCAACAAGTTTAGTTCAAGGCTATTTGAAAATAGAAGCCTCTTCACAAATTAAAAACAGGACTGCAAATAGCTAGTCAAATACACCAAGAGTGTCAAATTTCTCTTCAAGATATCGGCGTTTTAAGCATTGGAGATACTTGAAGTTTTAATTGGTGCCAACCAATTTAAAATCCTAAAAACAACAGGCGGCCTCCCTGCTCCAGATCGAACGACTTCCAAGTTGGGAATTGACATATTTTGTTACTTTTACTATATAGCTAAATATGTATGTTTTTGTTTGCTATAGCACATGATCCATATTTAGGCATACTCTTAGTTACGGAGATCTTTGCCCACAACATTAATCTTTTGAATAGGGACTTTTGTGTTTTCTTACTCTGCTACCCCGTCCCTCTTCTTAGAATTAGGGTAACTCCCTTTCCTTTGGATAGAACTAAAACAGTGCAACATGTTGCCTGGCAACTTCGCATCGGAACTGCCGCAGCGTGACGCATCCTCGGGGTAGGATCCCACACCTTCTTGGAACCACCGCTGCCCGACAAATCCTCGGCGCAGGACCTCGCATCACAGCCCCGAAGCTCCTTGGAATTGCAGCTGTGTGTCTCATCCTCGATGCAGGACCTTGCATTGCAGCTCCTCAGAACTGCCACTGCATGACACATCCTGGACAGAGGACCTCGCAGCCACCGCTGCATGACGCATCCTCGACGCTGGACTTCTCCAAGCTCCCTAACCTGGATTTGAGCTACTTTGTTGAGTGGGCCTAACCTGGTCCTTTCATTCGGCCTGCGCTTCATCATGGTCTCCTGAACCTGTGACTTTGTCACGGTCTGGCACCATCAGGTAACCATGGTTTGGGCTTTATGCTTTTTAGCACTATTTTCACTAAATATGTAAAATTGCATATCTCCGGTTCTACTGAATAGATTTTTGTCATTTGGTCTCAAATAATGTATTACATTTTACTCTATTGTTCTAAGCTGGTGTGGGATTATTATTGTGTTGTGATTTCACTTTATTACTGTTTGAAGTACTGCATAAATACTTTACACATTGCCTCTTAGTTAAACATGCCTGCTTTTGTGCCAAGCTACCAGAGGGTTAAGCACAGGTTAACGTGGGATTTGCTTGTGTTTCACTCTGACAGAGATTGTGGATGCTGTTTGAATAGGATTTAGCCCACTTCAACCAGTAACCCAATTTCCAACAGTGTCTGTACTACATTACAGTGGGTACTGCAAGATCACTGGAGCAGTGCAGGCAGTCAACTGAACTATTTCTGACTTCTCCCACTTTATTTTGATTACAGAGTAAAGGTCATGCAGTATTATTTTACGTATCACAGACAAGAGATTAGTTTCATTGCACTTGATAAAAATGAATATGCTAATCACATAAATGGATAAGATTACCCTCCTGTTATTGAAGGACAGCCTCCCTGTATGACTGAAACCCCTTAAGAATATATGCATTGGGCTCCACTGCTATTGCAAATAACAATGAATGATAGTGGACATCACTACCTAGTGCCTTTGCCTGAAGGGAGAAGGTGGGATAACATCCATTAATCCTGATTTTTGCCATCAGGGCAGCACAGAGCAGATTGTCAAGTCCTGTTACTTAGTCCCAATCTGCTAAGCGCTGCCCACAGGATTGACTGCTCAAGAACATCAAACGGTTTTTCAGCATTTTCAAATCTAACATTGTCTGGGTTACACTAGTTCGTTTTCTCAAAAATATTTCAGTTGTTATGAGAGGTCCTTCTGCCTGGTATGAACCCAGATGGGCCTAGAACTCCAGACCATGCATTAAGAGGGGTAAGCTGGTTAGCAAACACTTGTGCCAGTACATTGCTGTCTATGTTTAGAAGGGCGGTACTACTGACTACTTGGTGAGTTTTATCTGGCTTAAGTAAAGTTATCATAATAGCCTTGTGACAGGAAGGGGCATGTGTGCCCTACTCTAGCACTTCTGAGTGCATCATCAACAGATGAGGACAGAGTATGTCCTTATATGCTTTGCAGAACTTAGAAGAAAGCTCATCTGACCCAGGCTTGGGTCATGGCCAGATCATTCATAGCTATGTTGAAGTCTACTAGACTAAAGGGGGCAATTAAGGTTTTGCCTTTTCAGCATTATAACCATCATCCACCCAGGCCATAGTGAGCTCATCTAAGTATTGCCAGTGGTTAGACTTATTGTGTGTTTGACTGTTTGATGAACCACAGTTCAAGGTATAATCTTTTTTCATTATACTTGGGAGAGCACTGCTTTTATTTACAGTGAAACCCTTCTTTTATATCACTGTACATATCTGCAATGTTGACATCAAGAGATCCTTCTGACTCTTTCATGTGGTGTACCAGCTTCTAATTATTTTGTGAAATTTTAGACCTTTAGCCTGATTGTCTCACCTCAGAGGTCTATTTTAACTCTTGCACTTGAGACATTGTCATTTCCTGCTGATGTTCAATGCCAACAGGCCCACTCGCATGAGTGCAAAAGCATCAATATTCTAGATTTTATAACTGCTCTCTTCCTATCATTTAGTATTCCTGAGCAGAAACGTTACCAATTCTTGCTGAATCTGAATAAAGCTTATTGTTGCCACAGGTAGTTAAATGGAGTTTAGCTGCTCTTCTTGAAATATAGGTATATATACATATAACATTTATTTTTTAATACTGCCATAAATGATTAAATTGATCTGTTACTTAAGTTAGAAATCCCTTAAATAAAAAAAGACAAGAGGCGTTTGGCAAAGCAGGAATAGTTTGTTTAATTAAACATTACAGCCTGGAGAACAGTTACAGGCACAAGGTTGGAGGACTGTCTCAATTTACAATCAGTTTGTGTTCTTCTTTTAGTTTCCGGCATACCATATATGGTGAGGAATGTTGGTTGCTGCCTTTGGAGTCGTAAATTAATTGTCTAATCGTTACCACATTTAGGTCTCGACCTTGTGTGGGCACAGTGTGGCCAGTGGATAACGTGTTCAGATGTCCGGCATGGGGAGAGTATGATCACTGCGTGTGCTAGGTCCTAATTGTCTATGTGTTCCTAATTTATGTGGCATCTGACTTTTTATGGTGTTTTAGGATCATGCATACCCCCTCTGGCCATGTGTGCTTTATCTTAGCAATCTCCCTTGACCATTGTAATGTTACTGTGCCTATCTGTGGGATTGATCAAGAGTTTCCTGTCTGAGCATTTGCCTGCCAGCTACGCACCCTCCCACCTGTGACCTATCAATATGCAGTCACGAGTCTTGGTCTCAGGAGCTGCTTGACTACATATTTGCGAGTCAAGGTTGATGTGGAGTTCACTACGGGCGATTCTGTTAATAAGGACGAGATTTAATTTTCATCAATGAATGCATCGATTTCAATATTAACAGATCCATAAGCCTTTATGCCTAATGCCGTGTTACAAGCAGTGAAAAATGTTTCAATCCTGTATTGCTTGCACCCATGCAGGCTTCCCTTGACAAATATAAGAAGCGTCTTATCTGTGACATTTTGTACACGTATATCTGTGGTTTTGTAACTAGTGCATACTGACAAGTACCTACTGTGCAATGTAAAGCATCCGGTTACCTCCTTGTGCTAGATTCGCAAGATACCAATTACCTCAATAAAATAAAACAATAAAATAAGTAATGATCAACCAAAACAAACCTTTGTCATTTCCCTATCCCCACTCATCTATTAAGTAAGTGTAGGTACATTACCACCTGGCTTAAAATCAACATTTTACACTGGTGTTGTCCCTGCAAGACTTATTGAAGATATGCCTCTTTAGTCATTACTAAATCTCAATGATTCCCAGTTTCTGGGCCAACTAAAATGGTTTCCTATTTAAGAAGGTAGACATTAAGGGGCCGATTCCGATCTCGGTCGGAAGCTCTCCGAACGGGATCCGGCCGGAAAAAGTACGAGCCGTACGCGTTTTTCCCGACCGACTCGTACAGCTGTCCGACCGAGCGAGTACGATGCGAATGTACGCGTGTGTTCCGACCGAACCGTTTCCGGATCCGAACCGCTCCGACCGACTCGTACGGAAATGAATCGCACCACGCAATGGAGACGTTATCCGACCGAGCGAGTACGATGTACGCGTCGGACAGCCGGATCGAGTTGGAGCGTCCGGCTCGAAATAGCTCCCGGAGCCGGACTTGGGGGGTCCGTGCCGGACCCCCCTTCACCCATAGCCTTACGAGTCGAACACAGGGGGGACCCAAGGGTCCCCCCTAAACATGCATGTACGGTGCGGGTTGCACCGACGCGTACACACTGTAGGGGGCGCCCTTGTTCGCGACGTACCCATTCAGTCAAAGGGAGCCCATGTACGCGTCGTACGACCGGCTCCCATTGACTTCAATGGGAGTCCGACCGAATCGAGTCCGGCAGCATGCGGCCGCATCGTACTCGCTCGGTCGGACTGCAGGAGTCCGGCTCGGTCGGAAATCTCTCCGGATCCGGCTCGGTCGGAGAGTTTTCCGACCCAGATCGGAATCGGCCCCATAGTCCTCAAACCTAAGTATTTCATCCCATCACAAGCATTCTGTTAGAAAGTAGTTTATGGTTGGGGTGGGTCGGTGTCCACTGCAAGTAATAAGGGCACTATCCTGTTAAGTCAGGTCAGTAATTTAAATCTGACCTCAACCCATGGTAGCTCTGTTCTGGAGCAGATAGGCTTAACTTATTGTGTAAAAAATTTAAATGAACCAAAACACTTAAAACGTCAAAAACACAAAACAATAAAAATTCCACTCCAGTTTAGAACAAGCATTGGCAATGCCAATCGGTCTCGCTTTTGGGACCCTAGAAGTGTTTAGCTAGACTTATTGGCTAACGCATCTGCTCAGGTTGACCAGGTTCACATATAGGCTGAAGCTGAATTTTAATATCTGCCCAGAGGGGCTGAGCGAGTGTTGCTCTTTGTTGCCTGTTTTATGGAGAGTGCTCCTTTTGGAGTCTCTGTAGGGAGCAATTTGTGGCCTGACGCCCACGAGGGCTGAGTGAGCGTTGTTTACTCTCCTTTTCTGTGCTTGTGGGTACTCCCCAGAAATACTCCATGGGGCCATGTGGAGCTTATCTCCCCTTCATTCACCTCCCCCCCACACCCGCTGCCCAGACACACCCGTTTATTTTATAAATTAAAGTTTGGGGGTAGAAAACAGGTATCCCGGTGGGCATGGAGTCATTGAGTGACCAGTCAGGGAGGACAGCTGACCAGAGAGCAGGCGGGATAGAGGCACAAAGCAGGCTGCAACAGAGAGCAGGCAAGGCTTGGGCACCCCTAGCAAGTAAGATATGGGAAAATGAAGGAGGCAAGAACAGCAGGCAGAGGCAGCAGGAATTAAGATAGACAACACAGAAGATAAGCGAGGAACGGGAAGATGGTCACATTAACATATGAAAGGCACACAGAGCAGGAATGGTGACATGAACGCAGAGCAGGCGGATACGTCACTCACCACCTGCACCTTCTGTGACCCCGCTTGAGAAAGTCATTCCTCCAACTCCCGCACACGCTGGCTTTTCCCACTGCAGGGGAATCCGCACAGCACCAACAGCAGCATGATGTCCTTAGCGTCTCACCTGAGCGCATGCGCAGCAATTTATATCACCTGGAAGCATAACAAGTATGGGTGCCGATATCGCTTACCTGCATCCTTGCAGGGGAATGTGCTGACTCTATCTCTCAAGGCTCCCTACAGGCTCTTCGTAAGCTCCCCTGGACTCGGAAGCTAAATCTATCTACGTTATCCTGACAGTGACAGCAGCTATAACGAATAGGGTAAAACTTATAATATTTTTCGCCTCTCTCGAAACTTGCTGACGGAAACTTTTCTCTACGATTTTTGAAAGTCTTTAAGGGCCCTGTATGTTCTGAAAGATGCAAATAAGTTTTCACCCTTTCTTATTATAGTTTTGGATTCCGATGAAGATTTATTTATTTGTGCATTTGTATATAGCGCGAACTTTACCCAGAGTATCAGAGCGCTTTACAATAGATCAAATTAAATTACATAAGGAATGAGAGTAGCACCGGTACACTACGGCTTCCTGGGGCGTGCCTGTAAATGACTGGCACTACTTAAAACAAGCATTTGCAGTGCAATACGACTCGCATTTACGCGAGACGAATTGCATTACAAATATGAGTGCGTGCGTTTAAAAAGGCGCAAACGGGAGTGGGGGGGGGGTGAGGGTGGGGCGAAAAGTTACGAACTGCGGGAGGGTGCAGGGGGGGGACACAGGACACAAAATAGTGTTTCAGTAAAGGGGCCAATAGCCTCGGAAGCATACAAATGATGACATGGACGTCAGGAGTAGGGACTAACAAGTCAAAAGCCAATCAGAAGGCAGCATTTAGGCTGTAAGCCAAACAAAAAGATGGGCGGAGAGTGTGCAGAGCTTACACGAAGCTTCCCCCTAAAATATATACTACATGCCTCGCAAAGAGAGCAGCGCATGCGCGCTGCAACGCTAGGTGAGACCTAAAAATAGAATACTGTTTAATGAACCAATGAGACCAAAATGCAATAAGGGAACTAAATATATGATTTTTTAAAGATTTAAGTGAAAATAGAGCCAAAAGGCGCAAACCACCCATTGTAATCAATGGGCCCTGTAGACCAGGACCTAAGTGTGCTTTGAGGCTGGATACAGCAAATGGATTGGCACCGCTAGTGCCTTGAAATAGAGAACTTCGAAAAAGTTTCTAAGTTCAAATCTGAAGAGGGACCTTTTCATTTTGCTGAGGAATAATTCTTCTACGTGTGGGCCAAACCTGAAATTCAATCCTATGCAGTGAAACCGCCAGTTGGATACTATTCACAGTTGATCCGAATGAAGCTCCGGAACAAAGGTTTTGAGAAAGATCCTAAACATATATAGGTGTTTATACAACCACAGGAGTACAGTTCCTAGGCCTCTAGGACCTCAGGAGAGCACTTAGAGACTCTCAGGTTGTCAGGAAAAGGGCAAGAGGAAAGTTAATTCTAGGGCCAGCTGCTGATGGTCTGCTGAGATTCTTCACAGGAATGTCCTCTTCTTCTTTGTTATGTTCCTGGAGCTAATAAGGGGATCAGCCTTATGATCCTTGGATCACTTTCTGTCCTTGGAGTGGAAGGGGATCCAACCTCCTCAGGTCTTTCTCACAGGTCATAGATGACAACTGCAACAGGTTCAGTCCACCTGGCATCCTTTTGTGAGTCCAGCAGTGTCCTGAGGAAGGCTGGGTGAAGATTCCATTTTGTAGTGTTCACCTCCCTGTAAGTTGGGAACACACTAAGACACTTCTAGTCCCTTTTTGACCGATAGAGTAAAGGTGACCAGGCCCTGACCTACCCACTTTTGCACTAGTCCTTGTTTGCTTTGCTGCAAACAAACTCAAAATGCAATGTGTCAGGGCAAATCCAAGATGGCAAAGGTTTTCGGTTATACTAAACTTGGGCTTGGATGCTGGAAGAGTGAGTTGGAAATGTACTTTAGAAATCCAAGTGTACTATGGAAATTCTATGCCACAATTAACACTAAAACCCAGTTTGAAGCAGGCACTGTACCCACAACAAACCCAGAGACTGTAGTCCGACAGGACAGAAGCAGGGTCCTTCAGCAACCAGACAAGGGAAACATAAGAATTGTTTAGGCATCCTATCTGCTCCCTTTGAAGGGCAGAACACATTTAAATGTGCTTCAGACAGACATGTCATGCAGGATTTGACATTGTGGTGTGGTGTCAACTGGAGAGGCACAGCCCCTACCCTGCATATTTGTTTGAGCTCAGAGGAGGGATACTTCAGGTCAGACTATTTGTGCTCCTAGGAGGAATTTCACCCCTCTTCTGGGGCAGGGCAGAAGCTGGGAGTTGGCAGAGGCTAATCCTAATTAACATTCTGACAGTTCAGGCAGGTAAAGGGTAACTCGCTGAATGTTATTTTTCCTTAATATTTATTGACAAGCCATTACACAATTTAATTGGATTTTTCATAACTTAAAGAAAATTGTTTACATGTATTCTAGCTGGTACCATTCCAGGAATACAGCATTAGGACCTGTTAGACCTGACACCCTTGGTTGGATGTCCCCCAAATCTTTTGCCTTTATCTCTCCTGTTTTTATGGATTTGGTTTTTGTTGGCATTAGACCTCTATGCAGTTTACCACTGCTAACCAGTGCAAAAATGCTTGTAAATCTCCCTGCAACATGATCAATTTGGCCTACACTTGATTGGCACAATTAATTTACCTGTAGGCCCCTAGTATATGGCACTACAGGTACTCAGGGCCTGTAAATGAAATACTACTAGTGGGCCTGCAGCACTCATTGTGCCACCCACTAAAGTAGCCCTTTAAAACATTTCTCAGGCCTGCCATTGAAGCCTGTAGTGCTGTTTTGAACTGTCAATTCGACTTGCAAAACAAATCTTTTGCCAGGTCTAAACCTTTCATTTTAATACTTAAAAGTCACCCCTAAGGTAGGCTCTAAAGTCCCTTCGGGCATGGTGCATGGTATTTAAAAAGTAGGACATGTGGGTTTAAACTTTATATTTCCTAGTAGTGAAAAACTCCTAAAGTTGTTTTTCACTACTGTAAGGCCTACATGTCCCATGGAGTAACATGGGGTTACCTTATTACATTCCTGGATGGCAAACAGCTCCCCATTAACGACCTCATTGGCTTGAAAATCCAGCTTTTCCCACTCTGAGCTTTCACACCATCATCGACGGCTTCACAAAGGCTTTGTCCAGTGGCTTCCCGGTGACAACAACTCCTCCTCTGTCACTGCCTGCTTCCTTGCCCCGCTGAACTCTACCTTGCCCTGGACTTTTCTTCAGAAATCTTTCTAAGTTTGAAGGTAAGCTGAGACCCGACCCAATCCACCCCTTCTATATGACCTGTGCTCCATCATGATCGGCCTTAACTTTTGACTTTGCCACGGTCTTGCACAACCAGATCCCTACTTTTGGCGCTTTGATCTTTTAAGCGTTAGATTTCACTCAAAATAAAACAAAATTGTAACTCTGATCCTACTGATTGGATTTAATTAATTATGATGCCATTTCATTTATTAAAATGTATTCTATATTTTTGAATTGGTTTGGGCTTTTTCTTGTATTGTATTTTCACTTTATTACTGTGCTGCATAAATACGTTACACAGTGCCTATAAGTTAAGACTGACTGCCTTTGGGTCAAGTTAACAGACGGTTAAGCCAGGTTAATTTAGTGACTTTTATCGTTCACCCTTACAAGGATTGTGGTTGTTGCCTGAATGGGGCTTCCAACCCCCTCAACCAATAACCTAATTTCTTAAAGGCACTGATTAACAAAGGTAAACATAGACTGTTGTGCAAGTTTTCTATTTTTTTGGTATCATAAACTAAAGGTTTAATTTTACTAATAGTAACTTTATGACTAAAAAGGTCCGTACTTGTGGCAGAGACTCAGCACATAAAAAGATAGGCATGTTTTTCCTTCTGTGTGCGGCATTCTCTGCACTGACTATTTGTAAAATTAAACATGTGGTTTGTGAATACTAAAAAAATAGTAAACTTTCACAAAAGTGTAAGTTTACCTTTGTGAATTATGCTCTTAGTATTTTAATATGTAGTCTGGCTTTCTACATAGGACAGCTAGCCCTGTCAGAGTGAAAATATCTTGTAGGGGCTTGTCACTGTAGGGACATGGTAACATTATTTTATACATATTCCATTTATAAATACCATGCACTCTACCTTGTGGGCTACACACCCTACATTGAAGTGGCTTACGAATATTTTAAAGGGAGGTTTTACAGGTAGAACTGGAAGGTTTACACCCCAGCAGTCAGGCTACAATGGTAGAACAGAAGCATGTTTTCATTTGTCACACTAGTGGATGGTACAGTAAGTGCTGCAGTCCGCAGGTGACTTTTAACTTGTCATGCCATGGGTGTATTTCTGCACCATAAAGTATTGCCTTATAGAAAAGCTAAATATGCCAATCAGGGGATAGCCAATTTCTCCATGTTTTAGGGGTCGGGTCAGAGCGCAAACACTGGACACGGACAGCAGTGCCCCATCTTGCAAAGTCTTAAAACCAGCAATAAAATTAGGCACAAAATAGGGGGGAACCACGCAAAACATGCATTTTCTCACATCTTCTTTTGCAAAGCGCCATTACTGATCAATGCATTCTCTTGAGATCAGGCCAGTCAGATTTTCAGCCACACTATGGCATTAATATGGTCACGCTCCTAGAGTTAGGTGACATCCTCCTAGATGCTGTCTGAGAGGGGACAGGCATTGCAGGAGGAAACATTTGCTGGTGCTTCTAAAACCCACAGCTTCATATACTCCTCTCATTTAGTGATTTAGGGATGGGCTAACTAGAAGTGTTTGGCAGCAGTTTTGTTCCTTTCAGTCTGACAGGATGCACTCTTTTCAGAATTCAAATTTGTGGCCTCTTCTAGAGTTTGAAGTGACCTGAAATTACTCCAGGTACTGGATGAAACTCGAAATACAGAGTAGAATCCAGATTGAATCTTCAACCTCGGAAACCATAGGATCGGCCTGGAACTCACCACCCTACTCAACACCTCTATCACTACATCAACATTTCCTGATGCCTGGAAACACGCTGAAGTCAGACCACGACTCAAAAAACCCTCTGCTGACACCAGCAAACTCGAAAACTACAGGCCAATCTCCCTGCTCCCACTCCCAGTGAAGGTACTGGAAAAGATAGATCATCAATAGTCAACTCATGACACACCTGGAGCAAAACCAGCTTCTCGATGCTTCCCAATCCAGGTACCGCAGCAATCACAGCACCGAAACTGCCCTGGTCGCAGCCACCGATGACATCCAAAACCCTACTCCACTGAGGAGAAACAGCAGCTTTGATCCTCTTCGACCTCTCGGTAGCCATCAACACCATATCCCACTACACGCTGATCGAAAGGCTCCACCAGATCGGCATCCAAGGGGACGCACTCAGATGGATCACCTCCTTCCTCACCGGAAGAACCCAGAATTTACCCCCCACCTTTCACCTCTGAACCCAAGGAGATCACCTCTGGTGTCCCTCAGGGCTCATCCCTCAGCCCCACACTCTTCAACATGTGTGTGATCCCATTGGCCAACATGGCCAGATACCACGGTCTCAACATAATTTCATATGCAGTCGCCACCCAACTCATCCTCTCACTCACTGACAATCCCACCACCACCAGAACAAACTTCCACAGATGCATGACAAACATCACCGACTGGATGAAGAACAACTGCCTGCTGCTGAACACAGACAAGATGGAAGTACTGATCTTTGGCAGTAGGAGCAACACATGGAATGACTCCTAGTGGCCATCAGACTTAGGACCCACACCCACTCCCTCCGACCACGCCAGAAACCTTGGAATCTTCATTGACAACAAGCTCATCATGAAATCACAGATCAACACCATCTTCTCCTTCTACTTCCTCACTCTGCACATGCTATGTAAGATCTTAAAGTGGCTACCCCACACACAAGATGCTCCTTGAACACAGGCCCTCATCACCAGTCGACTGGACTATGGCACCGCCCACTACGTAGGAATCACCACACACCTACTACATAGGCTTCAGACCATACAGAACACCATAGCCAGATTCATTCTCAGCCTTCCCTGACAAACCCACTTCACACCCCACCTCAGGAAACTCCACTGGTTCCCTGTACAGAAGAGATGCCAATTCAAGCTGCTTACACATGCACACAAGGCTCTACACAACCAAGGACCCGCATATATTAACCACCGCCTAAACTTCCACTAACTATCAAGAAAACTACACTCCACATCCCTTTCACTTGCCCATACTCCCGGCATCTACGGAAGCAGAAGTGGAGGACGCTGCTTCATCCACATTGCATCAAAGACCTGTAACAGCCTCCCCACGCACCTCCGGACCACCGCCTAACTTCCGGAATTCCGAATGGCACTCAAGACCTGGCTGTTCATACAAGCCTCCGGGACCTGCAAGCACCTGGATACCCTTTCAGGTATTTAGCCGCGCTTTATAAATCCTGATTGATTGATTGATTAAATCCATCAACCGAATTTCATCCAACATAGAGCTATTGTGCTGGGGAAAATTCAGTCAAGAATTCTCATCTCTATTTATGGAGCTTCCTCCACAAATTAGATAATTTCATTTCACTCCAAACTCTTACTGAGGCCCTTAGTTTTATAAATTCATTAGATTTTAATCTAAGCATGGCCTTTACTTCAAGATGTAATAATAGCCTATTGTCACACACCACTATGCATTTGCCATGTGAGCTCCTTTCCTTAGGGTCAGAAGGACTAGAGCATGGACTGAATGAGATCTCATCATATGCAATACACTGAGGGGCAGATTTATCATCATTTGGCATTGCTCCTGCACCATGCAAGTTGATGTAGGACGATGTAAAACCTAGAATCAGACTTTGCAAGTCAAACAAGGCAACCCAGCGTGGCTTAGTAAATCTGGTGCAATGCAAGGCAACGTAAGTGACTGCCTTCCGTTACACTGCATCTTGGAGGCATCACATGGGTATAGCTGTATATATTGATGTTGATGTACACAGTTATACATGTGTGATTAAAAACGAAATTGAATCACTGTTGTCAAAATCACCAGATATGACCTCTCCATCAAGCCAGAGTCAGAAGTATGTGGTCAAGCAGGTCTTGTGACCTAGGCCTGTGGCAACTGATTGACAGATCACAGGTGGGGTTACATGTAACCAGCAGAACAAACACTCAAACTGGAAACACCCAGACTAATCCCACAGATAGGCAGCGACACCACAATGGTCCGGGGAGATTGGCCCCAGTAAAGCGCACATGGCTGGAGGGGTTCGCGTTCCTAAAATACCATAAAGTTAGATGCCACATGAAGTTAGGAACACTCGGCCAATCAGGACACATCACACACAGCACATGCACGCATCCCCGTGCCGGATATCTGGACATGTTACCCACTTGCCCTCAATATGTCCACGCAAAATCGATACCCACCTGCATTTGTTATCAAGTGGGAATAATTTGGGACTTCATGACTAGGCTCACGTTCCTCTTCCTAAAAAGGATCTATGAACTGTTTTATGATGCTCCAAGAAATGTATATAACGGCGCTCAAATCAATTGTACTTTGAGACAGTCCTTTGACCCGTTTCTGTGGGTTGTACTCCCGGCCGAAGTGTTTAATTAAACCAACTGTTCCTGTTTTGTCAAATGCCTCTTGTCTTTGTTTTTTCAAAGTAAATTCATATTCAAGAAACATAGAGTGGGTGTTCCCACGCATCCACCTATGCATTCTGGTGCATTCCAGATTTACAGACACAGGTAGACACGGGAATGCATCAGAATTGTATGCCCTACCACCAGAGGTGCAACAAGGAGAAATATCTTTATTTCTCCTTGTTGTTTCCTATTCCTAAGTGTGCTGTATTCTGCTGCACACTTAGGAAGAGGAAGTTGCCTCTAAGGATTGTTTTTGTACAGGAAGGTGCCCCTTTCTGCACAAAAACAATCCTTAGAGTGTTGAATAGTAGTTCCTCTAATAAATGTGAGAAGAGGCCTTGTTGAAGAGGATATTTATTTGTTAGGAGTCAGGGAAAAACAGCTCAGCCACCCAACAGGCTCTGACCCCAGCTGATCTTCAACTCACTAGTAACATTCTATAACCCAGCAAGGGCTGGCCAACGATTCTAGAATCCACACATGTAATGTGGAGAACAACTAGAGCAGAAGCACATTACAACACATCTCCCTCACTAATACAAACAATATAAACATAAAACAAAATGTAAAACTTACATGAAAACATGAACTTGTTGTAAAACAGCAATGGTTGATAAAAACTTAAATAAAACATGTGATGCAGGTTTACACGACCTAATCATCCAAATATAAAGGAGCACGGGTTTCCCTTTTAGGCACCTAACAAATAAATATCCTCTTCAAATCTACAAGGCCTCTTCTCACATTTATTAGAGGAACTACTATCCAACACTCTAAGGATTGTTTTTGTACAGGAAGTGCCCCTTTCTGCACAAAAACAATTCTGCTTGTAACGCATGCTGCACTCAATGCAGCAGCATAAGGAGAGGATAGAAATGCACCATATCTTGATAGATATGGCGCATTGCTGCCCTCTCCCATTCATGCATCGCAGCGCAGAAAGGTGTCTTGCGTTTTGTGAAAAAATGATAAATCTGCCTCTAAGTACCCTCTCCTTGAACCTATTTTTAATTACTATATTCATTTTGAAAATGGTTGGCTAATCTGGCAGAATAAAACATGAATTCTCACTTGTCCTTGTTTAAATCTCGCCTCTGCATCATTGATAGCATCACAGATCCGGCGCAGCGCACATGTGCAAAAGCATGTTTCGCAGGTTTCTCTTTCTGTCCGTCTAACACCATGTTGAAGTCTCCAGCCAGAATTATGGGATTGGTAGAGACAGACAAAGCCAATAAAAGCTTGGAATAAAATGTGGAATTGTCTATATTTGTACCACATACCACTACTAATGTGAATTGCTAATGTTCTGCATGTAGAGTAGCCATCAACCACTTACACTAAGCAGCATCTTCAATGTATGACAGCAACTAACCTAATTTTATTGTAAAGTGTACAGCTACACATTTTGTGACGATTAGTTGTTTAGACACAGTCACTTTCTGCTCCTGAAGGTGAGTTTCCTGCAAAACAATTATGCCGGCATTAGTTCCCTTTAAGAAGTCCAGCTCCACCCTAGTACTACACTCTGTTAAACACCCAATGCCCCCTTGTACCCACTGTTCTGGGCAAGACACATGTACAACCTGGTGCCATGTGACACTCTCAGAATTATCTCTTCTCTTTTCTGCTCGCTAGTTAAAACGTAACATAAGGGCCAGCGATGTGTGTCACCCTAACGAATCATGAAAAACATATTTCATAATCTGCAAGTCTTACCCTGCCTCTTGAAGCACATGCCCAAAGTACGTTTTATCTCTGAGCACTGTCTGAATTCCCTGATTCTTGCCGTAAAGCTCACTGGCAGTAGTTGGTCAGTCTACAAACGTATAATACTATCGAACATTTGATTCCAGTCTAAAAGCAGCTAAATTATTTTTAGGTAGGAGGGCTGGAGTGCTGGGACTTTTAGGTGAAGGGGGAGCAAGAGAGGGTGCAGCTAACTTCGAACAAATTCCCTACTCACACCTTCCTAATAATAAACCCTTGAGGTTCTTAGTCATGCAGGAAAAAGAGGTGTCAGAGGAGTCAGATACCCTAACAAATACAAAGATATGTTTTCTATGTTGAGCCTGATATTTACTCACTTTCCTTGTATTATTTCTGCTCCTCCTAACTTTTAGCAAAGTTAGAGAGTCTTTGATCAAAACAGAAGGGTTTCTTGGGTTTTCTAGGTCTTGTCTGGGTGTTTTCGTGTAGAACAGCTTATCTTTTGTTCCAAATTGCTGCTTCCTGGGCCAGAAATGTTTTTGCCACAGTTGTATGAGAATATTGGACATGTACAACAGTTATCCCTACGAATCCAATTTCTGTGATTTTTTTCCCCAAAGGCAGGCACAATGGGTACACACAGAAGCCAGGGCTGTGAAATGCAAGAGCTATATTCTTGTCAATTGTGAAGAAATGCTTGTTGAAAAATGTTTGTCTTTGGTTAGGTTGTAATCGCCAGGTCTGGCTATACCTTACAGATAAGATAAGGCACAGTAGAAGTACTTTCTATGTAGGCTCTGCCGGACTGTAGGAAATAGAGCAAAACGACCACAGTCAAGGGTGGCAAGGGATCAGACAGGGGAATTGCCATTCAAGGGCATTCAGGGATCCACCCTCAGCCCTGAATCAATGCACCCTGAATCAATGCACCTCAGTTGCACTATGTCTCCTGCACCACATGCTAGTCTGAATGTGGAGGCGGACCTAGCCTCCAGGGAAGCACTCTAAAATACACAACACCGATGAGTAGTAACCCTAGCACCTCACTAACCTCACAATGTATATCTTACTTTAGAGTTTTGAGGTGCTGTGAGAGCTGCTGCAAGACCTGGAAGCTGCAAGACTCCTGCTCTCCACCCCACTGAGAAATGCAAGGACACCATAGAGTCTCCGCCACGGTACAGTGAATAACGAGCATGTAAGTTATTAATCTGTTGCCACTTTTCAAAAGTGCAGAAGCCTTTCAGAGCAGTAATTGGTGCTGGAGCCCAAAAAGACTCTCCTCGATGTCTCAGACCATAACATACACCCACTTACATATGCTCAGAATTAGAGCTACCTAAGGAATAAAGTCATCAAAACATCATGGGCATTTATGATTATGATGAGTCAATGATGAGAGGTTAAGTTTAGTTTTAAAGGCTTTATTTATCTATAATGATTAGAATCTCAAATATCTTTATTAAGTTTAGTAATGTACAGAAATAATAAAAGAGATTAGAAATCAGCAATCAAGACGTATTCCATAAAGAAACCCAATAAGCTAACTAAAGGGCTTATTCTACATAAGAACTCATAAAGAGTTCTATTGAAAAAGAGCGATAAATAAAGGACGAACCTCTCATAAAGAGTAGCAACTGTTAAGAATGGTGATCTGTGCAGTAGCATTGATAACAAATTAATAAAGAAAATCAACTCAAGAGATCTAAAGGAAATCAACTGTCCATGAAGAAGAGTGTTGGGCAAAGGAGAACTCCAGCAGCAAGACTGCCGTATAGGTAAAAGGGAAAGTAGAGGTGTGGTGTCTAGCTAGGAACCCTTGTTATTATAACCTTTTAATACATGTATCGATTCTTCGATTACGCCTTCCCTCGGTGTCCAATCAGGTGTAAGGTGGTGTTGTCAGTTATACGATTAATCTTCTTCCGATTCCCACAGTCGGCACTCTCATCATCTAGCTTGATACAGGTCTCTAGCATAATTGTTACATGAGGAAAGGTTCACATAAGAACCCTCTTACCTAAGCTGAAGACGCATTATTGAGTTTCCAAGCAGAAAACAAAGGCTAGTCAGCAAATGTGAAAACATATATCAAGTTAATATTAGCAACATTTATAAGTCTACTTCATCAATTGTTCTTTACAGTTTCAATAAGTCTATTATGCTTAGTGGAAAGGATCTAACCTGGGGTGAGAGGAACTAAATGAACCTAATATTAAAGTCAGCACATTTTAGGATGACATTAATGCGACACTGTTGCACAGGGTACTTTACAATAAGCAAAGGTCAAAAAGATAGCCTTACCCTAGTCGCTGCACAAGCTGAGGTATAGTTGCTTGGTGCAAATTTTAAAATACATGCAATTGCAATGCAGCATTTCTAATAGCATCTTTCATGTCTACATTTGTCACTCTACAATATCTTTTGGTTTTATTTATTTGTTCTATTAAAAGGTATTCACACATTTTATAGGTCCTTTCTAAAATATGCATTTTACTTGTATTAAAATATGTTCTACATTGCATTTCTAATGTGCTAAAATATGTCGATTTCTAAATATGTAGTAATTTCTCTCACTGGGAAGTAGTAGGAAAGAGCTCCCCTATAACTCGATAGCTGCCTGCTACAGCTGCTATGCTCCCCATCATCATTAAACTCTATATTAACACAGAGTGATGAGGGCTTTCATAATTATGCAGATGACATACAGTTATTACCCAATTCCCAAAAAACCATTACCCTAAAGACACAGATGCATTATTTCTTTAGCCATTAAAACATAGATGGATGGCAACTCGTTTGTTTTGAGTAGCTACAAAACAGACCTCGTGGGCAGGAGAAATACAGTTTTCAATCCCAGCTCAAACTATGGTTACTTATGAATTAGAAGCATTACAAAATCTCTACACTACCGAAGGTTACACCATTAGTATTCCCTTAGATCATGCTCCATGGATGTGCAGATGACTAGAATTATGACTCGTATATAATATATATAACTTTTAGAGAGAGTGAAAATGCTTCCCGTAGGATGGTAACAGAACAGATCTGGTAAGGGCCGTTATAGGTTCACAGCTGGTCTACTGCTACAGTATTTTTATTGGCTGAACAAGGACACTGGGATAAAATGTAGTACTAAATGATGAATTGTGAGAGGATACACAGACTTTCACGCTTCTCCTGTGTTGAAGCCAATGCTTTAACTTCGTACGAGGCAAAATGTTAACTTTAAGACAGATACTTCTGTCAACAGAGAGTCATGATATAGTATGTTATGCCATTTTCTTTTGTATATCACCAACCACTATCTTATGGTATTGCAGTGCAGTCTCTATCTATCTGGGCTGACCTTTGTGCGGATCCAGGAAAAACATCAATTGAACTGAAAGAACAATTGTTTAACAGTATATGATAATTATTTGGTATTGTGTGTGCTTAATAGAGTTTGTTAAGGTTTATGTGAGTTTGTGTAAAAGTACAATTAGGCCTCCAATTTTACGTAGCACTATACATACTAAGTAAGTGAGTTCGATATTTAAAGATATTTGTGGAGTATGTGTGTGGGTGCAGGGCCCTAAGGACATTTTAATTTTCTCGTAATTGTTGTTGATTATTCATTGCCCGGCGCAATTGTTTTGTAGATATGCAGCACAATGTAGTTTGATGTCCCATCATGTGATGTTCTTCACACAGCAGTGTATTAGATTTGTGCTACTTTTTTCTGTTTGTTTCTCGAAGTATGTTTAAACGATGGTGTGTAATGTATTGTTGGGGTTTGAGTGCTTCCTTGCTGGCTGATTAAAGCCCACAGATGGGTTACTGGATGTATGTTGGTTACATGTGCTAAGGGTTATCTGTGAAGTATAGATTGTGAGGTTATGTTTCGGTTTTGTATTTCAAAAGTGAGAACAATCAAAGAAAAAAATGCAAAACTGAATTGTTTTAACGAAAGTAATATGATATTGGGTCATGTAATCACCCATGGTTGACTGTGGAAGACAAGCACAAGGTGAGAACAGATGTAAAGGCAATGCAGTTTTCATGTTCACAGATGTACGGATCCCACAACCTCCATTAGGTTAGATTTACATGAGACTGTGGTAAATCTATGTTAGTTATATCAAAGTTATTCTAAGCTTCATATTGCTGTGTTTTATGAGAACTATGTTTGTCTGGAAGGACTTTCGTGACATTCTAACCATTATCCAAATAATTTGCGTGGCTCCAATAGGATCATCCCAGTCCGAATAGCCAAGGCCTGCCCTCTCTGCAGTGGTGGCTGGTGACCTTTAAAAGTGGAGAGGCATAATCCATAGTTCAAATTCCAATGAGCTTCTTCTTGAAGGGTTCCCTCACAGTTTCGGACACCAAGGGCCACAGTTAAAAATTGCATGTATGACCCATAGAGCACTACACTTCAATACCCCTCTCTACCTGACAAATAAGCTCGAACTATCGGGTGGCTCCCAGCCCTCAAGGAGCACCACCACATTGCTCCTTAAGCGAAAGAAATTCAAAAATCTAAAGACCAACAAGCGTACATTCTCTGGCATTGCCTCGAGAATCTGGAACTCCCTACCTGTGGAAACAAGACTGATACCCTCCACAGTTGCCTTCAAAAGGGAAGTGAAAGCTCTACTGATGAACACTGCACTGAACTAGAAGCTTTTTTCCTTTGTTGCCTATCTTGTTTAGCTGATTTAGCTACTACCTGGCTTCTGTTGCAGCCCATTGTTGCCCGCCAATATGTCATTTTTTTGTTCTTGGTGTA
Source organism: Calotriton arnoldi (assembly GCA_963921515.1). NCBI lineage: Eukaryota > Metazoa > Chordata > Amphibia > Caudata > Salamandridae > Calotriton > Calotriton arnoldi. The sequence goes on along the minus strand of CAWUFW010010822.1, from coordinate 183,225 downwards.
TATTGCTTTACTTTCCTCCCGCAACTATCTACCTATGTCTTCTGCAAACATTTTGTTCCTGATGTAGATTGCTTTACTTTTCTCCCACAACTATCTACCTATGTCTTCCGCAACCCGTATGTAAAGCGCTCTGATACCCGCGTGGGTCATGTTCACGCTATACAAAACTTTAAATAAATAAATAAATAAATTTACAAAAGATTTGGCATAGGGCAGCACTGCAAGTCTTTTTGCTGTGCTGCCCTATGCCAAATCAAAAGCGTAGGAATGCCACATATCTACGAGATATGGTGCATTCCTGTCCTTTCAGCCAGCACACAATATGGTGCCTAGCGCCAACACAGGCACTCTTGTTCTGCGTTGATGGCAGGATTGCTTTTATGCAGGAAGGGACACCTTCCTGCACAAAAACAATCAATGGAGGCATCCTTGTTTTATGTGTGCTGAAAAATGCAACACACATGGAAACAGGAAAAAACTAGGAGAAATTAAAAATCCCTCCTCGTTACGCCTGCTCTGGGGGGGCTTAAGGTTTTGGTGCTGCACCAGGTTTATGTGACTTTGTAAATCAGGGGCAGCATCAAAATCTATGGGTGTTGCATGAAAACACCAACCGCAATGCCCATGGAACACCTCCTTGACAAAGAGTAAGGCATTCAGCGCTTTGCACTGCCTTGGCTTACTCCATATCTATGAGGCCATGCAAAGCAATGCAGGGTGGCTTTGTTTCGTCTCATAGATATGACTGGGAGGCCTGCGCCACCGGAGCTTCTAAAAAAGTGAGGGTCCGGTCCACAGGCCTCTTGTAAATAATCCCCTACGTTTACTGTCTCACTTTGACTCACTCAGTTTCACTAATTCATGTAGTCTCACTCATTCTAATGTGACCCACTCTGTCTCAGTCAGTCCCACCCATTCTCACTCATTCTGAATTACTCAGTCTCACTGTGCATCACACACAGCAACACTAAGTTACACTCACTGTCATTCTCCCTCACACCCTCACATTTATTCTCACAATTACTCGTCCTTACTGTCACTCCTTCTCACTCACTCTGACTTACTCCTTCACTGACTCTCTCTCACATTAACTCACACACATAGTCACACAGACATGCTTAAAGTTCTGGAATGGCACAGGCACCTTCATGCACCTGTGTCAGCAATCAAACAATGTCACTAGTTACCTCAGCTTGTTGCTGGACTCGAAGCGGGTCTGCGATTAATTTTTATTGTACCAAGAGTGAACAATTATTCAGTCTTGATACAATAAAAATGGACCACAAAATAAGGAGGGTGTAGTATAGTTGTGGATTTCATAAAGGAGAGCTGTCACTGGTCCAGGGACACCCATCCATCAAACCAATCCATCCACTCAATCATCCATCCTTCACTTATCCATCCCCCATTATCCATCCGTTCATCCATCCTTTCAATCATCCAGCCATACTTTCACTTATCCATCCACCCTTTCGTTCCATCTATCCATACTTTTGCTCCATCCATCCATCATCCTCCCTTTGGCTCATCCATCTATCCACCCTTTCACTCAGCCATCCATACTTAAATCCATTCATCTACTTATACATCCCTCTATTTACCCTTTCACTCAATCATCCATTCTTTCACTCACTCATCCATCTATCCAGCTATTCATGCATCCATAAATTCATGCTTTCATTCATCCATCCATCTATTCTTTCACCCAGACATCCATCTACCCTACCTTTCACTCATCCATCCATTGTTTTGCTCATCCATCTTTACATACATCCTTTCTCTCATCTATTCTTTCGCTCATCCATCCATATTTTCACTCCATTCATTCATCCACTCATCCATCCCTTTACACTTCCACTCATTCATCCATCCTTTCACTCAATCTTCCACCCACTCATCCTTTCTCTCATCATCCAACCATCCATCCTTTCACTCCTCCATCCATCCATCCTTTCACTCGTACACCCTCAATCCCTTTCACGCTTCCATTCTTACATCCAGCCTTTCACTCATTCATTCATCCATGCATAAATCCATCCATCCATCCATCTATCTATCCATCCATCCATTCATCCATCCATCCTTCATTCACTCACTCACTCACCCTCCACGTTCATTATGAACCTTTGTCTGCCGAGCTGCAGACAGAAGAGGACCATCAAAAAACCCCACTCCCTCTGTAGCTGCTAAAGCTGGGAGGGGGTGTGTGAAGCTGCCCCTGATGCAGAGGCTTTACTGCACACTTACCTAATAGTCCAATAGTGCAATTGTTGTCTGCAGCTGGTTCCTTTCTTCTCTTTGGCCTCTACGTAGTCGAGGAAAGGCGCACTCTGCTGTGTGTTCAGCGCTGTGTGTTCGGCTTTTTTCAAAGTGAAACTAAATGCAGTACTAAACACGTGCTACTGCCAGGAGAGCAGTCCCCTGCACCCCTCTTACAGCCAGCCCCTCTGTGATGATTAACAAATTGTTGCCACCCACTCCCTTCTTGTCCTCATCGGCGTGCCCTACCACAGCCATTGAAGCGCATGGAGTTCTGTAGCTCCTCCCACGGCCACTGTTCCTGCACCCCAAAAGCAACCATATCCATGGCATTCTATTTCAGCACTCCCTCTCATGTGATGTCACTGCTGTAGCTTGTGCCTGCAGGTTGAAGAAAAGCTTGCCTGGCTGGCACTGGCGCTGTAGGACATCTGCAAAGTTCACTAGAGTTCACCCACTAGATTAAACACACCACCTTAAAGCAATAATTTCTTTTCAGCTGCTCTGTGTTTATTTTCCCTCTTCTTGCTTCTTCCCTGAGGGTGGCAGGGCAACGCCTTTTTGCCCATGAACACCAGTCGCCCCTGCCTCTCTGAACAGAAACAAAGGAAACCCAAGACTGGTTTCCGGCTTACTAGTCCTTAAAAACCATAACTATGAGAGGTGGAGCACTTGGTGTCATAGGTGCGGGTATCTGAAATATATTTTCTGAATTCTTGGGGTGGGAGGACTGGAGAAATGATGAATACACTTGACACAAGGCTTGCAGCATGGCAAGTGCTTTAATGCCACTTTTGTAGTAGGATTCTGGATTAGTGAAACAGAGAGATAGACAGCCGCGGTCCGTGCAGGTAACAGCGGTTGGGAGGTGGGGCCGAGTAAAGGGGGATTTCGAGGGACGATGCTGAGGGAAAATTAATTATTTATTTAATTTTCCCTCTGCATCGTCCCTTGAAATCCCCCCTTACTCGGCCCCACCGCCCCACCACTGTTACCTGCACTGACCGCGGCTGGAGTTAGATATAAAAACGCATACTGCAGATAGAACGCAGCAGAGGGAAACTCATCACTTCCAATGTAGGACAAGTAGAGTAGACTGTCACAGTTGTGTTTTCTTTATTTTCATAAATAGGTGAGAGCTCGTGGCCGAGCACTGAGTATGGCAGAAACCAATGTTTGAAAAACAGTTAATCACACAATACTTGACATGCATGGAGACTGCTAACATGATTTTCTGTGTTTTACATTTTTTAACAGTGGTATTTAGTTGCTATCATTGGAAATGTTACATTTATTACATTGAAGCATTTTGGTATAATTCTCAGACCTTTGACAAATGTGTAGGTTTTTGCACAAAATACAATGTAGGCAAAGAACATTTGGCCATATTTATGACTTTAGTGGCGCAGGACAGCGCAGCAAGTCATCTTGCTGCCCTGCATCACAAGGAAAGGGCAGGAATTCACAGTATTTATCCAAAATGGTGCATTCCTGTCATTTTCCCTTGCTCTGGTGCAGTTTTGGTAGCCTAGTGTAAACACAGACACCCTTGCACCATGGTCAAAGGGTGCCTGTGTTTTAGGCAGTATTGTTTTTGAGCAGGAAGGTGCACCTTCCTGCACAAAAACAATCCTGAGTTGCTTTTTCCTCTTATGCAGCACACATAGAAAGAGGAAAAAACGGGGAGAAATAAACATATTGCTCCTCTTTTCGCCTCCCCTGGGCAGACATATCTTTTTTGTGCATTGCCAGGTTTACAAGGTCTTGTAAATCTGGGAATGCGTAACCATAGGAGTTGCATGGGAACACCCACACAATGCCCATGGAATTCCTACCTAGGGCAGAGTAACGCAACTTAGCGGTTTGCATTGCATTGTGTTACTCCATATTTTTGGAGCCGCTCAAAGCCACACAAAGTGGCCGTGCGTGGCTTCAAAAATGTGGCTTAAAATTTGCATCATTCACCTTGCAGGTACAAAGGCATAGATGGAGCTTAAAAGCGTAAAAAGAGCCCTACGTTACAAAGACATCAAATATATGCTGCTCTATCCAGCCAAGTTTTTTGTTATTGATGATGGCAAAATGTGGCATTTCAGCCCCTCCAGAGGAAGCCTGAAACTAGGTTGAGGGCTGGCACCCGGTGCATTGGAAAATGACTAAGACTAGAGGAACTCATGATTCGAGGTCAGAGATCGCAGTACAATGACAGGACTCCCCAGCGGGACTTCAATCTATAGAACACTTGGCGGACATGTGAGCAGATACTTTGGGGGCCTGTATATGCTGTTTTCTGTACTGTGGTTTACACTGTCGAAAGGTCAATTGGTGATTGTCCCGTGCCTGGGTCCTTGAGGATTGGTCACACACACTATAATTTGCCCTTGCTAGACTAACTTAAATGACTGGCACTGCTATCAGGCCTCCCAGAGGAGTCCTTTGAGTATGGATAACTCAGTATTATCGTTCATTCATTCATGAAGTGAAATGGCATGTGATGCCCTCCCACTTTTAACTATGTTACTTAAAGGGGGAAAAACACTCTGCAAGTTGGAATGGCATGTTCTGGCTCATGAGGCAGGGTTGCAGGGAGGGGGGAGTTATGGGGGTTCTTGAGAAATGTTTTGTATGATTATTTTTTGTTTGTTCTATGGATGCATCAGTACAGGCAGCCTCCTGCGGTAGGTACAGGGATGGAGGGAGGGAGGGTTCTCCAGGGCTCTCACTGTCTGGGCCTGCTCAGGGCTACTCCTGTTGAGGCATGATCTCGCCTACACATCACCAAAGCCACAATGTCACAACAAGCGCAAGAAGATCTGAATATATGGACGTAGAATGTTAATGGCTTGAGACACAAGATTAAGCGTTCCTTAGTACTCCAATACTTACGGCGTCAGGCTCATGATGTGGTTTTACTTCAGGAAATACATCTTAAAGGTACACTCTGTAAGGCCCTAGACCGATTTGGCTACACAGTAATAGCACACTCTGGTTACACCACAGATTCCAGAGGAGTGGGTATATTTCTTAAAAAGTCAATTCCATTTAACGATCACCATACATGGAATGACCCACAAGGTAGATATGAGTCAGTCACAGGTACGTGGGAGGGTGAGATGATTAATCTCTGCTCCTTCTATACCCCACCACGCCTTCATGCTGGGACCCTGTCGGATATTGGCGCTCTTCTCCTGGCCCTACCTGTTGAAACTTTGGTTCTGGGGGTAGATAGGAATGATGTTATGGAGCCGGAGTTTGACATGTTCAGTGTAGTGGTGTCGGGTGGGCGTAGAGGTCCATTACCATCCTATGTGGAAGCGATGGGGCTCATACACCTTTGGAGGCAACATAATCTCACATCTTGCCAATACACATACTTTTCCTCCACGCACACTAGCTTTTCCTGACTCGATTATTTTTCAAACATGCCCTGAGGGCTGGATTATTTCAAAACGCATCGATTTATGCCAGAGGCATTTCAGACCACTCTCTTGATGGGGTTCCACTGGAAGGTCCCTCTAAAATTACCCTGCTGTTCCCCAAGATTTATACTTTCAAGATAACCAGGGTTCGGTGGCCTCCGCCTGTGTCCGCTAAGAAGCATACAAAACAGTGCTGCAGGACCAGGTTCTGGCCCTCATAGAGGAGAAAAAGAAAAAGAAAAAGCTTGAGTAGGAAACCATCGAGAAAGAGGTGCTGGCACTCAAGGAACAAGCGGTGGCAGATAAGACCGAGAGTTTGGGTCATCAGCTGAGGATTAAACAAGATGCCCTTCGCATCCTTGCTGAGATTAGGGCTAGAAGCTACGCCTTGGTGATGCCGCATCGCCTTTACAACGTCGGCGATAAGGTCGGCAAATTGTTGGCTTGGTTATACCACAGAGTTCGGGATAGGGCATGGGTGCTTGAAGTACTCGATGGTGAGGGTGTGATACAGAGGACCAATGTAGCCATAGGGGAGACATTCGAGGCCTCCTATGAGGAAATATACTCTTCGGCAGTGCCTGAGGCGGAGGCAGACTGTACCAACTGTTTACAAAGAACTTACCTGCAGGCACTTACGCAGGAACAAAGAAATGTGTTTGATGCACATCTGCAGAGGATGAGGTGGCAGCTGCCCTTCGGGGCTTGCAGTCTGGGATGGTGGTGGGACCTAATGGCCTGCTTGTGGATCTATATAAGATCTGTGTGGCTGGGATAGCTAAACCTATGTTAGATATGTTTCAGAGGGTGCATGAGGAGGGCTGCTTGCCGAGAGATCAACGTCTTGCCACAATTGTTGTTCTTCACAAGGGTGGCAAACTGCCAACACAGTGTAGCTCCTATAGACCAATATCACTCGTCAACGTGGAAGTGAAGGTGCTAGTTAAGGCACTGGCGACTAGACTGCGAGGGGTAATCACCACACTGTTACACCCAGATCAGTCGGGCTTTATGCCCCAGTGCAGTGCTCATCTTAACCTCAGGCACCTTTATGGGTTGTAATACTTGACAGAGCCACCCATCTCGGAGTGGGCCGCTTTGATCACCCTGGACGCTAGAATGGCTTTTGATTGCATTCTTTGGAATTATATATTTGTAGTGCTGACAAGAATGGGCATTGGCTCAAGCTTTTCCAACTGGGTCAGACTTCTGTATCATGCCCCCCTGATGAGAGTCAGGGTTCATGGAGTGGAATCCCAGGAGTTTCACCTGCATTGGTGGACACAACAAGGATGGTCCATGTCACCAATGATTTTCGTGTTAGCTCTTGAGCCATTGGCAGCGTGGGTACGCCGGGACCCACTGATTAAAGGGTTAACAACGGTCGAAGGATGGGAAGAACGTATATCTCTTTATGGAGATGACATTCTCTTATACGTGACACAATCATACCGATGTGTAAGTCATTTACAACAATTATTTGAGGAATTCGGTAGCCATTCGGGTTATCGGAGAAATTGGTACAAATCAGTGGTTTTCCCTTTTGTAGGGGAGTGCTACAACTTCCTTCTGACTGTGCGGTGCCTGTGGTACAGAATGGGTTTAAGTATTTAGGCATCAATATCACCCGAGGTTTGCAGGAATTTCTCCTCCTCAATGTGCTACCTTAATTTGAGAGGCTAGGAGAAGATGTGGCCCATTGACAAAGCTTGCCTCTCTCGCTGGTGGGGAGGGAGTTACTTTATAAGATGATGACCCTCAAACGATTACTGTATATATGGCAAAACATTCGGTTTCACATTCCAATGGCGACGTTTCAGAGAATAGCCCTGGAAGTTCATACACTACTCTGGAATGGCTGCACCCCCATTATTGCATTGAGTAAATTGCAGAGTGGATTATATGAGGGAGGTTTGGGTGTCCCGGATAGCTGGCTGTATTATTGAGCGACGCAATTAATGGTGATTATTGATTGTGTCTTCCCCGATCACCAGGAACCCGCCTACTGCTCTGATAGGTATGTGATGGGCCAAGGGGGATACAAAACTAGCCTTTACCAGCGATGAAGAGAGCGAAAGCTGCAACCTCATGCACAGGCCGTTGTCAGGGCCTGGAGGGAGGTGATACAATTCTTGGGGTGGCGTGGTAAACTGACGGCCCACACCCCATTGTGGCACAGCAACCTTCTAAAAGAAGTGGGAGGCCTTAAAGGTTTCTCAAGGTGGGAACTAATTGGGATAGAACATCTAGGTGATGTATGGAAGGGATAGGCCTTCATATCCTTTGCAGACATATGTCAGGAATATGACATGGTTGAAACTGAGCATTACAGATACCTGCAACTGGGCCATGCTATGAGAAGCCACCTTCTGGAGGGGGATGGGTTACAAGTATCTTCTCCTCTAGAGGACTGGATCTTGGCGGATCCCATGCCAAACAAAGGTGTCTCGCTATAGGAAGCTACGTATTAACTCCCCAGACTTATTGATAAAATTAAGAGATAAATGGTCAGGTGACCTGGATGACATTGATGATGAGGAGTGGACCGAAGCAATACAAAGCCCCAGAGAAATTGCTATCGGGACCAGATTTCGTCTCGTCCAATTGCGGATCTTGCACAGATCCTATCATTCCAGGATGGTCCTTTTTAGGGCTGGGAGAACAGTGAGCCCTCAATGCTTGCAAGGTTGTGGCCAGGAAGATACATTTTTCCATATCTTGTGGGCCTGTCCTCCAATCCAAGCCTTTTGGAAACAGGTAATAGAGGTGTTGATTTGAATAACGTCTAGCACAATTTCTATGAATGCAAAAGAGCTCCTACTGAATATATCAGCAGAAGAACCTAGGCTTAAGTATCAGAACATCTGGGTGACACTGATGCCCGGATTGGCCAAGAGAAATATAGCCTGGGTATGGGGCATGATAGAACCCCTGTCCTTAGGAAATTGTATGTCTGACATGGACTGGTGTCAGAGAGCAGAGCAGATGGTGTACCAAGGGAAGGGATGTCCAAACTAAGGGTGGGCGGTGAACTCAGCTCCGCCAATGGAGTTTGCAGAGTTTTGGCAACTCCGTGCTCCGCTGGGAGGCGGAGTTTGGCAAAAAACTCTGATTCCGCTGTGTGGCGGAGTTTGCCTCCACTGCCCACCCCAAATTTACATACACTGTAAAAGGAAAAAACAACAAAATAGGGATATTGTATGGAAAGACGAACTCCCAGAAAAGCATGTTACAAAGAAGTGCTTTTCTGTACCTGTGTTCAGTCTTGTTTAAATAAATATATTATTTATGTGAAAAGAGAATAAGATACGCAACGCGCAAGCTTGCCTGGTTGCAGCGTTTTTCTTCCATCTGAGTCACCTTTACAAGGCAGTTGTGCATGAATCATTTTTGTTTTGTCTCCTCCGGCGAGGCAACTGAAGCACGTGAGGCAGACCGGGAGGAAGTGAACAGGTGCGAGGCTGGAGCAGTGGAACGAGGGCAGTTGGGAGGGGACTGGAGGGCAGTGTGGATGAGGCACTGGGAGACTGTAGAGCCGGAGCAGGGATAACAACAGCCTACTGGAGGGGAAGGAGGGTTGGATAGACGGAGGGGAGAGAGGGGGAGGAGACATTGGAGGTGTTGCTGCGTTGATTTGGGGGACAGATAGGGGAGGAGGGTTGAAGAGGGCACGGGAACTGTAGGGAGGGGATGAAAGGCAAGAGACAGACGGTTGGGGGCCAACAGCCTATTTGTAATTTTGTATGTTTATGAGGCTAGTGCCGAGAGAGGCAGGGGGGAGATGAAGGAGTGGGTGGAGAGTGTCAGAGGAGGAGGGCTCCCACTCAACGAATACCGAGAGCCTTCCAAGAGGTTTCGTCAGATTCAGCACATATGGGTGGACACGCTGAAGACTCCTCAGAACATCAGAGCATGCTGTAAATTATTATAACCTGCACAGAACTCCATTGTAATGTAAATCTCGCCGGCACTGCTGAGCGTGCTGTAGGACTCATCATCAGCACATGTGACTCGGACTAACAAGCTGCAAACCCCTTCGAGTAGACCAACCTGAAGCCTCCTCCGATCTCCGTTGAACTTGTGACCCAGGCAGGGCTTTAAGTGGGCCTGGTCTCACCGGGTCTGAGCACCGGCAGTTTTTTAAAGGGGGGCTCGAATCGGGTCTCTGTCGGGCTCTGTTTTGTGCCCTGGCACAGGCGGTCCGTTTTCTTTACGGACTGCAGTGACAGCAGGCACGTCATGTGCGAGTGCTCACACTGCTCACTTCTCACTAGTGGAGAAGCTACGGCATGACGTCATGCCAGGTGAGCCTTGTAGGGGAAGGGAAATTCTTTAAAGAGAGCCATTTTCTCTCTGGATTTCCCTTCTCTTTTTGAAACTCGGGAGTAGCAACACCGTCATGGTGTCACCAGGGCTTTAAGTGGAAGCTTTTTCAATATTATATTTAACAAGCCATAGTTGCTGCTTATTTATCTTATGTAACTCACAACCATTGACAAAGCCAATAATCCTGACTTGTTGTAGGCATGATATTACTTGTCGTATCATATATCTGGATGCAATGACAGAAACACCAAAATACATGTCGGGCGGCGCACTATGCTAAGCACAGATTTTTAGCTTAGTGATTTTAAGCCATGCCCTTAATTACATTAGCCACGCCCCTTTAAGTGACCCCCCCAGTTTTTTCATCCCACTTAAAGCCCTGGACCCAGGTGAGTGCTGCTATGGGAGCCTTAAGCTTTTTTTTTGGGGGGGGGGCGGGTAAATAACTGGATGTGTGGACTGGAGTCACCAGTGGTACGCCACCGGATAGTGGAGTAGTTGTGATATATTTTGTGAAATGCGGTAGGTAGCTTGTGCGTTTAGATACCTGCAAAAGCTTGTCAAGTGAGGCACAAAACAATGGTTGTTAGGTGAGGTGCAGTAACTTGTGATGGAAAGGATTGTGTGGCTGGTGAGTTGCAATAATTTAATTGTTCGTGATAGCTTGTGAAGTCTTAGATGATGTGTTTCGCTTTGGCCGTGAGCTAATACCGCTGAAATTCTGAATAGATCGTTCCTCTGCTTAAAAAATAACCCACTAGGTGGCGCTTATGCAACAGGGAAAATGTATAGACATTTGAGGGAAAAGAAAGTAATTTAATGTTGTTGCCGCCTTTCTAAACTTTCTTAACAATCCCTGTATATAAACTAGGGTGGAGCGGAACTTCGCGGAATTCTACAGAGTTTTTATTAACCCTGGGCGTCGTTCGTGTAGTAGCGCAACGCGTAGCTACGCGAAGTGCACTTCGCACTACGTGAACTGCGTAGTGCGGTAGGAAATGCTGATCGCAATGATTGCACAGTGCCGGATGCTTGTCCGCACTGTGCAATCATTGCAAACGGCATCTTGCACAGTGCAAGCTGTCGTTTTCTGCCGCTCAAGTAGATTTGTACTTGAGCAGCAGTTTTCTCAACTCGGACTGGTAGTTTCTCATCGCGAGCGGTCGCGAGCATACGCGACCACTCGCAATGAGAAACCTGACCTCCCCGCGTTGAGAATCTCGCCGGGAGGTTTATTTTCCACGCTCGCGATCGGCAACTTGATGTTGCTGATCGCGAACGAGGAAAAAGTCTCGCCGGAATGTCATTTTGCTCGCTCGCGGTCGCCAACTTGACGTTGAGGACCGCGAGCAAGCAAAATGCCTGCTACGCTACGCGTTTTTGCACTGTGCTACGTGCAATTCGCGTAGCGTGTAGTTGCGCAAACTACGCAAACTACGCGAGCGTAGCGTAGTTTTCCGCCCAGACCTAGTTTTTATGCAACTCCGCGTAGTGCAACTTCAGGAACTCCGCCCACCCATAGTCCAAACAAATGGGAAAAAGTATGGAGGGCTTGGAGGGTTTTCCGAGGATTCTAAAGATCAGACAGGAAATGGGTAACAGTCGATAAGTATTACACATGTAAGTTTCTAAGCTTACCTCGATTGTGTGGTGGTGAATGAAGAGTCGTAAAATGCTGAAAAATGTTTCACTTACTCATGCCTTCAAATTGCTAATCTGCTCTGTTTTGAGTACAATATGTATCTATCACCCGTATATGCTATGTGATGCAAAAGTTAATAAAAAAGATTTGTAAAAAAAAAAAAGATTTGCATTGTTCTTGAGACGTAAACCGGGTCTTAAATACGGCACATTGTTTCCTTTGTTAAATTGACAGAGTAATGAACAACAGTTTATAATATGAATGAGTCAGTAGATGTAGAGTCAGTAGGTATATTTTTACATTGCATAGAGGTAATTTGTAACTGAGTGCATTCCTTTTTAAGTAAAATGTAACGATAGTCTAATGCAAATACTAGCACAGACTCTCCTCATTTCTTTGCAACGCATTAAGTAGGGTGGGTCATCTAAGCATAGCAAAGGTCCAAATCATTTTGTTATTCAAATTATGTTGACGCATGGTATATCTCAGAACATCACTCAGTGGCCTAATATTTTTTTTTTTAAATGCCTGAATTTAAAAAGTGAAAATCATCTTCTGACAAAGCCAATCAATTATTGCCTATAATTCTCCCTACCAGACATTTGCTTATTGTTTGTTGTAGGGGCGTGCCGGAAAAGCAAGCCTCAACAGTCTCTGGCGTTTTTGCTGCAGATTACAAAAAGTAAACTTTCACTTGACATGTGTTTTTAGGGAAGCCAATACTTTGACTAAAAGGGCCTGAGTTAGAGTTTGGCGGAGGGGTTACTCGTTACAAACGTGACCGATATCTCCTCTGGATAATTACAAGTATAATCAGTGGCAGCTGGTAAGTTTAGGAGGGAGGGGGCGGATGGGAGACACACGCACAGAAACGCATACACACTCACAGTCATGAATTCACACGCACAGACACACACACAAAGACATCCCTTCACAACATTTATTACCAAAAATTCATACATACACGCATGCACGCACCAAACATTAATGTTAAAAAAACACACACAATTACCTGCAGCTCTGCTTCGGAGGTCCCAGGAGGCCTGGGACTGCTGCCTTCCCTCATTGGCTGAACAGTGGGATGCGGTCAGTGAGTCTGCTGACCCCATCCCACTCTGTGATGAAGTGTCATTGATTGTCACTGGACTCTGGGCTCTTCAGGGTTAAAACTGAAGCGCCCAGGTGTGAGGCAATCAATGACGCTACCCCTCATCACTGAGGGGAGGGCCTCAGGAACCTCTGCTGAGCTGAGGAGGTCACGCCCACAGGAGCTGTGACTTCCTCAGCACAGCAAAGTTCAGCTCAGGCAGCCAGGAGCATGCACATTTAGCGCATGTGTGGCTCCTGGGTGCCTGACCTGAAAATGAACAGTGTCTGTCGGCTGACATTTGTTTAGCCTGACAGACACTGTTTGTGAGGGGCAAAAGGTGGGGGGGAGTGGCCCCTCAGCCCCAATAGACGGGCCGCGGCTGAGTATAATGCAAATGTAATAAGGCTGACGGGATATCGGACACGTTTGTGACAGAGTAACCCGTCTGCCAAACACTAAATCAAAACCTATTTTTCAAATTAAAAAAATAAATACCAGAAAACTCACATGGGTAATACTAATTTATCAATCCTAGTCACGTCACATACAGCCTGTTTCTAAGAATGTATTCCGCACTGAACACACCGAACAGATAACAAATATCAAACCCGGAGGAATTCGAATATTTTTGTACTCCACCGTGTTTTTGACGCGTGCCATTTGTCAAAATTTCGTCCCTAAGTACTTTTAATCTAAATGTGCCAGGATTAAATCACTGCGATTTATCTGAACGTTGCATAATGTATGCATTTTAGCATAAGCATTTAATCATTTCAGTGCATAATTACTCTCCTCATTTGCTGCACATAATCACACGAGCCTTTTGAAGGACATTGAAGTATTGCCTCTTCCCCTTGTCTCCACCAGCTGCACCACTGAGGCACACTTGTTGGCTTTTTCTGCTGCAGCTAAGTTTCATGGAGAGAAGATTACTCTGCGCAGACACAGTTTCATAAATGAGGAAACAGATGAACCAGGCGACAATATTGCAGTTTATTTCTCGGTGGCTGTTTTCGTTGTTTTTTAAACAAATACATTTCACTATATAAAAGCTCGCTCCCTATCACTACATAAGTTAACACAATCTAACTGGCTCAATTTAACGTTACAATTTTATTTGATCGAGTGGGTGGAGAACTCACTGTTAGGAAGATTTAGAAACTCGTTTTATTATAAAATGTTTCCTTCATTATTTATCGTGTGTACAGTAGCTGCCATTCCCAATAAGGCATCACATTCCAGTGGCAAAAGGTGAACTTTGAAAGTGGCGGGGTACAGGAAGAACCAACATATATTGCTCTGAGCGAGAAAGTGAGCTTGTTTCTTTAAAGGGACGATCAAGATGTTGATATATGTTGTTAATTGACCAATAGCTTGTTCACATTTCGTTGTGTTATGCAATGTATTATGCATTCTTTTTATTTTTTATTATATATTAATATGTTATATTTCCCCCCTCCTCTTTCTTTCCCTCCCTTCATTTCTTCCCATCCCCCTCTTCCATATAAAAGCTTAAAATAGCTTTTATTTCTTTTATTGTACTAGCCATATATCTTGTTATAACTATGTTTCCTTATTCAAATCTGTTGCTGGTATTTTTTTTGCCTACTTCTCTGTTTATTCAATAAAGCTTTTCAAACACAAAAGATGTTTATGCTTGACCTACAATTGGCATCCATTATAATAGGAGCAGACGCTGTTATTAACCTGATAAAAATTCTCAGTAAACATGTTAAAGGGAATAATGCAAATTCGGAGGAGAATGAATGTCAGCAAAAGAGTTGTGACCAATGGAGCTGGACGAGTTTTCAGAGTGGGGGGGGGAAGGGTGGTGGCCATTAATGTTACCTCACACAAAGACAAGTGTAACAAACGTGCCATGCTCCTATTCAGCAGGAGAGTGGTAAGAGTGTGGTATTTAGCTGGTAGTGCGTTTTAGAGCACTTGTGTGATAGCATACTGTAATTAACAGAGAGCACGTTCTGTTGAAATGCATACTAAATTTGTACAGACATAGTTTTACTGAAAAAAACTGAATAGGGCAAAAATGATAATATGTGGAAATCGGAATTCAGTTAATATTTATCATTTGCACATCACCAAGTAAAGTGTCTTGATTTATTTTGATCCTATTAAATCTTTATTTACATCACACTTTAGAATTTCCCAAAATGCTCTTCATGTGTTAGAAAAAGTTTGACATCCTACATTCTTTCCTTTCTCTGCCTGTACCTTAGCAAGATTGCCATCTGTTTTGCTTTGGCAAAATCCTGTCACTTTGTAGCTAGAGAAAAGATAGTAAACACCATTTTAATTCTTACAAGTATGATCAGCAATTTGTCAGAGGTCATAGCCTCACACTTGACCTTTATTTTTGAATACACAGCAAATGTGACTAGAATAAACACACAGTTTGTAGGCATCCTTAATGCTCATTCACCTTTTGAATTCCAGCATGGCTAGTATGGGGTTGCTGCAGCACCCCACACTCCTACTTCCAGTGCCTATGCAGAGGAGTGTTTCACACAGCATCCTATCATCCAGTAAGCTTCAGTCACTACTCTGATCCACCACCAGAGGTCACCACCAACATATCTCCCTCCAATTCCCCACCCTATGCACTCATTCAGGAAGTCAAAATTCTACTGTGCGCGAGCCACTAAAGACCCATAACCATTCCCAAATTTCAGCCTGTTTATGTTCTCCTTATGGTTTGTGGTGTTCATTCCTATACAAACCGCACCACATCTTCTAATCTTAAAAACAGCAGTTGAAAAGAGGAATCATCTACTTTATGCCCCTCGTTCCTGAGACTACACCAAAGCTACTGCCCACGGAATTCTCCTCTAAGCGTAAAAACGTGAAGAGTCAACAGCTGGATATAGAGTTAGAAATTAATTAGAAGGGAATATGAGATTTTGGTAATCTGCAGGAATGAGAATTTAACCATGAAATCTAAGTAGTCTTTTATGGTGTACTGGGCTTTCTTTGAGTCAGGGGTTACTCTGCTTTTTGTGTCCCTGTTGCAAATAGAAGGATGTCAAACACTTGACACATGGAGTTTAGTTCCAGTCAATGGGTGCCACCAGGAGTCTGGAGTCCTGGGGTCTTCTTTTTCCAGCAGCCAGGAACAGCTAGGAGGAGCTCTGGTTTTTCGCCTAGCCACTCTCCTATGGAGATGAGTTGTTCTACCCTTTGTCATTGGCAGAACTGGTTTTCTGTCCTGCTGGGGAGAAATCCCAAAAGTTCAGGATGGGTCTGAGAAGCTCCCGACAGCTCCATTTTGGCATCCCTAAGTCAAAAATACAACTGTGAAAGGAGCCTTTTGTTCTGCCAACTACTTCTATGCCCTTCCCAGATGAGTAATCCCTACTAGATGATCACTTGTTGACAACACACCCTCCTTCCTGGCACCAACATCCAACTGGTTGTTGTCTTGCAGGAGCAGGGTAGTTAGGAATCCAGCCAAGGATATGTACTGGGCCACTACAAAAGAGCTGAGAAGCAAACTTGTTCTAAACTGTTTTTCTCTCAGTGAGCACAAAATGCTTTTTCATAAAGTCAATTTCCCACTACAGTTATCAAAATCTACTTTCACCATTTAACCCCTTCGCTGCTAGGCCTTTTCCCCCCCCTGTGCTAAGCCTTTTTTTGGCTATTTGGGGTAGTTCGCGCTTAGGCCCCTGTAACGTTTTGACCACATAAGGTATCCACGCCAAATTTGCGTCCTTTTCTTCCAACATCATGGGGATTCTAAAGGTACCCAGGGTTTGTGGATTCCCCTGGAGGGGACCTAGAAATTAGCCAAAATAAAGCTAAATTTTGTTTTTTTGGGGAAAAATAGGAAAAAAGTGCTGTAAATGAAAGCGTCTGGATTTTTCCCTGCAAATGGTATCAAAAAAGGGTTTGTGGGGCTGAAATCACCATTTTCCCAGCTTTTAGGGAATGACAGACGTTTGTCAGAAAACCAACATTTTTTACACAGTTTTGGCATTTGTCTGGGACATAGCCTATTTTTGCTATTTTTTGTGCTTTCAACCTCCTTCCAGTTAATGGTAGAAATTGGTATGAAAGCAATAATGGATCCTGGTAAGCTATACATTTTAGACAAGTAGACAAAATTCTGAATTCAGCAAGGGGTCATTTGTGTAGATCCAGAAAGGTTTCTTTATAGAAACTAACAGTTAAATATAGGAAAAATTGAAAATTAGTTGAAAAAAACAGCCTTTTGTTGCAACGTTTTCACCTGTAACTTCTTCTAATTATGACAGTTCTTTGAAAGCAATATACCGTTACATCCGTGGGACCTTACTGGTTGTGGGGATATATAGGACTTGTAGGTTCACCAAGAACCCGACGAACCCAGAGCAAAAACTGAGCAGCAACTTGCAATGGTTTTTTATTATGTACCGGGTATATAGCAATTATTCTGGGAAAATGTATACATGGAAAAATCGGTATGAAAGACACCTATGTATTTCTGAAATGGGAAAAAATATAGAGTTTAGAAACAGTAGATATTTGCACATTTCCGAAATTGGGAATACTCATACCAGCATGAGAATTATCGGTCATTTTTCAAAATGACTTCTTTTTACACATTGTCTATCATTTGGAAGGCAGAAATGCATCGAAAGTCAATAGGCAATAACAGTTGCTTTACAAATCTGAATTACCCTAAGTCTCCCGATAAAAATGGTACCTCACTTGTGTGGGTAGGCATAGTGCCCACAACAGGAAACGGCTCAAACGCAACGTGAACACACCAAATTTTCACAATGAAAAATTACCCTTTTTTGCAAAGTGCCTAGCTGTAGTTTTTGAACCCTAGCTCTGTCGGCACCTAGGGAAACCTAGCAAACCTATACATTTTTGAAAACTAGACACCCAGGGGAATCCAGGATGGGGTGACTTGACTGGCTCTCACCAGGTTCTGTAACCCAGAATCCCTTGCAAACCTAAACAATTGTCAAAAAAACACATTTTCCTCACATTTCTGTGGTGGAAAGTTCTGGAATCTGCGTGGATCCACAAATTTCCACCCACCCCGCGTTCCCCAAAGTCTTCCGAGAAAAATGGTACCTCACTTGTGTGGGTAGGTCTAGTGCCTGCGACAGGAAACGGTGCAAAACGCAACGTGGACACACCACAATTTCACAGTGAAAAATGATCCTTTTTTGGCAAAGTGCCTAGCTGTAGTTTTTTAACCCTAGCTCTCATGGCACCTAGGGAAACCTAGCAAACCTATACATTTTTGAAAACTAGACACCCAGGGGAATCCAGGATGTGGGTGACTTGACTGGCTCTCACCAGGTTCTGTTACCCAGAATGCCTTGCAAACCTAAAAAATTGTCAGAAAAAACACATTTTCCTCACATTTCTGTGGTGGAAAGTTCTTGAATCTGCGTGGATCCACAAATTTCCACCCACCCCGCGTTCCCCAAAGTCTTCCGAGAAAAATGGTACCTCACTTGCGTGGGTGGGTCAAGGACCCGCGACAGGCAAGGGCCCAAAACCTATTGAGGCGACATCAAAATGACCTATCACAAACCAACCTGGTTTTGCAAGGGGGGTCCCATGAGTTTTTGGCCCGGGGTTCGGCGGCCATCTAGGGAAACCTACCAAACTCACACATTTCTGGAAACTAGACACCCGGGGGAGTCCAGTGAGGTATGGCTTGCGTGGGTCCCCCAACATTCCCCTACCCAGGATCCCCTGCAAACCGCAAATTTCACTGAAAAAAATCACTTTTTTCTCAGATTTCTGTGTGGGAAAGTTCTGGAATCTGCGTGGATCCACAAATTTCCTCCCACCCAGTGTTCCCCCAGGTCTCCCGATAAAAATGGTACCTCACTCGCGTGGGTGGGTCAAGGACCCGCAACAGGCAAGGGCCCAAAACCTATAGAGGCGACATCAAAATTACCTATCACAAACCAACCTGGTTTTGCAAGGGGGGTCACCTGAGTTTTTGGCCCCGGGCTCGGCGGCCATCTTGGGAAACTACCAAACCCACACATTTCTGAAAACTAGACACCCTGGGGAGTCCAATGACGTATGGATTGTGTGGATCCCCCAACGTTATCCTACTCAGAATCCCCTGCAAACCTCAAATTTAGCTGAAAAAATTACTTTTTTCTCAAATTTCTGTGTGGGAAAGTTCTGGAATCTGCGTGGATCCACAAAGTTCCTACCACCCAGCGTTCCCCCAGGTCTCCCAATAAAAATGGTACCTCACTTGTGTGGGTAGGCATAGTGGCTGCAACAGGAAATGGCCCAAATCATACTGTGGAGACTTCAAAATTACCTATAACAAAACTACCTGGTTTTGGGGGGGCACCTGGGGTTTTGGCACCAGGCTCGCCGCCATCTTGGAAAACCTACCAAACCCACACATTTCTGAAAACTAGACACCCGGGGGAGTCCAGCGAGGTATGGCTTGCATGGGTCCCCCAACGTTTTCCTACCCAGAATCTCCCTCAAACCTCAAATTTAGCTGAAAAAATCACTTTTTTCTCAAATTTCTGTGTGGGAAAGTTCTGGAATCTACGTGGATCCACAAATTTCCTACCATCCAGCGTTCCCCAAGGTCTCCCGATAAAAATGATACCTCACTCGCGTGGGTGGGTCAAGTACCCGCGACAGACAAGGGCCCAAAACTTATTGAGAAGACATCAAAATGACCTATCACAAAACATCCTGGTTTTGCATGGGGAGTCACCTGGGTTTTTGGCCCCGGGCTCAGCGGCCATCTTGGGAAACCTACCAAACCCACACATTTCTGAAAACTAGACACTCGGGGGAGTCCAGCGAGGTATGGCTTGCATGGGTCCCTCAACGTTTTCCTACCCAGAATCCCCTGCAAACCTCAAATTTAGCTGAAAAAATCACTTTTTTCTCAAATTTCTGTGTGGGAAAGTTCTGGAATCTACGTGGATCCACAAATTTCCTACCACCCAGCGTTCCCCAAGGTCTCCCGATAAAAATGATACCTCACTCGCGTGGGTGGGTCAAGTACACGCGACAGACAAGGGCCCAAAACGTATTGAGAAGACATCAAAATGACCTATCACAAAACAACCGGGTTTTGCAAGGGGGGTCACCTGGGTTTTTGGCGCCGGGCTCGGCGGCCATCTTGGGAAACTACCAAACCCACACATTTCTGAAAACTAGACACCCGGGGGAGTCCAGCGAGGTATGGCTTGCGTGGATCCCCCAACATTTTCCTACCCAGAATGCCCTGCAAACCTCAAATTTAGCTGAACAAATCACTTTTTTCTCAAATTTCTGTGTGGGGAAGTTCTGGAATCTACGTGGATCCACAAATTTCCTACCACCCAGCATTCCCCCAGGTCTCCCGATAAAAATGATACCTCACTCGCGTGGGTGGGTCAAGTACCCGCGACAGGCAAGGGCCCAAAACGTATTGAGGAGGCATCAAAATGACCTATCACAAAACAACCTAGTTTTGCAAGTGAGGTATCATTTTACTCGGGACATTAAGGACAACTCTGTGGGGTAGGACATTTGTGCCTGTACCGTGATTCCACACAAAAATATGTGAAAAATTTGTTTTTTTCAGCTAAATTTGAGGTTTGCAGGGGATTCTGGGTAGGGAAACGTTGGGGGATCCACGCAAGCCATACCTCATTGGACTCCCCAGGGTGTCTAGCTTTCAGAAATGTGTTTGTTTGGTAGGTTTCCCTAGATGGCGGCCGAGCCCGGGGCCAAAAAACCAGGTGCCCCCCCCCAAAACCAGGTAGTTTTGTTATAGGTAATTTTGAAGTCTCCACAGTACTATTTGGGCCATTTCCTGTTGCAGCCACTATGCCTACCCACACAAGTGAGGTACCATTTTTATCGGGAGACCTGGGGGAACGCTGGGTGACAGGAAATGTGTGTCAGCCCTGTGATCCTACAACTTTCCCACACAGAAATGTGAGAAAAAATTGAAATTTTCAACAAAATTTGAGGTTTGCAGGGGATTCTGGGTAGGGAAATGTTGGGGGACCCACACAAGCCATACCTTGCTGGACTCCCCTGGGTGTCTAGTTTTCAGAAATGTGTGGGGTTGGTAGGTTTCCCTATATGGCCGCCGAGCCCGGGGCCTAAAACTCATGGGACCCCCCTTGCAAAACCAGGTTGTTTTGTGATAGGTAATTTTGATGTCGCCTCAATAGGTTTTGGGCCCTTGCCTGTCGCGGGTACTTGACCCACCCACACAAGTGAGGTACCATTTTTCTCGGAATACTTTGGGGAATGCGGGGCGGGTGGAATTTTGTGGATTCACACAGATTCCAGAACTTTCCACCACAGAAATGTGAAGAAAATGTGTTTTGTTTGACAAATTTTGAGGTTTGCAAGGGATTCTGGGTAAAAGAACCTGGTGAGAGCCAGACAAGTCACCCCATCCTGGATACCCCTGTGTGTCTAGTTTTCAAAAGTGTATAGGTTTGCTAGGTTTCCCTAGGTGCCGTCAGAGCTAGAGTTCAAAATCTACAGCTAGGCACTTTACAAAAAAAGGGTCCGTTTTCACTGTGAAAATGTGGTGTGTCCACGTTGTGTTTTGGGCCGTTTCCTGTCGCGGGCACTAGGCCTTCCCACACAAGTGAGGTACCATTTTTCTCGGAAGACTTTGGGGAACGCGGGGTGGGTGGAATTTTGTGGATCCACGCAGATTCCAGAACTTTCCACCACAGAAATGTGAGGAAAATGTGTTTTTTTTGACAAATTTTCAGGTTTGCAAGGGATTCTGGGTAACAGAACCTGGTGAGAGCCAGTCAAGTCACCCCATCCTGGATTCCCCTGGGTGTCTAGTTCTCAAAAATGTATAGGTTTGCTAGGTTTCCCTAAGTTCCGGCAGAGTTATGGTTCAAAATCTACAGCTAGGCACTTGGCAAAAAAGGGGTCCATTTTCACTGTGAAAATGTGGTGTCCACGTTGTGTTGTGGGCCGTTTCCTGTCGCGGGCACTAGGCCTACCCACACAAGTGAGGTACCATTTTTTTTGGAAGACTTTGGAGAATGCGGGGTGGGTGGAATTTTGTGGATCCACGCAGATTCCAGAACTTTCCACCACTGAAATGTGAGGAAAATGTGTTTTTTTTTTTACAAATGTTGAGGTTTGCAGGGGATTCTGGGTAACAGAACCTGGTGAGAGACAGACAAGTCACCCCATCCTGGATTCCCCTGGGTGTCTAGTTTTAAAAAATGTATAGGTTTGCTAGGTTTCCCTAGGTGCCGGCAGAGCTAGGGTTCAAAATCTACAGCTAGTCACTTTGCAAAAAAGGGGTCCGTTTTCACTGTGAAAATGTGGTGTGTCCACATTGCTTTTTGGGCTGTTTCCTGTCGCGGGCACTAGGCCTACCCACAAAAGTGAGGTACCATTTTTCTCGGAAGACTTTGGGGAATGTGGGGTGGGTGGAATTTTGTGGATCCATGCAGATTCCAGAACTTTCCACCACATAAACTTGAGGAAAATATGTTATTTTTTTTACAAAGTTTGAGGTTTGCAAGGGATTCTGGGTAACAGAACCTGGTGAGAGCCACCAAGTCACCCCATCCTGGATTCCCCTTGGTGTCTAGTTTAAAAAAATATACAGGTTTGCTAGGTTTCCCTATGTGCCAGCTGTGCTAGTGCCCAAAATCCACAAGTAGGCACATTGATATAAAAAAGCCTGTTCCTAGTGGGCTTTCTGCCCCCCTGGGGGGGAATCAGGAGGGGGGTTTGCCCCGATATGCTCCCAAGGGGGGCAGAAAGACTGTGGCTACTTTTTTTGGGGGTGGGGGCATTGGTATGCCCATTCTGGGCAGCCCCCACCCCCACGCATAAAAAAAGCCAGTGTAATCGCTGGTGCCTAGTGGGCTTTCTGCCCCCCGGGCGGCAGATCACGGGCCACTGCCCCCATCTGCTCCCTTGGGGGGGGGCAGAAAGACTGGAATTTCTCTGGGGGGGGTATTGTCATGCCCATTTTGGGCAGCCCCCACAACTACACGAATAAAAAAAATCCCTGGTTTCTAGTGGGCTTTCTGCCCCCCGGGGGGAGGCAGATTGGGGGCTACTGCCCCCATATGCCCCCCAGGGGGGCAGAAAGACTGGAAATTTTGCCGGCGGAGGGTGGGGGCATTGGCATGCCCGTTTTGGGCAGCCCCCACCCTAATTCAAATTGCCCCCCAAAAAATCCCTGGCGTCTAGGGGGCTCCCGCCCCCATCTGCCCCCCAGGGGGGCAGCAAGGCTGTAATTGTGGTGGGGGGAGGGGGCATTTGCATGCCCGTTTTGGGCAGCCCCCACCCTAACTAAATTGTCCCCCAAAAAATCCCTGGCATCTAGTGGGCTTTCTGCCCCCCCCTGGGGGCGCAGATTGGGGGCTACTGCCCCCATCTTCCCCCCAGGGGGGGGCAGAAAGGCTGTAATTGTGGCAGGGGTGGGGGCATTGGCATGCCCGTTTTGGGCAGCCCCCACCCTACAAACAATTGTGCCCAAACAAATCCCTGGCGTTTAGTGGGCTTCCCCTAGGGGTGGCAGAAAGGCTGTAATTGTGGTGGGGGGGTGGGGGCATTTGCATGCCCGTTTTGGGCAGCCCCCACCCTAATTAAATTTCCCCCAAAACAATCCCTGGCGTCTAGTGGGCTTTCTGCCCCCCCGGGGGGGCATATTGGGGGCTACTGCCCCCATATTCCCCCCAGGGGGGGCAGAAAGGCTGTAATTGTGGTGGGGGGTGGGGGCATTGGCGTGCCCGTTTTGGGCAGCCCCCACCCTAAATAAATATGCCAACAAAAAAATCCCTGGCGTCAAGTGGGCTTTCTGCCCTCCCGGGGGGGCAGATTGGGGGCTACTGCCTCCATCTGCCCCCCATGGGGAGCAGAAAGGCTGTTATTTTGGCAAGGGGGTGGGGGCATTGGCGTGCCCGTTTTGGGCAGCCCCAACCCTAAATAATTATGGCGACAAAAAAATCCCTGGTCTCAAGTGGGTTTTCTGCCCCCGGGGGCAGATTGGGGCTACTGCCCCCATCTGCCCCCAGGGAGGCAGAAAGACTGAATATTGCCAATTTGATAGGGGGGAGCAAAAGCCCTTGCCCAAGGGGCCGCTCCCCCCTCCCTGGTGTCTTAGTGGGTGGATTCCTGCTTGGGGATCGCCCTCCTGGGGCGATCCCCAAGCAGGGATCCACTGAGGAGGATACCATTGGAAAGGGGAGATTCTCCCTTTCCAATGATACCTCTCCCGTCTTTCTACGTGCTCAGGGGGCTGAGATAGCCCCCTGAGCACGTAGAAAGTGAAACTGAAATTCGGTTTCTGTGAAATGACGACAGCGCAACGTGCGCACTGATCGTCATTTCACAGGAATCAGGGAGGGGGCCTCGGGAGCTGGGGAAGCTCTTCCCCAGCTCCCGAGGCATAGATGGAGAAAAAGAAATCGTGCCCCTGTCCTCATGACGGAATGGTTCCGTCATGAGCACAGGAGCACCGATGCTCATGACGGAACCATTCCGTCATGAGCATCGAAGGGGTTAATTAGATTTGTGAAATTAAGTGGAAAAGTACCTTTTAATCATTGTTCTAGGATTTTCTCAGGTGAAGCTATAACATAATGATTTTATTCATAGCTAGGACTATTCACAGATAATACAGCTTTACCTAGATAGTGAAAACAGCTTTATGATAATTGTTTCTTTTGACAGCATATTATTCTCAATGTGTAGCATGCCACACTTCTACAGATTAAGCATCCTGCCTTACAGTTATTCAAGTCATATATAGGGATGTCTTTTAACAAATATATAAAATAAGTTCCCTCATCAGGGGTAGTAGGCATTATATGAATGCAAATACAATATAATAAATGGCACATGCATGTTTGCTTGTCATGTATTAATGCAGCGCTTTTAAACAGCACCATAGCCAGAGCACAATGGTGTTTCCTCCCTGAAGCCATATAAATTTGTCCTGTATGGGGGTGGAGTAAATACACACTGCTGTCCAAATCTGGCGTTTAACTACATGCCATTGGTGAGGGACTTGTGTCATCTATCATGGCCGTACAAGAAAGGTAAATAAGCCAATTATATGAAATCAATGTACAGTACGTATTTTAGGCCGAAAGCATATGCACTGTGCCACTCTTTAATAGCATCTTAGCGCAGAGAATACTAAAGCTAGCAAAACCAGACAGGAAATGCTGGCTGACCACAACAAAAATTATGCCCTTTCTGACATGGTACGACATATTATGTGACTGTCCAAAATCTGCAGAAATAGAAGGCTGCCTAACTCTACATCCCCTCATGATATGTATATCCACACCGAGGGGAAGATTTACAAGCCCCTTGCGACACATTTGCGCCGCCGTTGCGTCACTTCTGTGACGCAGCGGCTGCGTAAACCATGCGCCACGTTGCAACTTATTTACAACGTGACGCATCTAGGGAGATGCGTCACATTGTAAAGCCCTGCGCCACATTAAACCTGCGTCAGGTTTAATGTATGCAGGGTGGGCGTTCCGTCGGGAAAAGCCTCGTAAAAGTGACGCAGTGAAATCTCCAAGATTTCACTGAGTCACTTTTCAGAGGCAGCTGCGACAAAACCTTACGCCTGCTTGAAGCAGGCGTAAGGAGTGGCCCAGCACGTTAGGTATGGGCAGTCCCTGAACATTGCTGGAGTTGCGTCGCGCTTGCGACACGACTCCAACAATGCGCCGCCCTTACGCCATCAGATGCGACACGCATCTGTCTATCCCTGCGCACGGTGCGCCGCATTGTAAATGCGACGCATCCGTGGTGGCGCAAGGATAGAATTGCGTGTCGCATCGGTACTGGTGCATCCCTGCTAATATGCAGGGATGCGCCAGTCCTTGTAAATCTGCCCCCCTGTACCCTGTGACCACCATATTACAAGTGCATTGTAGGGTATGGCTGTAGTAGGCTGTCTCCCTATACAGTGTACTAAAAAGAAGTAAATTGTGCAGAGAGTCTAGAGAATCCCCAATTGGTACACAGAGGTAAAATCAGATAATTCTAATGCTCTTTTTGTGGTAGTGTGGGCGAGCAGTTAGGCTTATCAGAGGGTGGTGTCAAATATTTGTTGTACACCACAGAGGCAATAAATGAGACACACACTCAAGAATAATACCGAGACCAATTAAAATAAATAATATAGATTTTCATAGTATTTTTAAGACCAAGAACACAGATCTAAGGTAAGTACTTCAGAGTTACAATTTTGCAAAGTTTCAAAAATATATCGCTTATATGTGCAATTATGCACCACAGGAACAATGGGGAAAAAGCAGAAAAATGCATAGAAAATCAGGCAATGCTTTCACGAAGTTCACCTTCTCGTTTTAGGTCGATGTCGGGACCAGGCCCAAAGTACCAGTCAGAGAAGTTTGGGAGTGTCCCTGATCGGCGAGGAGCAGAGTGCTGAGGGTCTTGGAAGCTGATGTGCAAAGACGAAGGGGGCCACTTGAAAACACACCGCACAGGCAACTTTGACAGATGATCTCGGTACAGCTGGGCCACTCAGGAAGTGGGTCTCGGGTGTCTCAACATTCCTCAATGGGTGCTGGCTTCTGGTGTTTTGTGAGTCTGGAGTGGACTCTTTTTCTTGGTGTTTACCGTTGGGGGTCTGGTACCTGGGTATTGGTATGCCGCGGGTCTGGTAGATCCTGGTGTCTCCAAACTTGGGGAGGAGACAGATCTGACCCTCCGGAACTGTTGTACCTTTTCTTGTTTCAGTGCTGCATTTAGGTCATCGGAGAGCAGCAAGTAGACAAACCCGCACTTCATGAGATGGGTGCCTGCGGTGTGCAGGGGAGTGACACCTTGACTAATATGGAGCTTCTTGGAGATTTCCTGAAGGCTGGAGGTGCTCTGGGGTTCATGGAGTCCTTTCAGGTTTCAGAATGACAGAGCAGCAGTGATTGTCGAGTCCTGGGAGCAGCAGGCAGGGTTTGGTGCCTTTTTCATCTACAGCAGGGCTTCAGTTCTCGTGCAGTATGTCTTCTTTGTCCTGATCTTCTCTTGTCCATCAAATCTGATGTTCAGGTCTTAGGGTGCCCCCTAAATACTGAATTTAGGGACGTTACAAGGAGAGACAGGTAGTAGTCAATGTGCTACCTATGTTTAGGGTGTCTATTCTTCTAGTGACCATTTCCTGTGGGAAGAGGCACTACCCTATCCCTAATAGGTTATTTTTCCACCATCTTAAGATGGTGGAATTTCAGAAGAGGGGTCCACATTACCTGCCCCACCGTGCGGGTGGTGTAGGCTGAATGGGGACCCTCCTATTAATCCAACTAATTTTCCCGCCTTTCCTCCCACCAAAAAGGGAGCAGGAATGGGGGTTGGCTTCCCCCACTATCTGGAGGTTCCTGGGTTGGATTTCAAAGTCGGCACTGCCTTTGAACCTTCCCGCCCAGGAAGGCCATACTGTCCCTGAGGAGGTGTGAAGCACCACCGCCCAGAGCATGCTTTGTCCCTGTCCTCTGAGAGCACTGGCTCTCACCCAATAAGGCCAGAAACATGACTGGTAGTGGCAGGCTCGCTAAAATAAGTCAGGAACCACACCAGCGCTTGGTAGGTTTTCAGGTGACCGTCTAAAAGGGTCACCTTTGCAAATTTATTAATAATTCCACCACTGGCATCAGTGAGGATTTATGAAGACAAGCTGTTTGGTACCAAACACCTTAGAAATCATTGAAGCCATCATGGAGCTAGGAAACGTGTATTGACAAGTATCCAGCCCACGTACTCTTCATGGCTTCCCAGTGCGCTTTCAACATCTCAGAGTAGACTGGACATTGTAGGGGCATACCTGCTCAGGCTGATATGCCTTCACATAGGATATAGTGCACCCTACCTTAGGGCTAAAGGCCTGCAGTGGGGGTGACTTACCTATACCTTTTGCAGTGTATGGGAGGCATGGCACACAGGGCTGTGTGCCATTTCGACTCTTCGGATTTCTCTGCACCAAGACACGGAGCCTTCAATGGCAGCGAGTATAGCTTTGGTGCGGGATCCATGGGGTGGCACCACCAGTGCTGCAGCCCCAGAAGACCCTTTTCAGTACCCATACCCTATGTTGGACTTTGCCCTTTTTGCAGGGTCATCCCTGAACTTTTTGCCTTCCTCCTGTATTTTTTCTGACATGTTGTTAGCTGTTTTATGTCGCTGGGCACTTTACCACTGCTGATCAGTGCTAAAGTGCATATGCTCTCTGTTATAAATTGATGTATGGATTAGTGAATCCATGTTTGGCCTATTTGATTCACTGTCAGACCCTAGTACAGTGCACTGGTTGTGCCCAGGGCTTGTGACTCAAATGCTGCTGGTGGGCTTGCAGCACTGGTTGTGCCACCCACAGAAGCAGCCTGTAAAAGTGTGTCTCAGGTCTGCCATTGAAGAGCCTGTGTGCAGTCTGGTACTGCCATGTTGACTGGGCAAGTGCACCCACTTGCCAGTCCCTAAACCTTCCCTTTTCTTCATATCAGACACCCCTATGGTAGGCCCAAGGGCAGGGTGCATTGTAAGTATAAGGTAGGACATGCCCTGGTGTGTGTGGCATGTACTAATAGTGAATTACAGCCATTTTCGTTTTCACTATTGCAAGGCTACCTGTTCCCCATAGGCCAGAATGGGCAGTTTGATTATTACATCTTATAATCCTAACTGACCCAGGAACATGGTAGAAAAACGAATTTAGTATGCCTGAACTCAGAATGATAAAATACATCTTTCAGTGAAGTTGGTTTTAACGTTCTGTGTTTGAAAATACCACTTTTAGAAAGTAGGTATTTTCTTGCCTAACTATCCAAGCCTGCCTCTGCTAGGTTGTGTATTCCTTGTCTGGAGTTTGAGTGACAGGGGCTGGGGGATTCCAGGAGACCGGGTGAGTCAGCACAGGGCTGAATAGAGAGATCTGCATGTAGATGGGTGGGATGAGTTGCACCTGGGACCTGAATAGGGCTGTGCCGTCCCTCCACAATGCTGGCTCCACCTCCTGTGGTGCGTCTGATGTCCCTGGCCTACACTGTAAAAGAAAAGAAGGAGTCTTGTCACCAAAGTGCTCCAGGACTGACCAGAACTGGTTTGGACTTGGCAAAGGCCTCTCTGCCTTCAGAGAACAAAGGGAAAATGAGTATAAAAGAGGGGACCCAAACCCCAGAAATTTAGATCACTTTGGGAAACAAGAAGAACCTTTGCTGAGGAGAGGAACCAGAGAGAGAGACTGCAGGAGAAGACTATCCCTATGCTGAGTGCTGTTTGGGGGATTGGCCTGCAGTGGTTGCCTGACTGCCAAAGAAAGGAGAAAGGAACTTTGTGTGTACTTTCATCAACTTGTAAAGGATCTCCAAGGGCTTGAGATAGAGCTTGCCTCCTGCTGAAGTCTCAGGGACAACAGACTTCACCAACCAGCTCCCCTGCCTTCCCTTGCTGGGAAATTAAGTTCCTGCTGTTGAGCTGGGCCTTCTGAGAGACTGCGTGTCGCTGGGAGCTGGAAGCGTGACTCAAGACGAAGAAGCGTGACGCCGCCGCAGCCGTTGTCGTCGCATCACCGGAGAAGAGTGTCGCCATCGCAGCAGACGCCGTCGCATCACCGGAGAAGCGTGCCGCCGCTGTCGCCATCGCGTCACCCGAAGTGCCTCGCATTGCCGGAGAAGAGGATCGACGTCGCATCAGACGCCGCTGCATCACCGGGAAGCATGTCGCAGGGCCTGTCGCGGCTCAGAAGAATCGTTGAGTCGCCGCACGGCCGTCGGGCGTGCACACATCGTGTTGCATCAAGAAGAAGACGCCATCTTTGTTTCATTGCACCGGATCTTCATCGCATCACGGCGCTGCTGGTTGCATCGCCACGGAAGTGCAGTAAGAAACCGACGCATCACCTCCCCACGCCGAGAAGAACCGACGCATCCCCTTTGCATCAGTATTGACCCAACGCATCACCGTTCTTGCGTGTAAGGAACCGACGCATCACCTTCCCTGCAACACTTTCGTTGTATAGCGTTACGCATCCAAAGGTACATTGAACTCAAAGTGTCGCATTTACCATCTAAAGAGAACTAAGCTAATTCTACCATTTTTAAAGTACAGTATTGTGGATTTTTGTCGTTTGTGGTCTTGTGTTAAGTCTATATAAAGAATACTTATTTTTATACTACAACTTGTGTGGTGTCCATCTGTAGTGTTGTCACTGGGTTACTGTATGTGTTCACAAATGCTTTACACACTGCCTCTGAGATAAGCCTGCCTGCTTGTGCCAAGCTACCAAGGGGGTGAGCAGGGGTTATTTTAGAAGTGTACCCCCTTACCCTGACTAGAAGCAAGGGTCCCTATTTGGTCAAAGGTACCTACCTCCGCCAACTAGAGACCCCCAAATCTAATATTGGTGGTCAGCGGTGAGGATTCTGGACTTGCATTTGTGACTCATGTACAGTAATTGGTGTACACTACTAGTGAGTGCAGACCAAACACAACCACATACTATTTTTCCCTGTTTCCCTTTGGACTTTGGTTTTTGAAACTCCGGTTAGTTGTTGCACCTGTTGGGCCTTGTCAAAATGGAAGTCAACTTTTGGCACCTGTACATCTACAAGATAAAGGAACTGAAAGTGTGTTGCAAGGAGAGGGGGCTACCTGTGAAGAGGAGATCCACAAGGCAGGATCTTGAGGCAGCCCTGCATAGCTATAAGGTGCTACGCTGGGAAGCAACACTAGCAGATGACTCTGAGGAGGAATCTGAGGGGGAGGATCCCCAGCCAGAATACCAAGAGGGCAGTGGCCCTGAGGAGGAAACATTTTGGGAAAGATTGGCTCGTGAAGAGAGGAATCGGATTCGTGCTTGTGACCGGAGGCTGAGGCAGCTAGACCGGGAGTGCGAGGAGATCGAGAGAGCCTTAGCTGAAAGAGAAATGTGTGAAGCTCAGGAAGTGAGCTTGGCTGAGTTGGAGGTGGAGTCCAGCTCAGATGGTGGCAGCAGAATTGAATTAGCTA
The DNA here is from genome assembly GCA_963921515.1 of Calotriton arnoldi. NCBI lineage: Eukaryota > Metazoa > Chordata > Amphibia > Caudata > Salamandridae > Calotriton > Calotriton arnoldi. Next base: position 152,504 of record CAWUFW010010822.1, on the reverse strand, counting down.
GTGCTGAGGGAGCAGTACACACACCCATAGATGTGGCGCCTGACTTGGAGGGGGTTGATTTACATCAGGGGATTCAAGGATATGAGGTAGCTCCAGTGGTGCGCAGTGTCCCTGAGGTGGATTGGGGAACTGGCACAGGGGTTCATAGTCCTAGTGGTGGGAGGGACACTCTACTGACTCTAGATGAGAGGTGCATGGAGAGGGGTTCCCCCAGGGTTGAAGTCCTGGTGTGTGAGTGTGAAGAACGCCCAGAAGAGTGTGGGTTGTGTGACAGAGACAGTCAGATACTGTCTTGCCAGTCTCAGGAAAGTGGTGTGGGGTAAGTGTGCAAGGCACTGGATGGTGAGGTGAAGGATAGTTTTGTGGGTCTGTGTGATCCAATTGTGGGAGAGCATATTGTAGGTCCCTGTTTCCCAGAGCTATGCCAACACCAGTTGGAGAGTGAGTTCTCTGACCCCAGGGAGCTCACAATGGAGGCAGACCTTTTGGTGGATTCCAGAGGGTCTGAAGAGGCATTGGGGAGTGACCCTAAGAGGAGTGGCTCAGGTGTCTTCTAACCCAGAGTGGTGGGAGAGGTTCAGAGTAGCCCAGCTAGGTCCCAGTGTAGTGGGAGGGGTGTAGGGACTCACGTCCTGTCTCAGTGGAGAAGGAGTGAGTGTGGGGTGCGTGTCCCAAGGTGCCCGAAACCCAGTCTCAGGGCCTGGATGGTTCTTTAAGAGAACACCAGGTAGGGAGCCTAGGCTGTCCTGATGGGCTGCCCGTTGAGGGGGATCCCCTAGTGTCTAGTGAACTGGGAGTGTCTGTAAGCAGGCCTCCATCAGTTCTAGTGTCTGGCAGTGCCACTCCTAAGTGGAGGGTGCAGAAGTCCAGATTGAGGGGTGAGAGGGGGAAAGAGTCCCCAGTGGAAGAACCAGTGGGTCAGGGGCCAGCCAGAAGGGCTGAGTCACCGGTGAAGGACCATGGTGACACCACTTCTGTCCTGGGGGATCTTCACGCACTGTCAGAGGGACAGGGGTCGGGAGGTCTGCGCCAGGCAGACTGTCACACGACACATGAGTTATGTGTCACCCTCAGGGGGGGCATGCGTGCTCCCCAGGAAGTCCTGGTGCGCCAGGTAGATTTTTACACAACTCTAGAGGAGTGTGTTTACCTTGGGGGGGGGTTGCTGTACCCCCCCGGAAGTCCTGGGTTGCCAGGCACAGGTCCAGCCTAAGGGTACAGACCCTGGGTTGGAGGGCCAGGTTCAGGGTGTCCCCCCTGACCTGGAGGAAGGGGCAGCTGCTAACAGTGCCCCTAGCAGTTTGTCTTCTGGGGGTACCGCACCTGATGGGAGGGGGCAGTACTCTGGAAGGGGTGCAGAGGAGGGAGTCCTCGCCTCTGACCCCGGTTCAACTGGAGGGTTTAGACCCTAGATTGAAGGACCAGGTTCAGGGTGTCCCCCCTGACCTGGACGCCCAGTTGCAAGATAGAACCCCTGAACTGGTGGGCAAATTGAGCAGGACACCTGCCACAGGTGCCCTGGCAATTCTGGAAGGGGATACCACTCCAGGTGGGAGGGTACAGAGCCCCAACAAGGAGGAGGAGGACCGGGTGTGGGAAAGCCCACCCCAGTCTCCAGTCCAGCCGCCGGGTACAGGCCCGGGGCTGGTAGGTCAGTGTCAGGATGTCATACCTGACCTGACAGGAGGAGAGTGGACAAGAGTGCCAAGCACCTGGGGCTACTGCCCCCGCTCTCTGACGCACACAGAGGGTTGAGAGGCCTGAGAGGCATAAGGCCTGGGTCTCATCACTGACTACGGTCAGTGGCCACTGTGGCTGGCTGTCTGTCTGTTGGGACACACCTGTGAGCAAGTTAAGGTTAGGTGTTGCACAGGTGGTGTCCACAGGTGAGGAGAAGGGTTCCCCAGGGATTAGCTTGGTGGGCCCTGAGAGTATGGACAGAGGGATTCCAATAGGTTCAGATTGGCGTAGAACTGGAGTATGTCCCTGCTGTTGCGGGCCAGGTCCAGGTTCTATCGCCCAAAGAAGGGAAGCCCATCAAGGTAGTGATTGGTCTACCCTGCGTTTTGGCTGGAAGGGGGTTGTGTTGGACTTTGCCCTTTTTGCAGGGTCGTCCGTGAACTTTTTGCCTTCCTCCTGTATTTTTTCTGACCTGTTGTTGGCTGTTTTATGACGCTGGGCACTTTACCACTGCTGATCAGTGCTAAAGTGCATATGCTCTCTGTTATAAATTGATGTATGGATTAGTGACTCCATGTTTGGCCTATTTGATTCACTGTCAGACCCTAGTACAGTGCACTGGTTGTGCCCAGGGCTTGTGACTCAAATGCTGCTGGTGGGCTTGCAGCACTGGTTGTGCCACCCACAGAAGCAGCCTGTAAAGTGTGTCTCAGGTCTGCCATTGCAGAGCCTGTGTGCAGTCTGGTACTGTCATGTTGACTGGGCAAGTGCACCCACTTGCCAGTCCCTAAACCTTCCCTTTTCTTCATATCAGACACCCCTATGGTAGGCCCAAGGGCAGGGTGCATTGTAAGTATAAGGTAGGACATGCCCTGGTGTGTGTGGCATGTCCTAATAGTGAATTACAGCCTTTTTTGTTTTTCACTGTTGCAAGGCTACCTGTTCCCCATAGGCCAGAATGGGCAGTTTGATTATTACATCTTATAATCCTAACTGACCCAGGGAACATGGTAGAAAAACGAATTTAGTATGCCTGAACTCAGAATGATCAAATACATCTTTTAGTGAAGTTTGTTTTAACGTTCTGTGTTTGAAAATACCACTTTTAGAAAGTAGGTATTTTCTTGCCTAACTATCCAAGTCTGCCTCTGCTAGGGTGTGTATTCCTTGTCTGGATTTTGAGTGACAGGGGCTGGGGGACTCCAGGAGACAGGGTGAGTCAGCACAGGGCTGAATAGAGAGATCTGCATGTAGATGGGTGGGAGGAGTTGCACCTGGGACCTGAATAGGGCTGTGCCTTCCCTCCACAATGCTGGCTCGACCTCCTGTGGTGCGTCTGATGTCCCTGGCCTACACTGTGAAAGAAAAGAAGGAGTCTTGTCAACAGCCGGGACACCTCTGTTCTTGAGGTAGCTGTTCGCGCTATACAAGCTACAGTATTATTATTATTATTATTATTAAAGTGCTCCAGGACTGACCAGAACTGGTTTGAACTAGGCAAAGGCCTCTCTGCCTTCAGAGAACAAAGGGAAAATGAGTATAAAAGAGGGGACCCAAACCCCAGAAATTTAGATCACTTTGGGAAACAAGAAGAACCTTTGCTGAGGAGAGGAACCAGAGAGAGAGACTGCAGGAGAAGACTATCCCTATGCTGAGTGCTGTTTGGGGGATTGGCCTGCAGTGGTTGCCTGACTGCCAAAGAAAGGAGAAAGGAACTTTGTGTGTACTTTCATCAACTTGTGAAGGATCTCCAAGGGCTTGAGATAGAGCTTGCCTCCTGCTGAAGTCTCAGGGACAACAGACTTCACCAACCAGCTCCCCTGCCTTCCCTTGCTGGGAATTAAAGTGCCTGCTGTTGAGCTGGGCCTTCTGAGAGACTGCGTGTCGCTGGGAGCTGGAAGCACGACTCAAGACGAAGAAGCGTGACGCCGCCGCAGCCGTTGTTGTCGCATCACCGGAGAAGAGTGTCGCCGTCGCAGCAGATGCCGTCACATCACCGGAGAAGCGTGCCGCCGCTGCCGCTGTCGCCATCGCGTCACCAGAAGCGCCTCGCCGGAGAAGAGGATCGACGTCGCATAAGACGCCGCCGCATCACCGTGAAGCGTGTCTAAGGGCCTGTCGCGGCTCAGAAGAATCGTTGAGTCGCCGCACAGCCGTCGGGCGTGCACGCATCGTGTCGCATCAAGAAGAAGACGCCATCTTGGTTTCATTGCACCGGATCTTCATCGCATCACGGCGCTGCTGGTCGCATCGCCACGGAAGCGCAGTAAGAAACAGACGCATCGCCTCCCCACGCCGAGAAGAACCGACACATCCCCTACGCCTCAGTAGGGACCCGACGCATCACCGTTCTTACGTGTAAGGAACCGACGCATCACCTTCCCTGCAACACTTTCGTTGTATAGCGTTACGCATCCAAAGGTACATTCAACTCAAAGTGTCTCATTTACCATCTAAAGAGAACTAAGCTAATTCTACCATTTTTAAAGTACAGTATTGTGGATTTTTGTCGTTTGTGGTCTTGTGTTAAGTCTATATAAAGAATACTTATTTTTATACTACAACTTGTGTGGTGTCCATCTGTAGTGTTGTCACTGGGTTACTGTATGTGTTCACAAATGCTTTACACACTGCCTCTGAGATAAGCCTGCCTGCTCATGCTAAGCTACCAAGGGGGTGAGCAGGGGTTATTTTAGGAGTGTACCCCCTTACCCTGACTAGACACAAGGGTCCCTATTTGGTCAAAGGTACCTACTTCTGCCAACTAGAGACCCCAAAATCTAACACCCTAGATACCAGGGGTACCATTTACTACGGATTTACAGGGGTAGCTGAAGTTGTGCCAATCATGTCACAGTGTTTGGGAAAGTGCTCAGACACTGAGAAACTTGCTAGCAGGGACCCAGTGCATGTACAGTTTGAAATCACATCAGGCAAAAAGTTAGGGCTAACCATGCAAAAAGAGGCACTTTCCTACAATGGCACTTGTAATATGGTAGACAGGATAACAGCCATGTTATGATGCAATCGCTCATCTGCCAACCTCTAATTCAGGTGCTTAGCCAGCTCAGATTCAGTGTTGCTGCTGAGTCTGGGAGTGCATGCTGCAGCTCATCTCTGACTTAGCTGCTTAGTGATTCACTGACGCCCATGTGTCTGTGAGTCAGCCAATTGCAAATCTTCTCTCACTAATAGTGAGCTTGCCATGTGCTACTGTAGCTGCTCAAGAATGGTGGTAGTTGGTACTTTGCTGCTTTCTCCACTCCAAACTAAGAGAGCAGCACTGATGGAAAGCTGACATTGGGTAATGCCCTACAATCACACCTGGTGTGAATACAAAAAGGGGTGGTAGCTGGGAGGCAGGCACATGCAGTAACACCTGCCAGAGACTGCAGTCAATCCCTGGAGAGCATGAAGTCAGACTTTGCTATTGGAGCAACAGACAGTGTGGGAACTCAACAGCCGACTTCTAGAAAGCAGGTACATTTGTTGTGTGATGATGCATAGTTGTCTTGCAGGAGGTTTTGCTTCCTATCCTATAAATACAAAGTATCAGTTAACTTTGTTTCTGAAGCTCATCCCGGTTGGTGGAAATCAATTAAGAAAGAGCTCTGCCTGTGTTCACTTTTAAATGTTGCAGTGAGCTGCCACATAGTGTGGATAACGTACTCCTAAAATTCTGATTTTTGATTCAAATTTACATATAAAATTAATAATACAAACAGAAAATTTTTACATTTTCCCCTTGAGATTCTAATCTCTGTGCCTGAATTTCTGATGCACTTTGAGATAAGATTGTATAATGTCCATACTTCCCTCTTTTGAATGTAGCTCTTGCATGTGTGCAGTTGATGGCTGCAACAATGTTTTGAATTTAGTGGAAGGGGATGCCAACAATGTTCAGTATATTACAGTGCTTTAAATGGGCCAGTACTGTCCGGTACGGAGTACTGGCACTTTTTTATTTTGAGAGGGAGAGTATGGCACTTCTCAGGAGAAATGCTATACTTTTAATTGGAGAGTATCGGCACTTCTCAGAAACAAGCAGGTACTCTGGTACAGAGTACCTGCACTTCTATTTTTCCATTTCAAGCACTGGTATATTATAAATTGCAGTTAATGCTTCCAATGCACTATCATTCTCTGATTGTTATAGATGAGACACTGTTAGAAATGAGGTTTCTGGTTGGCTAGGGTATACACCTAAGCCAGGCAGAACCCACCACTCTAGTCAGGGCAAGGGAGTTACACAAACAAGATAACCCCTGCTCACCCCCTTGGTAGCTTGGCAGAGCAGTCAGGCTTATCCCAGAGGCAATGTGTGAAGCGTTTGCGCACCACACACACACACCAGTGACACACTAGGCACACCACAAAAAGACTCCACACAAGGGTATATAAAAATGTCCTTTGTATTGCACATAAAACACTTTAGACCATAATCACATAAATCACTTTGCCATAGGACAATTGTCATAACACTGCAAGATAGTGCAATCAATATAGGTCGCACATGTTACAAAAACACCATTACTGCACCTATATGGCGCATCCTGAAGTAATGCCTGTTATCCTGACAAATGCAAGGCATCATAAAGTGCAGGTTATAACATACATAACTCATCCTTGCTGAGCATGCTATGCAATCCTGAATCAGTACGCAGTATCCTAATAAGGCAAGAATCTACGTGACAAGCATTATAATGTCAGGGCATGAGATGCAGCACAAAAACACATCAATTGTCACACACAGGAATACTGACACGTAGGTCAGCTGAGAGGTAAAACTGACGAATCACCAAACACTACGGTAATACCTAAAAGTACCCAATATTACCAATTATAACACAGTGTGCAGCCCAGATGCACTCCTATTAAGGGGTATGCGGTTATTGAGGAACTAGTGATGGCTCAGAGGCACCTGTTTGCCTATCTCTGTGAACATGGTAATCCCCGTGTCGGAGGCAAGCACAACTGGGGCCTCTGTTGAGGATCTCCCAGCCCCATCAGCAGGGTTGCTGAGTAAACAACACACTGTTGTTCTCGCTGCTGCGTGGTCAGCGGGAAGGACAGCATGTCTACAATCTCTGGTGAAGTGGCGGGCTCCTGACACAGGGTGAAGCACAGACTCCCCGAAGTACGCAGGGGCCCTCGCTGGGTCTCCCACTTCCTAGGGTAGAGGACGTGGCCGCCCGCAACTGCACGGTGCGGAAGCCTGGCCCCAATACTTTCCCTGGTGGCGTCGGACCCCTCAGGTCAATCCAGGATGTGGACTCGGTGGCCTGCTGTACTGCAGGGAAAGGCAGAAGCAGCAACCCCTCTCTCGTTGTAGCTTCTCCTTGGGTGGTCATTGCTGTCGTCGGTGTAGGCCCCAGGAACTCTTGCTTGCCTGGGCAACGTGCCAGGCCACAACGCGGCTTGTGGGCACGTGCACCTTCTGCCTCAGGCACGGGCCGACCGAAAGGATCACGACAGCGAAGCACCCTTCTCTTTGAGGGAGGCCAGGACTAGCGCTCCCCCAAGCTAACACAGAGGCCAGATGCAGCACGGCCTACGCTACCTGCAAGGCGCAGTGCTCAACTCTTGCTTGTTTCCCGAGAGGTCAGGGGCAGCAACAATGTTCACCCCACGCTGGGGCTCTTTGAGGGAACACCTGGGTGGCACGAAGGGCAGGCAGGTCAGCACAATAAACAAGGGGGTCCTATGGTGATTCCTCCTGGCAGCATTACAACTCCTTCTGGCCAGGACTAGTCTGTAGAGCCAGAAGCAGCTGGTTACAAATCCCATGCAGTGTCTAAATTCATTGGGTCACAGCCCCTGTACTTATAGTCAGAAAATCTTTGTTCAGGGAGGGCACTTCAAACACTGTTCAGAAGTGCATAACACCCCCATTCACATTTTAAGCCCTGGCCCAAGACACACTGCAGGGGGGCTGAGACTGCATTGTAGAAGGAAGGCACAGCCCTTTTCAGGTGCAGGTGCAACTCCTCCCACTACTCCAAATGCAGACCAGGCCTCTTCAGGTGCAAGGGAAACTCCTCCCGCTACGCTAATTGCAGCCAAGGTCAATTCATCCTAGGACTAAGTCATCCAGGAAGGGCAGGACACACCTCAACCCCCCTTGTGACTGTCTAGAGTGAATGCACAACCCTTTCTCTCCTGTCAGTCAAAACCAGACGGTGAATACACATCCAGGCAGGGCACAAAGACAAAAAAGGACACAGAAATGCCCTCTTCTAAAAGTGGCATTTCTAAAATAGTAATGACAAATGAGCTTTCACCAATAAGCAGGATTCATAACTACTATTCCAAACATACTGAATATAGTCACACTACTCCTCTCGTATCGGAAATTACCACTGAAGCACTGCTATGAGAGGGCAGCCTCATAGCAGTGAAAAACCAAATAGGCTGTTTGTCACTACCAGGACATGCCACACATTTAAGGCACATGTCCTACCTTTTACCTACACAGCACCCTGCCCATAGGGCTAGCTAGGGCCTACCTTAGGAGTGACATATGTTGTAAAAAGGGAGCTTCAGACATGGCAACCACTTTACATGCCACATCACTGCGGCAGTAAACTGTGCGTCCAGGCCCTGCAGTGGGAGAGGCCTGAGACAGGTTTGAAAGGTTACTTCGGTGGGTGGCGCAAGGAGCGCTGCAAGCCCTCTAGTAGCATTTAATTTACAGGACCTGGGTATATGGGATATCACTATACAAGGGACTCACAGGTAAATTAAATGTGCCAAACAGGTGTAGACCAGTCTTACCAAGTTTACAAGAGAGACACATGCACTGTAGCACTGATTAGCAGTGGTAAAGTGCCTAGAGTCATAAAACCAACAAAAATAGGTCAGAGAAAATACAGGAGGAAGGCAAAAAGCTCTGGTATGACCCTGCAAAAAGGGCCACGTCCAACAGAAACTCTCTGAGCAGGAAAGTCCAGAAATCTGAATCCCTAAGTTTCACACCCAATAACTTTGCCAAGAGACCAAAGGCCTGATTTGATTTAGAATCTAGCAGATGGCATACTCCATCACAAGGTGACAGATATCTTGTCTGCCATATTACATTGCCCATAGGATATAATGCACTTGTTAGACAATGAACGGGACAGCTGCCATGTTTGTGGCAGAGTCTCTTGTCTGCCAAACTCGAATTAAGGACCAGAATCTCTTGCCTAATGGCTAACAATGTATTTGTCTTTCACTGCTACTGTTTTTGTGCAGACAGCTCAATTAATCAATCAAACAATCAGCATTTGTATAGTGCAGCACTGTCACCCCTAAGGGTATTTGGGTGCTGAGGGTGCCATGTCTCTGTCAAAAAGCCAGGTCTTGAGTCTCTTTCTGAAGTACCAGGCAGGGTGCCGTTCGGAGGTGGAAGGGCGGGTCGTTCCAGGTCTTGGCAGCAATGTAGGAGAAAGAGCGGACACCGCTGTGGCTGCAATGGATGCTGGGTGTGTGTGTGTGAGGGCTAGACAGGAGCAGCACAGGTGTCTAGAAGGTTGATGGAAGTGCAGTTGATGGTTGATGTAGGATGGTCCTTGATCATGGAGGACTTTGTATTCATGCGTGAGGATCTTGAACTGGCTTCTCTTCTGGATGGGGAGCCATTGGGGGTTTCTGAGGTGGGGTTGTGTGGGACTATTTGGGGAGGTTAGGGATGAGTCTGGCTGCAACATTCTGTATGGTCTGGAGTCTTCTGAGGAGCTGGGTGGCGCTGCCGGGTAGAGAGTGTTGCCATAGGCAAGGCAGCTGGTGACGAGGGCCTGAGTGATGGTCTTTCTGGTATCGATTGGGATCCATCTGAAGATTCTGCAGAGCAGGCAAAGTGTGTGGAAGCAGGAGGAGACGACTGCGTTGACTTGTCATTTCATGGTCAGTTGGCTGTCGAGTACGATCCCTAGGTTGTGCGCATTGTCTGCTGGTGTGGGAGTAGGTCCAAGTTTGGCTGGCCACCACATGTGGTCCCAGGTGAAGGTGTTGTTCCCAAAGATCAGTACTTCTGTTTTGTCAGAGTTGAGTCTTAGGCAGTTGTATCTGATCCAGTTGACAACGTTGGTCATGGCATTGGGGAAATTGGTTCTGGCGTTGGAGCAAGAGGTTAAGTTGAGTGTCAACTGCGTAGGAGATTATGTTGAGGCTGTGGGATCTGACGACATGTGGGAAGGGGGTCTTGTAGGTGTTGAACAGGGTGGGACTGAGGGATGATCCTTGGGGTACGCCGCATATGATGTCCTTGGTTGCGGAGATAAAGGGAGGGAGCCGAATGCTCTGTGTGCGTCCTGTGATGAAGGAGGCAATCCACTTGAGGGTGTCTTGGTGTATGACGATGTTGTGGAGTCTGTTGGTGAGGCTGTTGTGGGAGACAACATCGAATGCCGCAGAGAGGTCAAGTAGGATCAGCGCCACTGTTTCTCCATAATCAAGGAGAGTTCTGATGTTGTCTGTGGCAGCAGTCAACACAGTCTCACTGCTGTGATCGGCCCAGAATCCTGATTTGGAGGCATCCAATAGGTGGTTTTGTTCCAGGAATTCGGTTAGTTGTTGGTTGATGGCTTTCTCCAGTACTTTGGCTGGGTAGAGGAGCAGGGAGATCGGTCGATAATTTTTAAGGCCAATGGGGTCAGCAGAAGGTTTCTTTAGGAGCGGACTGACATCTGCATGTTTCCATTTGTCTGGGAAGTTTGCTGCGGAGATGGAGATGTTGAGGATGCTGTTGAGTTCTGTGCTGATTGGGTTTGTACCCAGGTTGAAGAGGTGGTAGAGGCAGGGGTCGGTGGGCACTCCAGAGTGGATGGAAGACATGATGGCTGTGGTGGTCCGGGCGGTGAGCGTAGACCCGTTGGTGATCGTTTGGCTGGTGTTCGCTGATTAATTTAGGTTGTTGAAGTCAAGGGTGGTGGGTTGGAGGTCGAAGTTCCTGTAGATGGTGTCAATCTTGCTGTGGAAGTCGTCTGAGAGGGTATCACAAAGCTCTTGGGAGGGGTGGATGGTGTTCTCTGTGGCTGTCGAGTTGGAGAATTCTTTGACTATTTTGAAGAGTTTCTTAGTGTGCTTGGCCGCAGTGTCAATGCAGGCAGTGATGGCTGCTTTTTTTGTGCAGGTGATAGTTGCTGAGGGCTGCTTTGTGAGCGGCTCTGTGGGGGGGGGTTCTTCGTGACGTGCCATCTTTTCTCCAGTTATCAACAGTTGCGCTTGGTGGTCCTGAGCTCTGGGGTGTGCCAGCTAGATTGTTTTTAGGCTTAGTTGGCTTTTGTAAATTTGAGAGTGGTGACTGTCAGGACAGTTTTGAACCAGAAGGAGAAGTTCTGGACAGCCTGGTCGAGGTTTGCTACTTATGGTTGAGTGGTGGTGAGGGCCTGAGTCCACTGAGTTTCCATAATCTTGGTCCAGCTACTGTGGGAGGAGATGTGATGCTTAGTGATGGTGTGCTGGGCGTCGGAGGTAGTAAAGTATACAATGGCGTGATCCATCCAGTTGAGTTCTGTAGTGTGGCTGAATTTAATTCTGTCACTGGAGGTGAAAATTGGGTCAAGTGTGTGTCCGGCCTTGTGCGTGGGTTCGGTGACCAGTTGGTTGAGGCCAATGTTGTTCAGGATCTGCCTGAGGGCGATGGAGTTGTTGTCATTGGGGTCGTCGATGTGGTGGGCAATGAGGTTGGAGATGTTGTTGCAGAAAGTTGGTCGGGGTACCGGGGGTCTGTAGGGGAGGGTGCCCTTTATCGCAGTCTCCACGTCAGTCTGTAGTTAGAAGTTGAGGTGTTCCTTGTTAGGCGTGGGGTCATCATTGGCGATGGTGATGCCTCTACCTTGTTTGTTGGTGCGGTCTCGATGTATCATCTTGTAGCCTTCGGGAGTGGCGGTGGTAATGTCTTGGTTCAAGGACATCCTCTTGTTGAAACTATCACTTCTCACTCTGTTTTAGACAAAATCAATGTCATTTTCATGTGTTCCAACTGCACAGTTCTACAGAGTTTAAAGGCGCATGTGTTGCACCTCAAGTCTTTACTGGAATGTCACTCCATTATCATGTTCGGCCCCATAGCTCTTACTGGAATCCCACTCCTGTACAAATGTCTAATGCAGATTTAAGACTACATTGAAGCTTATGGAACCAATAAAGATGCAAGAATGAGCCTTTGTTTAAATCTATAGTGTGGCCAGAAAAATGTTTGGGGGTGAGGCTTTGTTAGAACTGGGGGTCTCTAGTTGGCTGAGGTAGGTACCTTAGTCCAAATAGGGACCCTTGCTTCTAGTCAGGGTAAGGAGGGACACACGCTTAGATAACCCCTGCTCACCCCCTGGTAGCTCGGCACAAGCAGCCAGGCTTATCTCCAAGGCAATGTGTAAAGTATTTGCAACCACACTCCCAGTAACACAGTGATAACACCACAAACAGACACCACACTGGTTTCATAAAAATAGCGGTATCTTTATAAAAAGGAATACGATGAGACCAAACGATAGAAATCCAACATATGCGTATTCGCAATATTTCGCTTTGCCGGTTATTGGGCCAGCAATCACTTGTAGGTTCTTGCGGTATTAATAAGCAATTCACGATCTCTAATGCAGTCCTAATGCAATGCTATGCAGTTTGTAATGCAGTTCGTAATGTAGTAATAAGACAGTCCTTAATGCAAGAATCAGGCAGTTCGTAATGCAAGAATAATGCGGTTCGTAATGCAAGACTCAGGCAGTTCGTAATGCAAGAATCAGGCAGTTCATAATGCAAGAATAATGTGGTTCGTAATGCAAGAATCAGGCAGTTCGTAATGCAAGAATAATGCGGTTTGTAATGTAAGAATCAGGCAGTTCGTAATGCTAGAACAATGCGGTTAGCCAATCTGCGCGGTCAACTCGGGCACCACTAGGCCCCAACAACAGAGACAACGGTGGTAAGCTTACAGGGGCGGCCCCGGTACTGCTGGGCAGGTACGGGCCATTCGGGGACTCATCGCGTCTAACGCGGTGCAGCGGGAGAGAGCTCGGAGCACTCCTGTACTCCTCTTGCATGCCTCCCCAGGCCACACACGCTTGCGGCTCCCGACCGGAGTCCAAGCCTTACCTGGGGGGGTGCGCTGCCTTGCTCTCTCTCTCCGCTTGTCGGACATCCTGCTGGGCGATCCCGATCACGTTGCAGCTCTGTTGCTAGGCGACGCTGTAGCCGGACGGGTTACAGCGCTGCCTTCTCCTTCGTTGACGATCTTGGGCAGATTCCTTTCGACGAACAACGATCACGATCCCTTTCACCTTGTAGCTTCCTTAGCTTCAAGAAATCCTTTAGCACGTTGCGGCTCGGGCCGGCGGCGGCGATCTTTACTCACGGGGCACCTCGTAAACAGCACCACGGACCACACGGCAGTCTCAGGCGTGCAAAAAGCACACGCACACAGCATCGCTGAGACACGGTCCTTAGTTTCAAGTAAGCCTTTAGCACGTTGCGGCTCGGGCCGGGGGCGGCGATCTTTACTCACAGCCTCAGTTACGATGACGGCTCGGGCCACAAACAGCAATGCAGCAGCGTGGACGATGTTTCACCCTGCGGGGGCAATGCGGTCACGGGGCACCTCGTAAACAGCACCACGGACCACACGGCAGTCTCAGGGGTGCAAAAAGCATACGCACACAGCGTCGCTGAGACACACTTGGAAACTTTTATGTTCCTGAGTTTCCACAACAGGGGACCAGCTCTCCTCGGGCCCTTGGAGACAAGTTACCTCAGGATACAGCACACAGCAAAGTCCACTCAAGCAGGGGGACACAGCACACAGCAAAGTCCCTTGTCCTCTCCTCAGTCAAATCAGCAAACTGCAGGCCAGCTCCAGAACACACAGCAAGGGCAGTCTTTCTTTTCAGTCTCTTCAGCTGTTCTTCTTTGGCAGAGGTTCCTCTTGATCACGAAGTAGTTTCAATCCTTTTTCAGTATGGATTTCAGTCTTGAGTTCAGGGGTTTCAGCTCTTACATTTATACCCCTAAATGCCTTTGAAGTCTTTGTGTTCAGGGGACTCTGACCCCGGTCCAAACCAGACCTGGGTGTCTTCCTGCCAGTGCACACCCTCTTCCTTTGATAGTCAGGACCTGGGGCCCAGATGCTCAGCAGGAGGTGGAGCCATCCTCTTGGGGCAGCAACACAGCCCTCTTCACATGCAGGGGGCTACTCCTCCCCCCCCCACATCAAACGCAGGCCAGCCTGTTGCTGTCTCACCTACTCCTCCCTGGGGTCAGGACACTTCCCAGACCCTGTCACATCCAAACCCAGACAGGCAATACACAACCAGGCAGAGGCACACAGGATGGTTTAAGACAAGAAACCAACCACTTCTAAAAGCGTGGTTTATAAACACACAATTCAAAAACCATCTTCACAAAAAGATGTGTTATTAAATTCTGAGTTCAGGCACACTAAACTCCACCTCTCCATCTTATGCCTATGGGAAGATATGCTGGAAACATGGGACTCAGCATTCCCCATTCTGTCCTATGGGCAAGATGGCCTTGCAACAGTGAAAAACGAATTTGGCAGTATTTCACTGTCAGGACATGGTACACACCTCAGTACATGTCCTACCTTTCACATACACTGCACCCTGCCCAGTGGGGTACCTTGGGCCTACTATAGGGGTGTCTGATGTGCCTAAAAAGGGAAGGTAAGGCCTGGCAAGTGGGTGCACTTGCCAGGACAACAAGGCAGTTAACAAACTGCGCGCAGGCACTGCAGTGGCAGGCCTGAGATCTCTTCTTAGGGCTACTTGTGTGGGTGGCATAATTAGTGCTGCAGGCCCACTAGTAGCATTTGCATTACCAGCCCTGGCACATAGTGCACTTTACTAGGGACTTTACTAGTAAGGCAAACATACCAATTATGGACAACCAATTACCATAACACTTTATACAGGGAGCACTTGCACTTTGACACTGATCAGCAGTGGCAAAGTGCCCAAAGCATCTAAGTTGGCAACATAATGTCAGAAAAAGGTCTAGGAGGAAGGCAAAAAGTTTAAGGAACTTTAGCCAAAAAGGGCCAGGTCCAACAGGCTTCATTGAATTTTATGTGGCAGGTGTGCTCTGGACTAAACATTCTTTAATTCAACTTTTCACATTGGACACTTCTTAGACCTTTTTCATCTGCAATTTTTTGAACAACATGTACTGCCCCTTGATAAATGTAATATAAAAAGCATAACCCACTGAGTTACCAAACCCAACAAAAAGGATTTGGGAAGAAGACACAACCTGTTTAAAGGTCTCCTAAGTGCTACTGTGGAGGTTAGAAAGTACATTTTCCCTCTGGTTTCGAGGCTTGTCCTATACACATATGCAAACTTTATTAATTGATTTTTCATATATGGGTGTCACTTATCTTTGCAGGTTTAAGCAATTGCGGCAGATATATATATGTTATCTGTAGGTCAATGGATTTGTGCTATTTTCAGAGGGGAGTTTGCAGTTCTGCTGAATCTGCTGCACCTGTTTTGAGAGGAGGAGTCTTGCATTGGTGCTAACCATTCTGTACTTGTTATTCTCTTTCGGAGGAAAGCTTGCAAAACACTCTTTCATATTCTACTTGATATGAATCAGGGAAGATGGTGTTGCTACTACATATGCTGTGCCTGTAACGTGTGAACAAAGTTTATACTTCTGCTGGAAATGCTTGAACTGTTCTGTTCCTGAGTTAAGCTTGCACTGCCACTACTTATGCTGCTGCTCCTGGTCTGGGTGTGGCAGTGAAGCTTGCACTGCTGCTGCCCGTGCTCTAATTTTTAGTGTGAGGGAATGGGGTCGTGGGGAACAGCCGACCTTGGGGAGGTCTGCCCCTCTGGAGTATTGGGACAGCGGTGCAGTCCAGCGACTGCACAGTTTATTTGTGCAGGATTTGGCCTGTAAATATAGCCCAGTATAAATAACAGGCATTTTAGTCACCAGCCACCATTTTGTCTTAGGTGACACAGTGACAGGTTAGGAGAAAGTGAATTTTGAGCGTTTTGTACGGTTTAGTGCTATTTGAGGCTTTTTGCGTAGTTGCAGTACTTTGTACTGAAGTTATGGAAGATGACAAGGCAGCGCTCACATTAGGGCTAATGGCAGAGGCGGGTGCACTGGCCTGCTGGTGCCTGGTGTTGTGCCGAAAGGCCGCTTAGTAAGATGGGCCTCCGATGGTTTTGCGGCTAGCTATTGCACTGCCACACTGGGCTGCTGGAGGTCAACGCAAGCGAGCCAGGCTGCTCCTGCATGCAGTGAGCTGTCCCGAACATGCAGGGGACGGGCCGGCGGGATGCGAAAAAGCCTGCGATGCCCGTCTTATGGGTGTGTGGCAAGGCCACACTTAATGAAGAGGCCGGGGTTAATGCTGAGGCTGTGCGGCATGTGAAAAACGTGCTTGTGGCCTCGGTGAAGAGGAGGGTGTGCGTGGGAGTGCAGGCTGCTGGCCGCGGAGACCAGGCAGATTTAAAGTGACAGGTGCCTGTGCATAGCTGGGGGGAGGGGCCAAATGAGATGGCAAGTGTGAGGTGGGAGGAGGGTGGTGAAGGTGTGCCAGGGGAGCAGAAGGTGACAGTCCCCAGTGTGATGCCCCCCACCGAGTAAGGTGTAGATGGAGCCTCAGGGCCCAGCAGGATGGTTGGCCAATGAGTGGGCAGAAAAAAGGCAGGGGCACTGGAACCCTCTGTCATTGGAGCAGGCGGGTGGCTGGCCAGGGCAAAAGCTGGAATGAGGGCACAATGGAGTGAAAGGTATGCGGGGCTAGGGGCGCACAGGCGGAGGAGTCAGGGAGCACAAGGTGCAGACGGGGAGCAGCAGGTGGGGGAGGCTGCAGTTCATGGCAGATGGTGTTGGGTGCCGGATATGGGACACCTTAGGATGCACATGAGTCAAGTACCAACACATCAGGACTATCTCTTTTCTTACAGGCAGGGGAATCAGAAGTGGTTGAGGACTCGTTAGAGCATAGTGTGGCTCCCTTGCCCCAAGGAGAACAGAAGGCCACTCCTGGTGTTGCCAGCTAGATGACAGCGATGGATGACATGATCACTGACTGAAGTAGGGTGGCCTCGTCGATGCAACCAGCGGGAGGGTTCGGCACGAACCCCAGCGACTCAAGACTCATAGTGTGGCATCCAGCATTGGCAGAACAGTTGGGGGGGATTTGTATAGCCCCTCAATGTGACAACAAGCGGTGAGAAGGGTAAGATATTCAATAAGATTTCAGTGGCAGGAGGTGGCAGCTGCCAGGGAAGCTGGGGGTGCAGTGGCACTGGGGGAGTTGGTGCTCGACTACAAGGAAGGTGAGGTTCTGGATGATGAAGAGCCTTGAGTGGCTGAGACCAGGTGGTGGCAACCAGGTTCTGGACAGGCAGGAGGGGGGAGTCTAACCAGGTTGTCAGTAGTGTTTTCCAGGCTAACATGGATGGTCGGCAGCGATACGGATGGCAAAGCGTGCCGGAGAGGAAAAGACAGATGTCGAGACAGCAGGCCCCTGTACTGACTTTGGTGCCAGGTGAGAACTTTGCAGACAAGGCATGTGCCTCCAGAATGGTGTTAGTTGGTGTGGCTGCAAGGGAGACCTCAGAGTGTGGGGAGACTAGGCTGAAGAAGGGCCGCTATGTCACAGACACAGGCGTAGATACAGAATAGCGTGACTCAGGGCCTAGAGGGGGGGAGCAGTACAGGAAGGCAGTAAGCAAGGTCCTAGTAAGAAGGTTGAGGGCGAAAAGGGTGATGGGCAGAAGGAGACAACAATTAAAGAGAACAACAAGAGTGAAGACGAGTACACGGGGAGAAAAGGCAGAAGGGAAGGCAGACAGGCTAGAAAGTAAGGAATTAAAGATTAAGAAGCTGCCGTATATGGGAGTGTCTAAGTCTCTTGGTGCACACCTCATGTTGGCCACAAAAGATAAAGATTTGGAAGGGAGAATGTGTAGAAATGTTTGTTACTACACAGGGAATTGTGGGCTAAAGAGGGGTCAAAAGAAGAAGAATATGAGTTGGTGAATCGGCCCAAAGTGCCAGTAACAATAGAGAACTGGACGGTAGCTTTCTTCATACATGCTAGTGTTTATTGCAAAAAACGCCCAAGGAGAGATGTGTGGCGCTTTTCAAGTGTACGGACATAATACGGAAGGCCCAGATCAACTTTGGGGGTTATGCACGGGTCCAGTAAGATGTCAAGTTCAGGGCCCTCATGGCTCTGGATCCTGAGGCACTGTGGGGGAAGTTATATTCTGATCTATGGCAGTATATCATGGGCCCTGCAAAATGTGGGAAGACGATTTTTACTGCCAGTGGGTTGTCGATAGTCTACCGTCCCTTTCGGGGGGGCCTCATCTAAAGGGGGTAAGGACACAAATTAAGGGGCAGACAAGGGACAGAGTACCAGGGACTTTTTGCAAGTTTCAGCATGAATGCTCCAAATATGCCGGCAGACACGCCCTCAAAGATTGCTATGGGACCGGGGGGCACACAGTCGCAGCTTCAGGGCAATGGCAACAGCAACAGGGGCTCACAGGGGCACAGCAGAATGGCCAATCATTCGGGTTCCGAGCAGTTAGGGGGGGGCCACAACGACCTGTGGCAAGGGCTCCTATGCCAATTAGATTAGAGAGACTCGAATTCTGGCAGGCACAGTATGACTGGGAGGAGGATACCACTCTGTTAAGGGGGGCTTCTGCTGAGGGTTCAAATTGGGGTACGAAGGACTGCGGGAGCGTAGGTAGGCAGATCATTTTAAGTCAGTGAGTGCGCACAAACAAGTGGTGAGGGACAAGTTGACAAAAGAGATACAAGATGGTAGGATGGTGGGCCCTTTCAGTAAACGGCCCATGTCAGATTTGATAGTGTTCCCCATTGGGGTGGTGCCTAAATAAAAGAAGGGGCTATTTTGGTTAATACAGCATCTCTCATGGCCAGAAGGCACTTCGGTCAATGACTTTATCCCGGAGGACCTGGTTTCGGTGTCCTACTCTTCGGTGGAGAAGGTTGGTCAAGGGGCCCAGATGGCTAAATGTGACATAAAGTTTGTGTCTCATTTGATGCCGGTACACCCAGAAGAATTTCAGCAGTTAGGCATTCAATTTGAGGGCCAATGGAATGTGGATAAGGCACTTCCCATGGGGTGCTCTATATCTGTTCCTTATTTGAGCGGTTCAGTACTTTCCTGCAGTGGCTTTTCACATGATGCACGGGACACATGTATGTCACACAGTTTCTTGATGATTTCTCTTTCATGTGGAACCCAGGATCCACAGACTGCCAGTGGTTGTTGGTAAGTTTTCAGGAGCTCATTGGGGACTCAGGGGTGCTTTTGGCACCAGAGAAGACAATGGGACCCAGTACGGTGCTGTCATTCCTTGGCATTGAAATTGATTTCATGACAATGGAAACCTGCCTTCCTGGGGACAAGTAAATCACAATGCACTTGCTGTTGGATGAAATGCTGGCTAAAGATAAAGTGACAGTCAAAAAGGTGCAAGTGTTCCTAGGGCATTTTAATTTTGCATGTAAGGTAGTGCGCACAGGGAGGACTTTCTGCAGGCACCTGGGGCTCTCAGGTTTACCTCTACTACATCACCATGTGAGGTTGTCAACGAGGGTCAAGGAGGACCTGTACCTGTGGCACTTTTTCCTGGAATCTTTCAGTAGGGTACTGCTGGTGGCACTCCAGGAAGTGGAATGGGGTGCACAATTTTTTTCTGATGCCGTGGTTGGTCTTTATTGGGAGGGAAAGTGGTGCATGGAAGGATGGCCCATAGCATGGAAACTGGGGGCGGAGTAATTCCTTCCTGGAACTCCTTCCTCATCGATTTTAACTCTTTTATATGTTTTTAGAATGTTTTATGGACAATTGTCTAAATAAACTTGTTTGGTTGTAGCACTGATGCTATGGGGGAAGTTGCTAGCACACAAGAAAATAATGTTTCGAATCGACAACATGGCGGTGGTACAGATGGTAAACCAGCAGTCAGTCAGGGATGCACAGGTTTTGAAATTGCTTCAGGTTTTTGTTTTAGGGTGCTTAAAATATGATATTGTGTTTAGAGCAAAACATGTTCCAGGGGTGGATAATAACATCGCGGGCAGTGTGTCTCATTCACAGTAGCAAAGATTCCATGGGCTGGCCACGGAAGCGGACAGCGACAGGACATGGATGCCGCAAGAGCTTTGGGTAGTGGGCGACAGAGGATGCTGCAGTTGGTGGTAGGATTGTTGGCTTTACCTACGACGTGAGCATATGCTCAAGCGTGGTCGGCGTTCTTGGACAGGGAGGTTGTGGAAGTGACAGGAGGGATGGACCAGGACTGAGGATGTGGTACAGCTCATTTTGTCACTTATTGAGAAAGGTCAGTCTAGGGTGACGGTATTGGGGAAATTGGTGGGTATACCATTCATGGGGAAATTGTTTTGGGGATACATTCCCTCGGCAGGAGAGTTGAGGAGAAGGATGCTGGAAGGTTGGGCCATGGAAGCCGAATGTGAGGGGCCGAAGAGGAGGCCATTGACCAAGGGGGCGTTTTGTGTAGTCATTGCTAGTCTGACGCGATCTGCCGTGGGGATCACGAAGCCATGTTGTTTTCCATTGTGATAACGTGGATGTTTCTTGATGTGCTCAAGGCATCAGAGTTGCTGGGGTGATGGGGAAGCGAGGGCTCTGCTGGAAGGAAGTGAGTCAGTGGGTGGCAGGCATTGTAATTTGGATATACAGGTCCAAGACAGACCAGAGGGGTCAGGGTAGAACGGTTTTGCTCCGTAACTACACAGTAGACAGGTTTTGCCCAGTGAAGTGGGGGACCGTCCGCACTTCGTGCTCGGATCAGGTTGTTGGGAGGGAGTGTGTTTCAGCATCAGGATCTTAAGCTGGTGACAGCATTCCAGCTTTTGGCAGTTTTATGCAATGTGTTAGTATTTCCCAGGGTGGATCCAAAGGGTTACGGGACACACTCTTTTCGCATAGGGATGGCCACAGAGGAATGTTGGAGAGGCTGGAGCTGGGAGAGTATAATGGGACTAGGTAGGTGCTCTTCTTGCTACTTTTGGCACTATGTTTGGGGGAAGTAGGGGATTACTGAGAGACTACTGCTTTATCACTCACTTTTACTGTTTTCCAGGTTCAGTGCCTGGCTTGGAGGCCACTGGATTGACGGTGTTTGATTGTAGGTCACTTGTTCATAAAATATGCAGAAAAGCATGCGAGCAAGAGAAGCCATGGAGTACATTTGGGTTTTGACCCGATCCGGGTTCAAGTTTGATGACATGGAAAGGAGGGCATGTGGTGGAGAAAGCTTTTGTCTTGTCTTAACAAAATCTTGGTAAGAGGGATCTGTGCAGATGTTCTAGTCCTACATGTCGGGGAGAATGATTTGGTGGAAGAAAAGGGTTCAGCGCTTATGTGGTCAAAGAAGGAGGATTTAAAGGAAATGAAATGGCAGTGGTCAGGATGCTGCATATTGTGGACAGAGTTCATTTCTCGGAGTACCTGGAGGGGGGCCCTTAAGCCAGCTGTGTTAGATAAGGCCAGACGGAAGTTTAACAAAGAGATGCAGAATGTTTGCAGGGAGCTTGGAATTGGCAGGATTTACCATGCGGTTCTGCGTTATGACAGTGTTGCGTATTTTAGGGGGGCCGTGTCCACTTGTTGGCTTATGGCATGGAGTTGTACCTCCTTCAGTTGAGAGAGGTGTTGGTGGCTATGTTGGACATTCGATGTTGAGCGTCGGGGACAGAAAAAGTCTACTACGGGCCATTTTCTGAGTGGTGGTTGGACGAAAAGTTGTCCGGGGTTAGCAAATGTTATTGTTGTTGACAGCAGCAATCCAGGCAGAAATGGAACGGGTGGACAAGCTCACACCTGGATGAGTGAGGGTGTTAAATGCTCATTAGGAAATTAAGTTATCTAGAGGTTAATAGATGCAGTAAACCTGGATGGGAGGTTGAAATTCTCAAGTGCAGAAGATCATCACAGGAGGAAGTAGAGACTTGCAGAATTAAGTGTTGTTGGGGGGCCATAAATTTAGCAGTTGGGGGGTAGTTTAACATAGGTCAACATTTGTGCATAGTGAGGTTTTAGTTTTGTAAGGCGAAAGGCCCAGGGTTGTTTATGTGCTGTGCACATGTTTCAATAAAGCGGCCTTTTTCACATAAACCGGTGTCAGTGGTCTATGGTGCGCTCCATCTTCCCCAAGCCTGTATCTTGCTCTACTGTAACTTTTTGGTGTGTACAAGGGGAGCTTGAGGTGCTGCAGCCTATAATGTGCTTGTCATATGTTCCCTGTGTCCAGAATTACAACTCTGTTGCCATCAGTGGGCGACCTTCACATGCCATGCAAGCAGCATCCCAAAGCAGGGATGTGCAATTCACAAAGATATTAGAGGAGGCACCAAGAACAGCAGTATTATAAATGTAGATTACACAACAACATTTAGACACTATTTAACGTTACTTCAGCCTATAAGATAGTTATGTTGGGCTAGATAGTTGCTCTAGAGAACTGTATGCAAAGTATAGATCAGAAGTTAGAGAATGTAGATGACACCCCGGCCTCTTGCCCGCCTGCGTTTGATAAAACACAAGTTTCATTAAGGTAGGTGGCAAGAAAGTTGAGTTTGTGGTGCGCTCTATGCAAATGAATTGTTACTAGTTATATCATCTAATCATCAGTCCATTAATTCACTCTTTCAACTATTAATTCAATCACACACTCATTCCATGCCATACTGAATGATGAAGTGTGCTCAGATTCCACGAGTGTTTAGAGGACATAATAACAGAGTGGACATACAACACAAATGCATTGCCCTGCTCCCACATTGATCCCCTCACTGTCCAAGCTTCCCCACTCTACCCTTGTCCCATGCTGCCCTTCCCCCACACACTTTCTTTGCAACCTTTATCCATTCATGAAACCATCTATCCATTCAGGCGCATAGTTCTCCACTGAGCCGTCCATCCATGGACTCCAGCACATACATTCATCCATTTATGCACCTGTTCAGCAATTTATTCATCCAACTACTAAACCATGTTAATATTCTACCACTCAGCAATCAACACCTGCAATCAATGAAGAATCACTTACAAGCCAGACGTGTTAGATTTGCTAATGTCTGTTTCAAATTGTGGAAACATTATTTGGTCTTCTATTACAGCTTGTATGGATGAAAGTCTTCCTAGGACTTCCATATTTGCATGCGTTTTGTAAATGTAATACTTATTGAGAAACAAATCTCTTTCAATTTCTTCAACATAGTTTATAACTAAGTAGGTTATCCTAGTTCAAAACGATATTTTTTCGTACTGTTTCATGCCTTGTATAGATTGCACATCATTACATGGATGGCCAGTCAATGAGACCACCACTCTAGAGGCAGTAGGTAAACATCGCAGCACTTATACAGCCAACTATACGGTGGTTACATAGTCAACCTGCATCACCTATTCCTTCTCTACCCCTATTCACCTCCATCTTCTAATCTACCATCCCACTGCCTTTAAACCATTGCCTTTCCAAGACATGACAAAAGGTTTCTCTGGGATGCTGTGTGGGTAGAACAGAGCATCCGCGTTGATGTCCACCTGGATAGCTATGGCTGGGTTCAAACTGGAATGGCATGGTGAGCAAAAAAACGATGGATTTAGGCCCAGATCTCTGTACTGGGGTGAATGTATGACATTGTTCTGCATTCTGTCCATCAATTGTTGTTTTTGCATTTGTCACCCCGAGTGGGACGGGTATGCCCAGACGTGGGTCCCGTGCTCTCCATGCCACTGGAATCAAGCTATCCTGGCTGAAGAGGGGTGAAACCCCGAAACCGGTCCTAGGATGCTTGTTTCCAGTCCAGGGAGGACCTGGCTTGGCAGTTCGGGCTGGACTGTTCCCATGAGGCACAGGGTCAAGACTGATTTGCATATGGCTGGGTTCAAACTGGAATGGCATGGTGAGCAAAAACGATGGATTTAGGCCCAGATCTCTGTACTGGGGTGAATGTATGACATTGTTCTGCATTCTGTCCATCAATTGTTGTTTTTGCATTTGTCACCCCGAGTGGGACGGGTATGCCCAGACGTGGGTCCCGTGCTCTCCATGCCACTGGAATCAAGCTATCCTGGCTGAAGAGGGGTGAAACCCCGAAACCGGTCCTAGGATGCTTGTTTCCAGTCCAGGGAGGACCTGGCTTGGCAGTTCGGGCTGGACTGTTCCCATGAGGCACAGGGTCAAGACTGATTTGCATATGGCTGGGTTCAAACTGGAATGGCATGGTGAGCAAAAAAACGATGGATTTAGGCCCAGATCTCTGTACTGGGGTGAATGTATGACATTGTTCTGCATTCTGTCCATCAATTGTTGTTTTTGCATTTGTCACCCCGAGTGGGACGGGTATGCCCAGACGTGGGTCCCGTGCTCTCCATGCCACTGGAATCAAGCTATCCTGGCTGAAGAGGGGTGAAACCCCGAAACCGGTCCTAGGATGCTTGTTTCCAGTCCAGGAGGACCTGGCTTGGCAGTTCGGGCTGGACTGTTCCCATGAGGCACAGGGTCAAGACTGATTTGCATATGGCTGGGTTCAAACTGGAATGGCATGGTGAGCAAAAAAACGATGGATTTAGGCCCAGATCTCTGTACTGGGGTGAATGTATGACATTGTTCTGCATTCTGTCCATCAATTGTTGTTTTTGCATTTGTCACCCCGAGTGGGACGGGTATGCCCAGACGTGGGTCCCGTGCTCTCCATGCCACTGGAATCAAGCTATCCTGGCTGAAGAGGGGTGAAACCTCGAAACCGGTCCTAGGATGCTTGTTTCCAGTCCAGGAGGACCTGGCTTGGCAGTTCGGGCTGGACTGTTCCCATGAGGCACAGGGTCAAGACTGATTTGCATATGGCTGGGTTCAAACTGGAATGGCATGGTGAGCAAAAAAACGATGGATTTAGGCCCAGATCTCTGTACTGGGGTGAATGTATGACATTGTTCTGCATTCTGTCCATCAATTGTTGTTTTTGCATTTGTCACCCCGAGTGGGACGGGTATGCCCAGACGTGGGTCCCGTGCTCTCCATGCCACTGGAATCAAGCTATCCTGGCTGAAGAGGGTGAAACCCCGAAACCGGTCCTAGGATGCTTGTTTCCAGTCCAGGGAGGACCTGGCTTGGCAGTTCGGGCTGGACTGTTCCCATGAGGCACAGGGTCAAGACTGATTTGCATATGGCTGGGTTCAAACTGGAATGGCATGGTGAGCAAAAAAACGATGGATTTAGGCCCAGATCTCTGTACTGGGGTGAATGTATGACATTGTTCTGCATTCTGTCCATCAATTGTTGTTTTTGCGTGTGGGTAGAACAGAGCATCCGCGTTGATGTCCACCTGGATAGCTAGAAAATTGGTAGATAACTAACATTTGCACAAATAGTTCATGAAATGATTTCCTGTATTCAGTGTTATTTGTGTTGTTCTGGCTACCCAACTTCTGTGTAGGGAGTCAAAGCATCTATGTGTTTTTATTATCTATATTGAGCACCCTATTGAATACATAATGAAACGCCATCACATTTGAACTTGACACCTCTTTAAGTAGGTGACACTAGAATAATATCTCTCGAGCAACATTTTTCTGTGCAAACACAAAACAGAACAATGTAGTTCTAAAATGCAGTTTTCGACTTAGTCCAACAAAGTAATGTTGTTACTATTGCCATTTTTAGGTCGAGCCTAGAGACAGCGCGCATGCGCTGCTCTACGGGACTGCTGTATTCCTTCTGTGGAGATTGAACACACCCACACCCGCCCACAGCTTTTTCATTGGTTGCTTGGCCTGCCTTTACAAATTCCTTAGTTTTCATTGGTGAATAGTGTACATTTGTCCCACCTTGTGGCTATTTTGTTCCCAACCTGGCTACTGGCCCTGCTACATGGATCCTTTCACTATGGGACATATGCTTTGTTTGAGTGCACTATTTCTTTCATCCCTCTTCTGCTTCTCGCTGGCACGTGGTGCTGCTTGCAGTTCAGGTAATCTCCCCATGCCTTCCCCCAACAACACTTCCCACCTTGTTATTTTTTGCAATGGTATTGTGCTGTGATTGGTCTCTAAGAGGAAGTGTGCACACTGCTCTCACTTCAGGTCTTGGTCTTCCAGTCTCTACTGTGGACTGCTGCTTCTTACACTGACTGGCCTCATCCGAAGCACTAGTCTCTGCTCTCCGCCCAGACAACTTGTCAAATCCAACAATAATGCTCTCCTTCCAGTCCCGCCTCACCACCAGTGTTTGTTAGGTCTCTCCTACGCAGCGCATGCGCTGTCTCGTCGAGAGATGCTGTATAAAGTATAGCGGGGGAAGCTCTGCCCACTTTCCGCCTATCTTTTTGATTGGCTGAATTCCTAAATGCTGCAATCTGATTGGTTTTCGGCAACTTAATCCTGCCTCCTGACGGCCATGTCGTCATTTTTCTCCTTCCATAGCTATCGGCCCCTTTACTTTTAAAACTCTTTTGTTCCCCAGCCTCCCCCCGTTCCCTCCCGCAGTCCGTAAGTTCTCTGGCCACCACCACCCCCCACCCACTCCCGTTCGTGCCTTCTTGAACGTCCGCATTTTTGTTTACAATGCAATAGGTCTCGCGTAAATACGAGTCCTATTACATTTGTAAATGCTTGTTTTCTCCTGGGATTGGCTGGGTGAGTTCGCACTATATTTTGCCTGACCTGTCCTATCCTGTCCAGAACACATGCGCATACAATGTCTTTACACGTCATACACGGGCCAATTTACGGCGGAAGCACAAGCAGCGAAACGAAACAGGACAAAGTGAAGCGCGGTGGGTTCCACTGCGTCCTCCTCACCCGCAGATCACCCGCCTGACTACTCTTCTTTGGTGTGGCTTTTAATTTTTTTAATTACATTTTTTAAAAACTTTATTATACCGCACTCGCGCCTTTCTGTTCTGTACTCAGAGGCGGGCCGGGTTCAGGAGCTGTCCCGGCGGAGCTACCACCCTTGCACAGTGCACACAGGATGTGCAACTCGGCTGAGTTCATGGGCAGAACCAGAAAACAGCGTCTGCAGAGCCTTGAGCCCCGATCCCGCTGCCCTCGCCGCCAAGCAGCTGACGCGGCTCAAAGAGCAGGTCTGGAGCTACGGTGCCCTTTGTCACTAGGACAGTGAGCTTCGGGCAGACGGGTTATGGCGAAAGCTACCCGAAAGGCAGAGACAGCATCGGCGTCCACCGGTGAGTGACCGCATAGTGGAATGCTGCCGAACGCATGAGCCATTGCAGTCCTGCCCACTCCCCATTGTTTCCTACAGTTGTGCCGTTCCCTCCCCCCCACCACCTCCCACCCGTCGCTGGCTCTTCATTTCAGTGCTTCGGCGCCCGTCGCTAGCTACCGTGATATAAATATACATAAGGGCTACCTTCTCATTAAATACCCTTCAGGGGCAGCACCGCAATATGCTCAGCGGGAAATATGCCATAAAAACAATTTGCACAGTGTGCCACCAAACGGAAAACATCTCAAACAAAGATTAAAAATGTGCGCTTTAAAACCCTGCGTTTACGCCATGCTTGTTAGGGAGGCAGCTGTGTACAGTACTCTGCTGTGCGCTTCCTTAATGTAAATGCAAAGTTTCAAAGCACCCGACATGCTTTAATTTTTGTTCAAGATGTTCTCCCTATTTGGTGGCACAGCGTGGAAATTATTTTCATGGCATATTATGTGCTGGACATCAGACAGAAAAGGGTGAGGCAGAATTCTTCCTTCCAGCATGGAGCACATGGCTTAGAAATGAATGTGAGAAGTTTGTTCGGGGATTCCCTTTACCTTTTAGTTCCCAGCTACACATGTGGTCCACTCACTGCAAAAAATCCACGACCTGGAAGCCACGCTGTACAACGCCCTGCAGCATGAGCCAGGGAAGCGCGTGACCAAGTGCCTGAACAAGGCGCAGCGGGACGACCTGCGGACGGCGATGCAGAAGCTGCGGCAGCAGATCCAGAGCCACGAGTTCAATAGCCACATACTACACAAGCGCATAGAGCGACTGCAGCAGGCCCAGCAGGTAAGAGGAAGCGCACTGCCGGGCAACCACCATTTACACCTGGACGCTGCTTTAATTATACCAGTGTTTTAATAAATGTAACGCTGTCTTTTTAACAAGTCTGTTAAAATGAGCCGTAGGTTTTACATAATCTACATAGCTCAAACTTGTTTGCTTTCCCTGCTCTCAGCTCCCCGTTCTAAACCACCCCTCAACCTTCCCACATTTTTTCTCAACGCTGCACTACCACCTGCTTTCCCTGCTGCCCACTCCAGCCCTGCCCACTGCTCCTGGAACTCCTTCCCCATCATGCTACTACTTAATTTCACCTGCAGCGCAAACCAGTCATTAAGCAAACTCTACCTAGGCCTGCCTGTTCCACTTACCTGTGCCAAGTACTCCAACTATACCTTGCAGACCCAGCTCCAATAGTGTTCAAGGCCCCCAGCCTCATGCACCTGCTTCCTTCCTCCATCTGGCATCTCTTTTACTCTCTTTAACTTCCTATGACCAGTTTCCTGTAACTCTTGCTCTCTCATTTTTTGCTCTACATTTTGTCCTGCTCTGTGACTGCTTTCCTAACACTTTCTTATTATAACTTTTCATCATGCTACACAGCAGCCACAAAGTCCATCTGCACATGTGGTATAAAGATTAACCTTTTTCTTTTATACAAGGCGCTGAGACTCACTGATTTCATCCACATCGGGTGTACTAGAGCTATGTTTCTCACATATCGTGGATCATGGTGTAATTAAATTACAACATTTCTCTATATTTAAATATGTATGTGCGTATGTGTGTGTCTCATAAAAACTGTGTTTTTAAGTGTCTCAGTGTGATCAACAGTGGAAATTGTAAAATGGACTCCACAAGAAAAGCACTAAGCAGCCCAGGTGTGGGACAGTAAGGAACCCTGTAACAAAGAACAAGGGACATAGCTAAATGCTTATAAGGTCCAAAAAGCGAGACCGATTTGCATTGCAAATGCTTGTTATTAGTTAGTCTACCCTTCCTGCTCTCCCTTTTGTGTGCTGGGCAGCTAGGGACAAAATATACTTTGCGGTCTTGCAGCTGCTGGCAGACCCGATCGCTCATAATCCAGCCCGTCTCTTCCCTGGTTTATTGAATGTTGTTGTGCTCCAAAGCGGAACAGCCCTGGAGAGCACAGGGCTTTATGTTTGTCGGAAAACTTCCTCATTGTATGTGGCTCACAACAGGCTGGGGCCTTGATGCCCCGGCACGTAAAAAAAATGGCCCCCCTTCTCCGAGTGGAAAGCTGGAAAGTAAATAATGTAGTAATGATCACATCTGTCTGTCAAATGAAGCATTAGACAGATGGATGTGATCAATACTACGTTATTTTTTCTTAAACACAAGACTGGGGGGTATATTCACAAGAACGTGTGCTAAACATCTCCAAAAAATGTTAACGCAAGTTTACACATCACAGTCCATCGCGGGAAAATAACCCCGTGTTAACGTGGAATTCACAACACGGCGGTACCATGCGATAGTCTCCTGAAACCGCGGACAATGTCCGCGATACAACCACCGCGACGGCGATAAAAACACAAACCCCAACACCAAAAAACGTGCGATGAGCCCATTCGCTTTGAGGAAATCAGCAATAAGCAGCGCCAGGCCTGCCATACACACACGGCAGGTGGGAAAATCACTACAAAAGGAGAAAAAACACACAAAAACAAAATGACCAACACCGAAGCATCATGGAGGCAGCCGGAGCAGGCGCAGAGGACGAGCACAACCCCACAAGTACCCCGGACGACCAGCCCGGGACCACGGTGACAGGGAAGGGCAAGGACAAGAAGAAGAGGAAGACGAAGTACAGTCCGCAGGAGAATCGGATCCTGGTCACGGAGGTGATAGAACACCATCAACAACTGTTCGTCGCCTCCAATGTGTCATTGGGCACCAAAAATGGATTATGGCGGTCCATCGTGGACAAGGTGAACACCGTCGGAGAGCACAA
This sequence comes from Calotriton arnoldi, assembly GCA_963921515.1. Lineage (NCBI taxonomy): Eukaryota > Metazoa > Chordata > Amphibia > Caudata > Salamandridae > Calotriton > Calotriton arnoldi. Next base: position 122,804 of record CAWUFW010010822.1, on the reverse strand, counting down.
GAGGTCAATGGACGAGGTCAAGAGGTGATGGAATGACATCAAGCGCAAGACCAAGGAGAAACTCGCAGGCAACCAGAAGGCAGCAATGCAGACTGGAGGTGGGAGCCCAGCGTTACAGATGGAGCTGGATGACATGGAGGAGCTGGTGTCGACAGTCATCAGTGTGGAGATCGTGGCAGGAGTCGGGGCACCAGACACTGTTCGACAAGACACAACACAACGGCAACAGGGTGAGTAACCACCATCCACATCTGAGGACGAAGACGTGGATGGGCTTGAGTTCAGAAGGAGGCACTAGCATTCATGTCCGCCACCTGGCCTGTTGCTCCTTGGTGCCGCACATGGCCCCATGACCTACCACTGACCCCCGATACACTCTGCGGCACTCACCTTGGACCACGACTTGGACTTTCATATCCTGTTTGGTGACCAATGACACAGCGACCAGACTGCGGACTGTACTCTCCCTCATCCTCTGTCCTTGTCATTCCCCGATGGACTCTGGCTGGCCCTCCACGGGCCCATATTGTGAAGTGTGGTTGGCATGGCCCTGTACTGCTCCAGCTGCTGAACTCCACTGGATGTGCAATAAACATTCAGGAACGCACTGCTGTGTCATGTCTTTCATCATTCAAGTATGAATGTGTGGATGAATGTAGGGTCAGTGATTCCCCCTAACGTCAATGATACTCATCTAGTGGGATTCCAGTCACAGTGTGCTACGTTGCCGATTGCGTTGCGGGTGCCGTAGACACCACAACAGGGACACACGCATTAGTCACTTCCTTGTCCGGACATGGACTGCACCACGCCCAGAGCCCCAGAGTCGTTGTTGCAAGCCCTGCGCTGGTCCGGCATACGCTCCGAGGGGGGGCCACATAACCACATGTCGCAGGTCTACACACTAGTGGTCTGCAGGTCGCTGGTCTAGTTGTCAGCATGTCGCGGCCACTCCTTGAGGGCAGGTTTGCACACACACCACACCCATCCGGCGCAGGCGTCACAGGCCATGTGACCCCGAGTATATGAGGGGCCGGCAACGTCACATTCCCCACTGCCGGAGGTGACTGGATGACGGACGCTCCACGGTTCTCAATCATAAAGGGCCCATGACTTGTTGCGCACAGGGTTAGTGGCACCCGAAGCCTTGCGGCCGTCACGGGCCTACCACCACGTGGCGCTGACTGGGATTGCCCAGAGTTAGTGGCACCGAAATTGCTGAGCGGGTGTGCAGCCTGCGATGATGACGTGTGCACTGATGTAGTCTCTGCCATTGATGCCTCAGGACTCAGCGTCATGTGTGGGACCTGCTTGTCCGCGGTGCGGGTCCGCATGATGTGGAGCATGCCATGGTGGCGGGACCGAGGCCTGGAGCTTGCACGGGCACGTGATGTGCCCACTGGTGGACACACCGTCGGCGAAAGGTGAGCAGTGGGGCCTGGGTGCGCAAGGGCGGACAGCCAGCGCTGGCTGGTGGGAGGGGGTAGGGTGCGGCTGCATGTGTGTGCAGGGGCGGACAGGCGTTGTTGCAGTGTGCAGTGGGACGGACTCTGACATGATTGACTCTTGCCTCGGTTACAGGTTGCAGACCTGGTGGCTTGCAGTGTATCCCGGCACTTGTTTGGAGACACACCGGTGGCAGCAGGTGAGCAGTGGCGCCTGGGTGCACGGGGACGGCAGTGTCCTTCCTTCTCTCTCTCTCTTTCTATCTCTTCATTTCACTTTCACTCTCCCTTCCTTTCCTTCTCTCTCCCTCTCCCTCTCTCCCTCTCCCTTTCTTTCTTTCTCTCTCTCTTTCTCTCTCTGCCTTTCTTTCATTCTCTATTTCTCTGTGTCTCGCTCCTTTGATGTGCGCATGACACACGTTCTTATTTTGGGCTTTATTTTCCAGGCCGTGACATCAGGATTGTCCCGGACGGACCCAACAGGAGTCTTCCGCATTGGTGTTTTGTGTTGTATTTCAATAAAGTTTTTGGTTGTTACTTCAATGATGAGTGACTGTTTCTCGTTCTTCCGTCTCAACATGTGTGTTTCTGTTTCTCATTGTGCAACGTCATGCGCTTTTTGTGGCTCTTGTGTCGTGCACGGTATGTGTTTGTCCGGGGGGAATGGGGGGCCTGGGGGTTGTGGCCCTCATGGGTCTCCGAGCTGCATGATCATTGTCTCCATGGCATCTGTGGGTCTTCAGATGTGGCTCTGGCCTGGGCTCCCTTTCATGCTACAGGTAGTCGTCCTGCTCAACACCAGCAAAAGGCAGGTGTTAATTCCCTGCTGCTACCGCGGCTTATCGCCTGTTTTTGGTTCGCATCGCAGATCTGGCATTTCGTTGTGAAAGTGGTGTTGTGGTTTTTCGTGTGTTTTTGCACGGGAACGCCTACTCTGCATCTCATTAGGGTTAGTTGGTGGTGTCCACCGTGGAGATAAATTTTGGGGCAGTTATCTCGGGAATACTGGCGATGTCTGCAGTTTGCACCCGCTTGTGAATGGGGTGTTAAATCTATCTCCACTTTTGATGAGTTAAGGTGGGGATAAATCGGAGATAAGTCCTTGTGAATATCCCCCTCGGTGTTTAGGGTTGGAAAGAAAGGTGCCCACCAACACGCCCACTTCAACAACACTTTCACACCCCACCACTTGCATCAATTGCTCCTCGCAGCTCTGGGCGGAATCGCACACTGTGGCTGTGAGAACCTGCGGATGTCACATGAGCAGATGGACAGCTGCCCTGAAGTAAATGGGGGCAATTCGAGAGAAGCTATGGGCTGAGGAGTGCTGCTTTAAACAAAGGGGTGCTGCGATGCTCTGCAATGCACCGGGTTGTGTCAACTAAGTTACAGAAGCCTGGAGAAGTAGTGACGTTTATACAAATAAAAACTGTAGAAGCTGCTTCCCGGCATCTACATGTGGTTTCAAAGTTCAAGTCGTCTTTTTAGCTTAGATGTGACGTTTGAAGTGCCACAGTGCTCCATGCCGTAGCAAGGAGTTATTTAAATAACACGCTATGCTGCTGGCTGCCAAGAACTCTGGCTCTCTGAAGCAGAATGTGCAGTCTTAAAGTACCTCAATGTTGTTTACAGCACACTGTGGGACACTAGGAGATGTTCGTGAAGGTCGAGCATTTAAAATTGCGACGGTGCTTCTGAACTCTCGGGGCAGATTTACAAGGCCCTTGCGCCACTTTTGCGTCATTTTTAACATGAGAAAAGTGACGCATAAGTGGCGCAAGGGGCTTGTAAATAAGCCCCTCTGTGTTGCTCGTTCTCTAGGGGGTGCACTTTGATGTACAGATGTGGCATTTAAATCCCAGGCAGTGATGCAGTAAACGTAGGTGCTGTCAGAAGTTGTCAGAACACATATGAGAAAGCGTGCATTCATTCTTTCTGTAGCCTATATTTGAACAATTTCATGAACAGTAAAAACCGGGAAGCCACACCATAAACAGGATCATAAACAGCCCAAAAAAGTCTCACACACTGACCTTTCAAACCAAAGTTTCTGATACTACAGGACTGCCTGTGACAAGAGCCACTAGAATTAGGAGATTTGTGGCTGTGACTTTCTGCATAATTATGCACGTGCCGCATTTGCAATATGATACAAAGCTGCTGAATGAACTGCAAATTAGAAAACGTTTCTAGCTCAAACGGATCCAGAAGGAAGGTGACTTTTTTGTCAGCATTACAATCTGGCTCGCGGACGGAGGGTCGGTCCCAATAAAAGCGGCGGAGCTTGACGTCCCCTCTGTTTTCCTTCTTTTTGAGGGGGTTTGGGTCGTTTAAGGCTTGTTCCCTTGACATAAGGTTTCACTTTTGCTTTCAGCCACCAACAGAGCTGTATTTATTGGTGCAGATGATACATAGCACCCAGAGGCTGGGTCCATCATATGTGCTTTACGTACAGTCCTTGGTGGACTCCAGCGGAGAGCACTGCTGCCTGGCCATTAAGCGCATTCCACAAGAGGTGACCCAGCATGTTTAAGAGTCCTCACACAGGTGTTTACTACTAACCGTGGTTGGGCTTGCATGACCTGTCCTGCACAACTGCTGATTTAAGAAATAACTGTGCAATAACATAAGTGCCCACTCCCTCTACTGGGGCATCTCTTCCCCAGACACCTTTAAACTGTTTGAGCTCAGCTAGCAAAGAAGGCACCACAGAGATTTCTTAGTAGTATTGCATCTCTAACAAGCTGTGAGGGCTGGGGCAAGCAGTTGCTATTGTTTCTTATGATTACGCATAAAAACTTGCTTGACAACAAGTATTTTTTAATCGCTTCGTAAAACGTATGCGCTCTTTAAATTAGTACAAAAATAAATTGCCAAAGCAAACAGACATGTTTCTCAAAGGGTACGAAAAATGCATTGTTTTTCAGTAATAATATTGAGTGCGCCATTAACAAGCATAATTGTTCACCTGCGCTTTACCCTCACCTCGTACTGTAATTCAGTCAGTGATCCTGTGAGCAGTGAATTACTTTTGCGCTGACCCAAGGAGCCACTAGGAGCTGTCGAGCCCACGCCCCTTTCACAACAGAGCCAACAGGGTAATAAGTGCTTTCTTAAATAGGAGAGCTGGCTTGCTTTGAAGGGGTCCTCGATTGCCTGCGTATATGTAGCCACAGTAGGGGAGGAGGTCATCCCAGTAGCAGGTGTGCAGGACAGGTCATGCATGGACAACCACGGTTAGTAGTAAACACCCATGTGCAATAATGTGCTGCATCGCTTAATACATATAAGGTCCCAAAGGCAACGATTGCATTGCAAATGCATGTTGATTGTCCTGTCATTTTTTAGCGACATGAAGAGACATTGCGCAGGGAAGTGCCTAGAGATCTAAGAAAGTCTGTGATATAACTTCTGTTATTATCACTCAATCAATCAATCAATCAATCAGGGATTTGTAAAGCGTACTACTCACCCGTGAGGGTCTCAAGGCACTGGGGGGAGGGGGGAAGTTCGGGCAGCTCCGATTCAACCGAAGAGCCAGGTCTTGAGGCTCTTCCTGAATGCTTACAGTGTGGGGGTTCGTCTGATGTTGAGGGGAGCTCGTTCCAGGTCTTGGCCGCGATGTAGGAGAAGGCTCTTCCTCGTATTCTGGCTCTGCGAATGCGAGGGATTTCGGCCAGGGCAAGGTCGGCGGAGCAGCGGTTTCTATTGGGGGCGTAGAAGGAGATTCTTTCGTTGAGGTATTGGGGTCCGGTGTTGTGGAGGGATTTGCAGGCGTGAGTGAGCAACTTGAAAGTCACTCTCTTTTTGCGACGGGGAGCCAGTGGAGGTTTTGTAGGTGCTGCGTGATGTGGTCTTGTCGTGGGATGCTGAGGACGAGTCTGGCTGCGGCGTTCTGGATTGTCTGGAGTTTGTGGAGCAGAGATTTGTTGATTCCGGCATAGAGGGCATTCCCTTAGTCCAGTCTGCTGGTTATGAGTGTGTGGGTGACGGTCTTTCTGGATTCGGGGTGGATTCATTTGAAGGTCTTGCGGAGGGTGTTGAAGCACGTGGAAAATACGGCATTGATCTGTCGGTTGAAGGTGAGGGAGGAGCCGAGTATGATGCCGAGGTTGTGGGCGTGATCCGTTGGTGTGGGAGGGTTGCTGAGGGCAGGGGACCACCAGGTGTCGTCCCACGCAGAGGGTGTGGATCCGAGGGTGAGGACTTCCGTTTTCTCTGAGTTGAGCTTCAGCCAGCTGCTGCTCATCCAGGATGTGACGTCCTTCCTTCCTTCCTGGAAACTGTGTCTGGTGATGCCAGGTTCCTTGGTGAGGGAGAGGATGGGCTGGGTGTCGTCGGCGTAGGATACTATGCTGAGTCCATGTTTTCTGACGATGGTTGCCAGAGGGGCCATGTAGATGTTGAAGAGCGTGGGGCTGAGTAAGGATGCTTGAGGTACTCTGTATCTGATCTCTGTGGGTTCGGAGAGGAAGGTCGGGAGTCTGATTCTTTGAGTTTGGCCTGCAAGGAAGGAGCCGATCCAGTCTAGGGCAGTTCCTTGTATGCCGGCGTCATGGAGTCTGGTGGCGAGAGTGCGGTGGGAGACGGTGTCAAAGGCTGCTGAGAGGTCTAGTAGAATGAGGGCTGCTGTGTGGCCTTGGTCTACGAGAGTGCAGATGTCGTCCATGGCGGCTAGGAGGGTGGTCTCGGTGCTGTGGTTGCTGCTGAATTCAGATTGAGAAGTCTTGAGGATTGTGTTGGATTCTATGAAGTTTGTGAACTGGTTGTTGACGATCTTCTCGGCGACTTTGGTGGCGAAGGGGAGGAGAGAGATGGGTCTGTAGTTCTTGAGGTCCGTCGGGACTGCGGAGGGCTTCTTGAAGAGGGGTTTGACTTCTGCGCATTTCCAGTCGTCGGGGAATGTGCCTGTTTTGAGGGTGCAGTTGATTGTGCGTCGCAGTTCAGGAGCTATGGCGGAGACGGCTCTGTGGAAGATGTGTGGTGGGCAGGGGTTGGTGGGAGCTCCTGAGTGTATGCTTCTCATGGTCAATGCGGTGTCTTCTGTGGTGACAGGGGTCCAGGTGGTGATGGTCATCTGGGTGGCATTGTTGGTGGTTGGAGTTGTGTCGATGCCTTGGTTCTGTTCGTCAAAGTTGTTGTAGAGAGTCCTGATCTTGTGATGGAAGAAGGAGCCGAGTTTGTTGAAGAGGTCCTGGGAGGGAGGGATGTCAGAGGTTTCCCTGGGGGGTTTGGTGAATTCCTGTATGATGCTGAAGAGTTCCTTGGAGTTGAGGGAGTTGGAGAGGATTCTGTCCTGGATGAAGTTCCTCTTTGTGGACCTGATGAGTTGGTGGTGTCTGTCATGGCGGTCTTGTAGGTGGTGCATGCTTCCAAGGTTTTGCTGTTCCTCCATGCTTTCTCGAGTTGTTGACACATGCGCTTGGATTCACAGAGGTCCGTGGTGAGCCAGGTGGCTTTCGTGGTGTGTTGTCTGTTGGGGTTCTGGAGGAGGGCGAGCGTGTTAGCGCAGTCCGTGATCCATCTGCGGAGTTCGTTGGCTGCAGAGTTGGCGTCGGTTGTGATGAGTGGAGGAGTGCTGCTGAGGGCGGAGTTGTGGTGCTCTTCGGGGATCTTGCTCCAGTTTCTGCACGGGGAGCGTGGTGTGGGCTTGTGTACACTGGGTTTCGAGAAGGAGAAGTAGACGCAGTGGTGGTCTGTCCAGAGGGGTTGCATGGTGTGGCTGAAGTGAATGTTGTTTCCTACTGCGAAGATGGGGTCGAGGGTGTGTCCTGCTTTGTGGGTGGGGTAAGTGACAAGCTGCTTCAGTCCGATGTTGGCGAGGTTGTCCAGGAGGGTGGTGGGGTTGCGGTCGCTGAGGTTGTCGAGGTGAAAATTCAGGTCTCCGAGCAGTGCGCAGTCTGTGGAGGCAAGGGTGTGGGGCACGATGAGGTCTGCGATGGTGAATGGGGTGCGAGGTCCAGGAGGCCTGTAGGCGAGGGTTCTGCATAGAGTCGTTCTGGGGTTGATCTAGATCTGGAAATGGAGGTGTTCCATGGGGGGACGAGGAGTCGTTCGAGCTGGCGGTTGTGAGTCGGAGGGAGTTTTTGTGTATGATGGCAAGTCCACCTCCAGGGTGGTTCGGGCGATCTCTCCTATGGATCTTGTACCCGTCGGAAATGGTGGTTGCGATGTCGGGTGCTGAGCTGGCGTTGGTCCAGGTCTCTGTGAAGAAAGCGACGTCGGGCGAGAGGGTGTTGAGGTGGTCCCAGATTTCTTCTGTGTGTCTGTCTAGGGAGCGTATGTTGAGGAGGATGCAGCTCAGGGGTTTGGGCTCACCGGCGTCCAGTGGGTTGGCGGTAGCTGTAGGGGTCCGGAGGTGGGTGAAGCAGCAGGAAGTGTCAGAAGGAGAACTGGCCATGGGTGGTGTTCGGCGTCGACAGCTGGCAGTTGCTGTTTCTTCTGGGGTTGAGTGTGTGGAGGGTTGTTGAGTCGTAGCGATTGGGGGTCAGGGGACCAGGGTCCCTGGCGCTGGTTGCGGTCAGGTCCCGGTTAAGTGCAGATGAGCTTGCCTTTGACACACCAGTGGCGCGCAAGCTGGGAGTGGCCGCACAGCTGCTGCGATTAAGTAGATGTCAGGGGAGGGAGAGCAGCTGGGAGGCGGGAGCGGGAACAGGTGGGGTGAGGGGCCGCGGGGGCAGCAGCGGCGGGAAAGGGAGCGAAAGCAGCAGCAGTGAGAAACGGGCAATGAGGAACAACGACACAAAAAGGCACAGATGGCAATAGGGCACAAGAGACAGAGGCAAAAAAAGACAACGAGGCACAAGGGACAAAGGCACAAAAAGACACAGGCACCAGAGACAAAGGCACAAAAGACAACAAGGCAGAAGAGGCAAAGAGGCTCAAACTGCACAAACGGACAATTAGGCACAGACAGACAAAACAGGGCACAGACAGACAAAAGCAGGGAAAACAAATAGAAGGCTGGCAGAGCGGACCAGCAGAAGAGCAAGGCTCTCCCGCTGGACCACCAGGGATGAGGTGCAGGTAGGAGACTGTGAGTGGAGGAGGGCCTCGAACACCTTACCTGGAGGCCAGAAGATGCTGGGGGCAGCGGCGCAACGACAGAGCTGCGCGAGGGTAGAGCAGTTTCCCTGACCAGGAGGTCAGAGGTCTTGCTCAACCTGTCCCGCAGCGGCCACCATTAAGTAGGGGTCGGGGGAGGGAGAGCAGCTGCGATGCGGGAGCGGGAACAGGCAGGGGAGGAGTGGCTGCGGGGACAGCAGCGGCGGGAAAAGGAGCGAAAGCGGCAGCAGTGAGAAACGGACTGTTAGAAGGTGGTTCTGACACTATGGGCCGCCCGGATTTTTCGCTTTTTGAGCACCTATGTGTTGAGTTGTTACTGTGGGAGAGCCTCATAAATTGGGACTCATCCACCATGAATTCATGATGAAAGAGACTGCATGTGGATTTTACTGGTGTCCCCCTAGCTTGACTAGGCCGCTGCGCAGCAGCTGGAGTAAGGGGCACCGGGCTGGTTACATGCAGACACCTGTGTACATGCGTGTGCACACGTGTAGGGGCTGCGCAGGGGAGATTCTTGGCGTGCGCAGTCCAGGAGCAGCCACAAAGTGAATGGTGTGGCAGAACTTATGCAGAATTGGGTGGTGACACGGAATAGGCCTTATACACTAGGAAGGAACATGCCAGGGAAAGTCAGTGTGCTTTACTGTGTTTTTCACTTCATTATTCCCCTATGGGGATGTGGAGCCCATGAGCTAGATTAACTTCCATAAGGCCTACAGATTCCAGACACGCACTAAAGTCCACTGTAGCGGATGTGAAAAGGAGTATTCTGCAGAGTCCCAAGTCATATTTGTATTGCTTTTGGGTCGTCCAGAAATGTCACATTTCTCTGAGTCAGTCATAACCAGGGCCAGGCTGAGGGCTGACCTCAGCTGGATGGATTGATAACCTTTCTTCCACAAGCTAAGGCCTCCTCTCTACGAAGAGAAGATGGGTGGGGCTACAGGCTCATCCATCAGCAGCTATCACTGGTGCCAGGCACCTGGCTGCACCAAGGGGGGAAGGCAGCCAGAAAGGAAGGGCTCGTGTTTCAGAGACCATGTGGCCAGAGACCCTGGACGACGCCATTTTGAACAAACCCAGAGGCTGGACAAGGAGGAGGGAGCAGGGGCAGGGAAGTGATGTGTCGCTGTTTGATAGGACAAGCAGAGACTTCCTGCCAGCCCCCTACTCAACTTTTAAAAAGTGCTTGCACAGGAAGAGAAGCTCTCTCTGGGGTGTGGTCTGCGGAGGCTGAAGGTGCAGGAGCCGGGCGCAATGGGCAGTTGGAAGGAGGAACCCCCTGACTGTCCCCCAGGGCCCTGCCAGCACCAGAAGAAGAGCCCAGGACCAGTGCGCAGAAGCAGGGGCCTCTGCGCAGGAAGAAGAGAGGCCAAGGAGGAGAGACAGGCGAAAGGCTGGTGCAGGGAGCCAGTGAAGACAGCTCCCTGCCGAATCCCCCCTCTCAGAGACCCCAAGGGTGGAGGAGAGTGTTCCCCGTGGCTGGGGCTGGCCACCAGGAGCGAAAGGACACGAAAATGGGGCAGATCGGACCCCCAGGGGCTGAGATATGGCCCCCAGAAGGTGAGCGACCTTTGACCCCCACGAAGAGGAGGTCGGGGGCCCGGGAGCCCATCCCCGGGCCCCGAAGCAAAGCCGGGGAGCGCCGTCGCGCTCCCCGTGAAGATTGTGCCTTCCGGGATGCCAGGAGCCCACCCTGGCCCCCGGCGAAGAAAAGGAAGGCGGGGGAGCGCCGTCGCGCCCCCCACGAAAATGAGTGCAGGGGGCGCGCTCCCCGTGAAGAGGAGGGGGCGGGGCCCGGGACCCCATCTCCGGGCCCCGATGGTGGCCCAGCCGGGCGAAAACCAAGCTGGAGGGGCCGCGTTGCGCCCCTCCGTGAAGATTCGGGGGGCCCGGGATCCCATCCCCGGGCCCTGAGTGCAGGAAGGAGGAGGGGGGAGCGCCGCCGCACTACCCCGAGGTCCGCCGGGACTGGCGGGAACCTCCAGGTCTGCCCGCGGGCAGACCAGAAGACGAGTGCCGGCTCCCGCGCAGCACGCGAGGGTGCTGGCCGGGCGGGGAGCCGGCGGGAGTCACCGGGGGTGGGCTCCCCGGGTGGCTCCTCACCAGGGAAGCCAGACGGGGTCCCGGGTGGGACCGGGACCCCTCCGCCAAGGCAAGAGCTGCACGGGGCCCGGGTGGGACCGGGCCCCCACCAATGGCATGATCGGCCGGGGGTGGCCTCCCCGAGCCGTAAAGCATTTACCGGGGGTCCGGGTGGGACCGGGCCCCCACCCAGCGTGGAAGGCGGCGCGGAGCGCTAGGTGGATCGCGGCTCTCCCCGGCACAGCGGGAGAGCCGCTCATCACATATTCACTCAAAGGAGCACGAAGCGCCCCATAATGCCTTGCAAGGCATGGGGAAAGGATCGTTTTTGGTGCATGGTGGCCCCCAGAGGAGGGGGTTACCCTCAAGAGTGAAAAAGGGTGCTGGGGGAGCTGCTGGAGAAGCGCAGTCTCCCCCCAGCACGAAGTTAAGTCCCACCCTATGTTTCCTAGGGATTTGAACAGGATAACCCCTCAAGGGCTCAGCCTGCTTTATTACACCTTCTGGGTTGGAACTTTTGTTCTACAGCTGAGGTTGTTTTGCAAAGTGCTTCATGGAGTGAAGGGCTGAGTTGGGGATGTCTGGAGAAGGGCATCCCCTGGAGGTGAAGAGGTATAATTGCATCAGAACTGCATTTACTAACGGTTATTCCTTTTTAGAGGGACTGAAGGTCGCATATGTAATGTGAAGTACCTGTGTAAGGTGATGTCATAAGCAAAGTGGGTTATGTTCCCAGACACTCCTGCTAGGGTGTCTGGCTGGATATGCGTAATCCTGTGATTTCATCTGTGATGCCTTTAGGGGCTGTAATTGCAACGCATTTTAATGTCCAACAAATGTGCTGAGTACTGTCATTCTAAAGGGTACGTAAACATGTATTTTTGCTGCTGCGCTTAAGTGAGGAACAACCCAGACTGTTAGCCCTGAATATGTAGGGGTGCAGACTGTATGGTCAATATAAGATGCTCAGTCAGGGTTATGTGTCACTAGGGCAGGTGAACCTATTTTTAATGCGTGTTGAGGTAATGGGGTGGGTCGCCACTGGGATGGTGCCAGTGCGCAGGGCCCTCGCTCCAGGTTATGCTCAACACACTGCATTAGGGGGCAAGATGATGTGCATACATGGGAGTGGTGGTACTAGAACCCACCCCCCTTTTGGGAGGGGTGGAGATGTTACGTAATGTCAAAAGTAATTCCAACAGCTTATGTATATTTATAAATTGGTGCATAGTATTGAGTAGTGTGTGTGTTTAATAAATGTACTCTTACTTTTATAAAGCGAAGTACAGACTGGACAATCAATTATTGAGTGTTATTTCTGCGCACCTGCAAATGGCGATTACTAGCCCACACCACCTCCCTTGAGTAAAGCCTCAGACTGCTCTGCAACGCTACCCTCTGAGAGTCAGGCGCTACAATTGGGTGTTTGGTTCCCAGTGAAGGACAAATGTAGTCATGTTATTTGTGCAGGCCTCACAGATACTGCCTCGTTTTCCAACATTGGTGGCAGCGGTGGGATACATAGTATCCCATTGTGGTGCGCATTTAAAGCATTTGATAAGTCCAGTTTTGCCACACATTACCTATGCAGTAATGAGCAAATGGAAGAGCGCAAGGCTCTGAGAAGGGTTCAAAGTTTTGGTTATGTGAACTAAAGGTATGGGAAAGGAAAGCCCCGCACACACATGTCATGTGAAGATATTATGGTTTAAATGTAAACTGTATTGATATGACTGAGTTAAGTTGATTATCATGTGCTAGCGGGATGGTGCTTTCCAGGAAATGATTGCATACAAATGTTCTAAGCCATATTGTACACCTTTGAACCCTAACACTACATACACTACACCTGCATGAGGAGGGTGTCTCCTCAAGAGATAGGGACAGCAACTGATACCTACATTACAGGTGGGGGTGTAGGGGTGGATTGACCTTTGTGGGGGACAGGAGAGAGAGGGGGTCCTGGGAGATTCCCGCGCTTTTTAAGGGCAGGGAGGGTTTCCACAGAAGGGGCCCCAGGTATCCTTCCCCCGCTGAAAGTTTACTTGCCATTGGCGCAGGCCAAAACCACTGGAAGGGTGGGGCAGGAGGTTTCTTTACCCCGGGTAGTAACGCCCCAGGGGTTCCCATGGTGGGGGACCCCCAGGAACTTTTCCCACGGTGGGAGGAGGGTGTGGTAGAGTTGTGTGTCCGGCAGGCCCCCAGGTTAACTGGTGGGGAGGTGAGCGACCCAGGGGTGGCCCCTGGTAGTGGGTTGCCCCAAAGGAGGGTAGTTCTTGAGTGATGTGTGTAGTGGTAGCCCCTAGGTACCCTAGGTGGGCTAGGTAACTGATCCGGTGGAGATCTGAGTGGGGGTGATGTACTCCCTGGTTTCCAGGTGAAGGGTTGGTGGTGGACCCTGAGGTGTCAGGGTCCGGTCAGTGGTTACCCCGGGGTGGCCCATGGTGATGGGTGGCCCCAAAGGAGGGGTAGTTTTCGAGCTTGGATGTCACCCTGGAGCTAGTGTGGTGTGCCTGAGGTGGTGGCTGGGGCGATGCCTGGCCAGGTGACCAGTCAGGTAGGTCCTAGGGGACTTGTATCCCAGGACCGGAAGCATGAGGGTGTTCCCCAGCTCGATGCAGGAGGTGGACTTCTGCAAGGTAGTACCACCCTGAACACAGGTGGGGCCTATCTTAAGTGACGGGACCCTGTGTTTCGCAAAGGGGTGGTGCAGGCCTAGCCGGGATCTTTAGGGTCCCTGGCTTGGCGTGGTCGTACTACCCTGAAGGCAGGTGGGGCCTATCTTAGGGAGGGGACCCTGCTCTTCATAAGGGGTGGTGCAGGCCATCCAGGGACCATGTAGGTCCCTGGGCGGTCTCCCAAGGCGCTGCTGGGAGATCGGGGAGGGCCATGAGAGGTGGGCCTGGGTCTAGCTAACTCGGGGCCACAGGCTCTCTAAGGGTACTCTGGGAGGAGAGCGCGCCTCTCAGAGGGAAGGGTGCATAGGCCCTGTTCTCGCAGCGGAGAACAAGGAAGGGGTCTACGTTCCCGGGGTAGTTTCCGTGTGGAGCTACTGACGGGGGGAATGAGCTGTAGGATGTCAGACGAGGCACCCTCAGTGTTCTTCCCTGGCACTGCCAGTGTGGTAGTGAGGCCGGTCTGAGGTCCTATCAGGGAGCCAGGCCAGTGGCCAGAGGGTGCTTTTCTGTGTGGGGAAAGCACAAGTGGCTGTGCTTTCTTTAGGGAAGCCAGTCATCCCGAAAGGGTGGTGGCAGCAGAATGACCTCAGCGGCAGGCTGAGGGGGAGGGTCCAGAGAGGTTGCATCTTTGGGGTGCACGGACCTAATGGAGAGAGGGTACTGGTTGGAACAAACTCCGGAAGGGAGACCAGCTAGTGACCCCGGGGATGGGATGTAGACCTGTCCCGGAAGACCGCAACGGTGCTGAGGCACTGGACCCTTGTCCAGAGAAGGGGTAGGCATAGTGTTGCATGCCCAAGGGCAAAGGTGGGCCTAGTGAGGCCAAGTCCATGTAGACCATGAGTGACCTAGAGGTATCTAACCTAGAGCCCGGAGGGTTCTTAGGGTAGTCTGGGATCCCTGTCATGGGTGGAGATTTCATGGATGGGAGGAGTAGGTGGTCTGAGCGGATAACTGGTGAGTAAGGGGGGTCTGGTCAGAACCCCTTATAACTAGTTATCGCTGACTACGGGAAGAATACCCATGTAGAGTGGCTACTTCTTCCCTGTAGGAATCAGCTGGGCGCGGCGTGTGTTAGAAGGTGGTTCTGACACTATGGGCCACCCGGATTTTTCGCTTTTTGAGCACCTATGTGTTGAGTTGTTACTGTGGGAGAGCCTCATAAATTGGGACTCATCCACCATGAATTCATGATGAAAGAGACTGCATGTGGATTTTACTGGTGTCCCCCTAGCTTGACTAGGCTGCTGTGCAGCAGCTGGAGTAAGGGGCACCGGGCTGGTTACATGCAGACACCTGTGTACATGCGTGTGCACACGTGTAGGGGCTGCGCAGGGGAGATTCTTGGCGTGCGCAGTCCAGGAGCAGCCACAAAGTGAATGGTGTGGCAGGACTTATGCAGAATTGGGTGGTGACACGGAATAGGCCTTATACACTAGGAAGGAACATGCCAGGGAAAGTCAGTGTGCTTTACTGTGTTTTTCACTTCATTATTCCCCTATGGGGATGTGGAGCCCATGTGCTAGATTAACTTCCATAAGGCCTACAGATTCCAGACACGCACTAAAGTCCACTGTAGCGGATGTGAAAAGGAGTATTCTGCAGAGTTCCAAGTCATATTTGTATTGCTTTTGGGTCGTCCAGAAATGTCACATCTCTCTGAGTCAGTCATAACCAGGGCCGGGCTGAGGGCTGACCTCAGCTGGATGGATTGATAACCTTTCTTCCACAAGCTAAGGCCTCCTCTCCACGAAGAGAAGATGGGTGGGGCTCCAGGCTCATCCATCAGCAGCTATCACTGGTGCCAGGCACCAGGCTGCACCAAGGGGGGAAGGCAGCCAGAAAGGAAGGGCTCGTGTTTCAGAGACCATGTGGCCAGAGACCCTGGACGACGCCATTTTGAACAAACCCAGAGGCTGGACAAGGAGGAGGGAGCAGGGGCAGGGAAGTGATGTGTCACTGTTTGATAGGACAAGCAGAGACTTCCTGCCGACCCCCTACTCAACTTTTAAAAAGTGCTTGCACAGGAAGAGAAGCTCTCTCTGGGGTGTGGTCTGCGGAGGCTGAAGGTGCAGGAGCCTGGCGCAATGGGCAGTTGGAAGGAGGAACCCCCTGACTGTCCCCCAGGGCCCTGCCAGCACCAGAAGAAGAGCCCAGGACCAGTGCGCAGAAGCAGGGGCCTCTGCGCAGGAAGAAGAGAGGCCAAGGAGGAGAGACAAGCGAAAGGGTGGTGCAGGGAGCCAGTGAAGACAGCTCCCTGCCGAATCCCCCCTCTCAGAGACCCCGAGGGCAGAGGAGAGTGTTCCCCGTGGCTGGGGCTGGCCACCAGGAGCGAAAGGACACGAAAATGGGGCAGATCGGACCCCCAGGGGCTGAGATATGGCCCCCAGAAGGTGAGCGACCTTTGACCCCCACAAAGAGGAGGTCGGGGGCCCGGGAGCCCATCCCCGGGCCCCGAAGCAAAGCCGGGGAGCGCCGTCGCGCTCCCCGGGAAGATTGTGCCCTCCGGGGTGCCAGGAGCCCACCCTGGCCCCCGGCGAAGAAAAGGAAGGCGGGGGAGCGCCATCGCGCCCCCCGCAAAAATGAGTGCAGGGGGCCCGGGAGCCCATCCCCGGGCCCCGAAGCAAAGTCGGGGAGCGCCGTCGTGCCCCCGTGAAGATAATACCCCCACGGGGTGCCAGGAGCCCACCCTGGCCCCCGCCAAAACCGCCGAAGATGGGGAGGGCCGGCGCGCTCCCCGTGAAGAGGAGGGGGCGGGCCCGGGACCCCATCTCCCGGCCCCGATGGTGGCCCAGCCGGGCGAAAACCAAGCCGGAGGGGCCGCGTCGCGCCCCTCCGTGAAGATTCGGGGGCCCGGGATCCCATCCCCGGGCCCCGAGTGCAGGAAGGAGGAGGGGGGAGCGCCGCCGCACTCCCCCGAGGTCCACCGGGACTGGCGGGAACCTCCGGGTCTGCCCGCGGGCAGACCAGAAGACGAGTGCTGGCTCCCGTGGCAGCACGCGAGGGTGCTGGCCGGGCGGGGAGCCGGCGGGAGTCACCGGGGGTGGGCTCCCCGGGTGGCTCCTCACCAGGGAAGCCAGACGGTGTCCCGGGTGGGACCGGGACCCCTCCGCCGAGGCAAGAGCTGCACGGGGCCCGGGTGGGACCGGGCCCCCACCAATGGCATGAGCGGCCGGGGGTGGGCTCCCCGAGCCGTAAAGCATTTACCGGGGGGTCCGGGTGGGACCGGGCCCCCCACCCAGCGTGGAAGGCGGCGCGGAGCGCTAGGTGGATCGCGTCTCTCCCCGGCACAGCGGGAGAGCCGCTCATCACATATTCACTCAAAGGAGCACGAAGCGCCCCATAATGCCTTGGAAGGCATGGGGAAAGGATCGTTTTTGGTGCGTGGTGGCCCCCAGAGGAGGGGGTCACCCTCAAGAGTGAAAAAGGGTGCTGGGGGAGCTGCTGGAGAAGCGCAGTCTCCCCCCAGCATGAAGTTAAGTCCCACCCTACGTTTCCTAGGGATTTGAACAGGATAACCCCTCAAGGGCTCAGCCTGCATTATTTCACTTTCTGGGCTGGAACTTTTATTCTGCAGCTGAGGGTATATTGCAAAGTGCTTCATGGAGTGAAGGGCTGAGTTGGGGATGTCTGGAGAAGGGCATCCCCTGGAGGTGAAGAGATATAATTGCATCAGAACTGCATTTACTAACGGTTATTCCTTTTTAGAGGGACTGAAGGTCACATATGTAATGTGAAGTACCTGTGTAAGGTGATGTCATAAGCAAAGTGGGTTATGTTCCCAGACACTCCTGCTAGGGTGTCTGGCTGGATATGCGTAATCCTGTGATTTCATCTGTGATGCCTTTAGGGGCTGTAATTGCAACGCATTTTAATGTCCAACAAATGTGCTGAGTACTGTCATTCTAAAGGGTGCGTAAACATGTATTTTTGCTGCTGCGCTTAAGTGAGGAACAACCCAGACTGTTAGCCCTGAATATGTAGGGGTGCAGACTGTATGGTCAATATAAGATGCTCAGTTAGGGTTATGTGTCACTAGGGCAGGTGAACCTATTTTTAATGCGTGTTGAGGTATTGGGGTGGGTCGCCACTGGGATGGTGCCAGTGCGCAG
Source organism: Calotriton arnoldi (assembly GCA_963921515.1). Lineage (NCBI taxonomy): Eukaryota > Metazoa > Chordata > Amphibia > Caudata > Salamandridae > Calotriton > Calotriton arnoldi. The sequence goes on along the minus strand of CAWUFW010010822.1, from coordinate 105,419 downwards.
GGCCCTCGCTCCAGGTTATGCTCAACACACTGCATTAGGGGGCAAGATGATGTGCATACATGGAAGTGGTGGTACTAGACCCCCCCCCCTTTTTGGGAGGGGTGGAGATGTTACGCAATGTCACAAAGTAATTCCAACAGCTTATGTATATTTGTAAATTGGTGCATAGTATTGAGTAGTGTGTGTGTTTAATAAATGTACTCTTGCTTTTATAAAGCGAAGTACAGACTGGACAATCAATTATTGAGTGTTATTTCTGCGCACCTGCAAATGGCGATTACTAGCCCACACCACCTCCCTTGAGTAAAGCCTCAGACTGCTCTGCAACGCTACCCTCTGAGAGTCAGGCGCTACAATTGGGTGTTTGGTTCCCAGTGAAGGACAAATGTAGTCATGTTATTTGTGCAGGCCTCACAGATACTGCCTCGTTTTCCAACATGGAAAATGAGCCACAACATGACAAAAAGGCACAAAAGGCAACAGGGCACAAGAGACAGAGACACAAAAAGATGAGGCACGAGAGACAAAGGCACATAAAGACAACAAGGTAGTAGAGACAAAGAGGCACAAACTGCACAAACGGACAATTAGGCACAGACAGACAAACAGGGCACAGACAGACAAAAGCAGGGAAAACAAACAGAAGGCTGGCAGAGTGGACCAGCAGAAGAGCAAGACTCTCACACTGGACCACCAGGGATGAGGCCCAGGCAGGAGTCTGCGGGTGGAGGAGGGCCTCGAACACCTTACCTGGAGGCCAGAAGGTGCTAGGGCAGCTGAGCAACAACAGAGCTAAGCAAGGGGAGAGCAGTTTCCCTGACCAGGAGGTCAGAGGTCTTTCTCACTGCAGCCTCTGTCCTGTCATCCAATTTGTATCCCTTCTCCCAGTGTGTGTCATGTTCCCTGTTGTGTGCTCTACTTCCCAGTGTGTGTTCTTGCCCAGAATTACGTGATCTCACTCACTCCTTCACTCAGTACCTTCTGCGTCTTTATGTTCTAGGTAATCACCTGAAAAAGAAATGGTATTTGTACAAGTGCCCCACTGCTTCTTCACCTTCTACAATATAATATATTATTAAAACAAATGCAATATAAATAAATATTTGTTATCAAGATTAGCCGAGTGCCTTTTGGTGTGTGTAGGAGAGTAGGATCTGCTTCACATGGGTACCCCCACTTTTTGCTGATGCTTCACTGTTTTTCGACATTAGTCTGGCTGGGGCCCTGCTAATCAGAACCCCAGCCTAGCTGCTTCCTCTCTAAAATGGTTTCCATGTGCCTTAGGCACATCACTGATTGGGATCTGGAGTGCCCTTATAAGTCCCTAGTATATGGTATACTATGTACCAAGGGCATAGGTACCTCAGAGGCCTGCCAGGGGCTGCAGCATGTATTATGCCACCCCTGGAAGGCCATCCAAACTGACACCACAGGTCTGCTACTGCAGCCTGGGTAAGGTGGTGCATGCACCCCTTACTGTGATATAGGTTACCTATATCACTAAATACATACACACATATAAACCTATAAGTCACTCCTAAGGCAGGCCTTATCAATCCTAAAGGCAGAGTGCATGGTTCCTATGTGAGAGGGTGCCTCTGCATGAGCAGGGCCCCTCTGCAGCGTTCGGAGACCATCTCTGATGCTGTTTGTAGTGCAGCCTGACCATATACTCTTAAGCGCATTATAACCTCGCGGTAAAATGCTAACTTTGGAATGGCTGCACCTAAACATGTCGTGTTTGGTGTCAAACATCTTGGAATACTACCCCCGCCAATCCTGGCGGCGGGGGTAGCATTCCACCCTTCTAGAGGGAAAGGCATGTTAACTCTGGCTAGCCCGGTAACTTCTTTCCAGAGCCCTGGCATCACAAAATGGATGCTGCTGCCACAGACACGAGTCTGGCCTCCTGCTGCTGGACGAAACTCCGGCAGGGGAGGCCTGGACAATAGGTTTCCTGTCCCAGGGAGGTGTGACCACCTCCCCAGACAGGATAATGTGTATTGGGGCTGGGCGGGAGCACTTTCGGGTGCTTTGAAGTCCTGCACTGGGGGCACATTTGGTGTCCCTGTGCATACCCCAGTTCAAACCGGATCAAGGGCTTGCAGCCCCTGCTTTGGCGCGAACTGGACAAAGGGAAAGGGGTGTAGCCACCCCTCTGCCCTGACCCACCCATAGGTGGGGCCACAGAGTAGTCCAACCCCTATTTTTAGAATAAAGGTAGGAACCCAGTCCTTAGGACTTTAGATTATACCTGGACGAAACTCTGTAACTGAATCCTGGACCTTCGACGCTCTACTCACGATTAGAGGACAGAAGAATCTCCCTTGGGGTCAAGGAGTGACTCCCCTGCTTGGCAGGCACCAAAGAAGCATCTGTCCGGTTCGCATTTCTGAAGCTCCCATCGGACGCCGAAGTCATCGCATCACCAGAGGTAGATTCTCAGACTTCCCCGAGGCTACCCTGAGTCCCCAGCAAAGCTGAGGCCCGTGGCTATCGTGGGTGACTTGAGACCGTGACCCCTGGACACCGAGCACATTTGCAAGTGCATCCTCTTCTGGGTCTCCCAAGAAGTCGTGCTTTGGGCTTCGAGTAGCCCTAGCCTCCAGCACCACCTGCGCTGAAGATCACTGGCCCCCACTCCACGAGTGTCCTGTAAGCCAGATCCACGTGCGGTGTCACGAGGCTCCTTTGCGGTCGCTAGCCCGTTGGCTAGTAGCCCTTAACGAAGGCCAATATTTTTCTAACTTGGCATCCTGGTTGCTCCAGGTCTGTCCTCACTTATCCTTGCTGGGTGAGTTCCCCAGACCTTGCTGATCTGCACCATCGACGATCTTCCTCTGCATCAAGACTTGCCGTTGCCAAGGCTTGTTGGGTCCAATCCAGTCGCCGACACCTCAGCACTCGACAGACATTATGTACCAGCCCGAATCCTGCTCCTGGTTGCCGACAACGCCTCCTGGACCTCGTGGCTGAAGAGTCAAGACGACCGTCAACGCACCTGAAGCACTCAACATCGGTGGGCATCTGTCCATCGCCTTCCTGGTCACTGGCTAGTGACCCAGACTCTGTCCCCTCTGATTTCAGGTTCTTCAGAACTCCAATCCACTCTTGGATCCACCCGGACACTTTTCACTTGGTCGCCAGCAGCACTTTGCAGCAGATCGCCATTCAAATCGACGACGAAACCCGACCCCGAAAGGCACCTATGCACCCGGCTTCCCTGGGTGAGGTAACACGAGTACTCCGGTGCTCCCGTGGGTAGAGACTCTTCAAAGTCCTAGAACTCAAAGGGTTTGGTCCAAGTCCTCTTTTAAGTGTCCCTTTTCTCTAATTTCCCGATCACGACTTTCTCCATAGAAGTTAACGGCGTATCGCGGTTGTGTATTTACACTGCACGCGTCTCCCGTGGGTCCCCTGTGTCACTACCTTGGGTGGTTCCTTGTGGTCCAAGCACTTCTAGAGGCTCTAGGCCTAGTGTCTAGTTCAGTCGTGGTTCTTATACCACTTTATTGGTATATGGTTTGGTACACCCCTAGGGCCCAAACGTGTATTTGTGCTATTACTGTGTTTACATAACTTCTAACTTATGTACTTCGAACTCTAGCCTCATAAAGAGACTAGAGGGGTGTGTTTAGCAATAAATACATATATTTTGAATATATACCTGGTGTGGTGCTCTTTCATTTGATCACTCAAGAGATTATAGACTGGTAAAACAAGCTGCTTTACATTCCTTCAAGACTTAGCCTGAAGGCTGCTCTCCATAGCTACCACTAGGATAGCTTTCAATAAGGTTGTCTTTAACCTATCTCCAATAAGGGGTTGTTTGGACTGGTGCAAGGTGCCCACTATAATTAGTGGACAGCATATGCCAGGCCAACTTCTCTACAGTGTGGTTTAACAATTAAAAAAAATAAGACTACTATGGGATTAAGTGTGCAGCCTTGTCACAGTGCTCTGTGGAGATATGGCCTCCAGAATATGTTTTGATATGTCTTGGGTTCCTCCTGTACTTGCATGAGCTTTCCCATCTCCCACACTTTCGAAAAGCCACATGGCTACAATGCCCCATCGGAGAGTTTCAGGATGAAATGTGTTGTCAGTGACCTACTACTGCCCTCTTCCATTCACCTCCAGGCTTGAAAGGCATGCAATTAATATTCATGTCTAGTTACCTCCAATCCATGATAGAGCTTTGATGACCTAAACAGAAAAGCCAATGAGTGTGCACCCAATTAAAATCACCCAGGACTAGGAGATCACCAAATTGTGTAGGAGGCCAAAGCCAATACTGTGATGTTTCATGACATTTGGGAGCCTTTGGCAAAATTAACCAGGGCCCCAGACCACATATTATTGATAGACCATAAAATCGAGATGCCATAAGAAGACCCATGCGTGTGCTGCTGTCTTTAGGCACGGCAAGAATTTTTTTTTGATTTTTCCTAACGTTGGTGACAACAATTGGGGGACAGATCAATGACACATGAAATAGACTATGTAGAGTCAGATTAAAGAGAATTAGATCATGCATGAATGAGATCCAGAGCCATTCAGTCGATAAAGTACTTATAGAAAATTGCAATAAAATAGGCTACAACAGATAACACCTGCTAACCGAAACTTTTAAAGTTATGGTTCTTGGTGTTACGTGACTTTGAATAGTGTCTTAGTCCAGTGTTTTTTATTTTTATTTCTCTTTTTTGAAATATTTTAACATATACAGAAAATGCACATCTGGCCACAGTGCACAGGAACGCATAAACATGACAGCAATAGATATAATAGTTGCGCTAAACAGTAATATATTTAGATCAAGCCTGGCAAATGAAGCATTATAAACTCCTACTTGCGTGCTGCGGGGTTGGGGGGGTGCATAAACCCAACCGAGGGAGGCGCCCTATTCACGTCCCCCTCCCCCCCACTGGTGGTGGACGCACATCTAGAACAGCGGGGGAGGGTGCCAGAGGGAGCCACCAAAGTGGGGGTGATGGGGCAAAATCAAAGCTCAGAATCGGGGCAGCCATGTAAGGTGGGGGCGAACCCAGGCTGCGGTGTTCATAAGTCGGACCCAGCTCCAGTAGTAGGGTGCAAGCATTTGCGATTTAAATTGTCCTAAAATTATTGGCAAAGTCTACTGGTCAGAAACAAACAACAGTTCAGTTGCATTTCGCACATGGGGGGATTTAAAGATTTAAAAGGCCCTTGAAAGTATGCCACACACAGCTAAAATGGTCAGAAGCCATCGACGACATTATAATCGCCAGGACAGGTTGAGCAAAATGAGTGTCAGATGAGTGTTCAACGCAAAACTGAGTCCGGGCAAATAGACAGCCATTGCACCAGTGCACATTTTATTTTGAAGTTCAATAAATAGTTGCTTAACCTAAAAGTGTTTGTGAACCGTGATCCGCTGTTAATAAATATGGTACACCACAGGGCACAAGCCATCAAAACAAAGAAACTGAAACATTGTCAAAAATGAACATTAACAATCTGCATCTGTTTTAAAGATGGTCGCCATTTAGGAGTTTCAGTTTAATATTACACTGTTAAAACATCACACGGTCAGAGCATCTATGACAGCTTTCCCATGCTCTCACCTCCAACCACTCCCCATATTGGGTTTTACTGCTTGAGACCCTGGCTCCTGTTTCATTATTTGGGGAGAGTTCCAAGAAAGTGCGGCTCTATATCCCCATGACAGGATGACTGCATGCCAACCAGTCAGTGACAGTGCTGTGGACTGTGGGGAGGAGGAAAAGATCTGACCCCTGTAGTGTCCTGCGGGACACGTTCTAGTGTTCCGCAGGCAGCTGTATTCCCAGCCACTCCCTTGAGGGCTGGACACACTTGCACCCCCACCCATCCATCACGAGTGTCACGAGTGACGTGGCCCCGCCAATAAAAGGGCCCGGGTGCACGTGCTCGTGGCCAGTTACTGCACTACATCACCAGGTGTCCGTTTCCATTATTTCCTGCCATGTGGGCCTGAGGCCCGACACCACATTGGCGACGAGGGGGTCTGGCCCCACGTGTTTGCTGGCCACCGTTTTCCGCTCCTGATCGGAGAAAGCAGATCCGGAATGTAAGACACGCAGCACTTGCTGCCAGGCACCAGCTTACGAGGCATGTGAGGTCAAGAAGGTCCTAACGAGTGAACCCAACGGTGTCCGCTATTTGTACCCAGCAGCCGCTACCAGTCCTGACCGACCCTGCGGTGGAAGAGAAGAGACTGTCCGCCTCCTACGGTCGGTCGGATGCCCAACTGCCGTCCACCTACTGCAAGGCTGAGCAAACAGGTGAGACGCGAAAATAAGCCTGTATAGCGCTGTCAGCAGGACGCTGATGAGGCCGGCGCACCATGCATGATCCGCAGAAGTCTGACGGACACACGAATACCACCGTGCCCCCTGCATGATGCTGCACCAGTAAGCTGACCCAGCCCGCCATAGCGCGAAAAAGAAGGGGTGAAGCGCCCTCCCCCAATGAAGCGGACAGCACGGAGCGTGGCAGAGCAGTTCCCACATAGCAGACACCATGAAGCGTTTCACGCTCCCAGCTGTGACGGATGCCTGCTGTCCCACCGATCCCAGAAAAAGTGGTGCGGCCTGGGCGAGAAACAGGTGCAGTCTGTAGCAGAACACATCGTCCCACCAATGAAAGCCTGGCCCGCGACGCTAGGAAGACTGCTGGGGCCTCTAGGTGAAAGCTTACCTAGGTGATTTGCATGCGTTTGGCTCGGTCGAGACAGCCGCCTTGCCGCACCCACAGCGTGATCATCACTGCCCTACCATCTGTACCAGATAGGAGCTGAGGAGAAGCTCCCGCAGCGAGGAACCGGCATCCTCTCCATACCATGAGGCCCGCAGCGTCAGGAAAGCTGCCCGGCCTCCTGCAACAACTCTAGCGCCACCTGGCGGTCATCAATATAGACCGCTTCCCCCGAGGAAACTGCATGGCAGCCCCGACGATGTTCACTGCGGCGCACAAATGCAAACTGCCCAGCATTAAGAGGACTCTCCAGTTCCCCCACGGTACGCCCAAAGGTGTGAAAGTAAAGTGTGCCCGACAGGAGCAGCCCTTTTGCATCAGCACTGTCTGCCCATTGCATCTGCGCTTTCAGCCCTGCGTAGCCCGACATCTAGGCCAGCTGACGTGGCACGAGAAGAATGGTGGCCACAGCGCCACCTAGCGAGAATCAAGGAACTGCACCAGGACGAGCAACTGGCTCTTACGTGACCCTCACGAGATGTTTGCGCAAATCACCAGAGAGACGGTGGTGCCCCCCTGTGACTTTGCCATACACAAGCCAAGAAGTGAGGTGAGCAGGTGCCGCAGTATCGGAGAATACAAGGCCGCCTGCCCCCCCGGCCCGCAGTGAATAAGGAGACTAGCCTACACTACAGCAAGGGGTGATAGACTGGTTATCCGCACAAGGAGCCAATGCAGCCCAGCCCAGAAGAGCGCCAACAAAACAGAGACTCATGCCGTGCCGAGCCGGCTATTGCATGGTACAAACCCCACGTCATCACCTCCAGTGCCCCGCACTCCCAAGCAGCCACAACAAGCATACTGGCCAAGTGGGCTGACTACTTCCTGTAGAGGAGAGGAATGGGGTACACAGCAAAGAAACCCTGATAGATAGCGAGCCACAAAGGATACTGTGCGCTGCACGCCCCCTAGCAGTCGTCTACCGCCACTGCAAGCAGAGGAGCAAACGTGAACTGTCATCATGCTCTCCTTCCCCGCATGGACTCACAAAAGGGAGAGTGGTGGCATGAAAGGTTTGCGCAGGAAATGGAGAGGAAAGCTGTGAGAGACACAGCCAGGACTGATGCTGATTACACCACACGCCCTCAGTGGCTGTAAATCACCAAGCAGCCAGGGCCAGGACAAATAGAGACAAATGCAAGTGCATAGTACACCCTCTGGTAGCCACCTGCAGCCCCAGCCGGCAGAGAGGTTACAAACCCTGCAAGAATCCAGCCACAGACTGAGTGAGATTGTACCCGTATCCAGGAGAGGAGATCACAACCCCCATTCCCAAGCAAGACAAGCTGAAGAGACTGAGCGCTGCTCCCACCGCCACTGCAGAGATCAGCCGAAGGACGCTGCCAACGGTTTGAAGGGGAGGAACTCCAAACCCACACCTAGCAAAGAGATACCAGGGGCCCAGGGCTGCCCCGGCACAGGAACGTGTAAAGAAGCAAAAGACAGCAAAGCCCAGTAAGGCAGCAAGCCCCACAAAAAGCACAAGAAAGACTGGTGCAGAGCACGCACCACAAGTGGCTGCCCAACTTCACCACCGGAGAGGAGATCGCATCACTCGCTCCCACTGGCGTACAGGCACAACCGCAAGCTACAACACAGGCACATCAAGTGCCAGAAGAAAGCACCCAAGCAGAAGACGGAGTGCACTAAGTCAGAGGTGCGCCGAAGGCCGCGCCAGTGAACCTGACAGCACGGGCGGGCGCCTGGGAGATAGAGACATCTCCATAAAGAAGCACTGCTGAATGCAGCACAGAGAGCAACCACATCTCTACAGCATCAGCGAATCCCCGCAGTGGGCCGAAGACAACACAGAGTGTCCTCCCTCGCACTGCCTAAAGATGGAGTCAGCAGTGGCCCCAAGACAGGCAAGAGAGGAGTCGCACACTCCACGTGGCAGGCCGCCACAGCAACATGTGCTCCAACAACAGGCAACACGTGACCGGACGTCACGTCGCACAGCAAGCAAGGAGCATGTCACACGAAGTGACCAATCCCGCCAAGCATGCCGGAATGAAGGCAGAAGCAGGCGCCACGACGGCGCCGCCTCGAGGTCCAAGCGCAACACCCTTGAGGGAAGAAGAGTGACAGCCCTGTCACCCCGAAGAACCGGATGAACACAGGTGCACTGAAAAGACCAACAAGAGGAGAAGACCAAGGACTCACACAGCAAGCCAAGAGCACACCCAGACACACCAGACAGCCACCAAGGCGGACCGACGTCCCTGGACACAGCCTCACAGGAGAACCGAACATAAGCCGCAGCAAGCGCAAACCGCGTCTCTCCCCAATGCTTCCCCAGGTGACCGTCCATCCCCGAGCGTCGGCAGTCTAAATCAAACGGCATCCCTGCTCCTGACCGCAGATGCCATGGGTGAAGTTCAGCACCGAGTGTCCTTCCTCACACCGCCTCAAGATGGAGTCGGCAGTGGCCCCAAGACAGGCAAGAGAGGAGTCGCACACTCCACGTGGCGTGCCGCCACCGAAGATCAACCTCGGCAAGGCGGAGACACATGGCTGCTAAGTCCCTACTGACATCCAACTCTCCCAGCAAGTCACCACCACCTGTTATTCCGACTCACCATATGGCTGGCAACTGCCATCACGCCAGCCCTCATCACATGCGTCAAACAACACCACTCCCAGAGTACCGATGGACTGGAGTCCTACACCGTTGCCACACCAGCCGACAAAAGAAACCAGAGGCTACCTGCGAACCTGGCCTACACCTGAACCGTGGCAGCGAGAGCATGTCTTGGCCAAGACTCATCCACCCTCGAGGGTTGTGCGTGCGAGTAAGTACCGGCTCCTCGGTGGTCCTGCAGCTGCCCCCAGTCGGCACACAAGCGGCCCCAGTGCAGCCCTCCTGCAGTCCCGTAGCAACCCCGACAACGGGCCTCCCCAAGCAGGAGAGTGAGAAGAGACATTGCCCCACCAACAGGTTATCGGTTACAGCCAAGCGGTTCAACAGAGACAATCGATCAGGCAACACCTCCGTGAACTCTCACCATGGACTCCATCCATGCTCATGATGCATCCCATTGTATGAACTGTTAGAACTCACCACAGACCATCCCCGACGTCAGCAGAGTGGAGCCACGCAAGACTGTAAGACACGTCATCATCAGTGAACTGACGGTATGCAGCGGACGTCTCCAAGCCAGCGGTCGTGTCCTGAACCCCTCAAGTTTAACTACGAGTGCCCGCCGAGATGGCCCTGCTGCAGGCAGAGTCACCAGCCCATGTCTGATGTCTTCCCGCCACCTGACTCGTAAGGCTGATGGACCCTGTGGTGTTTAGTTGACTGTTTGATTGTCCCCACAGGTTGGACTAACGTTTGTTGTTGTTCTTCAATAAAGTTGGGGAGGAATGTAGTGTCCTGCGGGGCACGTCCTAGTGTTCCGCAGACAGCTGTATTCCCAGCCACTCCCTTGAGGGCTGGACACACGTGCACCCCCACCCATCCATCACAGGTGTCACGAGTGACGTGGCCCCGCCAATAAAAGGGCCCGGGTGCACGTTCTCGTTGCCAGTTACTGCACTACATCACCAGGTGTCCGTGTCCATTATTTCCTGCCATGTGGGCCTGAGGCGCGACAGCACAACCCCCTCAGTAGAAAGCGATGCATGTGTATGGTTTGAAGCTAATTTATCATGCTTTCATCACGAGTGCATTCATATCTCCTACTTCTTTTTAGGAAGCTGGGGCAGCTGACAGTGCTCTGTGTCACAGAATGTGTGGCAGAGGAGGTCCTCCCCCCCTCTGTTTGGTAAGTTGGTTTCTCCTCTTCCCACCACCCATCGAGCTGCTATCAAATGTACGCTTGTTTAGGGATTTCAGAAGACAGATGAGGGCAATTACGCATCTCGAGGTGACCTCACTGGAGGGTATCACTGGCGCGCATTCATTTCAAGGAGCGAAAGCGGCGTCTGCCAGAGAGTTGTTGAGACATCATCTACTGCTGGGTGTGATGCCTACATATGGTGTTATGTAGGTATAGTAGCACTTTATACTGCTGAATTGGTGTAGGAAGTCAGTCCCAAATAACCAAACAGCATCATTCTAGACTTTAAAGAGGTGTGGCACAATGCATAAAGTGAGTGTGAGAAGTGCTGAACTAAGACAGGGTTCACACAATGGTTTTAGACCTATTGATTGGCGGTTTAAAAATTGGCAAAGTGATATTTTAGCACATTTGGCAGTGGTAAATGTTGCTTCTCTCTGGAAATCTATTTAATTTCAAAACATATGCCGTACAGGTGAAGTGACGACAGGAACTCCTTTACATTTTCACGTTTAGGTTGTAACAGGCAAAGAGTTGCCAGCAGCTGGTGAACAGGGGCCATTTGCTCCAGTGCAGGACGAACCTTAGCGCCTTGTAGTCCCCTGGTAGAAACTAAAAACACTCTGCTCAAAGGTATTTGCAAATCACGAATGAAATAAAAGTAAAAGATACGATTTATTGGACAACAAATTTAACAAGCATGCATATGTTGCTTATTTGATCCACACTCTTCCATGAATTGTTTAAAGAGTTGGAGTCACCCTTTTTCACTGTTGCCTCGTGCAGGCAGTTAGTGTGTCTCATTTACATTTTTTGCGTATTTACCTATTTTACAGTTCAAATTAATCTTCTGCGGCATGACTCATAAAGATACATTTTGGGGGAGATTTACAAAGATTTTGCGGTGTGTTTGCCTCACAAAAGTGATGCAAATTGTGCAAAATCTTTTTTCCCTATTTATTTTCCAGCGCTAAACTTGTTTAGCGCTGGAAATAATGGAAAAGTAATGCGAAGGGGCGCATAGCGCTACATCGCATTACTTTGCGCCATGGGGGTGTACCAAGGGTGGAGCATTGGCATTCCCATGCAACCACCCAAGGTTTCTCACGCTAAACCCAATTTACTAAATGAAGTAGATTGGGTTTAGCGTGAGAAAACTGCATCCTTTTCAAGTAGGTGCACGGAAGGAGAAATGCTTTCATTTCTCCTTCCTTTTCCGACTTTGCATGCATGCTGCACTGTGCAGCATGCATACAAAGTGGGAAAAACTCTGCATTGTGTCTGGGCATCGTATTTTGTACAGGAAGGGTACCCTTCCTGTATAAAACCTATGCTAGACTCATGCACACACGCTAGCGGTATGGCGCTAAGGTGTATGCGTGGTGCATGGCAGCAGAAATCAGCGCCGGCGCAAGGGAAAGGGGAGGAGAGAGCCATATCTCTGAAGATATGGCGCTCTCCTGTTTCCTCAAAAAGGAAAAAGGTACCCCCTATATAAATTTCCAGGTCCAAGAGTAAGGGGAAAAAACAGAAACTATATAGAGAAACTCTTGTCTGACCTATCTTTCTTTCACATATGGCCTCCTAGGGCTCATATGCAAGACAGATCCCCAATACCAGTGTCAAACACCAAAAATTATTCAAAAATATATTTTATTTGTATGTTTTTTTTAATAAAAACAATTTAAAAAAAGTTTTGTCTGCATATATATTAATTTGCTACTATTCTTTGTTCATATCTGATCATTACTTACAATTATATACTACAATTCCAGAGATACGCAACAGTTGTCATAACATGAGTGCAAAGTTTTTGATTTCTTTGTGCGTAATGATCCCGGTCCAAGAAAGATGAAAGCCCTATTCAAATTAAGGTGCAATATGAAAGTTTTTAATGCTGAAGCACTGAATGCACGTCTCTAACTTCATTATATCTTACTTGATTTTATGGAACAGATCAAGAACTGATCCTTGGTGGAGGATACTTTCTCCCTACTCACTCCCACCTTTGTCTATTTCCTTATTCACTTCCACATGTTTGCATGACACGAAGATGAATGTTCACAGTTGGTATTGCATGCTTGGAACTCTAGAGCATAAATAGGACCCAATTGGTGAGCACTAGCGGGATTGAGTCATAGTATGAATTTTTTTTATTTTGACTGGCTCGCGCCACTTTAACTTAAAGGTTGGCTCTGACAGTCCCCATACACAGTGAATGTTAAAACCGATATTCTGTGTCGTTATTTTACAGATAACCCCCGTCCACTTTTGAGACTTATGTTATCCAATATGGTCCTGATGAAGGTGGTTGAATGATCTTTCCACCGAAACGTGCGTTGACCACAACGAGATATATGGGAAATCCTGCACAAAGACACACACCAGTGGAATATTATGTGATTGAATCATACCACTGAAGAAAGACAGAGTGTTTGTCGCTGACAAAACTTTAGGATTCCCGACATTATTGGATTTTTTGGTGTACGAATGTTAGTATGGGTGAGCAGGTTTGATTGGTGAGAGTGATGATTTGATGGTTGAGAGTGGGGTTATTTGTGACAATTCATTTGTATATTGATCTTAAGGTTGAATCGCAGGTTTCTTGTTCAAAGAATAGTTGCTGACAAAGAAACCGAAAGATGGTGTATTCATGTAATGGTATTTACTGTCTATGTGTTGTTATATAATCTCTCATTTTTTTAAAAGAATCATTACACACAAAGAAATCAAAAACTTTGCACTTATGTTATGACAACTGTTGCATGTCTGTGGAATTGTAGTATATAATTGTAAATAATGATCAGATATGAACAAAGAATAGTAGCAAATTAATATATATGTAAAAAAGATTTTTTTTTTAATTTGTTTTTATTAAAAAAAAACATACAAATAAAATATATATTTGAATAATTTTTGGTGTTTGACACTGGTATTGGGGATCTGTCTTGCATATGAGCCCTAGGAGGCCATATTTGAAAGAAATATAGGTCAGACAAGAGTTTCTCTATATAGCTCTCCTGTTTCCTCCCTGTAGCGCAATGCAGCGCAGCCTCGCGTGGGGCTGAACTGCGTGAATTTTTTTAAAATCTCCCCCTTATAGCTTTAAAATGAGGAATGAGTGGAACCTTGCACAGAGTCTCACCCGAGAAACTTATTTCTGATAAAACAGTACTCTGAGTTTAAAATAAACAAGGCACCATCTGCCATCCCAAGACATGCAATAGCGCTCAGAAGAAGATCCAGCTGATCAGTTATTAGTGGACTTGCAATGGACATAGGGAGAGACATGGCGCCTAGGAGCCTGCCCAGAGGACCTCTGGGCTGTGGGAAAGCCTAGGAGTGATTTTCCAAGCAAAACTAAAACTCCAGGCATAGTCATTTTTCTGACATTTGGAGATCCAGGAGAAGGCACAAAATCTCCCGGAGTAAAGTACAGGTGTGCTGGCTGCAGAGTGCTGGTGGCTCACTCTTTTTTCTCCCAGTATAGTCTACCACAGGACTGCGGTAAAAGTGTATCCAACCATGTGATCCCCTTGTCAACAACAATTTTCTGCTTTGACGCATAGAAGGAAAATGACAATAAAAAAAGTGACTAAGTCTGACCAACAGACCTAGGGCCGGGGTGCGGTGAAGAAGCCATCGGAGTGGCAAAGCATCGTCAGCACCTATGGTGTCCGAGTTTGTCCTGCTCTGAGCTTTCGGCAACAAAACTAAAGACTTCAGCAGGAATTCAAGAAAGACTTACCCAACTACGCGCTTCAGCATCTTGCCTTGTCCTACTGAAGGATTTTGAGAACATAAGAAGTAACAATGACTGAAGGTAAAAACTTGACTGGTGAGACTGGCTACGCTTACCCAAACCCATCTCCATCAGAGTCAGCCTGAAATCATGACCATGTTCTATTCGTCTGCAAAGATTGACTTTTTAGTTTTTGCCATTTTTTGGCGCTTTTTGCCTTAAACATTTACAAACTCCAGTTCCCCTAATCTGTTTTTAATCATTTTGTTTTTCAATTTTTCTAAACTGCTTTGGTAATTTTATTGCGTTCTTAACTTTATTGTCAATTGATACTACTGGAACTTAACATTAATTTCACTAGAGAATAACTTGATGCTTGTGCCTTCGCTACCAGGGGTTAAACAGAGTTTCTCACTGAACTGTCTTGTGACTTCACCATATTATGGTTATTAAATTAATTCTAAGAGGAACCATAAATAACTCAATTTCTGACACTGATATTTATAATGACTATGGGCTTCATTTAGAATTTTTATGGATGGGATACTCCATTAAAATGTGAGGGATAACCCTTCTGTCCTATTACAAGTGTCATTGGCTATAATGCACTTGAAATACAATAGACGGGACGCCCACCACATTTATGACAGAGTACCCAGTTCACCAACTTTTAAATGAAACCCTATGTAATTAATCTGAATCCAGAATGAATCATCACTTGTTCCTTTTTATTGAACTTATGCAGATGTAAAGATATGTCAAATATTTGGTTGTATATACCTGCAACCCAAATTAGAAAACGGTGATCAGATATAATACTTCCAATTTAATAGCTTCTGATTCTCAATAGAAGTGAATAAGGAACTCCAGTGCATTCCTTCACGCCTGCTATTTCAGACAAGTTGGTAGGCAATACCGGGTTACACAACTACTATATGGAATGAGGCATCAATGTGGAAATATTGATTTTTGTAGGTAATTCTGAAATTCTGTGTCTTTTTATTGAGACAAAATCCACAAGGTTTGAACTGGTAAATGTGTCACTGAAAACATCCAAAGTTATAGTGCAGGAAAGTAAATTATTAATTGGGGTGCATAGTAGACCACCATAGGTAACTAAAGGCACCTCTTGCAGAAACCACCGTCAAGGCTGAAAATGCATTGTAAGTTTGGCAGACAGCTCTGTCAACATGACAAAGCTGTACACCAAACTTACAACTTTTTTTTTTTTTTTTTTAAATCCCAAAGCAGAATTTTCTTTTTTGAAAATGAAATCAAATAATGACCCTCTTACATGGGAGCAGTGTCCAATGGCATGAGGGTTGTTTAAAAGTTTTCACTGCCCAATCTAAATACCACTGATGAACACATGGCCAAACTTCTGACGGCCCTTACTCCGTTGAGCCATCGGGGGTGTGCGTATGTGGTAGAGACGGAGTAGTCCAGGCTTTCAATACACTAAAGGCCCGTCCGTCTCTAAATGAGGCAGGTGGACCGTCAGGTTGGCAGAAGTGGTACTCTCTATGACCATTTAGATCAGGACCAAAGTCACTAACCTTTTAGGTCCAGGAAAAGGTTTCAATAAGCTAAACCTGAGCCAATTCTCTAAGGCTAAATGTGTAAAGCAGCTAGAAGTACCAAAACATTTAAGAAGTCAAAACCACAACACAATAAAAATCCCACTCCAATTTATAAAAATAGTGAAAAATTTAATAAACAACTTGGCACCAAAATCTATTAAGGGGAATCAAAGATATGAATCTAAAAGATTTAAGAGAAAAAGCGCCAAGAAAAAGTAATGGACCAATAGTAAATACAGGTCACATGTGACAGAGACCTAGTTGCAACTTCAGGCTGATTACGACGGAGTATGGGTCAGGTTCGCAAAGCAGGTTCATCCTAGTCAAAGATTTTACCTTCTGACTTAGTCCCAGAAATGGAAGTCAAAATCCTCAAGTACCTAAGGCAGCTGGATGTATCCAACAAGTCCATTTGAAGTTGGATAGACATTCAGTGAGGGCCTGCTGAAGCCATTGGTTTTGGTGGGAAAACTGTGAGTAAGAAATGTAAATTTCATGCTCACTGAAGTCTTCTTGTCAGCCAGATTGAAGATTTTGGCCTTTGTACTTAATCTCTTTTTGAAAGCTTGGATTCCTCCAGTGGAGATAGGCAGTGGCTGTATCTCAGAAAGACATATCAAAGTTGAATTTGCTTTCTGTGAGAGCCCACAGAACTAGATGTTCAAGCAGCAAAAAGCTTAGTCTAGGGCAAACCTGGTTTTAATTTCCCTAGATTTCAAAATAAGTCCTTCTTCAAACCATTAAGGCTCCCAGAACCCTGGGAACAGCTTAAGGGTAAGGACTCACTCCGGTAGAGGCCAGCAGAAGGGTCTAGTCCTCTTTCAGTAACAATAGGCCACTGGTCAATCCAGGGAAAAGGCCTCTTGAAGCTTTTGAGATTCCTGTAGCCACAAAGGAGGTCAGCCAACTCACCCTTGTAGACCACTTCTTTGTCCTAGGTATAAGTTGGAGCAGGTCTAACCCTTCAAGTTTCCTTGCAGGTCTCAAACAGCAGGTGCAGTCCCTCTTCTGTTCATCGCAAGGTCTGGAAAGTGTTCTTAGCAGCTGATGATGAGATTCAATGTTGTACAGTTGAGTAGCCAGTAGGTGGGGGGACTCCTGGACACTCCCTAACCAATGAGGAAAAAGTTCTTAGGGGCAATACCAGCCTTCTGTCCTTTGAGGGAGCTGGTGTGTCAGTCAAGTATGTTTTTAGGGAAATGAGCAGTCCTCTCTTCCCAAGCTACACCAAAATAGTTCTTGGTTCAGCCCCCTCCCTACTGGGATGGAGACAGGCTTACTACCATGTGTTTTAGGATTAAAAAAAGTTTCCTCCTCACAGGTCTCTCCTCATCCTAAATGGTGAATGGGAAGGCCTCACCTCTGCTCCTTTCAAGTTAAAGAAGGCCATTTTTGGCCTCATGGGACCTCAGCCTCCAGGGCCCAGTATATTTTTAAGGGAACGTGGCCATGCAGCCCCCCTACCCAAGCCTCTAAAGGCACAGGGTACCCAATCCCCTGGGACAGGCTCACAAGCTATGTCCTAGGGTGCCTACCCCAACGACATAGCGGTTTCCCTACCCATACATGCACGGGTAGAGAAACCTATGTTTGCTCTCGCTTTGTGGGAGCATTTTCAAAACTCCTGCCAAGCGGGAGCAATCACAAAGTATGCTCACAGCTAGCAGGGGCTTTGAAAATACTCCAGTCCATTGGGAGCAGACTTTTGATCTGTTTCCCTGCCTGCACTAAAGCAGCAATAGGGTACCCACCTTTAAGTGTGAGGGCCCCAGGGGATTGGGTCCACTGGGCTGATAACGGCTCGGGAGGAGGGTTGCATGGCCCCCTTTCCTTATTTAAAGGAGTGGCCCCGGGGATGGCCTTTCCAGGGCCTAACAAGGCTCGGGGAGGTGGGGTTATACGGCCTACTCCCCTCAAATGAAAAATAACAGCCCTAGGGGATAGTGTCTCCAGGCCCCAATAAGGCTCAGGGAGAGGGGCCACGCAGCCCCCTTTTAAAATATATATGGCTTGTGGAGGGGTGCCACGTGGCCCCCCTCCCCTTTAAAAAAAATAAAGCCTTGGGGGTTGGGGTCCCCAGGGCCTACTAAGGCTTGGGGATGGGGACCACCTTATCCCCCTCCCCTTTAGAATATATGTAGCCCTGAGGAATGAGGTCCTCAGGGCCACAATAGGTTCAGAAGGGGGGCCACATGCCCCCCTTCCACTATAAAAGAAGGCCCTTGGGGATGTTGTCTCCAGGGGCAGGTCCTATATCCAACCCACTGCTGTGGATGGCCTGTGTGCAGAGTGGGGTTGGCTGCCTTTAGGGGGATTGGCCAGCCCCCCACAATGCACGACCAAAGACACTGCGCAGCTTGGGGTTGGCTGCATGAGGCAGGTTGGCCACAGGGCCTTCGGCCATGTGCGGCAGGGGGTTGGGTTTACGTATTGCAAATAAATATTACTTAAAGTAAAAAGAATCCTAGCAATTCACTGAAAAAAGCAAAGGTTACAGTAACACTGCTATTTACCCCACATAGTACATCACTCATTAAATCTTCTATGACATCATTGATAATGCTGTGGGATTAGAAGCGGTCAAGTATTTCTTGTCAAAAAGGGACGCCTCTCTATGGGAACATACATCCATGCTTGTGGATATGATCACTCTGGTTTTGGAGAATAATGTGTTTTTACATAATGGTAGGTGGTTTAAACAACACCAAGGGGTAGCCATGGGATCAAAGTTCTCTCCTTCGTTTGCGAACTTGTTCGTGGGATGGATGGAGAAATTTTTCATCTGGGCCAAATGTCCTGACTTATTGATCAATCACGTCATCTATTGGGGTCGCTACATAGATGACGTGTTGCTAATTTGGACTGGCAACACTGACCTTCTACATGACTTCTGTCTTTTTCTTAATTCAAATACTTATAACATCCAGTTTACCTATCATAATAGCAGGAAAGAAATTACCTTTCTTGACGTGAGACTATATACCAAAGAGGGCTCTATTCTATCTGCATTCCATAGAAAACCAACTGCCTGTAATGCGGTGCTGCATGCTGACACCTCACATCCTAGATCACAGGTTAACTCCATACCATTCGGAGAACTTACGCGTTTGAGACGCAATTGTAGTGAGGATACAATTTATATGAAGGAAATGATAGATACCATTGGTAGATTCAAAGCTAGGGGGTATGATACCCAAATTTTAGAAAAAACGGAAAGAAAAGCCCGTGGTCTCAACCGGGATGTTTTGCTAAAACATAAACCCAAGTCAAAAAATAGTAATAAATATAAAGACAGGGTATCCTTGGTGACTCCATACAACTCTGCCAGCCACATACTGTATAAAATTTTGAATAAACATTGGCATGTTTTATGAGTAGATCCAGTTATCAACAAGATCATAAGTGCGAAGGCTGACATTATCTATAAACGCGGCCAAACACTGAGGAATATTCTTTGTCCCAGCTTCTACAATCCCAAAAGAAACAAGAGGGATACACAATGGTTAGGCATACAACCAGTAGGTTTTCACAAATGTGGTCATTGTTCTGTTTGCCCACACACGATGTACAAGATCAAATATTTTAGATACAACACACAGACAGAGTATAAAATTAACTCTTTCATGAATTGTAACACGAAATTCGTGGTATACTGTATAATCTGTGTATGTGATAACATCTATGTGGGCAGCACAATTAGGCCAGTGAAAGAAAGGATACAGGAGCACATTAGGGCAATTAGAAATGGGAACACGACGTACCCATTAGCAGTACATTTTAACATCAAACATGGCCTTGCTGATTTGCCTCGTGTGAAATTTCATGGACTCGAGACTGTGAAGGATAATCCAAGAGGAGGTGATAAAGTTCATAGCCTTCGTAAATTAGAGGCCTCATGGATTTGTAAGTTGCGATCAGTTGAGTTTGGGCTCAACATTGATAAAGAGATGTATGTGTTTTTGAGGGATTGAGGATCTACTGTAACCATATTTTCCCTCCAACTAGTTATGATATCTTTCCTGTATATATTGATACAATCTTATTTGGGATTGAATATGCTGTCCAATTTGTATCAAATGTAAGATTCGATAATGACAGGAGAGCTCTTTTATACTATTCACATGTTTGATCTAATAGAGAATTTTGGTCAAAATGTCTGTTAAAATCATACATTCGGCTTTTATTTAGTGTTTCTCTGGTGTTGCCCTATTGAAAATGACTGTTGTTCTGTGTTATAACTGCTTTCTAAATGTGTTTATTCTGAAGACTCAAAGGTTACAATGTCTTACTCTAAACCTAATTAACGCAGCCCTTCTTATTTCTATCTTTACTCTGGGGACTACTTTGGTGTTTCTGCCTCTCCAAATTTTCACTTTGGTGGCGCATGTCCTACGTGTATACTCAAGTTATCGATTTTGCCTTTTTTGCATTCCCAAGTCTATTATATGAAATCTTACACTATTTTCATGGTTACTGTACACGAGTCTTGTGTGTTGGTTTCCAGTTTTTAGCTTTCACGCCTCCTATGAGTCTGTCTAATACTTGATTGTATCGGGCTCATGATGTTTGTATTAGAAAACTACAATAATGGCCATCACGTTATTACTGAAAAGCGCATTACGTAAACGCGCTTGTTTTACGTTTTCTCACGATATTTGGACACGCAATAGCATATATGCGACGTCTTTTCATGGCGGCCGCTTACACTTCAGGAACGCCTTTGGAGTTTGACCCGGACAGGGTACGTTTATGCTGTATGTCACAATAGCGATAATACTTAAATGGATCATAAAAAATCCTTTAGTTACATTTCGCTCTATTTCAGGTTGGATCCATGCTTGTATAAACTTACAAGTTCATTACTTGCCGTTTGATGCGTTTATCATGACGTGTTTTTCACATGCTGGACTTCGTTGCTAAGTAAGTTATGTGGATAGATACATTTGTGACTAGGAGTAAATCCAGGTCTACATTTAATGGCATTGGACGTTATAGTAATTTTAGTTTTGTACACTTAGAGGGCTAAATTTTACTTCGCTCGTTTTTTCGTGAATGTATTGGTTACTTTTTTCTGTCGTATTCTCACGTATTTATGTCCCTCTTGGGTTTTTTAGCTGGTTACTTTTCAATTTCCAATATAGCCTCCTGTGAATATTGTTCTTGATGCGCAAATGACCTCTATATGTGTTAATTCTTTTGTAGAGGTTTTTACTATTATAAAGAACGCTGCTGTTCTGCGATTAGTAATTCTCTAATATGTAAGAGAAACATGCAGAAGACTTATTCTCTCTTTTTTCATGTTTTCATTTTAGTTACTATTTTGCTATTAACGTCTGGATGTATTGAGAAATCTATATAGAATTTCCGATTTCTAACACTGACAATACATGATTGTTTGTTATTACATATACAAGATACAAGTATCGTTCTTAAGGTAACTGAAATGATCATTTCTTTCCCTTTTTCTCTATACTCAACTAAAAATTCCAACACATTTGGGTGTTATACGTGTGTTCTTGGTTTATTTTTCTTTTTGTGTATGCACCATGGTGGTGGCACGTCTGTGAGCTAAAAACTTTGACCTTATTTCTTTCTTTATTCTATTTGTCATATACAAATCTAGACATTTTTCATCTTGGGTTTACTATAAATTTAGGAGACACTTTATTGGTATGTTTATTTGCTTGTTTTTTCTCATCACTTGGTTGATAATGGAATTCTTTGTTTTTGGTCAATTGTTAAACTTACTCCTCTTTGCGTTTGATGTAAAGCAACTTGTTATATTATTTTGTTAACAGCCTTGAGAAAGTCGTTTTACGACGAAACACGTGTTGGCTGTATATCTGTAACATCTACGTGGCTGCTTATTTGGAACATCTACGTGTCAAGACTTTGGAAATTGTTTCTATTTCTATATTAAACATTTTACTGGTTGCTTTTCACCAGTTTGGACCTTTTGGTGCTGTGCTCTGTTATTTGAATTTTACTGAGAGATGTGTTTGGAGGAATTGTTTATTTTCTCCTCATATTGAGTAGCATTGTGGATGGCACGGTGCTTAACATTGAGCACGCATATTAACATTTTGTGTTTTACATTTGCAAACTAAGCAGAGGTGCTGACTATTTTTCTGAGACCATTGCCATCATTCCTGTATAGTACATCATTGATAATATGACTGCAACATTTGCAGTGAAATTATGGATGACAAAAGTGTGCAAGGCAGGAGCGCGAGTTATAGTTACTTGAAATAACTATAACTGGTGAATTTCTGTGGTCTGTAGAGTTTAAAACATTACGTTGTTACTGAACTGAACTGGTCGTCAGTAGGTAGTTATAGTTGGGACCTAGTTTCCATAGGAAAAGCATTTTTTTTGCCAATAACTTTGGCGCCGTTTGACGAATCTTCACGAAATTTTCAAAATGACTTTGCCGTTCACTTCAGCTTCTGTCTTGAGAGTTTCAGGGTGATCCATCAACTGGGGGCTGTGAACAAGTGGGGTCTTAAAAGTGCATTTTCTCGATGTTAATTTTCATAGGACTTTTAGACATGACTATAGCCTGAGCTGCTGAACGGAATCACACCAAATTTGGCAGGAAAGTAGATGTTGGTCCAGGAAAGTGCCTGTTTATAATTTGGTGTAAATCCGTTCAGTAGCTTTTGAAATATTATAAAAAATACCACACTTTGTTTGTAATTGCCCCCGGGTTGGGGCAGGTCCCTGGTGCAGTAGAAAAAAAGGAGGGCCCCCACCCTCCTGGGGCTTATAAAAGCCCCTGGAGCAACATCTCCCTGGGGCTTATTAATTTAATAATGGGGGGCTTCATGGACCCCCAAACCCTGGGGACTGCCACCTCCCCAAGAATGTATGTTTCAACAATGTGGGGGGGGGTCGTGCAGACCCACCCACAGCCCCAGGGGCCGCCATGTCCCCAGGGCTTCAATTAGAATGAATATGAGTGGGCCACACGGACCCCCTGCAGCCCCGGGGACTGCCACCTCCCTGGGGCTTTTGTTAAATTGGATGGGGACCACTTGCCCCCTGCAGACCTGGGGACTACCACCTCCTCGGGGCAAAATCAAACAAAGGAGGAGGTTCTGCGGCCCCCCTCATGGAGCCATAGATGGCCCTGGAGACCGCCACCCACCAAGGCCAGCTCCTGCAATGTCTTGGGGTGACCACCCATGGGACATTGCAGTTTGCTATGGCTTGGCAGGAGCATTACTGCTCCCGCCAAGCCATAGCAAATGCTGCTCTGCTTTTCAGCAACCGAGAGCATTAAAAGTGCTCTAGCTTGCTGAAAACGGAGCAGAATTGCTTTTGGACAGAGGGAGCTGCATGTTCAGTAGTCCTAAAGCAGGATGCGCAAAGACAGCAGGGACCACAGGGGCCTTCAGACTCCCCCCTGTGGTCCCCAACAAAGAATCTGGGTGCCCTGGGTGGGGTCAGGGCACCCAGACTAGAGGCCAAGCCCCGGGGATGGCGTACCCAGGGCCAAAATCAGCCAGGGAGGGTTGCAATGCAGCCCCTGCTCCCCATTTCCAAAATGCCTGGGCCCGGGGGTGAGGTCTCGGTGCTGAAATCAGCCCTGGGAAGGAGACCTATGCAGCCCCCCTTCCATAAAAAAGAAAATGCCCGGTAACTCACCAATGGCTCTGCCCCCCTTTATCTACCACTCTGTAAATGCACCTCCTGATGCACTGCTGGTTGGGGGATTAAGTCCCCTTGGCTCCAGAGTGTCCTTGGGGACCAACAAGCCCTCCTGTTACCTCCAGTAAGTCCCACCCAGTGGGATTGAAGAACAGCCTTTGGAGGCCATGCCCCCTTTCTCCACCAATCTGCAAACGCGCCTCCTAACACACTGCTGGTTAGAGGATGAAGTCCCCTTTGCTCCTGAGGGTCCTTGGGGACCAACAAGCCCTCCTGTTACCTCCAGTAAGTCCCACACAGCTGGATTGCTGGGAGGTCTTTGGAGGCCATGCCCCCTTTCTCCACCACTCTGCAAACTCGCCTCCTTGCACACTACTGGTTGGAGGCTGAAGTCCTCTTGGATGCTGAATGTTCTTGGAGGCCCATTAGCCCTCCTGTTACCTCCAGTAAGTCCAACACAGTGGGATTCGTGAGAGCTGGTCGGAGGTCTCGTCCCCTTTCTCCACCACTCTGCAAATGTGACTAACAGTTAAAAAAACATAAAAATTCATTGAAAAAAACAAAGGTTACAAGGACGTTATAGTTAGGAATTACCATTTAAAAAACCTTAGAAATTCACTAAAAAAACCAAAGATTACAAGGATGTTATAGTTAGACTCAGGTTTCACTCGTACAAAACTAGTGAAATTCAGAAGTTAGTTAGCTGAGCTAACTAAAATTCACACCCCCACAATGCACTGCTTATGACCGCATATTACATCACTCATGATATGGTCAGTGGCATCACTGATGACATCATTGATGACATCTCAAATGATATCACTGATGATGTCACTGATGACATCATCCACAGATTCACTAATGCACCCACTCACACCCCACAGAACCTTTCTTACACCCACTCGCACTCCCTCACAACCATTCACAAACCCATTCACAGACCCATACCAGTACTGATTCATAGACCCACACACATCTCCACTCACTCACCCATGCAGCCACTCATACACCCACTCACTCACTAATACAGCCACTGACATATCCACTCATACACCCATATAGCAACTCACACACTGAGTCAGTCAACCATAGAGATGCTCACATACCAACTCACTCATCCATACAGTTATACACACACACACTCACTTACTCATAGAGATACTAACACATACTCACTTACCTATCCAGCCACTGACACAAGCACACACTCACCCATACTGCCACTCTCACATTCCCTCACTCACCCATAGTCACTCATATACCCCATCACTCACCGATACTGCCTTTCACATACCCAGTTACTCACCCATATACCAGTGACACATCCACTTATTCACGTACATAGCCATACACACTCACTCACCCATACAGCCCCTCAAACATGCACTCACTAACCCATACAGCTACTAACTCACCCACTCACTCATCTATATAGGCAGTCACAACCCCTCACCTGCCCACACAGACACTCAGACACCCATACAGGTACTCAGACAACCAATCACTCACCCATACAGCCACTCACATACCCACTCACACACCCATACAGCCTCTTAGACACCAACTGACAGACTGATACAGACATTCACACAACCAGTCAGTCATCCATATATTCACTGAGACATCTAATCCCTCAGTTATACAGTCAGTCACGCGCCCACTGAATCATCCATACAGGCACTCATACACCCCCTGATTCAACAATACACCTTCGTATATATATATTTAACACTCATAAACGTTTTAAAAACACTCTCAGTCACTAGATGATGTCATCAGTGATGTCATTTGAGATGTCATCAGCAAAGTCATTAGTGATGTAACTGACCATGTCATGAGTGATGTAATATGTGAGGTCATAAGCAGTGCATTGCGGGGGTGCGAGTTATAGTTTTTTTTATTTTTATTTTTTTTATTGATTTTTGATACTAAAAAACAAAGCATATACAATCACATAAGCTGTAGCAGTTGATTAGACACATACAGTTATTACAATTTAAAAGCAGGATATAACGACCATAAAATAGATGACTTTACAGATAGACAATCTCATGACTGTAAGCAAAGCTGCAAACAAGTATGTCAAGGAAGGTGTACAATTCAACAGTGACATGGACAATCAATTATCATTTATAGTCAGTAGGTATGCAGTAAGCGTGCCCCAGATGTCGCGGGGCCTAGAGGCGCCAGGCAGTTCCTCAGCATAGCATGTGAATTGATCCCGGAAATATACCAAGTCCTGTAACCATGGTTTCGCTGTAGGCGCTTGTCTGCCACCCCAGCAGATCGAGACTCTACGTTTAGCAATCAGCAGCGCTACCGCAACTAACTTCCTATGTGAGGCTTTAATATCATTGACCTTTCCCAGTAGACATACTTGGGGGGTACAGGATATAGGTAGATCTACCATCAATTGGATAGTGTTTGTGACAGATTCCCAGAATGAGAAGACCCTTGGACAGGCCCAGGCCAGATGATGGAAGTCGGCGTCAGCGGAACCGCATCGTATGCAGTCAGCCGTGTCCCGCAATCCATACTTATAAAGTTGGGATGGTGTGTAATACATTTGATGTAGATATTTAAAATGCACTAGTCTCAAGTTCCCATTTGCTGTGAGTTGCCCTGTCATTTGGCAACAATTAAACCAGTCTTCCTCCGTGAGCGGATCGGGAAGCATTGCATTCCATTTGTCCCTTGCCGTCATCCCCGTGGGAGCCCTTTCCTTCTGTGAAGTGTGATATAGGCGCATGACCAGTCTAGCATGAGAAGGCGTGGTGTAGAGGAGTTGTAGCGCATTTAGAGTAGTGGGTTTTGCCAGAAAATGTGGGTATAGCGCACGCATAGCAGATCGTAACCGTGCGAACACAAACGTTCGCATTGCAATGTTAGGCCCGTCAGTGAGTTTTGTTCCAGCCTCCACAAATTTGCCCCCTGAGAATACATCTCCCATGTTGGACATATCCATTTCCTTGAGAGTTTTCAGGGCACCTGGCTCGCTGGTGACCGAAAGATCAGTGTGGTGTAGTAGTGGCATGTTTGGTGCATAAAGCGGTAGCTTTTTCGCGCGCTTCTCAAGCTCTTGCCATGCCCCAGCAGTAATACGCACCGTGTCTATTTCCCCTTTCTCAAAGACGGTATGCCTGTTGACTATCATGGCTTTCAGCGGTATCGGGTGCACGGCCCCTGCTTCAACCGCTACGTGGGGAATGTAGGCAGGTTCCTGTTGCCAGTAATAGGCATAATGGGCCTGCGCACATAAATAATATAAATGAAAGTCAGGGGCCGTGAAGCCCCCCTGTTCGTAAGGCAATGTCAGTGTTTCCCACTTGAGTCGTGGTTTTTTCCCGCCCCATGCCAGCGTGCCTAATAGAGACCAAATTGTGTCGAAGAAGTGGCGCGTTAAGTGTACAGGGATGTTCAGGAATAAATATAGAAATCGTGGAAGGACCACCATTTTCATTAGGGCTATCCTATCTGCAAATGATAATGGTAATTTTATCCAGCGGGTTATTTGGTCTTCGAGGCGCGATATGGCGCTACCGAAATTAGACTGGATCACCACCTGTGCATCCCGATCGAGCCATACTCCTAGGTATTTCACGGAGTCTGTGCACCAAGCTAGCGGGTAATCCAAGGTCACCTGGGGTGTGCTATCAGTGAGGGGCAAGATGACGGACTTCGACCAGTTGATCCCAAGACCTGAGAACCATTCGAACCGGATGTACTCCCTGATGAGTGACGCCAAGTGTGTATTAGGATCACGCACGTATAACACCATATCATCGGCGTACATAGATACTTCTAGGGGTCGCTGATAAAATCGTAGAACTGCTTGCGCATGACGCTGTCGTAGAATGCATGCTAATGGTTCAAGCACCAACGCAAACAACAAGGGCGACAGCGGACACCCTTGCCGCGTGCCCCGCTGTATCGGGAAAACATCCGACAGCTGACCATTGACTCTCACACGCGCCACCGGGTTCGTATAAAGCAGTTTAATCCAATTAGTAAAAATGAATGGCACACCCATGTGATGCAAAATAGCAAACATATATGACCAGGAAATAGAGTCAAAGGCTTTGGCGGCGTCGAGTAGCACCGCCACTGCCGGAAGGGTAGGTTCAAGAATGTGTAAGACCGCGAACAGTGTACGCAGGTTATGGGACGTGGAGCGAGTAGGGATAAACCCCGATTGATCCAGGAGCACCATGACTGGAAGAATTAATTTAAGCCGATTCGCCAGCACCTTTGCCAATATCTTTACGTCAGTATTTATCAAGGACAAAGGTCTGTAGGATTCACAGCGGTCCGGGGGTTTATCAGGTTTTAACAAAGTTATTATAAGTGCTTCCCTTAACGTGGGAGGTAAACTATGGGTCTCGTAGGCCTCCATATACATCTCCAGAAGGCAGGGAGCCAGAAGGTCAATATATGCTTTATAAAACTCAGCCGGTAGACCGTCTGTACCCGCTGCCTTCCCGTTGGGCAATGCGGTAATAGCCTCACGGATTTCATCGAGTGTTAAGGGGTGCATTAAAAATTCTTGCTGAGAGCGCGAGAGCCACACTAGTGCGATGTCGTCTAGGTATTGTGCTAAGTCTGCCTCATCAGCCGATTGCCTACTCTCATAAGTCCTGGTGTAGTATTGCGCAAAGGTTCTAAGTATGTCAGGCGTGTCAAAGTGTGTGGCATCCTCATTAGTGATAGTATGAACCGTGTAGCTCTTCCCCCAAGGGTCTGCTATTCTGCCAGCTAACGCTCTTCCTGGCCTGCCTCCCTCCCCATAGTATCTGGCTGTGCTTCTGCGGGACAGATGACGTATTTCCTGGTCAGCCATATCATTATATTCAGTAATCTTTATTTTAATAGAGGCTAGTGTAGCAGGGTTGGCCGTAGCGCTATAATCTCGCTCAAGATCTCCCAGCTCCTGTTCCAACCGAGACATAGTGCCCCGTAGGGATTTTAACACACCGGATTGCAACTCCATACATGCACCCCGAATAGTCACCTTAAAAGCTTCCCATAAGGTCCCTATAGAATGTACTGATCCTGTATTATGCAGGAAATAATCCGATATAGCCTCACGAATCCCCTCACAAAACACCTGATCAAGTAGGGAGAAAGATTGCAGGCGCCATTGAAATTGGGAGGAGGTATATGCCGGGAATGTGGTGCACATAAGTACCGGGACATGGTCAGATAGGGTCCTGGGTAGGTGCTTGATCTGTACTGTCCATGTGTTGATATCTGTCGTGGCCAGCCAATAGTCAATACGGGACCAGGATTGACGGGCATAGGAGTGACATGTACCCTCGCGTGTGTCCGGGTGTCGCAAACGCCAAAGATCCAGCAGCCCCAGATTTAGCATACCATGATTTATGGCAGACGTTGCTTTTTTCAGTGTGGAGTCGGCTAATGAACACCTATCTATAGCTGGGTCTAACACCGCTTTAAAGTCACCCCCACAGATAACGGCAGACAGGGGCAGTTGACACATCCTCCCCCACAGTGTTTCATAGAAATCAGGGTCGTCAATATTGGGACCATATATATTTACAATGAGGAGCATTTTACTGTATAGTGTACCTTGTACCAGTATATACCGCCCCAATTTATCTTCCTCAACATGCACTGGTTGAAAGGGGATGCCCTTCTTTATTAGTATCATGGTCCCCCTGGCATAACAGGAGTAAGAGGCTGCCAGCTGCACTCCCGCCCATCTGGTAGCCACTGTAGAGGCTGTACGGTCAGTAAGGTGGGTTTCCTGCAATAGGGCTATCTGGATGGTATGACGATCCAAGTAGGAAAGTACCTGTCTCACCTTCTTGGGGTTGTTAAGGCCCCTGACATTCCAAGTCACCCATGAGATTGTGGGAGCTTTAGCCCCGGTCATGATATGTGTTGACAGTTACTATAGTGAGCCATCGTACAAAATCTGCCGTCAATCGTAGTATGGTCTGCTGCTGCTGTGTCCACAACATTACCTTAGTGATACATAATTCCCCAACAAATCCCCCCACCCACTTCATCTGAATTATGCCGAAGGTCCCAACCCCTAGAACCAAAAAACCACCCTGCAACCGCATGTTACAGTTAGAAACCAAGAGTTGCACCATAAAGGCGCGTAACACAGTAAAAAACTTTTGGTGGGGTATTCCCTATGTGGAGGGTCGCTAGTAGCCATTGGCCCCCGGTAGGTACAGGGGGGGTCGAGGTAAAGATTATCCAACGTAGCACCCATGAACATATAGGGCTATCAATAAACTTCAGTTCATAAGAACATACCTACTATAAGCTTAGAGAGCTGGTACTAGAAGAGGACAAGTGAATATCAAAGATGTACAATCTGCATCAGTGTCCGCCTCCGCCTCCCGTGCCGACTCCTTACGCTCAATCTGTCGCACATATTGCAGGGCTTCTTTGGGCATCGAAAAGATGCGAGCCTTCCCTGCGTGTTGTATTCTCAGTCGTGCAGGGTATAGCATTGCATATTGTATGTGCATTGTTTGTAGCTTTTTCTTTACAGCGTGGAATTCCCGTCATGCCTGCTGTACGGCCATGGTGAAGTCAGGGAACAGCTCAATTTTCATGCCTTGATAAGTTGTAGCCCCCTTCTCCCGGGCCAAGCGCAGCGCTGTGTCGCGATCCCTATAGTTCAGAAGGCGAGCTATAATGGGACGTGGAGGCGCCCCTGGTATAGGTCTGGCTGCTAAGGATCGGTGAGCTCTCTCCACAATTAGCATATTAGAGAAATGTTCAGCCCCCAGCATTTCTTTGAGCAGGGTTTCCACGTATACTTCCATGGCACCAGTGTTGGTCGATTCGGGGATGCCCGTAATTCGTAGATTATTCCTGCGTGAGCGAGCTTCGAGGTCCTCGTTCTTTGCTTGGATTACTTCAAGTAGCTTTTCCATGCTGGAGCACGATGCGCTAACAACCTCCATTTTGTCTTCTGTTGTGGAGATACGCTGTTCAGCCTCGGCTATCTTTGCACCGTGTTTGTCTAGTTTCGCCGCCATGCTATCCATACGCAAATTGAGAAGGTCGATTTTCGCATCAATAGTGTGTAGACTTTGTTGCATACTGAGCATCAGGTGCTCCAGCTTAGAGCTTGCGCCAGCTTCCAATTCTGGTTCAGTGTCCGAGGCCGCTGGTGTCTGAGATTTTGTGAGTCGATGTGCTTCAAAATTGAGTTTGGCCTGTTGCTTATCCGTTCTTCCCATGACGATGCTTGATATGGATCCGGTGGTGTGCACAGCAGTGACAGAACGACTGGTACCGTACAGAACCAACACGATGAGGAGCCAGTCACTCGGGGCAGCAGGTGTGCACACTGTGTTAATGCCGTTCTCCACGCAGAACTGAGATGTACAGGCAGCCACTGGCCAACAGCTCCAGCAGTGGCACAAAACGGCGTCGATCAGGGAGCCTGCGTTCCCCACAATATCAGTGCCGCCCGGTCCGTGCGGGAGAGCGTCGTCCACATCCAGTCGATACAGTCATTCGCGGTTAAGCACACACAACCACCTCGTCACGCGCAACCGATGCAGGGCAAACGCCGGGTCTTGCACAAGCGATAGGGTGCTGGTAGAACTGCGTAATCTCTCAGGCGTCGCGGACACCACATACGTCGTCCAGGCGGCATCGTGTCGGGCCTCCGGACCACTGATAAAGGCTGGGCAGGTTAGCGCCAGGACACACCTTCAAATCCAAGGAAAGGCACAGCCGAGAGAGGCCCAGGAAGGCTGATCAATTAATAACGTACAGGCTGCCACAAATGCCCAGGTATGGAGTCAATGGTGAGGCAGATCAAATTACAGGCGTGATAACAGCCAGGCGCCTGCAAACATTTATTCCATAGTCTATGCGTGAGCGTTGGAGGCGAGTAAAGCGTCCGCGGTAGAACAAAGAGCAACGTGGCTCCCCCGCTAAGATCCACCATGCCTCACCTCTCTCTCATCAGCGCTCCAGTCCGGCGGTCAGAAAGCTCCCCAGCGGAGGGACGTGCAACCCCAGCGACGGGAGGGCTCAGCAGGATACAGATAGCCGCAGGCAGACGAAACACCGCCAGGTCCAGTCCCAGCAGCAGCAACAACAGGGGGCTGTCAGGCACTCCCGCAGCGAGGAAGAAGGCGCCGAGCCCCGGTATAGTCCCTTCGCCGCGGGCCAGGGGGGTTACAGGGTCCGCTGCGGGCCGCGCGGGATGTGCCAGTACAGCCAGCAGCAGCCGCAGATGTAAGTAGTAGGCCGCACGGCAATTCAACCAGGCCCCAAGGCGCGCCGCGTATACAGCGAGCGTGTCTGGCAGGGAGTGTGATCTGCACCAGCACTAGTCTTACCGCCGATCACTGGTGGGAGCGGGGGCTTACTTGTACCTCCGAGGCCGTCGCGCTCCCCACGGGAGGAATCCCAGCCGCCGAGCAGCAGGCAGATGTCGCCGGGAGTCGCACTCTGTCAGGCGTTAGCGCTGAGGGCACTCCGGTTCCGCCATTTTATGGAGATGTGAGGCGATAGCGTTTATGGCGAGCAGCAGCATAGGAATGCAGCAACAACCACACCTTTAGAGTCCTCACTGATTAAGGGTGCAGAAAATGTGCAGGTTGCTTAAGGATGGCGCCGTGGGTGCAGGATATTAGACAGATTGATTCCTCGACCAGCAGAGCAGTCCTAGAAGGCGGCCATCTTGCTCCGGGCTCTCTAGCGCCCCCGTGCGAGTTATAGTTAATGCAGATAATTATACCTGCTGAATTTCACTGATTTTGTACAAGTGAGTCTAACTATAACGTCCCTGTAACCATTGGCTTTTTCAGTGAATATATATATATATTCCCATGGACCACTGCCTACCCTTAAAAAAGGAAAAAAAACCTTTTCATTATTATTTTTGCAATGCAGCCTGTTTTCCTTTAAGTAAAACGGGATGCATTACAAAAAAAATAGTTTATTTAAAAAGCAATCACAGGCATGGTGGTCTGCTGACCCCAGCAGGCCACAATCCCTGTTATTGTAGCCATTCCCAATGGGTCGCAAATTGCGACCTGCCTCATTAATATTGATGAGGCAGGGCCATTTGCGACCTATCAGGAATAGCAAAGTGTCTGAGACACTGTTGTACATAGCTGTTTGCGATTTAGAATTAGAAAATCGTAAACTGACTTTTTTGTACATTTGGCCCTTACACTTGTAAGTTAGGCTCTGCCTTCTTTTTCAGGGGTTAGAGATGTGGAACTCCACACTTTTGATTAACTTTACAATGGGGTTTGAGGAATAGCCAAGAGTAGGAAAGTTACTCAAAGGTATAAAAGTACACATATAAACTGCTCATAGGTGTAACTTACAGTTGTGAATAGCCCCTTTAGTGTTGTGTTGAATTGAAATAATCTTCATACAGATTTATTTTTAGCTACACCACTGATTTGTAAATGCCCTGTGCACTGCAGCTATCATAACATGTTTGAAAGAAACTGGTGTGCATTTAGGGGGAACATTTGCAAAGGCCAAAAATGTCTTCATGTATGCCTGCCAGGAATTGACAAGAGGTATCGTGACAGCAATAAATCGGTTTAGTACTGGGCATTTACCGACCATGAGCACCAATTTGCTCCAGCACAAGGCTAGAGAGACTCCCTTCCCAGATCAGAAGGGGAACAGATCACCATCAAACTTGGAGAAGATATAGGAGAAGCATTGTTTCCACTGTTTCCCCTAAGATAAAAAAGGAAAAGAAAAATAATGTGCGTTTATACATTTAGTACCATTCCCCAGTGCTTAAGTCTACTCTATATAGAATTATGTATTGGACAAATGGGAACCCAGGGAAAAT
Source organism: Calotriton arnoldi (assembly GCA_963921515.1). Taxonomy (NCBI): domain Eukaryota; kingdom Metazoa; phylum Chordata; class Amphibia; order Caudata; family Salamandridae; genus Calotriton; species Calotriton arnoldi. The sequence goes on along the minus strand of CAWUFW010010822.1, from coordinate 72,065 downwards.
GTCACAAGACATTTCCTATCGTACATCTGGTAACCTGTGCCTAGTGCCCTATTACAAGTCCATCCATTAGTAGGAAGTGAGGTCGAGCCACGAGGACCCTTGATTCAATCGTGGGTAGTATTGTGGATGGATTCCACTACCTGATCGATGATTTATCACGGTTTTCAAACTGACAAGGAATATTAATTTTGGATATTTTCCTAGTATTTGAGTGTCTTTGACTCTCTCCCTCCCGAAATTTGGAGCCTTTGAGCCCTACTTCCCTAGACGATTTTTAGCGCCTATGAGGATTTTCTTTCAATTTAAAAACACGGTGCCCTTCCCCCTCCTTCACCTTACACTTGTCCTGAGGAAGACCCCGCCAGTAAGGTTTTGAAGAACACCTACACACATTCAGGGGTCGAAACGTCGACACACTATCGATGCCAGTTTCGCCAACAGTGCATGTCAGCACTGTGACTTTCTGTATTACATGGCTATGTAATTTATTGTAATTTATTTCCTGATGGACTATGTTTTGAATTTGTGGCATGGAATAGTATGCCAAACAATTTGTCTGTGATATTTACCAGCAGTGTTTTTCACCTACTTCACTACCTCACTTCAGTCACCGCCCTTCCCCTTTTCTACCTTTTCAGGCACATCAATGATGAGTTTTAATGTATTCTTATAATAATTTGCATTTTATGTTCGGTGTGATTAAATAACATCTGAGCATTTTCAAATTCTGATTCATTGTATTGATTCATTGTCTTGAGTATAGTTTGTATTGTCTTTTTACACTTTATGGATGTAACATTATTGGGACCACTACGTTCTATATCGCTCTAAACCCAGGTCCCAGTGATTTTGGGTATACCCCTATCTTTAACTATTACAAGTCAGGCAGAAGTAAATTAAAAACATGCTTTCATGCGTTGGTTTTGCTCTGCCTAATTATTAATTATAGGTTTTTCCACATCCAGGTACGTATTTACAAGCTCCTTGGGCTGCCGGTGCGTCACTTTTAATATGGGAAAAAGTGACATACCGGCTGTCCAGGTGGCTTGTAAATAAGTCACCCGGTTTCTCTGGGTTTGGAAGAGCAGGACTACATTTTTTTCAGGCAGTAACACTGGGTGAAAAAATCACATGAGACTTTAGGTGCAGCAATCACGTCTCATTCTCCCTTTTTTCAAAAAGGTGGAAGCATACAATGCTAACCCCTGCTTGGAAAATGTTTACCCTTCCTTTCCCTACTCCCCCCTAACTCCCTTCCTCTTTCTCCACCCTACACAGAGCCCGCATCATACATTTACTCCCCGTAGGAAAGTAGGATCTGCTTTTATGGTTACCCCCACTTTTTGTTTGATGTAATGCTGTTTATGACTAGTCTGACTGGGGTCCTGCTGATCAGGACCCAAGTCTCTCTGCTTTCTCCCCTAAATTGTTATGGTAAGTACTTAGGCACATCCCAGATTGGATACTGGGGTACCCTTATCAGTCCCTAGTATATTGGACTAAGGTACCAAGGACATAGGTACCCCAGAGGTCCCCCATAGGCTAAAGCACGTATTATGCCACCTATGGGAAACCATTCAAACTATCTCTACAGGCCTGCCATTGCAGCCTGTGTAAGCTGGTGCTAGCACCACTTACAAAAGATATAGGTTTCCCTATATCTAAGGTCACTGCATTTAAAACCTATAAGTCACCCCTACAGCAGGTCTTTTCAATCCTGAAGGCAGGGTGCTTGGTTCTAAGTGTGAGGGTGCCCCTGCATGAGCAGGACACCCCTACAGCCTTCGGGGTCCATTCTCCCGGGCTGTAAGTGAGACAGCCATATAACATATAGAGGGGCAACGCGTCATTACGCGATGACCATCTCGAAACTGGCTGTAACGAACCCTGTTGTGCTTGGTATCAAACATGTTGGAATCATACCCCCACACCATAAATGGTGTGGGGGGTATGATTACAAGCACTGTAAAGGCTCTCCGTTAGGTCCTCAGGGCTTCCGGAACCAGTCTTCTAGACCCTGACAGCACAACATGGCTGCTGCCGACCAGAGACACAATTCTGCCCTCCTGCTGCTAAGCCAAGCTTGAGCAGGGGAAGGCAGAACAATAGGCATCCTGTCACAGGGAGGTGTGGCCACAGGATTTAGTGTATTGGGCCAGGGTGGGAGCGCTTGCCAGTGACACAGTCTGCGTGCAGGGCACATTTGGTGCCCTCCATGCATAGTCCAGCTCAAACCAGTTCAGGGAGCCGTTGGCCCCCACTCTGGCGCGAAACTGGACAAAGGACATGGGAGTATCCTCCCCCTTGTCCAGCCCTCCTTAGGGAGGAACCCCTGTATCGTCCCAACCCTTTCCTAAGGGTATTTAAGGGCTTACCTATGGGTGGATCCCTAGATTCATCGTGGGACACAATACAATTCTGACACCACTTCAACTTAGACCATCTGGGCACTTTGGACTTCGCTCTGGGCATCAAGGTTGCAACCGGGAAGAATCCTGCTGCTCCTGATCTCTTCACCCTGCTCGTCTGCTGCAACATCTGTGCCTGTGCTCCATACAGGAACCCATCCAGGGCCTGTGGACATCCAAGACACCTGAAGGAATCTCCCTTGAAGTGAAGGAGTCACTTCCCTCCATCTGCAGGCACCGCAACTAAGCTGACCGGTCCGCTCATACTGAACTCCTCCGGACTCTGAAAGGTTCTGCAATACAGGTGGTGGTTCTTCACATCCGTCAAGGCCTGCCCTGTCCTTTCACCAAGTTTGAGGCCAGTATCCCTCGTCAGAGCTGCAGGAACCATACACCTGTGCACCGCGTTGACTTACCGTTGCAAAGGCTTGTTGGCTTCCTTCCATCAAGATCTTCTGGCTCCAAGTAGCCCCAACCTCAAGCATCTCCAGTGACCAGAATCTTTGACCACATCGCATTTCTTGCACCGTGGGCCTGCTTCTTTGGTAGCTGCTCCAGGTCCTCTTGCGACTCCAGTGCCTCCGGCCTGTGGGCCCTGTCAAGGGTCACATTTGAATTCTCCTGGGCTCCCCTGATTGCTCGGGGCCTGCCCTGACTCCCCTGCTTGTGGTGGCTCTCCTGGACCTAGCTGGTCCCGACATTGCACCTTCTTCTACTCCTTTGTTGGTTGCCGTTGCCAAGGCTTGTTGTTGCTCCCGCCGGACACCGACCCCTCAGCTCTCGACATCCGACGTGGGACAGCGCGTGTATGGCTCCTAATCTCGCACAGCATTGCCTGGTCCACACAGCTGCAGTTCCAAGGGCACCGTCAACTCTTCTACAGTACCCGACATTGGTGGGCATTCGTCTTCCGTGCCTCCTGGTCACGTCCATGTGGCATAGACTCTGTCCCCTCTGCTTTCAGGTACTTCTCGATGTGAATCCACCTTTAGGTTCCACCAGACCCTTTCACCTTCTCCAGCAGCTGCACTTTCCTGAACTCCTTCATTGGGTTCGACAGCGGTTTCCGACGCCACTTCACACATATGCACCCGACTCCTCTGAGGCAGGTAACCTGGTTCCTAAGGAATCCACAGGTGGGGTGGCTCTCCAACCTTCTGTCCTCCACAGGGTTTCCTCAGGGTCCACTGGGAAGGGTCCTTTTTCTGTAAAATTGCAACCGCGACTTACACGTTGATTTGTACGGAGAACGCGGTCGTGTTCCTACTCTGCACACAACCTCCATGGGGCTCCTAGATACACACCTTGGTTGGTTCCTTTGGTCCCCAGCACTTCTACGTCCTCTGACTATTGTCTTGACCCGAGTTGTGGTTCGCATACCACTTTCTTAGTATATGGTTTGGTCTCCCCCTGGAGACCACTGTGTATTCTGTGCTACTTACCTCTTTCTATTGCAAAGTATTGTGTGTATTGTGTATATCTCCGGCTAGGAGATATCTAAATGTGTTAGTGAGTGTCTTATAATAAATGCATATTTTTATAAATACACTGTGTGGTTCTCTTTCATTTATTCTATACCTATAAGATTGTGTTCTGGTAAAACAAGCTGCTTTACACTCCTTCTTCTGGACTAAGCCTGAAGGCTGCTCTCCACAGCTACCACTTAGAGAGCTTTCTAAGGTTGTCTAAGACCACTAAAATCACCATAAGGGTTGCCTGGATCAGTGCAAGGTGTCCACTTGCATAAGTGTACATCATATACTGAGCCAGCCTCTCACACTACCTGTTTAGAAAGGTGGTAAATAAATGTGTTAAAGCCCACAGATTGACAATTCTATGTGGTTTTATGACTGGTAAAAAGGCCTCACAAGGTATTTCACCATCCCATGGACTTTAATTCGTAATTGCATGGTGCTGGGTAGATTTACCTTAAAGTAATGGTAAATTTGCATGCAAATTTACCATGCAGTAAATCCAACTCAGTAGTGTGCAACTCATAATTGGGCCCCATAGTTGAGTAGAAAATTAGTACTCATTTAGGAAGTACTTTTACAGGTATGGAACGGCAATTTTTTTTTCTCATGCTGACTTTTGCTAGGCTTATTATGAAATATGTTGGAACCACACTAAGATCGAGGCAAAGGCCTTTTGAGCCATTTATGTTTGATGCTACACAGTAAAATCTGTTATTTCCTTTGTAGGCAAATTTCCGTCAATGTCACAGTAAAATTCAGTTACATTTTCTCCTTTCACGAAATTACTGTTTCCGAGTATATCTTTATAAAGGAGATAATGTCCATGACTTGTTAATTTGTTCTGGTGTACGTCAGGGGCGTAGCTACGCCTTAGGCTACCCGTGGCGGCCCCTGCGTTTGCCGCCCTCGGCAAAATGATAGAAGAGCGGGGGGGGGGGGGGGGGCTGGTAGCGGCCGATTCTTGCGGCCGCAATGGCCGCAGGTAAGAGCGGGGGAAAGGGGGGACGGCTGCCGCCCGAAAACTCGTGCCGCCTGGGGCAGTCCGCCCCCATCGCCCCCCCCTAGCTACGCCACTGGTGTACGTCTTATACGGTCATGCAAACACAAGAATATGGAGCCGAGACCTAAACACCACTCATACATTGTTGTTCCCTTTTCTTTCTAGCCCTCATATACTTTTTCTTATAGCATTAATGTTTGAATCTAGGTGCTCCAAGAAAAGGGAACCTGTGTTTCTCCAACCCTGCTGAGCACCAGAGATCTTCAGCTTTCCAGAGAGGTAGCTGAGAGAAAAGTCATGCAGAGCTTTGTATGTGATGCACTCAGACTTGAAAGGAGCTCTAGTTTCAATGGCAAACCATTGAAGTGTTAGCAGGATTGGAGAGATATGGTCAAGTTTCTTGTGGCCTGTAACAAGGTGAACTGCCATATGTAGAACTGCTCTGAGGGAGGCCAAGTGACCTTTAGGAAGTCTGGAAAAAAGAATGTTCCCATAGTCAAGTCTTGAAATAAACAGCATATGTACTATTGATTTTGTCGTGTTCTGGGATGAAATGTCTTATGTCACTGAGAAATCTTAGTTGGAACCTTGCGCTCTTGGCTATAGCAGTGATTTTCTCTGAAGGTTAAGCCGACTGTTGAGGACGAAGCCCAGGGACGTGGCTTTCTCAATAATGGCCTACTTACAATCCAGGGATGTGATTTCATCCACTCGTGTACAATGTTGTTGGATTTGTTTGGAGAAATTGGCATGAATTCCACTTTAGTAGGGTTACATTTGAGATGGTGGGCTGCCATTCACATTTGAATTCTAGCCAGAGCGCTGGATAGAAGTAAATGTCAACAGGGGATAAGATTTTCAGAAAAATCTGAGTATTATCAACATATAGGTGGTAAAGAATCCCAAATGTACTTAGAAACTTATCTAGGGAGTATATATATAGATTAAATAAGGTTCATGAGAACATCAAGCCTTCACAATTCCATGTGGGAGGCAGAATTTATTAAAGAAAAAAGCGGCTAGATAGGAAGGGAACCAGTTAAGGACTACACCTTCAATGCCCATTTGTTCTCTCAAGATTTTGCCCTGGCTGACGTGGTTCACTAAGTCAAAAACAGCTGAGAGACCAAAGAGCACAAGTTAAGGGAAGTTGCCGCAGTTAGAAATGCATAGTGAGTCATCCACAATTTGCAGGAAGGCAGAGTATGTGCTTTAATCCTGTTGGAAGCCTAATTGAAAGGATTCTAGCAGGTTAATTGCAAGCATGTGAGAACAATCTATGAAGACTTCTATGACCTTTCCTACGAAGAGAAGGGTAGTGAGAGGACAAATGTTATTGAAATCATTGGAATCCACTAATAGAGGAGAGATGTACTTGTTTTTAAACATTGATAGAAAGATGCCTTGCTCAAGAGAGGATTCTACCAAGGTTCACCAGATGGGAAGAAGCTGCCTGGGTAGGTCTTTGCTGTGCAGGAATAGCATCAGAAAGGTGATTATTTACTTTGGATTCACAGAAGATGTCCAGGAGCTCTGTCTCTGAGATCGGATCAAAATGCAACCAGGACTATTGCACTTGACATCAACCAGAAGGATGGTGAAAGAGATAAGTCAATGGATGTTAATGTTTTTCAATTTTACAAATTCATCACACAAGGAAGTGACTCCAGTGTGGAATTGTTTGCCTGAATAGGAGCATTAGTCTGTTTTTGGCAGTGTGTAGGAGGGATATGATGAGTGGAATTGACTGTGAAAATATGGTTTTTGAAATTCTCCCTTGCAGCCTTCAGTCTAGTCAAGCCTGAGGTAGAGGATGGTTGTCTCCAGGATTTCTCTAGTTTTCTCAGTTGTTCCTTTTCATTGTAGAGGTCTTTTGAGAACTAGATGGGAGAAGCTTTAGGCCTCTTAAGCTTACTGTTTAGGGGCGCAAATTCTTCAATCAGGGCATTGATGCAATTATTATTATCAATAGTAGTTGTATAAATGTTCAGCTGAGGATATATGATTGAGAGGTTTAGGTATGCCTTATTCGCAAGGGTGTTAATGTCAATGATGTTTGTATCATGGAACCAGATTTTTTCCATTTTGCGTTGCCTACAGATTTTGTGTGAGTTGGAGCTCTCTATGAAGGTGATTTGGAAACAGTGCCACCAGTCTGGATTGGGTCATTGGCTTTAAGAAGAGAATCTTTGGAAATTATCAGGCCCAGGGTAAAGCCTTTACAATTCATGTGCTTCTGGCATTGGTGTAGGGAGTGCTGTAGGAGGTCATTTTCACAAAGGAAAAAGGAGTTAACAACATTTCTGTTCTCTTCACTGCAGATTGAAATCCCCAAGGAAGATGGTATGTTATTGGAGGTTACTAGTTGCGATGTCATAAACTCTATGCATTCTTTGGTGACCATGTTGATATCACCAGAGGGGGTGATTTATAACATTCAACCTCAGTTGTGGAGGTTTGTGACCAGATATTTCAAACAACAGATATTGGAAGGAATGGTAGAGTAGTAGGGAGAGGACTGCAGCTTAGCGTAGTTTCCTGAATCACAGGTACTCCTCCACATATCTGTCTTCACAGTCACAATTGAAGATGGAATAGCGGGTGGAAGAAGAAGGTTCAGTATACTGTTTGAGGAAGCATTAAGGCAGGTTTCTGTGAGAATTATGATATCGAAGTTGAGGTTTATGATTGTATAATCTATCTTAATGCAGTGTTTTACTGCAGATTGGCAGTGGTGCAGGAGACACCTTAGAGTGGAGAACTCTGGCCTTGGAGAAACGGCATTTCAGAGGGTCTAAAGACACTTGACTGACGTTCAAAGGTGCCCTTTTGGTTGAGGGGGAAGAGTGTGTAGGTCTGTGGATCAAGGTGGTGGTGATAGGTAGGTTTTCTTAGTCAGGGTTGGGAGACTGAGCACAGGATTAGAAAAGAGTTTTTCATAGTTTTCAATGAGATAGTTGAGGTCATCATCCCCAAGGTAGGAAATCACTCATTTGAGTATAGGGACATGATTATTTCTATAACTATTGGTTCCTCAAAGACTACTCTTCTGGAGGAGTGAAGGTCAAGGTGCAAGCAGCACTTGTGGCTCAACAGTAAACAACAAGCTGAGACAAAGCATGTCATAGGACGTTGATTTTCTCTGTAAGCGGCGATAAGGATGAGAAAAGGGATTATGGAAAGGTATGTGTCAGAATTAGCAGAACTTGAATGACAATCCAACCTGCTTCCTCGAAGGTAGTTCTGCTCATATGTGAGTAAGTATGGATAGTTGTACCAAACTCTGGAAGAAAGGAAGAATGAGAATGTGAGAGCACCGCAGCCTCATCTGGTGTACATCTCGCAAACGTCTGGAGACTCAAGGTAGTGTTCTTGCAGATTAACTTCAAACATTTACTAGATTTGAGAAATTCATCATTTTGCCCTTATCAGTCCCAGTGTTTGACTGATACTGGTGGTTACTGACTCTGATTGTGCCCTGGGCTCTGCTAACCAGACCCAGGGCCAGTGCTCTGTGTAAAAGGTTTATGGTAAAAAGGTGTAATTACAATTGGTATTACAACCTACCTATAAGCCCCTAGTACATGGTAGAGCATGGAGGTTTAGATGCCCAGTAGATTTAATGCACTCACGTGGGCACTGCTGTTTTGTCTGCTGTCATTTTAAAGGCAGCCCTGCTTTGCAGGCTGTTTTTAAAATTTACTTATATGCAAATTCGACTTTGGAATTAAAGGTACTTTCAAAGTCTTATACTGCCTCATTTTTACATATAAGTCACCCCTAAGTTCTCCCATAGGTGCCCCAGGGGTAGGGTGCTTTGTAACTATAAGCAAGGGCATTATATATGTTTTATATGCCCTGGTGAGGGATAAACTGCTAATTCCATTTTTCCCAATTGTAGTACATTAGCTCCATAGGCTAACTATTGACAGGAGTGAGCTAAAACAATAATTCAAAGACTTAAAAGAAGAGTTATGATAACTCCAACAACTTGCCAAGGCTAGATTTATTATAACTATTAAGGAAAAGAAGTTATAGAACATGCTTTTCTGATGTGCCAAACCCAGCCTTCTACCAGCCTCTCCTGATTGGCCAGCTTTCGACAGGCTGAACCAAACTGCTCTGATGAGGTGTGAAGTGGTCTGCATAGAGACAAAGAACATCTGATCGGAGGAGATCTGCAGCAGCAGAGCAAAAGGCAGGATGGGGGTGGAGTAGCCAAACTGGCCTTCAAAGAGGGAATGATAGTACAGGACACAGGCTCGCCTCCACTTCCTGCACCCCCAGCCAGACAGGAGAGGAAGAGGAGTGCTATGGAAAGTTAGCTGCACCAGTGGGTTGGCCTAGCCAGATCTTAACTTCCAGGAGAGAATGTCTCTATTTTGGATTTTAAAGAGTAGTGCTTTTTGGGACAAGAATATGCAACCCTTTGGAGGAAGTTGTCATACCTGAGAGTGTCACTCTGCACTCCATTGGTCAGGGCTGCCCCTGATTGTCACCTCAGAAGCATGGATAAATATGGGAGAGCTGCTCAGCAACTCAATTCCCAGCCTGAGACTACAAGAAGAAGAAAGACTACGCTGCTGAAACCCTGGCCTGCACCAAAGGGATTGCACTGTGAATGACTACACCTGCTGCACACTTGGGAAAGACAGCTCATAAGGACTTTACCTTGCTTTGAAAAGTGAAGGACTGGACTCCCTGAAAGCAACAGGTTAAACGAGCTCCACCTCAAGCAAGAAGAAACCAGCTGACCACCTTCAGCTGTCCTTGAAAGGATTTGGCAAGGTGCATTGTGGGAGATGTAGTCCCATAATCCCAAGGAGGATCTCAGAGCTTCTGGAACCTTGGGTTAGGGTTGTGGACACTTTGGAACCCCAAAAGTATCTTCTGGAATAAGTTCCAAAAGTTTGGAGAACTTTGGAGAATTTTTGGTAAAAAGCTCTGTAAGTAGACTGACCCGTCATCAAATGTCAAGCCGCCAACGTTGAACCGCGATCCAGCCTGGATTTCAGGTTCGTCCCGCTGAAAGCTCCAGAGCTCAAGGATTCTAGGATTTCACCAAGGCCTCACACTGAACTAAGCTGCCTTTGTCGATTCGAAACCTGGTCTGGTGAGGTGTCTCGCTCAAAGTCAAGAGAAAAAGCTCCAGAAAAATGATTGAGTGTAAGGGTAAAAACTTGACCGAGGCCTCCCGGTCTTTTTATCCGACCCGCGGTCCATCGTGATCGGTCTCAAACTTTGATGATGTCCTGGTCAAACGCGACCAGATGTCCCAAGTTGGTGCTTTTTGCTTTTAGGCACTATAAAGTATTTAGGGCATGATTTAGATCTTGGAGGATCTGGTCCCGCTGTCGCTTTTCTGTCAGATTCCCTGCCCGCCTATTAGGCAGTCCGCCCACTCTATTTAGATATTGATGGGTATATCTATTGATAGTCCATCCGATTGCTGCCGTCTCTGCCAGATTTTTCCATATGCATCGATGGAGTCATAGGCAAAAGCAGCTGTCAGACGGAGTTCTGCCCGTTTCTCCACTGGGCCAATTACGATGTGTCTTCCTGCCGATGTAAATGCGGCGGGTAAACCTCCACACCTGAGTTGGTGGTTTCGAAGGGATATAAGGTAGAAACTTACCATTTTTTCTTTTTCCAGTTCCTTTTCCACCATGAACCCTACATTCCAATTCCTTCCTTTGCTGCTGCTACTTGACCACAAAGCAAATCAACCCTATCATTGCCGGAATCGAAGATAAGCTTCTTTTTTCACTTGGTTCCGTTTGAATTTTCTGTTTTGCATTAGCTCTGTACTACTTCATTTGTAAACCTCTCTTACAAGCAATATTTTACTAATGTGTAAAGCATATGTGTGTAATGTTGGCATTGAAGAAATGTAAAGAAACACACCTGTAAATAAAATGTTTTTTTACATTTGGTGCCAGCACCCTTCATGATAATGGACGCATCAATCAAAAAATCTAAAAGTGTCCATACAGGTGTGTTTACATTTTTTTCATAAACTATCTAATTATAAACATATGCATTACACGTTATTGGAATAATTTAAATTTAATAGAATGTCGAAATTGCACTAGAGTAGGTAAAACTTTTTTAATTAATGTAAAATCAGTGTTTGTGTTAAACTTAAATCATTTCATATATTTATTAACATAACATTTCCCCTTTTCTAGTGCATTTCCTGAATATTATTACATTTAATTGTATCTTTATTTTGTTATGATGTAATGCATATGTGTTTATGAATATCACTTACCAAGTTCAAATAAACACACCTGTAATAAGACTTTAAAAACATATATAAAAAATCATTTTTTGGTGCAAGCATCCATAGCATGATGAATGCTTGCATGCACCATAACTTCATGTGATAGTACATGGAGATTGAAACCTGCAATCGTAAGTACAACTAAATAGCTTCTAACAACAGAGCAACAATAAACAAAAACAAAAAATCTAACATGAAGAAAACACACATATTAACAATGCATATTAACAATTAGTAAAATGAGCTAAACAACATTGCAATAAAATTCCTTAAAAAGCTGAAACAAATAAATTTATGTATGGATTTTTATGATTAAAAAAGGAGCAAAATAAAAGTTAGCAACAGCTCATTTAAAAGTAAAAAGTACATTTAGTTTTAGTGACACATTCAAAAGTCTAACTTATCAGTCTCCACTCCACCAAGGATTCCTGTCAAGCCTTCAGGATGTCGGATCTGCAAGACCTTCTCCTCCCAGGGAAAAAGTTGTAAGGTGGGACTGGGAGAACCATCACCAGTCCTATTGCCCTCCAGGTGACTGATGAAGGCCAGGGAATGCACTCTCCCCTGTAGGTCATTCCACCTCTTTCTTATTACCTCCTGTGTGCACAGGTTGTTTGCTACAGTATTCAACAATTCTGGCCCACATTTTCCTTTTCTGATCTATAGTTGTATTTTGTACTTGGGCTTCAAACAATTGTGCCTCTACTCTTATAATTTCATCCACCATGACTGACAATTTTCCCTCAGTAAAATGTGGATTTCTCCCCCTGCCATTATGAAATGAAAAAAGTTAATTACTGTAATAACTCACAAGATATGAAAAAAGGAAAACAAGGGCAGATTTACAAGAAACTGACTCATCTGCATAGATGCGTCAGTTTCCTTGCACCAGCACCAAATGTCCTTGCACCAACATGGATGCTCTGTATTTGCAATACAGTGCTCCATGGCGCAAGGATTAACAGATGTGTCAGAAACTTTGACGCATCTGTTGGCACAAAAGTGACGCATTGCTGGAGTTGCTCATGAAAGTGTTGCAACTTCAGCAATGCGCCACAACAGATAGGGGGGTCCTATTTAAAAAGCCCTGCGTCATTCTTTACGCCTGTGTAAGCAGGCGTAGAGATTTTGGTGCAGTGAAGGTGTAGAGTGACGCAGTGAAATGTTGTAAATTTCACTGCGTCAGTTCTACATGGCTTTTTGTGTGGGAACGCCCACCCTGCATACATGATACCTAATGCAGATGTAATGTGACGCAGGGCTTTACAACGTGACTCATCTCCCTAGATGCGTCACGTTGTAAATTGGCTGCGTTGTTTGCGCCGCCGTTGCGTCAAAAAAAGTGACTCAATGGCGGTGCAAGGAGGCGCAAGGGGCTTGTAAATCTGCCCCAAAATGAACAAGAAATAGAGAAAGCAAAAAAAGACACCTGACTTCAATGAAAAAGTACTCAGGAACAAAGCTCTGCTGCAGTGGAATGGCAAAGGATCATGGTCTGAAATGGCATGTATTTTTTATGTGGTATGCAGGTGGTAACAATTAGCCAAAGCACATCAGGTGTGTGATGCTAGCATTCTTCCAAAAGCCACAGGAATAGTACAATGTTGAACAGGTCCCACGACGGAATCACCCCATTGACAAACCACAGCTAGAACAATGCCAGCACAACTGTGAAATCTAAATATGCTTGGCGCAATCCCACCACCCTGACGGCGACAGAGTAAAGTTAGCCAGCAGGGGAGTCCACCGCCTCAACAACGGGGAACCATTTATGCAATTGAAAACAGTCTGTCAACGCGGACAGCGGATCAGCCAAGCCACATCTAAATGCGGTGGGCGGGAAATTGTCAGCTCGACGGAGAACGTGTAAACTCCGCCATGGAGGGATGACGAGAGTCCCACCGAGATCTAAATCAGGCCCTTAATCTTTAAAAATTCATATCTCTGGTTCTTGAAATTGGATTTTCTCATTTTGGTGTCATTTTAATCATTTAAATTTGTCCTATTTTTATAAATTGGTGTTGGATTGTTATTGTCTGTTATGTCTTACTTATTTAATGTATTGGTGTTTTTAAATGTTTTAAACACCTGTCTCCTAAGTTAAGCCTGCCCCCTCGCAGCCAGCTACCAAGGTTTGAGCAGGGGAATTATTTATTGAGACCTTGACAGGGCCTTATATTGTGATTGTGGCTTTATTACTAGTGGTAGGTACCTACCTACATCTGCCAATGAACAATGTTACAACACTAGAGATGTGAAAAACAAACAAACATTTACTATAGTTCCCAGTAAGAAACAATGGAAAAGCAAAAGTGGGTCTCGTTATTATGCTTACCAGCTTCAGAATGGTGGGCTGTAGTGAAGAGAAGCCAACAAGGAGGAAGTTGTATCATAAATGGTGAGCTCCTGGTTGAAAGTAATTCTGGAAAACTGATAAATGGAAACAGGGTCAAAACACTGCGAACTAAGCTATGTTGCAATCTGTAAGGATGTCAAAGTTCAAGTAAAAGTCAGGCAACCGAGGGAACTAAACAATGAGCTAAACACGGTGAATGTACTATAGTGACTATGAAGGCACCAATACAACATGAGAAGTTTTGAAGCATCTTCCCAAGGGAAGTGACTGGTTTACAAAGCAGTGCTGCTACTTGTTACCTGGAAGTCCCACCCTTTGATATTCCAGAAAACCAGTTGTGGTGCCCCAGTTGCCATAAGCCAATCTGCCTCAGTTTTCACAGGGAACCAAGTGCAAATTCTGTTGCATCTTCTTCCCACAGCAATTCCTGGTCTCCGCACACCCTTCTCATTTCTCACAGTATGAATGATTCTGGGAAGGGGAGAGCGGGGACTATAATTTGGGGTGGGGATAGAGTAGAGTCTACTTTTGAGATGTAAAATAATCCCCTATGTATTGCAACACAACCATAGGAGGTGGATTGATACATCAAACAGCAAATAGCATGAGGTGAGAGAAAAATATTCATGTGGACTGGCCGAAAGGCCATATTTTAAAGAATGGGTTACAAGACGTCTTTCATTTTTGGCAGGGGTGTTTAAAGGGGCTGAAACTAGAAGCAGCTTGATAGAGAAGAAAGAAAGCTTTGGCAGTTTGAATTGTACAGAGAAGAAAGTTTGTGATTCAGGTGGATGTGTATTATATTTTCACCAATAAAGTGTTGGATTGTACATCCATGAAGACTTGTAGGTGGGTGGAACAGTAGCAGCAACATGGGTTTTATAAAGAATTTGTGATGGGGTAAAGAACACAACAATAGATTGCTTATCCAGGTTACTAATTCAGGGATAAGAAAAGGAAGAATATAGCAGGTGGTTCGGGAGAATGTTTTTACTTTCTTCCAGTATCAGAGGAGGAGTGGAGAGAGGCCAAGAATAAAAAGTTGAAGGATATTCATATGAGAAGCAGACAAAGAGAGTGAGATGTGGATGGTTAGAGAAAAACTGTGATTTGAGAAATAGGGACCAGAGATAGATAAATTATTAAAGCAAGTTGAAAGCGTTGTTTAAAGATTGTGTTAACTATATTAGCATAAAAAGGTTGTGAAACCTAGAAAACCATCAATCACAAAGCAAATTATGCCAAAGTTACCCTGGGATAGATGAGTTGGGGGCAAAGGGACAATTGTACTGGATGGTCTGTCATCCTCAATAAGTACTGCGGGGTCATGTATCCTAGTGGTTGGAGTTCTGACTTGATTTTGATATACATATGATTACATTATGTGGAAGTTTCTGATCAAAGATTTTCCTTCAACTGTTTGATGGGTTAATGGGGTGGAACCCATGAAAATGAATAATTTCTAAGGATCTAAGTAAATCATGCATGTGTGCACCTAAATGCCAATAGGATAGTGCTTAAACAGAACATTAATGGTAGGGATTCTGATTGGTGAGAGAGGAGATGGGTTGCATAAATTGTTAAGGGCACATAGATTCACTACCCATGCAAATATGAGTTTGGCACCATTTGAAGTCTCGAGGGGAGGGAAACTGAGCACACCACTGTACCCAGGTTGGTTAGTGTTAGAACTGGGGGTCTCTAGTTGGCGGAGGTGTGTACCTTAGTCCAAATAGGGACCCTTGCTTCTAGTCAGGGTAAGGAGGGACACACCTTTAGATAACCCCTGCTCACCCCCTGGTAGCTTGGCACGAGCAGCCAGGCTTATCTCCAAGGCAATGTGTAATGTATTTGCAACCACACTCCCAGTGACACAGTGATAACACCACAAATGGACACCACACTGGTTTCATAAAAATAGCAGCATCTTTATAAAAAGAAATACGATGAGACCAAACGATAAAAAACCAACATATGCGTATTCGTAATAATTCACTTGGCCGGTTATTAGGCCAGCAATCACTTGTAGGTTCCTGCGGTATTAATGAGTAATTTACGATCCCTAATGCAGTCCTCATACAATGCTATGCAGTTCGTAATGCAGCTCGTAATGTAATACTAGGACAGTCCCTAATGCAAGAATCAGGCAGTTCGTAATGCAATAATAATGCGATTCGTAATGCAATAATCAGGCAGTTCGTAATGCAATAATAATGCGGTTCGTAATGCAAGAATCAGGCAGTTCGTAATGCAATAATAATGCGGTTCGTAATGCAAGAATCAGGCAGTTCGTAATGCAATAATAATGCGGTTAACTCGGGCACCACTAGGCCCCAACAGCAGAGACAACGATCATAGGCTTACAGGGGTGGCCCCGGTCCTGCTGGGCAGGTCTGGGCCGCTCGGGGACTCAGCACGTCTAACGCGGTGCAGCGGGAGAGAGCTCGGAGCACTCCTGTACTCCTCCTGCATGCCTCCCCAGGCCACTCAAGCTTGCGGTTCCCAACTGGAGTCCAAGCCTTACCTGGGGGGGGTGCGCTGCCTCGCTCTCTCTCTCTCTCCCCGCTCGCCGGACGTCATGCTGGGCGATCCCGATCGCGTTCCGGATCTGTTGCTAGGCGACGCTGTAGCCCGACAGGTTACAGCGCGGCCTTCTCCGTCGTTGATGATCTTGGGCAGATTCCTTTCCACGAACAACGATCACGATCCCTTTCACCTTGTAGCTTCCTTAGCTTCAAGGAATCCTTTAGCACGTTGCGGCTCGGGCCGGCAGCGGTGATCCTTCCTCACAGCCTCAGTTACGATGTCGGCTTGGGCCACAAACAGCAATACAGCAGCGTGAACGATGTTTCATGCTGCGGGGGCCATGCGATCCCAGGGCACCTCGTAGACAGTACCACGGACCACACGGCAGTCTCAGGCGTGCAAGAGCACCACGCACACATCGTCGCTGAGACACCGTTCTTAGTTTCACACAATCCTTGGGCACGTTGCGGCTTGGGCCGGCGGCAGTGATCTTTCCTCACAGCCTCAGGTACGATGACGGCTCGGGCCACAACAGCAAGACAGCAGCGTGGACGATGTTTCACGCTGCGGTTGGCAGTGCGATCACGGGCACCTCGTAGACAGTACCACGGACCACACAGCAGTCTCAGGCGTGCAAGAGCACCACGCACACAGCGTTGCTGAGACACGGTTGGAATCTTTTGTGTTCCTGAGTTTCCACAACAGGGGACCAGCTCTCCTCGGGCCCTTGGAGACACGCTACTTCAGGACACAGCACACAGCAAAGTCCTCACAAGCAGGGGGACACAGCACACAGCAAAGTCCCTTGTCCTCTCCTTAGTCAAACCAGCAAACTGCAGGCCAGCCCCAGAACACACAGCAAGGGCAGTCCTTCTCTTCAGTCTCTTCAGCTGTTCTTCTTTGGCAGAGGTTCCTCTTGAGCACCAAATAGGTTCAATCCTTTTTCAATCTGGATTTCAGTCTTGAGTTCAGGGGTTTCAGCTCTTACATTTATACCCCTAAATGCCTTTGAAGTCTTTGTGTTCAGGGGGCTCTGACCTAAGTCCAAAACCAGACCTGGGTGTCTTCCTGCCAGGGCACACCCTCCTCCTTTGATAGTCAGGGTCTGGGGCCCAGACGCTCAGCAGGAGGTGGAGCCATCCTTTTGTGGCAGCAACACAGCCCTCTTCACATCCAGGGGGCTACTCCTCCCCCTCACATCAAATGCAGGCCAGCCTGTTGCTGTCTCACCTTCTCCTCCCTGGGGTCAGGACACTTCCCAGACCCTGTCACGTCTAAACCCAGGCAGACAATATACAACCAGGCAGAGGCACACAGGATGGTTTAAGACAAGAAACCAGCCACTTCTGAAAGCGTGGTTTCTAAACACACAATTTAAAAACCATCTTCACAAAAAGATGTTATTAAATTCTGAGTTCAGGCACACTAAACTCCATCTATCCATGTTATGCCTATTGGAAGATATGCTGAAAACATGGGACACAGCATTCCCCATTCTGTCCTATGGGCAAGATGGCCTTGCAACAGTGAAAAACGAATTTGGCAGTATTTCACTGTTAGGACATGGTACACACCTTAATACATGTCCTACCTTTCACATACACTGCACCCTGCCCAGGGGGGTACCTTGGCCTACTATAGGGGTATCTGATGTGCATAGAAAGGGAAGGGTACGGCCTGGCAAGTGGGTGCACTTGTCAGGACAACAAGGCAGTTAACAAACTGCGCACAGGCACTGGAGTGGCAGGCCTGAGATCTCTCTTTAGGGCTACTTGTGTGGGTGGCACAATTAGTGCTGCAGGCCCACTAGTAGCATTTGCATTACCAGCCCTGGCACACATAGTGCCCTTTACTAGGGACTTCACTAGTAAGGCAAACATACCAATTATGGACAACCAATTACCATAACACTTTATACAGGGAGCACTTGCACTTTGACACTGATCAGCAGTGGCAAAGTGCCCAAAGCATCTAAGTCGGCAACATTATGTCAGAAAAAGGTCTAGGAGGAAGGCAAAAAGTTTAAGGAACTTTAGCCAAAAAGGGCCAAGTCCAACAGTTAGGCAGTCCGGGAATGATGTGAGTTTGGCTATACAAAGTTACATAAGAGACTGGGTGAAAGAAAAGCACAAGAGAGCTTGGGAGATGAGAGGAAGACTCATGGGACTAGCAGATGTGAAAGTGGGAACATAGGTATGAAAGAAACAGCATTGCTGCTTTTGAAAGTTTTGAATATATTTTCTGATCCCATACCAATCAATCAATCAGTACATTTGTAGAGCTCTTCTTGTCACCTGTGAGGGTATCCAGGTGCTGACTGGGTCAGTTGATTACCCGAATAGCCAGGTCTTCAGGGACTTTCAGAACTCTGGAAGAAGTGGGGAGGCCCCTAGATGAAATGGTAGCTTGTTCCATGTCTTTGCTGCTAGGTAAAAGAAGCAACCACATTTTCGATGTCGTATGCGAGTGGAGAGGGTTAGAGAATGGGACGTGGAGTGAAGATGTCTGATGGAAGTTCAGGTGGTGGTTCGAGTAACCGGGTCCACAGTTGTTTGGGACCTTGTATGCATGGTTCAGGAGCTTGAACTGTCATATTTTCTGTATAGGGAGCCAGTGGAATTCCTTGCGGTAGGGGGTCATGTGGGTTTATCTTTTGAGATGCAGGACAAGTCTGGCTGCAGTGTTCTGTATGGTCTGTAGTTGTTGGAGGAGGTGAGCTATGATCCCTGCGTAGAGAGCGTTTCCAAAGTCCAGTTGGCTGGAGATGAGGGCCTGAGTGATGCTGAGTCTTGAACTTTGGGGATAGCCATTTGAATATCTTACAAAGCATGAAGAGGATGAAGAAGCAGGAGGAGGAGATGGATTTGATCTGAGTCATCATGGTTATCTTGTTGTCCAGAATGATGCCTAGATTCCTAGCGTGGTCAGTGGGGGTAGGAGTAGGTCTGAGTTCTGAGGGTCACTAGGATGCATCCCTTGGAGAGCTTTTGTTTCCAGAAATCAGTACCTCTGTCCTGTCTGTGTTGAGCTTCAGGCAGTTGTCTTGTATCCAGTTGGTGATGTTTGTCATGCAGTTGTGGAAGTTGGTCTTGGTGTTGGTGGTGAATTCGGAGATGTAGAGGATGAGTTGTGTGTCATTGGTGTAGGATATGATGTTGAATCTGTGAGTTATGGCGATGCTGGCCAGAGGTATCCTATAAGTGTTGAAGAGGGTGGGACGGAGTGAGAGACCTTGGGGTACTCCACAGATGATTTCTTTGGGTTCGGAAGTGAACGAGGAGAAAGGCAGACTCTTTGTGTTTCTGCGGTGAGGAAAGGGGCAATCCATCTGCGACTGGCTCCCTGGATACCTATGTTGTGCGGCCTGGTGATGAGTGTGTGGTGGGAGACCATATCAAAGGCTGCAGAGAGGTCTAGGAGGATCGGAGCCACAGTTTCTCCTCATTGGAGTAGGGCTCAGATTTCATTGGTAGCCTCAATGAGGGCTGTCTCAGTGCTGTGGTTGCTGCAGAATCGGGATTGGGAGAAGTCGAGTAGGAGGTTCTGTTCCAGAGGCGAGTTGTTGGTTGATGGCTGTTTCTAATACTTTGGCTGGGAACGGGTGCAGAAAGATTGGTCAGTTCTTGTTGAGTTCTCTGGGGTCTGCCAATGGTTTCTTTAGTAGGGCATTAACTTTTCTGTGTTTCTGATCCTTGTTCAAAGTGGCCACAAGGCGGTGAGTACATGGCTGATTCTGGCTTTGTCTAGGTTGATGATGTGGTGAGGGCATGGGTCGGTTAGGTCAATTGGGGCCCCTGAGTGGACCGAGTTCATGATGGACGCGGTGTCCTGTAGGGCGAGCTGGCTCCATTTGGTTAGTCGGATGTCTGTGGTTGTAGCGGGGTCATTGTGTTGCTTGAAGAAGTTGGTGGCCTTGAACTGGGGTTTGAAGTTTCTGTAGATGTTGGCAATCTTGTCGTAGAGGAAGTTTGCAAGGTTGTCGCAGAGTTCCTGTGAGGGAGTAATGTAGTTTGTTGCAGCTGAGGGACTGGATAATTCTTTAACGGCTGAGGTCCGTGAGCTGGTGATGTTGAAGTGGATAATTGAGTGGTCAGTCTAGGTGAGTTCTGTGGTGGGGCTGTACCTGATGCAGTTGCTGGAGATGAAGATGGGGTCTAGCATGCGGCCTCGGGTATGCATGGGGTCGTAGACGAGTTGGGTGAGTCCAATGTTGTTCATGCTGTCGAGAAGGTTGGTAGTGTTGATGTCATTGTGGTCATCGAGATAGAAGTTTATGTCGCAGAGGAAAATTTAGTTGTTGGAGTCTATGGTGAGGAGGGCGATGAAGTCGGAGATGAAGCTGCAGAAGGCTGGACATGGTCCTGGAGAACGGTAGGTGAGGGTGCCCCTGATGGTGGTTTTGCTGTCTGTTCGAGTCAGAAGTTGAGTTGTTCCATGGCTGGGGTGATGTCTTCATTTGTGGTGGTGCATTGTATGGATTCCATCTGTATGATGGTAATCCCTCCACCAGGCTTGTTGATGCGGTTGTGGTGGGTGATCTTGTATCCTTCGCGTATTGCAGTGGCGATATTGGGCACGGAAGTGAGGTTGACCCAGGTCTCAGTAAGGAAGAGGACATCTGGTGTAAGAGTGGGGGTGAGTTACCAAATCTTGGTGGTGTGTTCGCAAAGTGAGCGTGTGTTGAGAAGGGCGCATTCAAGTTGGTGTTTTTGTTCAGGTGGTGTCTGTGGTGTGTTCAGGGTGGGGCTGGTCGGTGGGCTAATGTGTGTGCTGTGGCAGGTGAAGTGGCAGTGGGGGCAGTTGAAAGGTCCTACCGTGGAGTTTTTGTTGGCACGAAGACAGTGTTTGTTGCAGCATCGGGGGTCGAGGGTGTAGAGCTCGGCGATGGTGTATCTGCAGGGGGCAGGAAGGCCAGGTGACGTGGAGCTGGGTGTGGTCCAGGAGTGTACGGCGCAGGTGGGCTTACCTTTGATTCGCCTTCAGTGTACCAGTTGAGGGGTCACGCTGCGGCCTGCATTAAGATAGTCCTGTGGTGGGTGGGGCTTATATTGGTGTGCAAGTACAGTGAGCGGAAAAACCCAGGCAGTGGCGGTGTCACTGGATCAGGCTGGAACAAGCAGGAACTGGAGGCCACAGGCATGTGACAGGCTCGGAGCCCAGCTGCCTACCATATCACTGATGTAAAAACGATAAATGGTGGAGCAGGAAAGGTTAAAGGAAGAACGATGAAGAGGTTTTGTTAACTGAGGACATAAGCAATGAAGGACGAAGGTCGGAAGGTGTGACAGGAGATAAAGATCAGAGACTAAAGGTAAGGAGAAGTGATGAGCCAAAGATATGTGACGATTTTCTGCTAGAGTCAAATCAGCATTGAGTGTGCCTCCGTGTTACTTTTCTGATGTTTTGACAGGGATGTGAATGTGTCTGCTGGGAGGTTGTGAGGTATCTTGGGAGTCTGGAGTGTGGTGTGAGAGAGACTATGTGGATTTGAAACAAAAGTGTGATCTGGGGTGTTGCGTTTCAATTGTACTGGTAGTTTGGCCCGGAAGGCACCGTCATGCAGGCATACCTCAGGGCTCCTATCCTCATTTGAACTCAGTACACCTACCACCGACTTCTAACTGCAATCCGTCGCAGCATGTTTTTCACAGATTAATGATAACTGCCGCTGATAGGAGATGTGGCCTAAAAGCCAGAGCTGCTTACTTTGGAGTTGTGGAACTAGAGAGTATATTTACAATGAATTGGTGCAGTGTGGAGCCGCAAGCAAATCTGCTGGGCAAAGCTGTGTCATTTCAAAAAATGCAGGGATGCGCCATATTAACAAGAATACGGCACATCCCTGTTCTCACTCCTGTGCTAAAAAGCTGCCTAGTGCAAACGCAGGCACACTTACGCCATGGTGGAAGGGTGCCTGCGTTCCAGAGATGATTGTTTATGTGCAAGAAGGGACACCTTCCTGCACATAAGCAATCTTTAATGGCAATTTGCTCTTCCTATGTGTGCTGCAGAATACAGCAGCACACATAGAAAGTGCAAAACAAACCGAGGAGAAATAAAAGTATTTCTCCTTGTTGCATCACTCTAATGCATCCTTTTGAATGGTGTTAGTTTTTGCCACTGCCTCAGATTTACACATCCTTGTAAATCTAGGACAGTGTCAAAAAGCAATGGGTGTTGTATGGGTACGCCCACAGCAACATCTATTGCACGCCCCTTTGACGCATCAGACTGCATCAATGGGTACAATATTTACAATGATGTTTTAAGCCACGCAAATTGGTTTAGTGCCGCATTGAAAATATAGAGCAGGGCATTGCGCCACCGGAGCGTCGTAAAAAGTGACGTTCAGGTGGCGCAATGCCCTTGTACATATTCCCCTACTTTCGATTCCGTCTCTGCTCAACATCCAATGATGTTGGGTAAATAAATTAATCTCCCCATGACTCAAAAAGATTAATTTTACCTTGTGTGATGTAATCTGGTGCTCTTGAAAAATTGGCCAATGCCCTCCGGACGAGTTTGCGCTATATAAAACTGCTAAATAAAGTTCCAGATTTTTGTATTCATACCGTCCAGTTGCCCCATACTGTGCAGAACGTACATAAATGAAATTCTTTCACTGGGCTCTTGTAGTTCAAATGGCTTTGAAAATAATTATCATGGTATTATTTTGTATTTGTCGTGTTGAACTGAACACATGTTTTGTAGAATAGTGAGTGGTGCACGACACAACACGTTGCTTGCTCAGTATGCTTTGGGATACAAAACGCTGACTTGCACATACACCTATGAGCCACAGGGTGGCAACCATGCACTGCAACATAAAATACATTTCACGCCTACCTATTTCTCTAGACCTGGCAAGGCACATTTTAGCTATATAATGCTAGCCCATAATTATTTTCTGAAAGTTAATATTGCAGAAATCAAAGCGGTACAGTATGATTAAAGAGTCATTGAGAAACTTATTAACATATTTTCTTCAGAAGCGAATGACTAATTGTTTAATACAATAACCTCAGCTACCCATTCCTTTTACATTTTTAAATAATGAGCTTTTATTTATTCCGTGTAGCCATATTGCATGCATGCACGTCGATGTAATTGTTTTAATAGTTTGTCAGTACTCTCTAGGTTCTAATTTCCTTGTCTAGCATGTCACCGATTTTAGTTCCGTCCGAACTTTACCTGTGTTGTAGTTCCATTGCTGCCGGGACTTGGTCTACCATAAACTTGGTCGAGGCACAGTCAGCCAGAAATCTGCAAAGTCCCTTCCTTCGTCTGACAGTTTGTCAGCGATGGAGTGGGCCATGCAGAACAACACGAAAAAAATGAAGGGCCGGATTTAGAGTTTGGAGGATGGATTAATGACCATCAGGGAGATGAAATACTTTACTCGCCGTCCATCAGAGTGAGCTATGTCCTCGCCCTGAGAACATCTCACTACATTGGCAGGAACTGCCATCACAGTTCCCTCAAAAATAAGGGCCAATTTTTCCAAAGTTTTACATTTTTCAAAAACAAACTCCCGAAGCAGGATTTTGTTTTGGGAAAACGCAAAACTAATGACCAGCACACCATTGGAGTTTTTTTCCCATGGTGTGAGGGTCATATTTCAAATGTTTAATTTTAAAGTCCCTCACTGCAGGTTTTATTTGGAGGAAAAGGACAGCAAAAAATAAAGTCATCTGACCTTCCACTCTAAATTGGGAGAAAGGTCGACTTACCTCTGTAGGTCTGTACTCAGGCCGTCAGAGGAGTATGTAGGCGACGAAGCCGAAGTAGGCTCTGTCGTTGACATACTGGGGCATATTATCAAGCCATTTATAGCCGCGTTAGCGGCACTTCCTTGCCGCTAACGCAGTATTTTTTTAACACCCTATTAACAAGCTGTCGCTAACAGGCGTTAGCGACAGCTTTCTGGTGATAGCAGCCGGTTTTTCTATTGCCTTGCATGCCAGCGATATTTATCGCTAATGACATGCAAGGTAGGCGTTCCTTCTCAAAATTACAGGAAAACTCACGCTAACACCACTGCGCTCTATTATCAAGGATGGGCCGGACCCGCGAAGCGATAAAAAAAGTCACACTAAGGCCCATTAGCTGCAGGAACTTAAGACCAAAAAATAGCTGGTCTTAAAAATGGGGACAAGACTTGGGCCCACATGTATGCATGTTTTTGGTGCTGGACAGTACTGCAAGCAATGTACAATGATCTTCGGGTGTTTTCTAAGTAAGGAATTGGCGCCTACCAAATATACGCTAGTACAAACTGGACTTACTATTGCGGTGCAGAGGTGAGGGAGACTAACACCCTAAACCCTCAATTGGGGACCCAAGAAGGTCCACTGTAACTAGAAATTCAATCCTGTGCACACGCTAATTTTCTTTACAGGTTATGGCGTTCGGCATTCTTCCCAGTCTTAAATATTGTCTCAGGGTGACCCCGTCCCACCATTTAGAGTTCTCTGTTTTTTCAATCTTTCAAGTTTGATGAATTTATCCTTGAGACCCTCCTTACGGGATGCGGTCCCGCAGGTCGTGGTTATGGCTGATAAGTTCCCTTTGCTAAATTTTCAAAAGCTCTTCGGCCATTTTACCCCTATCCATGTTCAGTGATCCTAGTAAGTTAGTTTACTGCGTTGGGGCTGCCTCCTTACTATAGCCTAAACTAGTGTACAATAAAAATTTAGCAAAAGGGAACTTATCAGCCATATCCACGACCAGCGGGACCGCATCCCGTAAGGAAGGTCTCAAGGATAAATTCATCAAACTTGAAAGATTGAAAAAAACAGAGAACTCTAAATGGTGGGACGGGGTCACCCTGAGACAATATTTAAGACTGGGAAGAATACCGAACGCCATAACCTGTAAAGAAAATTAGCATGTGCACAGGATTGAATTTTCTAGTTACAGTGGACCTTCTTGGGTCCCCAATTGAGGGTTTAGGTGTTAGTCTCCTCACCTCTGCACCGCAATAATAAGTCCAGTTTGTATTAGCGTATATTTGGTAGGCGCCAATTCCTTACTTAGAAAACACCCGAAGATCATTGTACACTAGTTTAGGCTATAGTAAGGAGGCAGCCCCAACGCAGTAAACTAACTTACTAGGATCACTGAACATGGATAGGGGTAAAATGGTCAAGAGCTTTTGAAAATTTAGCAAAAGGGAACTTATCAGCCATATCCACGACCAGCAGGACCGCATCCCGTAAGGAGGGTCTCAAGGATAAATCCATCAAACTTGAAAGATTGAAAAAAACAGAGAACTCTAAATGGTGGGACGGGGTCAACCTGAGACAATATTTAAGACTGGGAAGAATACCGAACGCCATAACCTGTAAAGAAAATTAGCGTGTGCACAGGATTGAATTTCTAGTTACAGTGGACCTTCTTGGGTCCCCAATTGAGGGTTTAGGGTGTTAGTCTCCCTCACCTCTGCACCGCAATAATAAGTCCAGTTTATACTAGCGTATATTTGGTAGGCGCCAATTCCTTACTTAGAAAACACCCGAAGATCATTGTACACTAGTTTAGGCTATAGTAAGGAGGCAGCCCCAACGCAGTAAACTAACTTACTAGGATCACTGAACATGGATAGGGGTAAAATAGCCGAATAGCTTTTTGAAAATTTAGCAAAAGGGAACTTATCAGCCATATCCACGACCAGCGGGACCGCATCCCGTAAGGAGGGTCTCAAGGATAAATTCATCAAACTTGAAAGATTGAAAAAAACAGAGAACACTAAATGGTGGGACGGGGTCACCCTGAGACAATATTTTAGACTGGGAAGAATACCGAACGCCATAACCTGTAAAGAAAATTTGCGTGTGCACAGGATTGAATTTCTAGTACTGCAAGCAATGTTGCAGCGCTGCCCTGCGACAAAAATACAGTGCAGAAATGCGCACCATCAATGAGTTAGTGCGCATTCCTGTGCCCCACTCATGAAAAGTGTTGCTGCGCTGCGACAAGACAGCGTAGCAACACTTCTCATTACGCCCTCCTTGCAACAGCATGGATGCGCTGTACTCACTGGACAGCGCTCCATGACGCAAGTAATGACAGATACGTCAGGAATTCTGACGTATCTGTCTGCGCTAAAGTCACGCATTGCTGCAGTTGTGTCACAACCATGATGCAACTCCAGCAATGCATGGGGCCAGTCAATCCCTATGGCACTGCCTCACCCTCACGCCTGTTATCAGGCAGGCGGAAGGTACTGACGCAGTGCCGTTCATGAGGGGTGCCCGAATGTCGGCGATGTTGGAGATCCATCGGTGGTGTTTGCGCGCTGCGGTGTCATCGTTTGGAAGCATTGGTGGAGTGTTGGTGCGGAGGCAGTTGACCAGACGTTCTGCGGTGGCCTTGATCCAGCTGCGATGGGGTGCGATGACGCTCTGGCGTACGGTGGGCAAGGTGAAGACGTCGTTCATCCAATGATGGTAGTGCCAGGAGAGTCCGGTGTTGTGGCTGTAGTTGAAGTACCCGCTGGCAGAGGTGACGTGCTCGACCGTGTGTCCTGCTATGTGGCCTGTTGAGGTGACTTGCTGCTTGCGTCTGATGTCGGTGACAGGAGGGGGTGGTGCTCTGTTCACTGGGGTTGCCCAGGTGGAACTTGGGTTCACCGAGTTGGATGTCGTCGGCGGATGGGAGACCCTGGGGTGCAATGATGTCTACAATGGGATTGTAGAACGGGGGGCCATGGCCCGGGGGGCCTGCACATGAGGGTGCCACAGAGGGTGTTCTTGGGCTTGGTCCGGATCTGGGAGTTGACGTTGTCCATGGTCACCCTTGGCACATTAGAGTGCGTGGTCAGTCGGAGTGTGCCTCTGTAGGTGACGGCAATGCCTCCTCCTTGATGGTCGGGGTGCTCCTTGCGGGTGATACTGCATCAGTCAGTGATGGCGAAGGCGATGTCCGTTACGGAGCAGACGTTTGTCCTGGCAGGCGAGGTGGCATCCAGGGTTGATGGCGAGGAGGGTGCTGGCGTTGTAGCGGTGGAGTTTCCAAGAGGAAATCACCTTGGTGCTGAGCACGGTCCAGGGGCAGACGGACGCAAACGGCGTAGCTTATGTGTTGCCTTTGTCACGGGAGACGACCATTACAACGCAGGCAGTACATCGTTAACAACGCAACTCCGACAACGCGGGTCCCTTAACATCACATTTGATTACAACGCATTGTGTGGTCAGTAATGGGGTAATTTAAACTTTTTCAGGTGTGTATGGGTTTTGGATGTAAAAAATGAAAATTGGACTATTTCTTGGGGTAAAATATGAAAAATGGGGTGTTTTTTGGGGTAAAATATGAAAAATGGGTGTCCTTTTGGGGTAAAATATGAAAAATGGGGTGTTTTTTGGGGTACATTTTTGAATTATTGGGTGTTTTTTTGGGGTCAAATTTCTAAATGGTGGGTGTGTTTTGTGCCAAAATAAAGAGAAATTAGGTGGGTGCATTTGTCTCAAATGTGATCTTTTGGGTGTCTTTTGGGGGTTCAGAAAGGAATTCCAGGGTACACGGTTGGGTTAGTTGTGCAAAGGTTATTTGTGGGTCGCACTCACTGTAGTGGGAACAGTGATCTTCATGTTTCCGCTATGCAACACCTACTCTACTGTTGCAATGTGCCTAGTATTAGTATGTATTGGAATGGAATGCGATGTTATGGCATGCATCGCAACTACGTATGTGCCTTTGGCACATGAGTGGTACGCCCGCTGTGCATGGGCGCACAGCGGCCACCATTGAGAAGTGCGGGGGGTGTCTGGACAGCTGTGAGGTGGTAAACCCCATAAAGAACACTGGAAGGTGTGTGGACGCGGGGATGTGTGTGTGAGCGTGTGTTGTTCAGAAATTTATTGAGGGAAGTCTTACCTCTAAGATGTGTCCCGTGTCTTCGTAGCTCCTGCTCTCTCAGCGTCTGCCTCCAGGAAAAGGAAGTAGGCAGCCAGGCTCCCTCCCCTGAGTCAATCACAACGCTGCAATGCGGTGGTGGGATTGTTAACTGGCAACGGGACAAGTCATGCAGCCAGGGGTCGGAGGGGTGGGCATGTACTCGATGCAGGCTGTAATGCAGCCTGCATTGCGAACATAGAAGTGCGCATGTCTGCATTGGGCGGCCTGAGTGGGCCGACCAAACAGTCATTGCGCACTTGAGTGTGCATGCCAATCCGCACATTCCCTGCTCCGTGTTTGGAGCAGTCCTACCCACCCGCCCACCCCCTGAGGATACATAGCATGATTACATCAGTCATTTATCCCTTGTATTTCCCTTTTTTAACTGTTTTATTGGCTTCTCTGAGCCCGCACTACCCGCTTCATGCCGCCGCTGCCCCTGCGGCCCCGCACCCCTGTCCTTGCACATTCCCGCCTCCCAGCTGATCGTTCCTCCACCCTCCCCTACTTAATGGCGGACGCTGCGCGATTGCGCAGCGGACACACGCCACTGGTGCGCAGAAGGCGCGCCTAAGACAAGCCCGTCTGCGCACGTCTGCAACCCAACCACGACCAGCGCCAGGAAGCCTGGATCACGGGCCACCCACTGCTACAGCACAGCCACCCTTCACGCACTCAACCCCGGGAAAGTCAGAGACTGACAACAGGCCTCGGCAAACATGACCCACGGCCAGTTCTCCTGCCTCCACTGCCGCCGGAGCTTAACCACCACCCCAGACTCCAACACAGCCAACGCCAGCACCGGCGACACCCTAGGATGCATCCTCCTCAACGGGCGCTCGTGCACAAACACACCGTGGAAATCTAGAACTTACTCGACTCTCTCTCGCCCGACATCGCCTTCTTCACGGAGACCTGGACCAACGTCTCCTCCGCCCCCGACATCAACACCGCCATCCCGGACAGATACAAGATCCAGAGGAAGGACCGCACCAACCACCCGGGAGGGTGCCTCGCCATTGCCCACAAGAGCACCCTCTGCCTCACCACCTCCAGCGAAACCTTCCCCTCCGCCGAACACCTGCACTTCCAGATCCAGACCAGCCACAACTCCACACTCTGAGGAACCCTCATCTACAGACACCCCCGGCCCCGGACACACCAGCCAGCCCACCATCTCCACCTGGACGCCAGTCACAGCTGAAGACACAGCCTCAACCATGAAAGGCATCCACTTGTGGGCCCCCATCAACCCATGCCCTCCCACATCTACCACAGAGCCGCAGCCGCCATCACACACGAACTGCAACGCACCATCTACACCACCTTCAAAACAGGCACCTACCCAGATGACTGAAAGGGTGAAGAAGACTGGCCCCTTCTCAAAAAGACCCCAGCTGACCCCACCGACCTCAAGGACTACCGGCCAATCTCGCTCCTCCCCTTCGTGGCCAAAGTTGCAGAGTAAACAGTCAACAGGGAACTGACATGATTCATTGATGACAACGCCATCCTCGACCCGTCCCAATCTGGATTGCGAACCAACCACAGCAACGAGGCCGTCCTACTCGCCGCCACAGACGACATCCGCACACTCCTGGACCAAGGCCACTCCGCAGCCCACATCATACTTGTCCTTTCAGCGGCCTTCGACACCGTCTCCCACCACACACTAGTCGCCAGACTACACGACGCCGGCATACAAGGAACAGGCCTCGACTGGATCCGATCATTCCTCCCCGGAAGAAGTCAAAGGATCAGACTGCAAACCTTCCTCTCCGATCCCACGTAAATCACATGCGGAGTCCCAGATGGTTCATCTCTGAGCCCGACCGTCTACATGGCACCCTCGACACCACCGTCCGACAACACGGCCTCAACATCGTATCCTACACTGATGACACCCAGCTCATCCTCTCGCTCACCAAAGACCCTACCAACGCCAGACTCAACTTCCAGAAAGGAATGCAGGACGTCGCAGTCTGGATGACCAACAGCTGCCTGAAGCTCAACGCTGAGAAGACAGTAGTCCTTGTCCTTGGAACCACACCTTCAGCATGGGACAACACCTGTTGGCCTTCGCCCTCGGAAGCCCTCCTACCCCCTCGGACCATGCCAGAAACCTCGGCATCGTACTCAACCCATCCCTCACCATGAACAGACAGGTCTATGCCGTCACCTCCAGCTGCTTCAACACCCTCCGCATCCTCCGCAAGACCTTCAAATGGATACCCCCAGAGTCAAGGAAGACAGTCACCCATGCACTCACTCCAGCAGACTGGACTATGGAAACGCACTCTACGCCGCCATTTACAAGTCCCTACTCCGCAAACTACCAACATTACAGTACACCGCCGCCAGACTCGTCCTCGGCATCCCCCGGCACTAACACTTCAGCCAACACCTACGTAGACTCCACTGTCTCCCCGTGGTGAAAAGAGTCACCTTCAAAATCATCACTCACGCCTACAAATGCCTACACAACAACGTAACCAAATACCTCAACGACAGGATCAACTGCCACGTACACAAATGAGACATCCGATCTTCCAACCTCACACTGTCCGAAACACAGCGCATCCACAGAGCCAGAGCAGGCGGAAGATCCTTCTCCCACATTGCATCCAATACGTGGAACCGGCTACGGGCAGACATCAGAGGTGTCCCCTCCCTGAACACCTTCAGGAAGACCCTCAAGACCTGGCTCTTCGGCTAACAGATCTGCGGCCCCCCACCCCTCAGTGCTTTGCGACCCTCACGGGTGAGTGGCGCGCTTACAATTCCCCTGAGTGATTGATT
The DNA here is from genome assembly GCA_963921515.1 of Calotriton arnoldi. Lineage (NCBI taxonomy): Eukaryota > Metazoa > Chordata > Amphibia > Caudata > Salamandridae > Calotriton > Calotriton arnoldi. The sequence continues at coordinate 41,320 of CAWUFW010010822.1, read as the reverse complement.
GATTGAGTTATCATCATGTGATGATTGCTCCTCTTCTGCATTTCTTGAGGTGGTGGGGCAACGCTCTTCCAACATAGCGGTAAAGCCGCCACTGGGGGTGCGTCATCTACGTGTGATAGGCATGAGCGACTCCCCCCCGGCCCTCCTGCACTACGCGTCCCTCCTTCTCCTTACCTGGACATTGACCCCGTGGCGCAATCCACTGCACTTCCCCCAAATCTGTGACTCAGCCAGCAGGAGCCTGAGCCAGGTGTGCTTTCACTGGGCTGGGTACAGCAGTCACCGCGTAGTCCGCTGGTGGACCACCCAATGCAGTTGATGCAGCAGGGCTCCCTTAGGCGTGTAGTTGCAGCGCTCAGCCCACACAAGTTCGGCGTAGCACAGGGGCCTCACCCCCCAGAGCGTCCGGCCAGCCCAACATCATCCGTCCTGTGATGTAGGGAGATGGCACCCGCCGTTGGTGATCCCCTCCGTGCACCCCGGTGTAGTGGTGGATCATAGTATGTGAAGTGGACCTCACTACGTTGGTGCGCTGGTTCACCTCTACCATTGACTGCACCAAGGTGCGCAAGGCGGGCTTCTCACACAGGTCAGCAATGTGTCTCCATGCGACCTGCCAGACTTCACCATCAGGTACGATCGATCGTCGCACATCAATGTCTCCCGCCACGGCTCATCGACTCCACAGCTACTCCACTTCCCACTCCAGGCCAAAGACACAGGTCCAGCGAAGGATCCAGGAACCAGATGCAGCTCCAGCGAGGGATCCAGGAACCAGACGCAGCTCCAGCGAGGGATCCAGGAACCAGATGCAGGTCCAGCGAGGGATCCAGGAACCAGACGCAGGTCCAGCGAGGGATCCAGGAACCAGACGCAGGTCCAGCGAGGGATCCAGGAACCAGACGCAGCTCAGCGAGGGATCCCGGAAACAGACGCAGGTCCAGCAAGGGATCCAGGAACCAGACGCAGGTCCAGCGAGGGATCCAGGAACCAGACACAGGTCCAGGGAGGGATCCAGGAACCAGACGCAGGTCCAGCGAGGGATCCAGGAACCAGACGCAGGTCCAGCGAGAGATCCAGGAACCAGACGCAGGTCCAGCAAGGGATCCAGGTACCAGACGCAGGTCCAGCGAGGGATCCAGGAACCAGACGCAGGTCCTGCGAGGGATCCAGTAACCAGACGCAGGTCCTGCGTGGGAACCAGGATCTCATCCTGGTCAACCAGGATGTTGGGTGGCTTGAGGGGGTTGTTGATGTGTGCTGCACGGTAACTAGCCACAATATCGAGAAAAAAAATATCGACTGGACAGAATATCGAGTTTTTCATATCGAATAGACAGAATATCGAATTGCAAAAATATAGTGGTGCAGAATATCGAAATGCAGGTAAGAAATATCGAGTTCCACAATATCGAAGTTAGTAATATCAATTTTTTTTAGTGTTTTAAGTGTTAGTATATGTGTTAAAAGTATGTATTATTTTTGTAATGTATGTTTGAATTTTGTAAAAGTAATGAATTTTATGTTAATAAATTTTTGTCTAATTTATTCCGTAGCGGGTTGTGGGTTTATAGGGGAATAGGGTGGGAAGTAATTTAATTATAATATATATTTTTAGCATTATTTAGAATTAATTAATTATATGTTAATTTTTTTTTGCGTAATTTAATTCTGTAGCAGGTTGTGTGTTTATAGGGGAATAGGGTGGAAGTAATTTAATTGAAATAAATTAATGTATTATTTTGTTAATTAATAATTTAATATTTAATAATTTATATTGTTAATTAAGTTAATTAATTTCTTTTAATTAATTCTAAATTGATTAATAATATTTAATTGGTAATTATGTCAATTGTGTACTTATTTTTTTATTAATTAGTAATTAATTAGCTATTAATTATTAACAATTAATTTGTAAATGTGTTAATTAATTATATTGTTAATTGAATTCGTTAATTAATTAATTGTTAATTAATTATGTTAATTTATTAATATGTTACAATATTGTAGGTGATATTTATAGGGGAAAATGGTGAGAGGTAAATTAATTTTTACAAAATAATTAATTGTTAATTAATGTTAATTATATTGCAGGACTGGGTATATTAAATTATTCCCCTACGCTATCCAACACTTTCCTTACTGTTGCACTCACTTGAGTGGGAATAGTAATTTTTACCCTCCCGCTATCCAACACTTTCTCTACTGTTCCACTCGCTGGAGTGGGAATAGTAATTTTTATTTACCCGCTATCCTACATTTTCCCTACTGTACCACTTGTTGGAGTGGAAATAGAAATTTTATCTTTTACGCTATGCAATTTTTTCAGTATTCTTATATTTAATGTACTGTAAAATATTATTTAAAAAAAAATATTTTAATGTTTTAACTTATTATATAGAATGTATTTTTATATTTATATTATAGGTTTATTTATATATATATATGTAATTATATTTAAAAATATGTTTTTAACATTTAATTATTAAAAATATTAATTATTTTTGAATATTAAGTTAATATATATGTAATAAAAAATACAAAAGCATGTTTTTTTTTAACTTACATTTATTATTTATTAATTTTAAGTTTATTTAAGTATTTTTAAGTATGTTTTAATTAATTATAGTTAATATTTCATTAATTTTACATTACTTTTAAGAGATTTAAAAAAGTCGATATTTTAGCAAACTATATTATTTACAACGATATTTAGGATTCAATATTTTTGTACTTACCTGTTTGTAGATAGAAATTCAATATTCTGGTAGTCGATATTTTGTCAGAGATATTCTGGCAGCTCGATATTTTGATCGTCGATATTCTGTCAGTGATTCATACTGTACTATGCCCTGGCTGCTCAAATCTGCATTTTTCCTTTTTTTGTACATCTTTTATATTGGGGGTGGACAGATGGGCTAAGTCCAAACTTGCGGGTTAGCGTGCCTTTTTCTATCGCTAAGGGCTTATCGCTGGATTCCACCCGCTATCGCCGGTTTCATTAACGCCATCACGCTAATGTTAGCGGCGGTTTTCGCCGCTGATCCCTGAAGATATAGGGGCCGATTCCAATTCGGGCCGGAAATCTCTCCGACCGAGCCGGACCCGGAGAGAATTCCGACCGAATCGGACCCGTGCAGCCCGACCGAACGAGTACGATGCGCACGTATGCCATCGGACTCGATTCGGTCGGACTCCCATTGAAGTCAATGGGAGCCTGTCGTACAACGTGTACGCGGGCTCCCATTGACTCAATGGGTGCGAGGTGGACAAGGGCGCCCCTACAGCGTGTACGCGGCGAAGCGACTCGCGCCGTACACGCACAGGTAGGGGGACCCATGGGTCCCCCCTGTGTGCGACTCGCGCGGCTACGCATACAGGGGGGTCCGACACGGACCCCCAAAGTACGGCTCCGACTGCTCTTTCGAGCCGGAGTGCGCGGCTCGGTCGGACTGCTCGCGGCGCGCATCGTACTTACCCGGCCGGGGAACATCTCCATTGCGCGGTGCGAGTCGTGTCCGAGCGAGTCGGTCGGTGCGGTTAGACCCGGGAACGAGTCGGTCGGAGCGGTCGGGACGCCCGGACGAGTCGGTCGGCGATTTCGCATCGTACTCGCTCGCCCGGACGCGCGTACGAATCGGTCGGGAAATAGGACTCCGAATCGGATCCGGTTAAGCCGAATACGATTCGGAGCCCTACCGGCCGAGATCGGAATCGGCCCCACAGTCTGTTAGCAAAACGTTGCTAATACGTCGCTAACAGGGCGATAACTTGCAGGGATCGACGGCGATAGGAAAACTAGCGCTAACCTAGGTTAGCGATAGTTATCGCCATTTCTTGGTAATATGCCCCACTACTGTTGGTTCCCCCGGCCCTAAAGTGGATGGGAGGACCAAGAGTTTGGCAGAGAGGGTACTCGTTTGCTGTTTCAACAGAGTACTCTCTCTGACAAACTCTTAATTGGACCTGAAGTTTTCATAACAATTTCATTAAAAAATGAGGTAATTCTTTGAGAAAGTGGATTATTAGTTAGGGTGGATGGTAGTACACCACAAGTAAACATCGCACTATTCTTGCTAGGTTCAGCAAATGTTTCAGTAATTTAAACCTGAGATCAACCCCTGGCTGCTATGGCGCAGAGCAGACAGGCTTAAAATAAGAAATGTGTATAGCATTTAGAAGTACAAAAAAAGATAAACAGTTGAAAACAGAACATAATAAAAATCCCACTCCAATTTATTAAAAAATTGAGAATATTTTAATGCAATGAGAAAAATTCAATAAGAGGAACCAAAGATAGTCATTATTAACACTTTGAATTAAAATAGCACCAAAAAGCACAAACGCCAACTGCAGACAACTGGTCGTGCTAGACAAGGGTAAACTTTGAGGCTGACCATGGAGTAGTTGTCAGATACAAGGCCAGTGAAAGAGTTACCTTAAGACTTAGACAACTTGTAAGACGGTAGAGTAGTCAGCTGGGCTAGATTGCAAGCTGGATCTGAAGATGGGCTCGTCAGCCACCGGTTGATGAATGATGAGGTCCCGGTAAAGCCATCGATGAAGGCAGGCAAAAATGCTCCAAGCAGGAAAAGTCCAGAGTCCACACTCAGGAAAGTATCAACATCAATTGGATGCTACTCTTCATCGGGCCTGGTGAAGTTTTCTTCCTTTGGACTTAGACTCTCTTCTGGAAGTTAGATTTCCTCAGCAGGGGAAAGGTTGCAGGCTATAGCTGAAGAGGGTTCACCGTCATCAAATGCCGGTTGGCTTCAGACCCACTGAATCGGATTTGCTTCTGCGGAGAAGAATGTAGCAGGAGTCAGCTCCACCAGCGATGCACCCTCAGTAGGTCAGCTGGCAGGTTAGTCCCAGTCCCTCAACTGTTCCTCAGTCAAAAAAGTTTGCAAAAAGTTTTTAAATTCCAGCTTTTAAGGTTTGGGCAGGAGGAGTTCACTCTGACATCAGCCAAGGGTTCCAGGACCTCAGACATATGGCTTGGGGGTCCAGACTCACTCCTATCAGCAGGGTGCACTTGAAACTGGTCAGCTGAGCTCTTTCAGGAAAGTAGTCTTCTTGCAGCTTTTGTGTCCCTTTATCTTAAAAGGTCAGCCAACAGACCAGTGAAGTCCACTTCTTTGTACTTGGTACAAGTGGGAGCAGGTTGAGCCCTTGTGGTTCTGTTCACAGCACTCAACAGCAGGTGCAGTCTTTCTTCTGTCTTTCACAGGTCCAGTAGTGTTCTGAAAAGGATGCCCAAGGGTCCAACATTTATGTCTGGCACAAGCTGTGGCTGTGGGGGGAGTCCTGGCCCCTGCCAAACTAATAGGGAAACAGTTCCCAGGGGTATCCCTATCCACTTTTTCAGGAGGTTCTGTGTGTCGTACTTCAAACAATGCCACAGTGCTCCTCTGTACCTAAAGCCAAGAAAGCAGAACATTTTCCCCCTGTGCCTAGCTCCTGTGCCCACCCTAGGGGAGGGTTTCGGCCTGTCAAAAGGGGTTATTTTGAAAGGTCGAATTTGCCATTTAAACCTGCACAATTCGGTTACTGGTGGCAGGCCTGCAGTCATGTTTTGCATTGCCTCACTAATACGTGCTGCAGTCCACAATATGTGCTGCAGTCAACTAGTAACATTCAACTTACAGGCCTTGGGTACACTTTGTACCATATACTAGGGACTTCTTGTTAAGTTAAATATGCCAAATAGTAGTCTAGTCAATATTAACATGTTTTAGGAGTAAGAGCACATGTACTGGGGTCTTTTTAGCAGCGTGCCAGTGCACAGAGACAAAAGAACAGCATCAGTCCAAAAAATAGGGGTGACCATACAAGCAAGAGCATGTTCTTGCAATAATCAAATTATATGAAAAGCAGATTTCAAATGTTGGGAAACAAATGGAATGATAAGCAGATCAAAGTTTATTGAAGAGTTCTAATCTTAGCATAACTAGCATAAAATAATCATGTATGCTGTTCACTTTCTCCAGCTATGCAGTTGTCTTGAAAGGCAAGTAGGTATTTGTTAAATATTTTCACTTCCGCCACTGTTTGTTACAATCATGTGAGTATGCTCTGAGGAAGTGGATTAGTAGTTGGGGTGGATGGTAGTCCACCACAAGTAATAATGGCACTATTTTTGCTAGGTCCATTAAAAGTTTCAGTAAATTAAACAAAGACAAACATGTTTGCCACAGAGCAGACAGGCATAACTTAAGAAAATTTGTAAAGCATTTAGAAGTAACAAAACAGTTAAAAAGTCAAAAACAAAACACAGTACAAATTCCACTCCAACTTCTGTAGAGAATAATTTAGTGAACAAAATGACAAGGAAATGACAAAACTCCAACAAGGATATGACTTTTTAAAGTTTTAAATAAAAATAGCACCTAAAAGCATTAAGCATCAACTGCAGTCATCTGGTTGCGCTTGGCCGGTACCTAGGTGTGACTTAAAGCTGACTGTGATGAAACTCGGGTTAGATACTCAGATACAGAAACCAGGTTCATCCCGGTCAGAAGTTTTACCTTCTGACTTACTCACTAAAATGGAAGTCAAGAATCTCAAGCAGGGCAAGGCAGCAGGATGTGGCCTAGAAAGGATCCATGAATCTGGATAGCCATTGGATGACGTCCCAGCACTTTTGGCAGGAAAGCTCAGAGCGGGCGAAATTCAAAATTTGTGCCCAAGGAAGGTCTCTTGTCAGCCAGATAACTTTGGCACCTTCACTCAGTGAAGATTTTTACCTTCAAACTTAGTTACTTTTTTGGCGCTTTGATTCCTCCATCAGGGCAAGGCCTGAAGCTGTAGAGAAACAGAGCTCCAGGAGGCAGAATATCATCTCTGAAGCATCCCTCTGAAACGAATTTTTACTGCAGAAGAGCTCCGAGTGGGAGCAACCTGAATCTTTGGCCCAGTAGCAATGCACTTTCATCAGATTGACTTGGCAGGTTTGTCCCGGTTGGTCTTTAGAGCCAAAACGTTTTTGAGTCCCAGTTTTTTAGGGATGTTAAGAGGAGTGCACTTTGACACAAACAAGGGTCCCAGGCCCTTAGGAGGAGCATTTGGAGGTCAAGACTCACTCCAGCAGAAGCCACCAGCAGGGTCCAGAGCAGATCCATTTGGAACTGTTAAGCTGGGCGCTTCAGGAAAAGGGCTTCTAACAGCTTGTTTTGTCCCTGTAGCTTGACAGGAGATCATACAACTGACAATTGGAGCCCACTTTTTCGTCCTGGGTACAAGTGGGTGCAGGCCCAGATTTTCAGGTCTTCTCACGGGTCTCCACAGCAGGTGCAGTCATTATTCTGTCTTCTGCAAAAAAAGGAGAGGGACCCCTTGGTCTAACCAAAGGAAATAGGGTACTCTTGTACATAAAAACTAGGTTTTTCCTTGGTTATCTAAACACACAGATGCACACAATATCACATCCTATTCAAAAAAGATTTATACTTACAAAACCACAAATTGGAAAGACAAATAAAGAATGAAAGCCCAAACAATAAACTCAAAAGGAATGTCAAAAGTAGAAGTCAATACAAAGGTTTTATTAAAAGAATATACAATTCAAGTTAAAAATATCATAAAATCGAAATTAAAAACATAGTATATCAAATCAATATTGTATAAAACATACAATCAAAAAGGCAAGTTCATACACTATTGTACCCCTGCTGGATGATAATGGACAAAAAGCCAATTTCAATCCTAACTATAACTCCCCGAGAGAAAGACAACAGACAATACAATTTGTCATAGATTGTGACACATCCGTAAGAGAAAACAAACTGTTGACTGGAACCCGATACACGCTCGTCTGGACGTATCTGTTGAACCAGTCAACTACCGAATTGTGTCAAAAGGCTGCGTCGACGCGTTTCGATGGCAATCATATATTCACACCATCTTTATCAAGACTATCTTATAGTTCTCTCGATGGAAAATTCTCACAATATCACATAAATCAAGACCTGTTTATGAAAAACAAGAAACAATTCTCTCTTATATTAAAAACATCATATAAAACAATTTATTCTTTTAAATTCCTAAACATTGGATTAACTCTTTAACATACAGTCAATTAATCAAACTTCGTTCCTCGGACCCCGAACATTACATTTGGCCTATTGAATGGGCTAGATAGAAAAGAGGAGTAGGTAGATAGAAGAGAAGAGAACACACTAAGAAGGGTCTGTTCTTCCTCACACGTGCACATTCCACACAAGCGATCTTATGTAAGAGTTTTTTCAAATGGCTGCCTGATCTTATGAAAGTGATCAGCAGATCTAAATCATCGACTGTCAACACTGTAATTATATAACTCAACTAGTTGCGTGCAAATGACTCACTCTATGGAGCTATATATTCTGAGGTTAACATACTCATACTTGCATTCCAAAAACAACAAATCAATTACCTTATAAGATAAGGGAAATACTGGTTTTAGTCCAAGGCTTATACTGTTCCTAGGTGGTATTCCTCACAGAAGGGGCTTTATACCTCCACCTGAGAAATCAGGCAAACAAATTAGCCTCGTATCGCACTGTATCTATAGAATTTATACTTAAAACTGGGTGGGGGGGGTTTAGCTCTCCTACCTCCTGTATCAGGTTGTAGGACCCTCGCTTTGTAAAGGGTACTTCGTCGTTTAAATAATAATCACAGATTTTGTAGCACTGTTGATTATGTCTACGAGAAAAGGAGGATTATGTAATCAAACTCACACTCCCAATTCTAATATAGAGTGAAGTATTATACTATAGATTTGGTTTGCCTGGCAACACATAAATTAAATGCTCTTACCGCTAGGGTATCAGCGCCTTCATAACATCTTGGAAAGGTCTAATTAAAATACGAAGCTGCCTACTCTTGCCCTTCACGATGTGGGCCTGTGGGAAGATATAATGTGGAACAGAGGGACTCACGTTAGAGGTTGCCATTACAGCACATTCAAACCTCTCAACAAAACCGTTTGTCAAAAAATGGTCAACCCATGGTGCACCCATATTCAATAAAAGAAAGCGTGCACATACCTAAAGGTTAAATGAGGGCTGCGCCGTCTTGTTGATCCCCTCGAATTTTACTTTACAAGCCCTTCATTAATTGGGCCTACAGAGGGAAAATAACAAGGGGAAAATAATTGTAAATAAAGTCCCAGTGAATGAAAACCAGGGTCAAAGTAAACCCCCATATAGTTGCACGTTTCGAGCATGGTAAGATCTCTTCGCCTAGAACACTTACTTTGCATAGAGTACGGTCGCTGCTACAACTCTCCTGACACCCGGGATATGACTCGCCGTAAATGAACAGTTGTGTTGGAGGAACCGCGAGTATAAATACCCGCCAAAATTAGTTTAATTGTACACCAAATTGGTCTCAAATTACCTGGGGTGTGTCCATGGTGCAACGCACAAGCGTACAGTCGCATTCCCAGAGGCGATGACGCTGCCTTATGTGCCCCGGAAGAGCAAGAGACTTTCACTTTTCCGATCGCTACGCTGTGGTGCCCTAATTCAACTGGAAGTGGACCACAGGAAACTCAGATGGGTCCCATATGGTTACCAAAGGGAAATAAACAGATGCGTGTTAATTCCATAGTTTAACACTGTTCTGTTTTTCGGATGATGTTATCAAAGAGAATTTATATATTTGGGATAAAAACAACAACAGATATGTGGAAATGGTCCACCATATAAGTTGGGAGGGAGGGGGGCAAGCCAAACTGAGACCAGTTTTTGTGTGTGTAAAAGGCCGCTTTATTGAAACAGGTGCATATCACAATTTATTAACACTGGCAACTGCCTTACAAAACTAAAACCTCACTATACATAAATTACCTGACCCCTTGTTCCCCCCCACCCCTACGATCCCCACATCAAATCCCCCACCCTGCCAAATACAAAATAACATTACATAACAATAATATTACACAATCTTACACAATATAGCATTTACAAATCCTAACCTCCCATGACCCAAATCCCTACCTGCCTTTGTGCAACTGTAACTAACAAACCTCTAATCTAAACTTAGCCTACCTGGTTACCCTTTCCCTGCTCCTGCTCACAAACTACCAACATTTAACTAAAAACTACAGCCAATCTTGGCCAACTTTCAACAACCCCGCCAGCACCTGTTCCAAGCGACAAATGTACAACCAATCGAGCCCCTATGAACCTGTTCCAATAACCGCCTCTGGTAAAAAAACCCCGAACGGGATAACAAGCCCCCCAAAAAACCTAAAACTAGGGAGGGTGGGCGGGAATAAAAAACCTCAACTGCGCAGCGCTCCCAGCTACCAGGTCACCAAACCTAAAATGGTGGCTGGGGGAGCGCGAAAAATCCCTATATCCCCTTGGGCTATCATTAAAAATTGGGCTACAATTGGGCTAATCCCAATGTAGCCCAAAGTATCTTAAAAAATGGCCGCTCTCCGGCCAGCCCCTCCCCCTCCCAATCTGCCCGGGGGACAGACCTCGTGATGCTCGGCTGCCCCCCAAATCCCCCTTGGGAGGGAGGGGGGCAAGGCAAACCGAGACCAGTTTTTGTGTGTGTAAAAGGCCGCTTTATTGAAACAGGTGCATATCACAATTTATTAACACTGGCAACTGCCTTACAAAACTAAAACCTCACTATACATAAATTACCTGACCCCTTGTTCCCCCCCCACCCCTACGATCCCCACATCAAATCCCCCACCCTGCCAAATACAAAATAACATTACATAACAATAATATTACACAATCTTACACAATATAGCATTTACAAACCCTAACCTCCCATGACCCAAATCCCTACCTGCCTTTGTGCAACTGTAACTAACAAACCTCTAATCTAAACTTAGCCTGCCTGGTTACCCTTTCCCTGCTCACAAACTACCAACATTTAACAAAAAAACTACAGCCAATCTTGGCCAACTTTCAACAACCCTGCCACCCAGGAAAAGGCGGGAGTGTAGGCGGAAACGCCGCCTCCCCCTTTCTCTGCCCCCCTGCCCCCTAGGTCTGATCCCCCTATCTCCTATGTAGACCCAATAATCTGGCCAGAACTTCCCTAAGCTCTAGTAAGTACAAATCCAGGCCTAGCCTGGATTAATGGACACCATCCCCCCTGAAAAAGTCCGGCGTGTCATACGTGATGTCCCTGTGCTTGATCCGAAAAAACCCCAAGTGGAGACAAAAGCGCACCATCTCCGTGTTAATCTTCCTCCTGGCCTTGTCCACCGCCCCCGGATTTACTGCCCCCCTCCAGACCCTACGAGGAACAAATTCTGTCCAAATGACAGCACACCCTGCCCACTGGCGCCTCATCAGCTCCAAATCACGCTTCATGCATCTCATCAATGCCAAACCAGTTTCCTTCACCATGTCATTCTCCCCGAGATGAATGACCAACACGTCGGGGCACCTACCAGCCACCAAAATCCCATTTAACACCTGCAGCAACTCCTTCCATCGCATACCCCCCTTTCCCTTCCAACAAACATTAAACATTTCTTTATTAAAACCAAGGTGCTCCCCAAAATAGCTGGCGCGGGCCTGGACCTGTGCCCACTTCACAAAGGAATGCCCAACAATCCATATAGACATCTCCCTGGTGAGGGGACCCATCACCGAACCTGAAACGAAAAACATGAATGAACAAAGGGAAAACCACATCACCGGGCTATAACACCCCAGATGTGCTGCGCACATAACGCTGGTAGCAATCAGAGGACCACCTACCCAACTTCATGATGTCCCCTCACCCCCAACCCCGGTTGTTCGCTTCTGATGCTGCCCCAATTCGGAATGAATGCGTCCCAAAACCTTTGCCATCAATCCCCAGCCCGGCCAGCGCCTTCCTCAACACCGCCAAAAGCTGGGAAGCCTTCGCCGCCCGCCCGTTTGCATGTCTGAAAACTAACCCGCTCGAATCTGGGGCCAATGACCTCAACCTCACTCCCCACTTGCACGGGCAAGTCAGCTGTGGATCAGCAGCTCGCAAAGAAACCCATTTCCCCTCCCCTCTGATCCGTCTTAGATTTCCGAAGCCAGATACAGATCCTACCCCTGCCAATGGACACCTCACTCCATAACAGCCCCTCCTCTGATTTCGCTCCTAACAGTTCAGAGACCCGGAATGCCCCAAAGAACATCCATGACATCAACGTGGAGAAGAGACAAGCTTCCAAACTGTCTGAGCAGATCCCCGGCAAAATCCGTATAACCCTCTCCAAAAGATCCTAAGACAGGGGGTTCCTAACTCTGGATGCACGACCACATTCACGGGCCCAACCTTCCAGCATGCGCGTCCCAATTTCTCCCGCCGATGGAGCATAACCCCACAATAACTTCCCCATGAAAGCAATTCCCGCCAGTTTACCCGCTATCGTAACCCTAGTAAGTCCCCTCTCAATCAGATCCAGAATAAACTGAATCACATCCTCCCGGCGGAGCGCCGGTGAGTCCCGTCGCTTAGCACCCGAGTGCAAAAATTCCTCCCATGCTGTCCTGTATGCTGCTTTTGTGGATTGCGCAAGAGAGCCTAAAACCAGCTGCAACATCCTGTGTTGCCTACGTACCACAAATGCTGCGGCATGCTGGTCGGGGTCCCGTCCGCGTCCTTGGCTAGCCCACGGAATCTCCCCCACTTCGAACGAGACAAAGCATCCGCTATGTCATTGTCCACACCTGGCACATGCACCGCGCGAAAGGCAATGTCATGCCGCAAGCAGCCCAACACAAACACCCTCAGCAATTTCAAGACTTGTTCATCCCTAGCAGACTGGTGGTTCACAATTTCGACCACCGCCATGTTGTCAATTCTGAACTTTACCTTTTTGTGTGCCAGCTGCTCACCCCAGAGAGTGACTGCCACCACCAGAGGAAAAAATTCCAGAAAGGCTATGCTCCTACCCCCCCGCCCACTCTGGAGGCCACTGTTCCGCACACCATTTCCCCTGCCAGTACAGTCCAAAACCCTTGCTCCCTGCCGCATCTGAAAATATTTGGACATCCCACACCATGTCACCCTCCCGCATCAAGGGGATGCCATTGAAATTCTGTAAGAAAAACTGCCACATTCTCAAATCCTCCCTCACCCCCGCCCACAGATGCACATGATGATGAGGAGGTCTCTGTCCTGCTAGTGCCCTGCCCAGTCGCCTGCAAAATGTCCTCCCTACTCTCACCACTCGACAAGCAAAGTTCAGGTGGCCCAATAGCACCTGAATCTCCTTTACAGTGACTTTGTGTCTCGACAACATTGTCGCCAGCAGCCCCAACATTTGCTGCTTTTTGTCCGCCGGAAGGCGTGCCTCCATCAATTGAGAGTCCAACTCAATGCCTAAAAAGGACAGAGCCGTGCAGGGCCCCATAGTTTTTTCCGATACCAACGGCACACCCAATTCCCTCATGATCTCATTGAAACTATCCAGCGCTTTCTGGCAGTCCGTGGAGTCTGAGGTGCCCACAAAGAAAAAGTCATCCAGGTAGTGTGTGACTCCTTGGTGACCCGTCCGTTCCGAAAACAACCTTTGCAGGAACGTGCTGAAGCATTCAAAAAGTGCGCAAGACATGGAACAGCCCATCGGTAATGCTTTGTCCACGTACCAGTGACCGTTAAACTGGATACCCAAAAGATCCCAGTCATCTGGGTTTACTGGAAGCACCCGGAAAGCCGACTTTATGTCGCACTTTGCCATCATCGCCGTTGCGCCCGCGGTCACTACCAGTGACATGGCCACGTCAACCGATGAATATGACATCGTGGCCTCACGCTCGTCGATGAAATCATTCACCGAACCCCCTTCAGGCCACGACAAGTATTGTATTAGGCGAAACTGTCCTTGTTCTTTTTTCGGCCCACTTCAATGGGTGACACAATAATTTTTTTTAGAGGTCAATCCTCAAATGGTCCCGCCATGGGGCCCTCACGCACCTCCTTATCCAGTTTGTCCTGTACTATGGTAGGATTCTCCTTTGTGGACTTCAAGTTGTCTGCCCAACGTCTTATCCTAGGTCCGTCGTACCCCAGTCTGAACCCTTCAATAAACCCCACCCTCAAACGTTCTGCAGCCAGTATACCCCTGTAAGGCTGCGATCAAGTTGTCAACTCTAACCGGAGTACGAGCCTTTTGGCCCAGGCCCCTTAGCTCCTCGCCCTCCCGCGAGCGGTTGCTGCTGCTGATTCCCCGTCCTAACCCCTCCCGCCTGCCACTGCTGGTTCCCCTGCTGCTGACCCTGTCCTCCCCCCCAACAATTGAACAACGCATGCCTGCCTCCACACCCCGAGCAGTCGTGCCGTAACTTGCAGTACTCCCGAGTGCACAAACCTTTGTTGTAATCCCAGCAAGCCCCTTTTGCCCCGCCTGTCCTCTTCCCGCTCCCCCCGCCCCTCCCCTGGCGGGGAATCCCAGAAAGGGCCGATAAACGAACGGGAGCCCGCTGGCCGTGAAGATGGTTTTCCCAGACCCAGCTAACCCCATCGTGTGTTGCCATAAGTCTGTGTCCAACTCACCCCATTTAGCCTCCGGGTCCCACGCCATGCGTGCCCGAAACTCCTCATCATATTGTGCCCATGCCCCCAGTAATCTGGGCCTTCCTGATCACGTCCATGTACTTGAACATGGCCACAGACCTCTCTGGGTATTTCTCACAGTACACACTGGCATATATAAGGAACGCCGCCGTCCAATTTTCAATCGTCAAAGGTACTTTCGGCCTTTTGGCCAACTCAAATTCCTCTTCCTTAGACCCCTCCTTAGCCCTAACTTCTCTGTGGAGGAGTTTAAGCATCTCCACATATTCACCCTTCCAAATACGTTCCTTGGTGGCCAGCATTAAATGCGCGCCCAATGGCTTAGTGACACCCATGTAAGGCAACCGTTTTATTTTCAACTCCTTACTCTCCAATTTCGTCTCTGTATCCACTGTCGATGTCTCAACCGTCACCTTCGTGTCCGGCACACTTTCGCCTGTACTCCCGGACGCCTTACCTGTGCCCTCTAGTGACCCCTTACCTGGGTCATCCGTCCCCACCCCCACATCTACCACATACGTACCCTTACTCAACCTACCCCCTACCCCCTCTCTCTGTCAGCACCCCCCACACCCACTGACACCATTCCAGGACGCAAGCGCGGCCCCTGATTACCTGGCGCCAAGGATTCCACCCGTCATTCCACTGTACGTCCTGACAAAGAGGCCGACCTCTCCTCCCAGCGCGATGTCCGACCCGTGGGCTTCGCCTGGCGTCATGACACCTGAAAAACACTATTCACAGCATTACTCGGCCCCCCCTCACCCTCTCCTTCTGACTCCCTCACTTCCCCCTCCTCCATGCTATCTTCTTCATAATCCAGTTCCTCCTCCCTGGAACCACCGGCTTTCCCGGCCGGGGGTGCCGACTGCACCTTCCTAGAAACAAACATAGTATCTCCTTCGTTGCTCCACCTTCCGCGATGTCCCCCGGACCGTGGAGGCCCAGTGGGTGGTGGGGCCGGCGAGCCCGCTTTGGGCCTACATATGCCAGCCACGACGGGATCCCCGCCGGTACTGGGTACGCCGCGCGAGGCTCCACCCTCCCCTTCTCCTTGGTGCCAATGGGCCGCTCCCAGCCCTACCAAGTCTGGCACCCCGCGATGCTCTGCGTGTTGCTCCGCCGCCTGAAAAAGAAAAGGATGGTCTGGTGTGCTGGGCCTACCCCTCTTCTCCCCCCATCCCAGCTCCGCTTACTGCCGGTCCCTAACATGCTGGCTAACCACGCCCGCCCCACCACGCTAAGATCCACCACCTCCTCCACTTCCCCACTATCCCCCTCCCCATCACTCCACTCCAAACCAGACGCCCCCTGCCTACCTACCCAACTCAGCCCCGCCTCCTCGCGCAACCGACCCTCCTCCGATTCCCCCCTCACTGCCCCACCGGCACCTTTCAACAGAAACCCCCCATCTACACCCTCCGCGACCGGCGAACCAGCTCCCATGCGGCACCCCCCCGACCTGCCCTCCCCATGCGCACCCCCAACCTCCTCCACCCAGGAAGCAAAAATGTCCAGGCCCTCCAAATCCTTCTCACTCCCTTCTGACTCCAACAACAATGGGGAAACCCCCCCTCCCCCACAACCCAGCCCCTACTTCCCCCCACTACCTCTTCCACTTGGCCCCTCCCTAAACCACCTCCTGCACCCTCCCACCCCCTCCTCTGTCTCCATACCCAACACCCCAGACAGCCCCACCTGCCCAGCCGTAACAGACCCCCCCTCTGCTTGAACAGCTCCTGCCAGTGCACATGTGCCCATAGGCACTGATACCAGCCGCTCCGTGCCCGGGCCAGATGCTCCAAAACCCTCCATTACCACCCCCAACCTCCCAGTTCCAGTCCCTGCCCCCGCTCCCCTGCTCGCGCGGAGCCTGCGCTCACACGCGCAGCTGTGGCCTGCTGAGGCTGCTCCCCCCGCCCTCTCTACGCGGGGCCACTCTCCTCACACCTGAGCGGCCCGTCTCAGCTGAGATCGCGGCGGGGAGGCGCGGGACGCGCTCCCCCGCCGGGACCTTCTGCTCATTACCATGGGCTCGCTACGCCCCGACACACCCCTTCGGGGCAGCGCTCTGCCTCCCGGCACTGCCCCACTGCTTCGCGCTGACATCCAACCGGGGCCGCTCTCCTCGCATACGAGCGGCCCCCAATGGCTGGAGACCTCGGCGGGGAGATGCGAGACACGCTCTCCCGCCGTGCCCCAACACCTGTCACCAATGACCCCCTGACCATCTGCCCCCCGTGCCCCATGCGAAATACCACCGCCCGACGGGGCCACGCTCCTGACATCCGCGCGGCCCCTCACACTCACCTTGCCTCTCGCCGCTTTCCGGGGGGGCGAACAAGCCGCGACGGCGGCCGCCACCCCGGCGGACGCATGCCTCACCGGGCGCGCACCACCAGAGGCCTCCGGCATCAAGAGGTCCAGCCGGCCGGCCTCGCTAAGTAAGCTGACCGCCTCAAGGACACGGAAGTCTTCACCCACCATCATCGGTATTACTCCAACCTCACTAAGTAAACCACACTAAACACCAGAAACACCGCACCTAGGCCTTAATAAAAAACCTCAACTGCGCAGCGCTCCCAGCCACCAGGTCACCAAACCTAAAATGGTGGCTGGCGGAGCGCGAAAAACCCCTATATCCCCTTGGGCTATCAGTAAAAATTGGGCTACAATTGGGCTAATCCCAATGTAGCCCAAAGTGTCAAAAAATGTCCGCTCTCCGGCCAGCCCCTCCCTCTCCCAATCTGCCAATCTGCCCGGGGGACAGACCTCGTGATGCTCGGCTGCCCCCCAAACCCTCCTTCTAGTACACATATATCACAGTGAGTGTTTGCGCAATGCTACTTTCTCTTATGCAAACAATTATATACTGCAAATCACAAGGTCATATAAGTGTCCCAAAAGAAAAATTTATATTTTTGTTATTTAATTGTTTTGTTGTTAATTAAAACGAACATCCCTCACTGGAAAATAACTGTATTGTCAACCGAAAAAGGGAAACAAGATACTAAAATGTTATTCTAAATGACCTAAATCATGTTATTAATTTCATCCACTCCTCCCTCGTATTAAGTCCATGTTCAATGGTCCCTAGGGTGCACATAAACCACTGTTCTCTTCTTTTGCGCTTTAGGTCCCCATCTCCCCCTCTCCTGTCTATTCTAATCTTTTCAAGGATAAACCACTGAAACTGAGTACAGTCGTGGTTCGCCCTCATGAAGTTTTCAGTTAGGGGAGCATTCTCTTTTTTGGTTCTTAATGCTGACTTATGTTCTAACAAACGCACTCTCAGTTCCCTACTTGTTTCCCCAACATACCCGAGGCCGCATGGGCATATCAAGAGATATATTACATTTTTACTTCTACGGTTATTCAGAGTAGAAGCTGTCAATTTCATGCCATTGAACTCCATACTTTTTGTCTCAATACACAGGGGGCATATTGAGCAAGAGCCACATTTATAGTGACCAATAGCCCTCCTGTTATCTAATGTCGTTTGGCTATTGTCATTCGCATTTCTGTAGATTTTTACTAGGGAATTATGCAGATTTTTGTTCCGTCTAAATGAAAAAAGTGGTTTTTCAATTAGATTTGTGCGTCCGTCATTCACGATTTTCCAATTTCTGTTGATAATATTTTGTATCTTGTTACTTATCCCATAAAATTGGCTGACAAAGACTATCCTGTCCATTTTTTTAGTGTCCTTTTCTTTGGACATGTCTAATAAGTGGTCTCGGTCATAAAACCGCGCTCTTTTGAAAGTGTTTAATGAGCTTCTTGGGGTATCCTCTGTCTAGAAACTTTTTCTTGACAGTGACGATAAAAATCAGTTAAGGAGGTGCAATTGCAACGAAGTCGTAAAAATTCCCCGAAGGGAATATTATCTTTCTGGGATTTAGGATGGTTGCTCCCATAGTGCAATAAAGTGTTCTTATCTGTAGGTTTAGTAAATAGCGGTAACCCTTCCCTCTTTTCCGGATGTTCCTGTGTTGCAAACTGAAAACAATCCCACAGTGCCACTCTCTATCTAATTCCAACATGGCAGAACTTTTCTTCCCATGTGCAGAGCACCTGTGCCCATCCTAGAGGTGTGGCCAGAAAAATGAGCAACTCCTCCTCTGTGGTCACTCAAAACCGGTTCAGGGGGCAGCTCCTCTCCCACTGGGATTGGTGCCTGGCTGACTAGTGGGACAAATGACGGGGCAGGCCCAGGTGTTGGCTTCTTCTGCCTGTGACATGGTAGGCCTCTTTGAAGTTAATTAAGTTCCTAGGCACAGCCCGAATGGTCAGCCTGCCAGAGGAACAGAACACCTCCCCACACCCAAAGCCCTTTGTCTCAGTTCTGGGAGAAAGTTTGCACCTCATCAAGGGGCTATTCAGCTCTTGGGCTACAATTGGAAGCAAATGCAAATGGGCTTGTCGAGGCTTTAGGCAAATGAAAAGTGACTTTTTAAAAGCACGTTTGCAAAATATATATATTAAAATTCTGACTTTACCAGTGAATTTGACTTGTAATAAATATTTTAAAAAGTCCAAAAGTTAACTTTCTAGCTGAATCATAGGCAGAGATATTATTATTATTAAATTGTAATATTGTATTCCAATGCTTTCCTATGGAACAGTTAACCTTGGTACAGTAAACATGGTTATTAGGGCCTCATCACTGTAAGGACATCTTTAATATTAAACCATTATATGTATGAAAGGCCTACTTATAGGGTAAATTATTAATTTTTAACAAAAAGGGATTTACGCCTGTCAAAATGGGTTATTTTGCCAGGTTGAATTTGCAGTTTTGCAACTGCACAAATAGGCTACAGTGGTAGGCCTGCAATCATGTTTGCATTGTCAATGTAGTGGGTGGCACAATGGGTGCTGCAGTCCATTAGTAACATTCAAATTACAGGCCATGTATACAGTTTGAACCATATACTAGTGACTTATTAGTAAGTTAAATATGTTACTTAGAAGTATAGCAAATTTCAACATGCTTTAGGGTCAGATCACATGCACTGGGGCCTGGTTGGCAGAGCCCCAGTGCACAGAGTAAAAATAAACAGCAGCATCAGTCTAAAACATTGGAAGTGATCATGCAAAAAGAGGCATTGTTCTACATAGCCCTCCTCCAGATGAAAGGTAAAGAGCAACTTAGCCAGTCCAATTGACAGTTCTCATCAAATAGGCGGTAGATTCTGAAAAGGCCATCTGCACTGACCTGGTCAGTCCCAGTCTATGTTCCACGTAAAGTCCTTATACTGTAGAGAGATGGGCCACCTCAACAGTTTGGGGTTATTCCCTCTCATCTTCATGAGCCATCAGAGAGGCCTGTGTTCAGTTTGAATCTGGAAGTGAGTCCCAAACAGCTAGGGTCTCACCTTCTTCAGTGACCAAACCACAGTAAAAGCTTCCCTCTCTATGGCACTCCAACGCTGCTCTTTGGGGAGTAGTCACCTACTTATAAAGGCAACTGGTTGACTCTGACCCTCACTATTTAGCTGGGATAACAGGCCCCAATCCCATGTTCTAAAGCATCTGTTTGAACTTGCTGAAATCAGGTGCCTTGAGTACAGGTTCTGAAACCCTTTGACTCTCCTTCTGTAGTAACCTGTGAGACCCAGGAAAGCTCTGACATGAGTCTGGGTTTTGGAAGGTTACCAAGCCATGTTTATCTGGATCTGGGGCTGGAGAGGCTGCACATGTCCCTGCTAACTAAGTGGCCCAAGTACAATAAAGATCCCTGCCCTATCTGGCACTTACTGGGCTTAATAGTCACTACTGCCTCCTGCAGGGCCTAAAGCATGTGCCTGAGGTGGGCCAGGTGTTCCTGCCAGGTGAAACTGAAGACAGCAATATCATCGAGATATGCTGCACTAGACAGTACCCAGTTCACCAGAATTTGGATGGTGGCAGGAGCTTTCTTCAATCCAAAGGGCATTACTTTTAACTGGAATTGGAAGTGGTTCTCAAGAGTTGAGAATTGTTGGAAATGGCCCTTTTTAGGGTGCATTCCCTCAACTTTTTGCTTTTGTTCCTCCTGGTTTTCCACTGATCTATGTGCTAGCCTTAGGACTTTGAATGATTGGACACTACCATTCAGTGCCAAAGTGCTGTGCTTGTCATATATATATTGTTGATTGGTGTATACATTATTGGCTGATTTGAGTTTTCTGTAAGTCTCTTGTCCAGTAGAAAGACATATACCTAGACCATGTAACTCAAATGCTACTCCGTGGGCCTGTAGCACTGGTTGAGCCCCCCACACAGGTAGCTCTTCAAATGTACTACAGGTTTGCCATGGTGGGGACTGTGTGTGCAGGTTGCTGTTACTCAGCTTTGCATTTAAAAACTGCTTGCCAAAGTTCAGCATGTCTCTCTCTACATCTGAGTACTCCCATGGGGCAGGGTGTGGTGTAGGGAAGAAGTAGGGCATGTGCAAGTGTGCAAGTGTGCACTACAAGCCCTAGTAGAGAATACAACCGTATGGTGTGTTCAGTACTGTGAGGCCTGCTTCTCGCATTGATTAACATGCGGATCTATGGAAAGGCTGTTGAGCTGTATTTCCTACGAAGAGAAGCAGAATGGTGTTTGATATTGATGGATTAGTAATGACAAATCCTGTAGTGAGAGTGGATTTGGCATTACTAATGTGAAAATGCCATTTTGAGAAAGTGGGCATTTAATGCTCGTGGCTCTCTGTATGCCTGTCAGCCTGTCTCCAATCCAAATCGTGGTGCCGGTGGGACAGCTACATCTGTGCATTCCCGATAGATGGACTTAAACTAGGGGTACTCAAGGAAAACTACAGACCTTTGACTCTGAGGGGCCTTCCTGGGACAGATAAGAGGGGGTGGAATTGGCACCTGCATTCCAAGGGGCAGGGTCCTGGCCCCACAAAAGATATTGATCAAGCCTCCCAGGGTAGGATGGCAGACGAGACTAAATTTAGTAGGGGTTTGTGCATTTCAAAGGTGGCCTTTTAAACTGATCTCATCTTCAAAGGCCATTGTGGGTATAACTACTAGTGCTCTGTCCTCAGGAGTTTAGAGACGCTTTTGGGATTGGAACCATACTACGCTGGTTCGACGCTGGGACATTGACAAGAGGGAGCATTGAGACAGAAGGGACTGTCACTGGATTATCCACAGATTTGTGGTGGCCTAGGGCTTGTTGTGCTCCAGGTAGGGGATTATCATTTAGTGGATTTTGCCTGGATGTTGCTGGCCTGCAGCTGATTTATCAACGGTCGTGGCCTGGGCCCGTAAGCACTCTCCAAGGGCCAGTTGGCTGGTCTCCTGTCCACGAAATCCCAGGGACAGAAAGGATCTCCCCATTTCCACGAAATCGTAAGGACCGCAAAGGGTGAGGTGGAAATGGGTGGAAGTTATCGTCGGTTGGGACAAGGACCTCCCTGACGTATGCAGTAATCGCTGAGGAGTGTGCTTGTAAAGATCAGTGGCCCACCTGGGGTGCCGTAACATGAGGAGTTCAAGGAGTGCTGGGGAAGTTTGCCCGAGCTTGCAACTGGAAACCAGTGCTAGCTCGCGCTTTGTAGCCTGTGGTGTCTGAGGGGTGTTGGGGAACGTTTGCCGATTCCAGGGACTCAAGCTGAAAACCTGGACTGTCTCTGACCTCCAGATCGGGAGGACGACAGTGCCTGACATCGCTGCCTCAGTCTGAAGTCGCCAACTCTCCCCGAACCCATGCCACAAGGTACTCTGTTGTTGGTAACATTGTGACTGGACCCGAGGGGTCTCGTTGTGCCTTTTGGGCCCCACAGCTGGCTGCCTGGAGCAACTGCAGCTCCCACCTCCACTTGGGGGGAACCGTTTCTCCAACTTGGAAGCACCAGCTTCTGGTGTCACAGTCTTTTGCCTACGGAGGGGCTAGTGATCCCACACTCGTGTAGGTGCCGCTGGGGGCCTTAATGGCCTTCTGCTTTAAGTGGTCCTGACAAACTAATCAAAGTGTCACCAGCGGGTGCAACGTGTATCGTTGGTTGGTGTAGTTTGAGTGACTGAGGGGCTGGGTTATGGGGAGTAGTGATTTCATGACCATTACAACTGTGTGGGGTATGTAATATTTGGGAATGTTATGGTTTATGCTAATGTGATAGTGGGAAAGTGGAACACCTCTGAACAGCCTGCATATATGTTTCTGCCATTATTGATGTGGGAGGGATCGCTTGGATCATGAATACCTTGGGAAAAGGATGCACATGGGTTTATGTCACTTCAGAGGCTGAGGAGATAACAAAGCAAGTGAATTCCTATGAAGGGTACATATATGTTCAGGCCGTTCTGCTGCTAATGGGAGAGTTTGACAAATGCATATAGCTGTAAAGCATACATTGAATGTGTATTTCCTTTTGATTTCAATGTGTGTGTAATACAAAGATCAGTGTTTTATACATACAGTGTGGAGTATTTTTGTAGTGTACTTAGGGGGATATTCACAAGAACGTGTGCTAAATATCACCAAAATATGTTAATGCAACTTTACACATCGCAGCCGATCGCAGGAAAATAACCCCATGTTAACGTGGAATTCACAACACAGCGGTATAATGCGATAGTCTCCTGAAACCGCGGATAATGTCCGCGATACAACCACCTCAACGGCGATAAAAACACAAACCCCAACACCAAAAAACATGCGGTGAGCCCATTCGCGAGGAGGGAAGCAGCGATAAGCAGCGCAAGGCCTGCGACACATATACGGCATGCGGGAATAAGTACAACAAAAGCAGGAAAAAGAAAGACAAACCAAACAGAAAACAGCGAAGCACAATGGAGGCAGTCGGAGCCAGCACACAACCCCACAAGCACCATTGGCAACAAAACATTAGACATGGCAGGCCATCATGGACAAGGTGAATGCAGCCCGAGAGCGGAGGAGGACAATGGCAGAAAACCAGAACAGCTGGAATGATACGAAACGCACAAACAAGCACAAACACGCCAACAACCACAAGGCAGCAATGCACACCGGAGGTGGGAGTCCAGCGCCACACCAGGAGCTGGATGACATGGAGGAAATGGTGTCCACCACATCAGTCTGGAGATGGTGGCAGGACTCGGGGACCGGAAACTGCTCAAAATCAACAGACACAACAGCAACAGGGAGAGGAACCATCAGGGACTGGGGGGACGGGGGGAGATGGCCACAATGGCACACATGCACAATTAAGCACAGCACAACTGCAGACAAACCCTGCCTAAGAGGAACAACACCAACCAAGAGCACAAGTCACACAACTCGGCAATATCACACCACTGAACAAGCACAGAAGTAAAAACCACACTGCCTGAAAGGGAGAAGGGTGAGCCAAATCTGAGCTGAAGGGACATCTCACACACAATGCAGCACACACACATAGGAAGCAGAGCACCCCAACATCCAACACAATGTGGAACAAACACCAACATCTGCACAACCGAACACAGGAGACAAGTGCAACCAGGGAAAACAAATCAGAGAATTGTCCCACCAATTGGCGACAACCTTGCTACTGTTCAGGGGTCAGTGTGGCAGAGAGGCTGACACCATTCACTGACCCATCTTGCTCTGTTGCAGACAGGAGGTCAGGAAGAGGCTCGGTCTCCTCCTCCATTCCATCATCTGTCGCTAGGAGCATGCCCACTTCGGACCTTTCTAAGTGGGGCTTAACATGCAGGACCCGCAAAGGGTTCCTAGGAGACCGCAAGTTCACCAGGTAGGTGACATCACTCTTGCGCTCTATCACCTCAAATGGTCCGGTCCACCTGTCCTGGAGCGCACAGGGCTCTACAGAGGCCATGACCCAAACTTTCTGCCCAGGTTGAAGCTCAATCAGAGTGGCATTCTGATCGTACCACCGCTTCATTTCCTCCTGGCTGGCTTCCAGATTTGCCTGAGCGAGTTGTCTGAATTGCCTAGTCTGGTTCCTGAAGGCCAGCATGTAACTGTACACATCCTGGGGAGGTTTCCTGGGAGATTGCTCCCAGCCTTCCTTGACCAGACTCAAAGGTCCTCTTACCGGGTGACCATACAGCGGTTCAAAGGGACTGAACCCTAAGGACTTCTGTGGCACCTCACGGTAAGCAAAAAGCAGGCATGGCAAGAGGACGTCCCACTTACGCCTCATAGGTTCCTCAAGACCCATGATCATGCCTTTAAGGGTCCGGTTGAATCTCTCAACCAGCCCATTACCTTGGGGGTGGTAAGGAGTGGTGAACTTATAGGTAACACCGCACTCCTGCCACAGGGACTTCATATAGTTAGATATGAAGTTTGTTCCACGGTCTGACACCACCTCTCTGGGGAACCCCACATGGGAGAAAATCCCCATCAGTGCACGTCCCACCACGGGGGCCATCACTGTCCTGAGCGGGATGGCTTCCCGGTACCGGGTAGCATGGTCCACCAAGACCAGGATAAACCTGTTGCCCATGGCTGCCTTGGGGTCCAGAGGCCCCACAATGTCAATGCCCACCCGTTCAAAGGGGGTACTGACTACAGGGAAAGGTTGGAGAGGAGCCTTGTGCTTCCTCCCACTTTTCCCACTTGCCTGGCAAGTTTGACAAGTCCTACAATGAGTATCTGAACTCTTGCGCATCTGGGGCCAATAAAAGTGGGTGACAAGCCTTTCAAAGGTCTTGTTCTGCCCCAGATGTCCAGTTAAAGGTACATCATAAGCCAAACCCAGTAGGAAGGCTCTGAAGCGCTGGGGTACCACCAGCACACGGGCTGACCCAGGCTCAGCAACCTTAGGCTCGCTATACAGGAGGTCGTTCTCCCAGTAAATCCAATGTGAT
This sequence comes from Calotriton arnoldi, assembly GCA_963921515.1. Classification (NCBI taxonomy): domain Eukaryota; kingdom Metazoa; phylum Chordata; class Amphibia; order Caudata; family Salamandridae; genus Calotriton; species Calotriton arnoldi. Next base: position 16,007 of record CAWUFW010010822.1, on the reverse strand, counting down.
CCAGACTGATCACCTGCTGCCTGGTTTGTGGCCTGTTGCCGCAAACCCACAAGAGAAGGGCACTTCTTCTGCTCCTCACAAAATTCCTCCCTGGAGGGGCCTCCCTCTTGCTGCCAATGGGTCAGCTCAGGCAGGTCCCCCAGTTCGGCCACTTGTTCCCCTGTAGGTACCAGGGCATCCCCCTCAAGGTCTGCCTCCTCCTGGACCGTGGGAACTATGGGGGCCGGTTTCCCACGCCCCCTACCTCTTCTCTTTAAGGCAGGGGTCTGGGCCATATTTTCAGGCTCCAGAACCTCTTCAACACTCTTACTAGCTGCCATAGACCGAGTGGTCACACACGCCCACTCAGGCAGACCCAACATCTCCAAATGAGACCTTCTCTCCACCTTAGCCCAAGGGGAGCTCTCTAAATCATTGCCCAACAGACAATCAACAGGCATGGCTGGCCTCACAGCTACTTGAAGAGTACCTGAGACCCCCCCCCACTCAAAGGGAACTTGAGCCACCTCACACTGGCTCTGCAAGTTGTCCGTGGCAACTACAGGGAAGAATGCATGGGGGATAACCTGCACTCTGGACACCAGCCGGCAATTGACAGCTGTCACACTAGCCCCAGTGTCTCTGAGAGCTTCCATCCTATGGCCATTGATGGTCACCCTCTGCCTGTACTTCTTTGTGTTATCAGGCAGCTGGGTCTCAGGGACCATCTCAAAGTCTCCTAGCGAGACAAGGGACATTTCTGCGGGACCCCACCCACCTTGGGCACCCATCTCCTCTCCCCCCCCAGGGCTACACTCGCCATCTGACGGGGTGGTGCACGTGGTGGTGCTTTGGAATCCCTCATGGGACACTGTGCATCATACCAACGGTGGCCCATTTGACCACACGTAAAGCACTTAGAGGGGCCCCTGAGAACAGGTTTACCTGTCGGGGCCTCTTGATTTTTCTCAGGGGGAGACTGGGAACCCTTCCCTTGGTTCCCTTGGGAATTACTTTGGGGCTCTTTCTGTAACTCCCTCTGTTACCCTTGTCCCCCCACTCTTCTGCTGGGGACCCTGCCCACCTTTGGCGAAGTCTCCCACGCGACCCTTGTGGACCTGGGTGCTGACCCAGCGGCCTGCCTCCTCAGCAAGCTTCCTAGGGTTAGTTAACTTGCTATCAATAAGGTGCTGGCGTAGCTCTGGAAAACAATTAGCAGACAAGTGCTCCCATGCAAACAAATCATAGAGCGCTTCAGAAGTATCCACTTTGCTACCCTTCATCCAACCATCCATAGCTCTGCAAAAGAAAGACTGATACTGCACCCAGGTAGTTGCCTCCAGCTTCTTAAAATTCCTGAACCTCTGTCTATAGAGTTCTGGGGTCAAACCATACCTTGTCATCAGGGCTTCCTTCATGTGGGCATAAGACATCCTATTCTCACTGGGTAGGTCTAACAATGTATCCCTCCCCTCACTCACAAAGCGGCCCCACAACCCCACTCCCCAATCCTTCTCAGGGACCCGGTGGGCCAACATTGCTATCTCATAGGCTGCAAACCGCTGCCCAATATCTTCCTGTCTGTGGAATTCCTTTATGACATCCTTGTGGATATGGACTCTGCTTTCTGCAGGCACAGATGGTGCGCTGCCACCAGAGGGATTGATTTCTAAGCCTTTTGCTTTGAGCTCTAACTCCCTCAACATTCTCTCATGTTCCAACCTCATTCTCTCTCTCTCCAAGGACAACCTGCTATTCTCTAGGTCCCTCTGACCCTCCATTTTGAGCCTGGCCATCTCCAGCTTGTGCACCCTGTCTCTTTCCCTGTCTTCCAGCTCTCCTGGGGATGGGCCTTTGGAAGAGACGGTGCTGCCAGGCGGGGACGGTACCCCTTCCCTGGCTGGAATCAATGGTATATTCAGCTGCTCCCTCTGCATCCCCCACTGGCTCCACCACCAGTTCAGGGGTATTTCTTGCTTCCACCCAGGCCCTCAGCGCCTTTTGATATTCATCCTTTTGGCAATGCCTGGGGTAGCAATTTTAAATTTTTGCAAAAGCGCTTTATCTGTTTCACATTGTAGGTTTCCAACCTCTCTTCCTCAAAATCTAGATCCATAGATGCAACAGATGCTGGTCGGCTCATGGTAGTAAGAATTGGCAGTTCTCAGAAAAAATAACAGTCCAAGGAGAAAACAAATTCTACCAAAAAAGTATGTGGTTGCGTTTGGTCTGCACTCACTAGTAGTGTACACCAATCACTGTATATGAGTCACAAATGCAAGTCCAGAATCCTCACCGCTGACCACCAATGTTAGAACTGGGGGTCTCTAGTTGGCAATGGTGTACACCTTTGTCCAAATAGGGACCCTTGCTTCTAAGTCAGGGAAAGGGGATTACACTACTGGATAACCCCTGCTCACCCCCTTGGTAGCTTGGCACGAGCAGACAGGCTTATCTCAGAGGCAGTGTGTTAAGCATTTGTGAACACATACAGTAATACAGTGAAAACACTACAGATGGACACCACACAGGTTTTATAAAAATAAGTATTCTTTATATAGACTTAACACAAGACCACAAATGACAAAAATCCACAATACTGTACTCAAAATAGACTTAAAGATGGTAGAAGTAACTTAGTTCAAGATGATGATAAATGCGACACGTTTCTCACAAACGTACCTTGGATGCGTAACGCAAAACAAACAAAGGGTCCACAGGGAGGGCGATGCGGCAAGCAGGCGCCTCGATGCGGTGCGACGATCCGGTGCGATGCGATGAGAGTACGCCCTTGATGCGATGCGACGACGTGAAGATGATGCGTGCACGCCCGACAGCCGTGCGGCGAACTCTGTACCTTTGGAGCCGCGACAGGCCCTGCGACACGCCTCTCCGGTGATGCGACGGCAGGCAGCTGCGACGACGACACGCTTCTCCGGTGATGCAACGGCGACCCATTCGGTGGCGACACGCTTCCCCGGTGATGCGACGGCAGGCAGTTGCGACGAAGACACACTTCTCCGGTGATGCGACGGCAGGCAGCTGCGACGAAGACACGCTTCTCTGGTGATGCGGCAGCGGCGTCTGCGGCGGCGACACGCTTCTCCGGCGATGTGACGGCAACAGCTGCGACAGCGACACGCTTCTTCTCGTTGAGTCGTGCTTCCAGCTCCCAGCGACACGCAGGCTTCTGCAGACAGAATCCCCAGCAAGGGAATTCAGGAGGGAGCTGGTGGTGAAGTCTTGTAGCCCTGAGACTTCAGCAGGAGGCAAGCTCTAGTTCAAGCCCTTGGAGAAATATTCTGCAAGATGATGAAAGTTCTTTGAAAGTTCCTTCTCCTTTCCTTGGCAATGAAGACCACTGCAGGCCAACCCAGCAAACAGCACACTGGCAGAGGGGCAGTCCAAACTCCTGAAGCTTCCTTGGTTCTTCTCCTTGGCAAAGGTTCGTCTTGTTGTTCCAGAAGTGATCTAAAGTTCTGGGGTCTGGGTCCCCCTTTTTATACCCATAAATCCTTTGTCTCTGAAGTCAGAGAGTGTCTGTACCTAGTCCAAACCAGTTCTGGGTGCATTCTTCCAGTGCACAACTTCTTCCTTTGTCAGTGTGGGCCAGGGTCATCAGACACACCACAGGAGGTGGAGCTAGCATTGTGGAAGGCAGACACAGCCCTATTCAGGCCCAGGTGCTACTCCTCCCACCACTCCTCATGCAGATAGGTCTATTTAGCCTAGTGCTGACTCACCCTGTCTCCTGGAGTCCCCCAGCCCCTGTCACTCACAAAACCAGACATACAATACACAAGCTAGCAGAGGCAGGCTGGATGGTTAGGCAAGAAAATACCTACTTTCTAAAAGTGGTATTTTCAAACACAGAATGTTAAAACCAACTTCACTAAAAGATGTATTTTATCATTCCGAGTTCAGGCATACTAAATTCGAATTTCTACCATGTTCCCTGGGTCAGTTAGGATTATAAGATGTGATAATCAAGCTGCCTATTCCGGCCTATGGGGACAGGTAGCCTTGCAATAGTGAAAAACGAAATTGGCTGTAATTCACTATTAGGACATGCTACACACATCAGGGCATGTCCTACCTTTTACATACAATGCACCCTGCCCTTGGGCCTACCTTATGGGTGACTGATATGTAGAAAAGGGAAGGTTTAGGGACTGGCAAGTGGGTGCACTTGCCAAGTCGACATGGCAGTCCCAGACTGCACACAGGCTCTGCAATGGCAGGCCTGAGCTACACTTTACAAGCTGCTTTTGTGGGTGGCACAACCAGTGCTGCAAGCCCACCAGCAGCATTTGATTTACAGGCCCTGGGCACCCATGGTGCACTATACTAGGGTCTGACAAGTAAATCAAATAATCCAATCATGGAGTCACTAATCCATACATCAATTTACAATAGGGCGCACTTGCACTGTGGCACTGAATAGCAGTGGCACAGTGCCCAAAGCATCTAAACTAGCAACATATATCAAAAACAGAGGAGGCAATCAGTAAAAAAATGGAAGGGGGACTCACGCCAATAGTACCAGGTCTAACAGTCATCCTCAACAGAAAGTTCTTGTGATACTTTAACATAAGTTTGGAACTGGTACGTAACATTTTTCTCTTTTGGCCAGCCTTCCTTAACATACTTTATGACCTGTTCGAGTATCTCATCTCTAGCCAACTCACTCCTCCACTCTATTTCACTCACAGCACACATATTCTCCACATCAATGGATGCTATAAAACAATCACCCTGATCAGTCTCAACGACTGGGAATCTTGATCGAAAATCTGCTCTGGCATTCTTATTACCAGGCAGATACACCACCTCAAAATTGTATTGCAAAAGCTTAGTGGACAATCTGGTTATTCTTGGGGTCTGCTCCTTAATCTTCTCACCAGAAAGTATAGAAACCAACAGACTATGGTCTGTGCGTAGGGCAAAATGTTTGCCCCAGATATGAGGATGGAATTTTCTGATAGCCCACCAACAGGCTAACAGTTCCTTCTCAATGACCGAAAAATGTGTTTCTGCTCCCCTCAAAAGCCTAGAGGCATAACTCAACGTGCTTTCAGTGCCTCTGTTGTCTTGAGTGAGTATCGCCCCCAAACCAAACCCGCTGGCATCAACAGTGATGGTGCATTTTGTTTTAGGGTCAAAAGGTTTGAGGATCTTGGAACCAACCAAAAACTTAATCAATTTGAACACATCCTGATAACTCATGTCCCATTAAAATTGTACTTTTTTTTTAACATGTTAGTGAGCGGCTTAACTTGGGACACATAGTCTGGCACAAATCTTGAGTAAAATTCACAAAGCCCCATGAAAGATTTCAAACCACCCTTGTCAACAGGTGCTGTGGCGTCCACAATAGCTTTAACTAAACCCAGTCTCGGTTCAACTCCATTTTGGAGACACCACATGTCCAAAGTATTCTACTCTTTCTTTTAGGAACAGACACTTCAGACTTTTTAGAACAACCCCCTTGTCCTGCATAATCCTCAAGACTTGCATAAGCGTTCTGTCATGACTCTCCCTAGTCTCCCCAAAAATCAACACCTCATCCTGGAAAACGGTAACACCACTGACTCCCCTCAACATGTGATTCATGATTCTTTGAAAAACTGCCGCCACTGATGCCAACCCAAATGGCAACCAACAGTACCGGTATGAACCAATTGGTGACACAAATGCTGTAAGGTGCTTGGAAGATGGATCCAACACCACCTGATGGTACGCAGATGCAAGATCTAACTTAGTGAACCATTTGGACCCATTGATCATTAGTCAGTAATTCAGTGATTATCGGCAAGGGATGTGAGTCAACCTAGATGTTTTTATTCAAACTGCGTAAATCCACATAAATGTGTAAATCCCCATTTATTTTCCTTGCTACTTCCAAAGGTGAAAGCTATAAGGAAGATTCAATGGGTTCTGTAATGCCCTTAGCACACAACTCATTAAGTTCTTGCTCCAAACGCTCTCTTACGCTAAAGGGTACACTTCTCAGTTTGTGCTTCACAGGAATGGCAACAATCCTTTACCCTAATTTCATGGACAAAATCTTTAATCTTACCCAAACCACCACTGATCACTATGGGATAATGCTTTCTGTGTAATCTGCAGAATCAACAACGCAAACTTGTTCCTTAGTACCAGGCCTAAGGACCATTCTAAAAAGACCTTGGCGAAACCACCCTAGGATTGACAATAGTTTGATTGTGACGTACACCTTACCAACAATTTTTCTCCCCTTAAATTCTATAATATCTTCGAAGAATCCAGCCAATTCTATCTTGCGTCTCTCATAAGAAACAGGGGCTCTGTCAGGAGGTTCCAAAGGTCGTTCACCCCACGTTTCCTCAAATAACTCTTGGGTGATCATAGTTATCCTTGCACCAGAATCTACTAATAAATTTTATTTTTTGTTACTGTTAGACCTGGCTTTTACAGCAGGTTTATACCCAGATTTTTTTGCTTTGTGGCCTTCTGTTTGTGACCTGTTGTTGGTGGTTTTATGACTCTGGGCACTTTACCACTGCTGATCAGTGCTAAAGTGTATATGCTCTCCCTCTAAATTGTTGTTATGGATTGGTGTTTCCATAATTGGCTTATTTGGTTTACTGTTAAGTCCCTAGTACAGTGCACTGTGTGTGCCCAGGGCCTGTAAATCAAATGCTGCTAGTGGGCCTTCAGCACTGATTGTGCTACCCACATAAGCAGCCTGTAAATGTGACTCAGATCTGCCGTATCTGCGAGCAGTCTAGTACTGCCATGTCTACTTGGCAAGTGCACTCACTTGCCAGGCCCTATTCTTCCCTTTTCTTACATGTTAGGCACCCCTAAGGTAGGCCCAAGGTACCCCTGTGGGCAGGGTGCAGTGTATGTGAAAGGTAGGACATGCCCTGGGGCGTGTGGCATGTCCTGATATTGAAATACTGCCAATTTCGTTTTTCACTATTGCAAGGCTACCTGTTCCCGTAGGATAGAATGGGGAGTTTGCTTATAACATCTTATAAGCATAACTACCCCTGGGAACAAGGTTGGAAAATAAAGTTTAGTATGCCTGAACTGAGAATGTTAAAATGCATCTTTCAGTGAGGGTGATTTTTACATTCTGTGTTTGAAAATACCACTTTTAGAATTAGGTATTTTCTTGATTAGCCATCCAGTGTGCCTCTGCAAGGATGTGTATTGTCTTCTCTGGCTTTGGAGTGACAGGGGCTGGGGATGTGCAGTGGCTTCACAGAGTCTGGATGAGTCAGGGCTGGGCAGAATAGACCTGGGCTGCATTTAGAGTAGGGGGAGGAGATTTCCTTTCACCTGAATGGGCCTGGTCTGCCTTCCACAATGCTGTCTCCACCTCCTGCCAGGAAGCTACACCAGAGAGGACAGAACTGGTTTTGACTGAGCACAGGGCTTCTGTGCCACCAGAGAACAAAGGAATTTGCTGTTTAAATTTTGGGGCCCAGACCTCAGACTTTTAGATCACTTTTGGGAAATCAAGAGGAACCTTTGCCAAGGAGAAGAGCTGGAGAAACTGAGGAGGAATACTGCCCCTGTGTTGTTTGCTGTCTGGGGTTGGCCTGCAGTGGCTACTTTCTGCCAAGTGAAGGGAAAAGGACTTTGCTGGTTGCTGTGTCCCCCTGCTTGAGGAAGATCTCCAAGGGCTTGAAACTGAGCTTGCCTCCTGTTCTGAAATCTCAGGGAAACAAAGACTTCACCCTCAGCCCCCCTGAACTTCCTTGCTGGGAGTTCTGACCTGCTAAGAGGTGCCTGCAGTTGTTTTGGACCTCTGGAGGCTGTTTGCCGCTGGGAGCTGGAAAAGGTACTGCAACTTCGAGAAGCACGATGCATCCGCACCTGTTTCTGATGCATTGCCGAAGAAATCAACGCAGCACCTGCCTGCGGCTCGGGAAATCGCTGCACGCCGCATCGAGTGCCCCGATCTCCGAAGTCGGAGATCACTGCGCCGATTCCAACGCAAGGCCTCCTGTGCGGCTGCAAGATTCCACGTTTCATTCCAGATTGTCGCATCGAGGCGCTAAGTCTGTCGCATTGTTGGGGGACGCAGTAAGAAACCGATGCATCACCTCCCCACGCAGTAAGAAACAGACTCATCACCTCGTCTCCGGTAAGGAATCAACGCATCACCTCCCTACGCAGCAGTAAGGAACCGAGGCATCACCTCCCCCAGAGCAAGGAACCGACGCATCACCTTCCCAGAGTGTAAGGAACCGACACATCCCCTTCCCTGCAACCCTTTTTTGGTTGTGTGTGCGACGCATCCAAGGTACTTTGTGTGAATAGTGTTGCATCTGCAATTTGCTTTGAACTGAACTATTTCTACTGTTTGAGAGTCATATTTTTATTACTGTACTGTGGATTTTTGTCATTTTGGTCTTGTTTGGTTTAGATAAAGATTACTCTTTTTTCTAAACTGATGTGGTGTCCATTCGTAGTGTTTTCACTGTAGTACTGTATGTGTTCACAAATGCTTTACACACTGCCTCTGAGATAAACCTGTCTGCTCGTGCCAAGCTACCAAGGGGGTGAGCAGGGGTTATTTTAGAAGTGTATCCCTCTTAACCTGACTAGGAAGAAGGGTCCCTACTTGGACAAAGGTACCTACCTCTGCCAACTAGAGACCCCCATTTCTAACATTGGTTGGCAGCGGTGAGGATCTGGACTTGCATTTGTGTCATACGTACAGTGATTGGTGTACACTACTAGTATGATGCAGACCATTACACAACAACATACTGTTTTTTCTGTTTTCTGGTGTCCTCCTGGAAGTATTTTTAAAAAGATATATATATTTTATTGAGTTTTCATGGTACAAAAAGGGCCGTGGCCCGCTGTATACATTTTGAAAATATGATATATCCGTAGTACCGGTACATGCATGAAACTGTTACCCCTGCTGAACTTGCAGGCAAAACAACAAAAACATGGCACAGGCAATCTCAGACCCCAAAAAACTTAATGACTCTGGATGTGTGTAAGTGCAGACGGTAGCGTTATATTGTCCAGGCTGCTCAGTGACCGATCGTGTATAGGAGGGAAGTCTTATGAGGGGTCTGTGGATGGTAAGGAGGGTAAGTCTATGCCCCGGTAAGTCGCCCATCGGGGCCATATTTTCCTATGATTCTGGGGACAGCCCCGGGCCTGGAAGACCGCAATCTCTGCTCCCATGCATCTGTCTAGGGCCTTCTTCCATCCGCCTAATGTTGGAGGGGACGTTCCTTTCCACAGCTGGGCGATGTCTCGTTTGGCGAGGGTGAGGGCTAAGAAGAGCAAGTGTTGCTTATATCAGTTCCCACCGATCCCATCAGTACTCTGGAGTAGGAACAACCTCGGGTCAAATGGGAGATCCCACGATAGGACCTGGCCCAGGCAGGACGCAATCCCACCCCAGAATGGCCGTAGCACACTACAGCTCCAGACTGTGTGCAGGTAGGTACCCTCCTCCCTCTCGCATCGAAGACACACAGGGGACTGGATGGCACCCATCTTCCATAGGCGGGATTGTGTGAAGTATATACGGTGCATATATTTAAATTGGATGAGGCGGTAGCTTGAAGACACAGCCGCGCCCTGGGGGCTGGCCAGCGCCTCTGTCCAGTCATCGTCAGTCAGGTGAGGTAGGTCCTCAATCCATACCGCCTTCATCTTATGCAATGTTGTACGGGCGTGGGTGGTCAACGTCTGGTATAGCTGACTGATCTTATGCGCCCCCAAGTCCCCCATCAGCAGGCGGCCCTCAAGGGGATGAAATTTGGGCAGGGGGTCAAGTGAGTGAATAAGGGGGGCAAGTGCATACCTCAGCTGGAGATATTTATAAAATTGTGTCTTATGTAGCCGGAAATCAGTCTGTAGTTGTTGAAATGATTTGAGGGTAGTGCTCTGCATGACATCTCCCAGAGTAGAAACACCCAACAAATCCCGTTTATGAAACCTGATATGGCTACGACAGATCGTAAATAGGTGCCATACCATAGCGGAGTCAGGAGCGTCAGGCGGCCCTGCCACCTCATATGTCTGACCGTATACCTCCAAAGCCGGAATACAGTTCTGCTGGTGGGAGGTAGGAAATCTAGATTCCTGTGACTATATAGGAGCTGTAGGAGGGGGGTACGCTCCATTGCCATTTGCTCGAGTGCAAAAGCAGGGTCTGTGGGCGAATTATGCCACCAGTCGTTAATGATTAGTAGACGGGATGCTGCATAGTAGGCGTATACATCCGCTCCTGCAATGCCACCGCAGTACGTGGATTGCGTGCATGTACTCAGCGCTACCCGAACCACTCCTCCGTTCCATAGAAATTTATTGTGTAAAGCATTTACTTATGCGAACCACGTACGTGGTATGTCATATGGGAAGTTCTGTAGCCTATATAGAATTCGGGGTAGGGAGACCATTTTAAAAATCGCTGAGCGCCCACATAGTGAGAGTGGAAGGTGAGACCATATCGCTGTCTCATCTCTGGCAATGAGTGGGTTGATGTTATGTGCCCACAAGGTTTTCGGGCTGGGTGAAATGAAAATGCACAAGTATTTAAATCCCGCGGTCGCTTGCGACAGCTGTGCTGCCCAGGCGCTGCGTCCCTGATCTCCGCACTCTGGGAAAAGAACTGATTTTGAGGGATTGGTGTTGAGACCAGAGGTCTCACCGAACACTTGGAGGATCTGCAGGATTCGGGGTCCCGAAAACCATGTGTCAGTCATGAAAAACAACACATCGTCCGTGTAGAGCGCGATGTGGTCGGAATGGGACTGTGACCACTCGAAGCCTTGGATTAGGGGGTCCTTTCGCACCCAGACCGCCGGGGGCTGCACGGCCAGGGCAAACAGCAGCAGAGACAGGGGGCAGCCCTGCCTCATGCCACGGCCGATAGGGAAAGGGGCCGACCGGTGACCCACGATCTGGACCGAAGCCATTAGGTCTGTATACAGTAGGCGTACGTAGGCTAGGAAGCGTGGGCCGAAGTTAATGGCTTCGAGGAGTTGGAACAAGTACGTCCAACTGAGGTAGTCGAATGCCTTATCGATATCAGCCAACAAGGTAGCCGCGGGACGGCCCAGCTCCGGGGCTTTTGCCATAGCGTTATGGACCTGTCGGATGTTGTTTCGAGTTGAGCGGTGTGGCATGAAGCCGAAATGATCCAGATGAATCAGATCTTGGATGTAGGTATGGAGATGGTCAGCGAGGACCTTGTCCAGCAGTTTAGGCTCGAAATTGATAAGGGAAATGGGTCGATACGATGATGGTTCATCTGGTGAACGGCCGGTCTTCAGGAATAGAACAATCTCCGCATGTTGCCAGTCCTGAGGCAGTATGTGTTGGTCACGGGCGTTATGTATGGCTGCAAATAAGTGCAGGCCTAATGTACCCATATGTGGCTTGAGGAGTTCCGCGGGGAAACCGTTAGGTCCAGGGGCCCGGCCCGACATATATTAGCCAGCACTATACTGAGCTTGTCCACTGTAATGGGGGCATCAAGCTGATCCCGCATATGGTCTGTGAGTGTACGAGGGGGGATGTCTCTGAGAAATTCAGCAATCATTTCCTCCGATAACTGTTCCTGTCATGTGTAAAGCATAGAGAGGTATATTGCAAACTCCCTGGCAACTGCCTCGGGAGACGAGCACAGGGTTCCGTCTACCCCTCGAAGTGTTGGAACGTTCGATGGAGATTTTGCGGCCTGGCACAGTCTGTGGAGCTTTTTACTAGATTTGTCCCCCTATTGGTAAATCCGGTGCTGTGAGGCTATCTAGATTTCCTTTGCTTCATTTGTAAGGTTTTGTTGTATGCTCTGTTGCGCCAGGAGTAGGTTACGCTGGAGGGGTGGGCTAAAGTTAGTGACTAGCTGAGCTTCTAAGCTCCTCTGTTGGCTCTCAAGCTCGACCAACTGTGCTGTGTGTTTGCGCCTTTCACCCGCATGGAAACGTAGATGGGGCTGAGGTTGTGTTCGACGCAAGGTAGTCTGTCACTGCCTGGGCCAGGGTCTCCGGATAATTTGGGTCATGGAGATGCCATGGGGACATACGCCACCTAAAAGGGGGTTTATGAGGGCTGGTGCGGAGTTTGAGTAGGACCGGGGAGTGGTCGGATAGCCCCCTCGTTAGGTGAGAGATATGGGAGATCCGTGGATATAGCTGCGTGGTGCAAATACGTAGTCTAGTCAGGACAGCGACCTGTGGATGGCGGACATATATGTGTATCCGGGCTCAGAGGGATTATACTCATGCCATGTGTCGGCTCAACCCAGTGTAGTGGCTAGGAGGTGTAATTTGGTTCCGTCTGTCTGGGGTTCCCGTCCGGGATCGCGCCCCCTTTCCATGGGTGCCATGACATCATTCCAATCCCCACCCAACAGCGTCAAGCCCTCAGGGAGTTCTCCCCACAGTTGTGTGATTTTGTCTATGAAGGTGTTTCCCAGTGGGGGGGATATATGCTGCCTATGTTAACTTGTTCCCCGTGTAATGTGCCCAATATGAAATGAAATGAAATTTGTACTTGTAAAGCGCACTTATACCCCCAAAGGGGTGTCCTGGCGCTGTACGCATACCGCTGTGGAACCCTTCCTGGCTTTTCCCTGTGAAATGTCCACTCCTGGGCACCCCCAAGGTGAAGCCAGGCATCCCAGCACTGTTGGGGCCATTGTGGAGATTAAGCAAGCTATTGCCCAGAGTTGCAGAGTGGGACCCATGATTAGAATAGGCACCGAGGCGAGAATTATCAGGTCCGAGGAAATTGAGCCCAAGACCCGCCGAGGCGGGAATTGAACCCTGGTCCCGGGCCAGATCTCTGCATCAGGGTCTGCCGCTCTAACCATTGAGCCACACTTCTCCACAATATGATGGTGTAGAGTCCCCCGCAGGGCCGTTTCTAGGTGTTTTGCCGCCCTAGGCGAGAATTGAAAAATGCCGCCCCCTCCCTTTTACTACCATCACTCTCTCCCCCTGTCATCCAGGCTAGAGAGGCACACCCTCTACTGCCGAACCCTTCTATGTCACTCTCATTTACTATCAGGAAACACGATCACAACAGTCAGTCCTGCAAACGACATCAACGAAAGGCCCAGGCCAGACCGTTACGGTAGCCATACACTCACAGAACTATGTACACGGGTGCCCAATAGAGCCTATTTTTTAAATACCACATGGGCGTCAAGTGCACCTCGTTTTCAAAACCAGAAACAACAAAAATAGTAACTTGCACCATCTTCCAAGGCCAGACCTAGTGGTTTTGCCAACGCTTGTTTTTTTTCACTGAGGCACCTGAAATAGTTATCATCTACCATTGTATCCATTTAATAGAGGCTGATCACAACAATTAAAAGATTTCCACGTCAGGGAGATTATAGTTCATGATGCTCAAATCTGCGCTAATTAGAGACTATGGCAAGACGTTAATAAAGTTTGGCGTACAACACAGAATGAACTGCTTCTTGGCGCTGTGAATAGAAGTTATTGACAAGCTCGTGCATGGTACCGCTATGAGACTAATCCTGACCAGAATTTGAGCCGGTGCAAGGCAGAATGCACACTTCACCATAGTTGACAAGTGGTTCCATGTTGTGGAACACCTTCAACCAATCCTGGTTTTGCGGCCACCTGTGCATTGCATTCTGGGATTTGTAGCCTTACTTTTAACAGGGTACGCACTGGCTCAAAAATCCCAGCGTGGACAGTGACGTTGGCCTAAACAGTCACTACCGGATGACGGTATCGGGCATGACACTAGGCTAGTGGTCAGTTCTTTTTTTTTTTACGGAGTTTTATATAGCGCGATCTTGACCCGAAAGTATCGGGTATCAGAGCGCTTTACATGAGCACAAGTTGCGTTAGTTACATCATGAGGACACATTCATTTTTGTTAGGCACGAACAGCCTATTATTATGACAACAGGCGCAAAGTTCACTGAGCTGCCAATATTTCAGCCCAGAATTCCGAAAGAGAACAATAACCATTTTTAATAGTTCAAGGCATGTTGAAGATGAAGCCAACTTAAGTGCACATCTCTAATTATTCAGTTGTTAAGCCAATTGTAGGAGAGTAGGATCTGCTTCACATGGGTACCCCCACTTTTTGCTGATGCTTCACTGTTTTTCGACATTAGTCTGGCTGGGGCCCTGCTAATCAGAACCCCAGCCTAGCTGCTTCCTCTCTAAAATGGTTTCCATGTGCCTTAGGCACATCACTGATTGGAATCTGGAGTGCCCTTATAAGTCCCTAGTATATGGTATACTATGTACCAAGGGCATAGGTACCTCAGAGGCCTACCAGGGGCTGCAGCATGTATTATGCCACCCCTGGAATGCCATCCAAACTGACACCACAGGTCTGCTACTGCAGCCTGGGTAAGGTGGTGCATGCACTTCCTTACTGTGATATAGGTTACCTATATCACTAAATACATACACACATATAAACCTGTAAGTCACTCCTATGGCAGGCCTTATCAATCCTGAAGGCAGAGTGCGTGGTTCCTATGTGAGAGGGTGCCCCTGCATGAGCAGGGCCCTCTGCAGCGTTCGGAGACCCTTCTCTGATGCTGTTTGTAGTGCAGCCTGACCATATACTCTTAAGCGCATTATAACCTCGCGTTAAATGCTAACTTTGGAATGGCTGCACCTAAACATGTCGTGTTTGGTGTCTAACATCTTGGAATACTACCCCCCGCCAATTCTGGTGGCGGGGGTAGCATTCCACCCTTCTAGAAGGAGAGACATGTTAACCCTGGCCTGGCCGGTAACTTCTTTCTAAAGCCCTGGCATCACAAAATGGATGCTGCTGCCACAGACACGAGTCTGGCCTCCTGCTGCTGGACGAAACTCCGGCAGGGGAGGCCTGGACAATAGGTTTCTGTCCCAGGGAGGTGTGACCACCTCCCCAGACAGGATAATGTGTATTGGGGCTGGGCGGGAGCACTTTCGGGTGCTTTGAAGTCCTGCACTGGGGGCACATTTGGTGTCCCTAGTGCATACCCCAGTTCAAACCGGATCAGGGGCTTGCAGCCCCTGCTTTGGCGCGAACTGGACAAAGGGAAAGGGGTGTAGCCACCCTCTGCCCTGACCCACCCATAGGTGGGGCCACAGAGTAGTCCAACCCCTAAACTTGGTATAAGTATAGGAACCCAGTCCTTAGGACTTTAGATTATCCCTGGACGAAACTCTGTAACAGAATCCTGGACCTTCGATGCTCCACTAAAGACTAGAGGACAGAAGAATCTCCCTTGGGGTCAAGGAGTGACTCCCCTGCTTGGCAGGCACCAAAGAAGCAATTGTCCGGTCTGCATCGCCTAAGCTCCCGTCGGACGCCGAAGTCTTTGCATCACCAGAGGTGGATTTTCAGACTTCCCCGAGGCTGCCCTGAGTCTCCGGCAAAGCTGAGGCCTGTAGCTGTCGTGGGTAACGTGGAACCGTGACCCCTGGACACCGCACGCATTTGCTAGTACATCCTCTTCTGGGTGTCCCATGAAGTCGTGCTTTGGGCTCCGAGTAGCCCTAGCCTTCAGCACCAACTGTACCGAAGATCACTGGCCTCCACTCCACGAGTGTCCTGTGAGCCAGATCCACGTGCGACGTCTCGAGGCTCCTTTGCGGTCGCTAGCCCGTTGGCTAGTAGCCCTTCACGAAGGCCAATCCTTTTTTTCTTGGGCACCCTGGTTGCTCCAGGTCTGCCGTCACTTATCCTCGCTGGGTGAGTTCCTCAGACCTTCCTGGTCTGCACCATCGACGATCTTCATCTTCATCGAGACTTGCCGTTGCCAAGGCTTGTTGGGTCCAATCCAGTCGCCGACACCTCAGCACTCGATAGACATCATGTACCAGCCCGAATCCTGCTCCTGGTTGCCGACAACGCCTCCTGAACCTCGTGGCTGAAGAGTCAAGTCGACCGTCAACGCACTTGAAGCAAGCGACATCGGTGGGCATCTGTCCATCGCCTTCCTGGTCACTGGCTAGTGACCCAGACTCTGTCCCCTCTGCTTTCAGGTTCTTCAGATCTCTGATCCACTC